>OX439036.1:45014668-45751162 GCA_949317995.1 Acholoe squamosa | reverse complement strand
TGTTAGACACTGGTCACAGTGGTGGTGTCGGCCCGACTGCTGGTTCCCAGCCTTTCAATGGCGTCCGACAGAAACGTGAAAGTCGTCTGCTAACGGGGAAGGCATGGCATCCATCTTGGATGGCTGTCTGGGAAAGCAAAGAGGGGTCAGTAGAGTCTGTGTGTATTAGCACCTGAGCCCCTATGGGGTTTTAACGTTAGCTGACCATAATTGCTACCTCTGGCGTGAAAATTGTCCTCAGTTGACCCTCCCAACATGCTTGTCTAGTACACCCCTAATAGTATGATATAAATATTTATTGATCATGCATGTTTCTAATGAATCAGTTCTATATTACCATATAAGTTAAGCTTTCATTAGTACGGATGTATATTTATAGGATTCATGAGTAATTAAGAACTCCTATTTAAAGGTATGATATTCATAGCACATCCATCAGCAAAAAATAATTCCTTTTGAACATTGTAATTATCAGGACTGCAGTCTTAAATGTCTCCTAGGTGTGTATCCTACAGCAGTACCATGCGCACTAAAATGCTTTCATTGCTGTTGCGGGGTGTCCTATACTAGACGAGTCTTGACACTCACTACCGCCACCTAGGAAGTATTTCTGTATCACCGCTGCTTATTCAAGACGGTGGGCATTAACTCCCTTGTCGCCACCTAGAGGGTATTTCACACATCTCGCTCACATACCAAGAATGTAGTTGATTTTTTACTCACCAGGTGGGGGTAGCGGTACATGTATCGCGCAATGAACCCTACTACCCCTAAAACCTTTTGACCCCCATATTACTGAGGGTAGGGGGAGGGGTAGGGGGAGGCTTGATCACACCCCGTTCTACACATGCACACAAACACACACACACACACACACACACACACACACACACACACACACACTCCACTACAACTACACTCACACCCACACACGCATACACACACGCAATTGAATTTTCTACAGTTTCTTGCATCATCATGTATGGACGTACTACACGTGATGACGTATTGAATTTTGAATTCAAGGAAAATGAAGAAACCACATATGAGGAATATAAAGACGGATTACGAAAGGTTTTCTGTGGGTATGGTAAAATACCAATTCATTATTATGCACCTCAAATGGAGCTTGTTTTGCTTCACTCATTTATACCAGAATTTTACCACAGAAAAATGTTTCGACTTTATCATGAAATAGCTCGAGATCAATTTCTCAATTCACATAATTTGATCTCCCAGCACATTCAATACGACTGGTATGATATACGCTCTATGATTGACATCCTCACCAGTTGCGGAATACCTCCTGATTCACGACCTCACATATGCTCTCTTCGGGCAAAACGTGTAGTAGAGAAATATGATTTTTCACAGGGTTTTTCTTTAGAGAATTCATGTATCGACTTAATTGTCCATATTACTATGGAGAAGGTCAAGGAAGTAGTAGGACCTGCTATTTTTCATTCCGATTATTATAGCGACATGCCTGGAATGCTTGAGGTAGAGGCCATAGTGGAGGGGTTCAGACCCCTGATTCCTCTCACTGTGTACCAAAGGTTAAGGCAGAGAATTGTCGGGACCATTACGCCTTTCAGAGGGAGGGAAATTCTGACCAGTCCTCGCTGTCAGGTGTATAAGACTTTACACAAATACGCTGATGGATATTACCTTTAAATAACAAGACAGATACAGACGTATATCATCTATCTAGTTTAATCTAATCACCCTAACTGGTGAGATGGAATAGCATGTTCGGTGTCTACAGCGTTGGTCTACTTTACTTTTCTACACACCAGCCGGAGCTATTAACAACCTACAGTAAAAGCACCACTAGAAGCTACACACTGTGAATATTATACCAATGCTTTATCATTAACCTAACTTTGCTTTACATGTAAACTGACGTTCCCAGAACTATAACTATGTACGGACAGACTACAGCTAATGAAGTAGACTCCTTCAACGATTTCACATTTGATGAAAAAGATGAAACCACTCGTGATGAGTTCATAAATAAATGCAGAACTGTCTTTTGTGGATATGGCAAGATACCAATTAATTATTACGCAGCACAGATGGAACTTGTTTTAATGCATAAAAATGTAATGCCATGGCTGGAGCCTAGAATGTACAGCGTGTATAATAGGATGGCACGACATCAGTATATGGCCTCGCATAATTTGACGACTCAACTTTTCAGGAAGGACTCTTGGTACCATAAAGAGGTGCAGCATATACTTGAATCATCAAGACTGGTGTGGTATGAACGTGCCTGCATAGCTCGTGGAAATGCTGAACGTGCTCTTGCTAAATACAATTTCTCTGAAGGATTCTCTTTATTGAATACATGTATAGATATGATAACAGGTGTTATGATTGAGAGGGTGAAGAATATCGTAGGGCCGGGAGTATTTTTCACTGAATATTATGATGATATGCCAGGGATGAACGAAGTGAACTCTATTCTCAATAACCTTGATTTGTATCTACCTGTTGCTGTATCCCGCCGTGTTAAAATCAGAGTTTTGGGGACTATCGCACCTTTCAGAGGTCGTGAAATTTTCACTAGCTCTTGTTGTCCATTATATAAAACTTTGGTTGATTATGCAACAGGTAGATATGTATATAGAACCATTCGTAGGTCACCAGATATTGATAGAGATAAGCTAGAGGTAATTAACTCAGTTGTAACAGAATAATCTTACATCATACCATATATGACATGTGTGTGTGTGTGTGTGTGTGTGTGTGTGTGTGTGTGCAATTATACAGTAGATGCATATGTATACAGTAATATTCTAATACGCACCCCTAGGTATAATTCTTCTTGGATATATGCATTTAGTTAAACAATATATAAGTACATGTTACAGGTTTTATATAAAAGATAGTATCTAACATAACTACACGCTTGAACACACACATATATATATATATATATATATATATATATATATATATATATATATATATATATGTTATACTATATAAACTAGCACTGTATTGTTTCATCGGATATTACCGGATATACTGTATACAGCATTCTTTGAGGTGTTGGGTTTTCACTGTAGTTTTCCTAGTTTTTAATATTTTAAACGCATTCTTTAAAATCAATATGACGACCAGATCTCAACCTCATGCACTCAGGACGTTGAGGGGTTTCTGAAACCGAGGTCAAAGGTTTGTCAGGGGTCTCTGTCTCACAGTTAATGATAGGGGACGCTTGGGGCGGCATGAAACCACCCTCCTCCATGCTTGAGACCATAGGGGGTGAGACTATGGGAGTGGATGTTGTTCCATGCAGGGCTGAGGAGTTGGACAATTCTTTCAAATTTCCGGGTACTGCACTTTTGGCACCAAGCTGTTCAACATCTTGTATACCCTCAGCATTCGTGCCTGGTTGAGTAGCTTTCCATGAGGTTGATTGATCATTAGAGGTGCTTGAAACTACAGTAATAGTACCTTGGGAGGGTTCAATGCAGGACTGGGTTTCCTCGCTCCCACAGTCAACAGGTCGGTCTTGGGGTGTAGAGTCAGTCAACCTTAAATACAATACATGATGCATGAGGTGCGTGAGAAACTTGTATGGTATTAATGAGCTTTTTTTTACAGACTACTGTCAATAAATATTGGTTTTCACCCTCTTTTAATGCCATATACGATTGCAAAATATTCCTATATTATATATATATATATATACATGTAGGATGTTATGAGAGCGCTCACCTGTTTTCCTCATTTACATATTGTATGCTGGCTGGTGGTGCAATGGATGATCTGTACGATCTATCTGATGGAGACCTGAAATAGTATAATAATCTGTATGAGAACTTTTACATGTGTAAGAACTTTTATATGATGAAATAAAATATCTCAATTTATCTATTCCATTGGTTATTTATCTTTTTATTCTATATTACACATAGGTATTACCTGGATTATTACATATAGATTATCACTGAAGGACAATACTTACATCCAATTTGGAATCATGTGAGGGACCAGCTCTAATATGGTACTGTTGACAGTATTGCTGCAGGTGATACAGGTCATCAGGTTTCTCCAAATGCTATTTCCATGTTTTTTAAGCCAAGCAATGATTATTGTAATTATTGTAATGATCATCACGATAACCCCAAGGACTGAGAGAATAGGCACATAGAGCTCAACATGTCCTTTCAGGATAGCATGAGTCCTGTTCACCGCTACACCAACGCCGAGAGTTATATCCCCTTTATTTAACCCTTTAGATATTGTCAATTTCATTTTCATACCAGTTCCACTATCGTTGCGCAGTGACTTAGAGTCATTGTTATCAGGATGTTTTAAATGTACGAGATCGTGTTGATAGGGGGTAGAAAGTTCATCAGGTGTTGACTGGGGTCCTTCAGACATAGATGTAATGTCGTCAGACTCATCCATGGCAGCAGATTCAACACGGGTCATGGTTTCTATATATGGTTGGGTCATTATAAGTTCATTTTGTAGCACCTTGTCACCGGGATAATGCGAATCCTCTCCGTTTAACCCCGAGGGTGGGTTGTTAGAGGGTGGGTTGTTAGCATTAGGTGTTGACATACTGTCATAACTCCATGATGCACTCTCTGTTTCTTGGTTCTCAATTACGTCATAACGAGTCGGGGTTAGTGAGGTTGCGGGTACAGCGTTGTCACCATCACTAGTCATGTGCATGCTGCTAGCTAGAGCATGCAAGTATTCATGCATACCATCCGTGGAGACTGAGGGTATAATGGAACTATGTATTGTAGTCTCCATTTGCACCCCTTCAGAATCGGGTTTTTCCAGTTTACATGAATTTTGTAGAACCCATTCAGGTAAATTCTCTCTGCATGATATGGGGTTATCCCGCACATCCAAGATATCGTATGTCTTGGTGATACGTACATGCCTTATGTCGTTATACTGTAGAAAAAGTTTATTGTAATAACTGTATTCAACTCCTAGTTCAGGCACTGATGTTAATCCTTGTCCGTTACATAGAATAGAACGAGTGTCAGGTTCACAGAGACACCGTAACGCTGGACCGCAGTAGTACATTCCATCAGTGGTAGATACCCCAAGCATGAATAAAATCATGTGAACGCGTAGCTTAATAATACCCATGCTACTGTTCCAACCACATGTATCCACTCAAACTGTGTCTTTACTTATGCTGCTCTGCATCCAGCGTCACTTTAACTTAGAGGCTGTATCTCTTTCTCGACACCAGTTAATCAGTCCTGCCCGACATAGACTTGCTTTATTCCACTTCATGTCATATTATTTGACAGAGCGTAAAAGCCCTATTATAATAGTCATTCTATCATTTTTTACCCCTTTCTCCTTTACTTTCTACCCCGTATGATCATCATCCTGTATTCCATTTATGTGGTTTTACCCCATACGCTTTAAAGCCATGAGAGGTGAGTCACGCGTTACACTATAGCCTTCAAAGGTTTTACCCTGTATCCCGCTCTCTCTACTTCATAACATCGTGTTCAGTAGTTCTTTATACCCCAACAAGAATGCTACATCCCATTATAACTGATAGGTGTTTTACCCCCTTTTGCATGGACGGGAGATGATTCTACCCCGACCATGATGGGGTATATACCTTTTCATGATAGCTGATGGTTAATGCACGTCTACAGTCATGCCCCTAAGGTCAAGATCTGTAATTTAGACACACACATTACAGTATCACAGGAGAGGGCCTGCTGATGTATTTACCCTCATTAAAAAGGCTACTCTACACCCTTATGACTCTTTTACTGCTGTAGGGGTGTTGTGAAGCACCGCCTAGGATCGCTCTACACCGCCTTCACACAGAGACTGGTCTGTAATGACGTCGTTTTTATAGGGTGTATTTTAGGTCTGGTGACAGGGATGAAAAGTATCGAATTTTTCACCATATGGGGCGGATGTGAGGGTGTGTGTGTGTGTGTGTGTGTGTGTGTGTGTGTGTGTGTCTGAGTCCTACAGGGTTTCAGCGGTCAGTCGGTGTTTTCCTAGAGGTAGGGGGCGGGGTCTATTTCGACATAGCAGCACCCTTACAGGTATTAGGGGGGTAGACGCATGGTCACCCCTCACTGACCTCCTCAGGTGTATAAAAGGTGCGACATTCTGGGGGGCGCCACACTGATATTGAATCCTGTAGCAGACCCATCTGAACCGATTTCAGTCAATATTCTGGATATCTTTTTTTCATCCACTAAAAAACCCCAACCTCAAAATGTCTAAGGTGAGTTAACCGCTTTTTATCTAGCTGTTTACTTCATTAATGATATATATATAGATTAGAGAGACAGGAGTATTTGAATATAAATGACTGGTCTGAAGATGCATGGAGCTCTCTTTAGGATTATGCGTTATTTTTATCTCAGCAGGTGCTGTATAGCTAACGCCTCTGTGTTTAATACCCTGATAAGTCTTCACATTTGAATATTTTGATCGTGCGAAGGTTTAAAGATTTTCAATTTATTAAGACGCTTTTCTTTTTCACCCTCAGCCAGCTCTGAAAAGGAAGCAGACTCGCCGTGCACCACAGCCGACATCTCAACCCGAGAAGACCCCACCACAACCGGTACCTAATCCTGAACCACCTGTTGAGCAGCCTGGAGACGCTGACGTTTGGACGCACGACGTGCCTAGTGACGATGACGTTTTCACCCCTCCGCCTAGAAAGGCTGTTAAAGCTTTAGCATATGCTGAGGTGGAAGAGGAGGAGGGCGATACAGACACTGTGGAAGACTCTGACGGGTCATCTCAGGTCGCATCATTTAAGACCCCAACTAAGGCGGGTAGGGTTAAGGTGCGTACCGAGGCACGTGTCTCAACACCCCGACCCTCCCCATCATCATCACCTTCACGCCCTACACCCTCCCCTCATCCTACAGCTCACCCTAGTGCTGCCTTGAGTGGTTCTAAGACATCAACCCAGGGTCAGGAGTCAAGGAGGGGGATAGTTGAACCCCGTCCCAGTCGCGCATCTTCATTCTCAGGCTCTCCACAGCAGACTGAATCTATGGTGCGAGGTCCTAAAAGAGGGTCGGATGTGCTGTGTTGGCTTGAACCTGAGTTTGTACGTAGGGGAGTCCCAAGACCATACAGGTATGTTATGAGTTTGACTCATAGGGATCTAAAATAATAAAATATCATATTCTAATCATCAACCGGTAATCCCGCATTATTTAATAATTAAATTCTAGTAATAGTAATTCTAATAACAGTTAATATTACACTATATTTATTGTAATTATAGCCTGAACCCACACTACATCAATTATTTTATGGATTTATTTTAATATTTGTTCTTATATCTAATTTTCAGGAAGTGCATTCTGGTGGATGCTGATTTCATTGGGGAGCCATTGATATCGATTTACACGGTGCTGAGGATAGAGACGTCCGGGGACCCTGAGGATCCAGACTCGGTGCTGTGGCAACCAATTAAGAAGGGTGGGGCAGTTCTTACTGTCAACCAGTGGCGGTCCCTCTGCGATAACATGGAGGGCATCGACGACAGGATTATGGAGTTGGAGGATAGTGAGTAATAAAACATGTATTACATGTTTAAAAAATGCTCACTTTTGTGCTGAGTATTTCAGGTTTCCCCAGGGTAGACTCGGACGGAGTGTTTAGAGGTAGCGTTCACATTTGTTTGAGTGTGTTTAGTTTATGTAAAGCCCTGTCATACAGGCACTGGGTTAACCTCAACGGCATTCAATGATAGATTTTATTCTTGAGCTTAGCTTATTATTTAGATATTTAGTATTAGACAATTTTGGTTCAATCAGGGTATATCTTATGGTGAATTCTCATCAGTAGATAGTTTACATAGGTTATCACTGTCTTATATCATATAAAGATATTTTTTACATGTAATGGATAGCTCTAGCTCTAGCTTTACACTCTTAGATCTTCCGTCAGAAATTTTCTGGTTAGTCATCACATTCCTAGAACATGACAGAGAAAGTTTACACAGGTTTGCTATAGCAACCAGAAGAGCTTGGGTTGTTCTTTCTCAAAAATCCACCTGGAAATATTTCATAAAGAGACGCTTTACTACACTACATGACTGGTGCGATATAGAAGTTTTCATTGACAGACTGAACTGCCTTAAAACCCTCTACCACAGGCTTTCTGATATAAGCGACTGCATAGATAAGATCCACAGCAGAATAGGTTTAAATTTATACAGGCGTCTAGGCTCTATTCTCTCTCAAAACAAATGTCTCACCCGGTCATCAGAATTACTTTTGATAGTTAAAAAGTTGATTGTAACTCTCACTATCTTCAGGGTTTATTCTGAAAAGAGAGACCTTCACTATGTCATGCAATCACGTCAAGGATTCAGAATAGGACGGGGTCTGACAAACTGTGGAGTAAAGGTTATAGATTCCGGGGAGGTCATTTCTTTTTTCTTAGAATTTTCCGGTAATTCTGAGCACTTTGAAAATTTCAAAATTCCTGTTCTTTTTAACTCATTGCAAATTGGAAGAGATATTGATATAAAATTCAAAGAGATTTTCTTTGATGTACTAATAATTGAGGTAAGGAAATACATCAGTCCTTCAGTCACATCCAGACATACATTTGCAGGTAATATCTATAATTTAAGATCAGATATTTTCTGGCTGGTCAGTGCTAGTGCCATCATCAGAGACCTGTATATAACAGAGCCTGAGCTAGAGGCTATTTGTAACAGAATAGACAATATCTTAAATCCAGGGTTTATAACGCTGCGTCATCTCAACATAGACTGATTTTCTAAAATTAGCAACATGCCTGACTGTCCTGTCTGTGGTAAGTCATATAAAAAGCTGTATTACCTGAATAAGCACATTAAAACATACCATCCCGAGAAAAATGGTGCAGGTGGCGGTGCTCCTTCTAATGCTGCACACCCCACTAGAACTTATGTCTGTCATATCTGTGAAAAGGGGTTCCCTAAACGTGGTAATTTGAATTTGCATTTGGACAGACGTCATGGAGTTACTGTTAACCGTGATGATAACCTAAATGCCAGTCATGATCACATTCAAGAACCCCTAAATGACGACGATTCAGCAGGAATCACTGACACGGGTTTAGGTTCAAAAGGTTTATATTCTTTACGACGTGTAAACGAACAGTTTTCAAAAAAGTTCCAGGTTAGGCATACAACATATACTTTTAGATTGGAAATGAATGAAAAATTCAAGTCTATGAAGGATGTTTTGGCTAGACTTTTTGAGGTTTTTGAGAAACTGAGTGAAGAGATAACTTCAAAATTCGGAGGTGACGATCTGGTTAGAATGACCATAGATAGTAGAGATATAGACTATCCTATATTCATACATTTCAACACTGTCAGCAACATCAGCGCCAGAGATATTCTTACTGAGATAGACAGAGTGTTGCAGAGTTTCAGTGTTTTCAATCTAAACAAGGACTGTATTATAACTGTCACTCATGTCAAGGTTCCTTCTGGATCCGGGGGAGGGCCTATTACACACCTTCTTAGAGCTAAAAGATGTGTCATATATATAAGGAACAGAGATAACTGCTGTGCCATTCGAGCTTTGGTTGTGGGAAAAGTTCTAGCTGACAGTAGCGGTAACCGTCTTAACAGTGCAGTACGAAAAGTCTGTGAAAATAAACCACTGCAGATACGAATGGTAAAAAAATTATATAAAGTGGCTAAGATACCCTACAATACTCGTATAACATTACCCATGTTTGACAAATTGTCTAAAGCCTTGAAAGAATACCGTATAATTATAGTTTCTAAAGATCATCTTAATTCTATTATCTATGATAATCGTGTAAAAACACCCAGGATAATAAGTCTATATCACTCAGACGGTCATTTTGATGTACTTACCAGTCTCCCATCCTTTTTTGGTAGGTGTCATTTCTGTACCATATGCTATGCACGTACTAATAGTCACCATCAGCATGCATGTAAAGACATATGTAAATTATGCAGACATGAGCATAAACCGGATAATGAGGCGGAATGGGTCTACTGTGTCAAATGTCATCGTAGTTTTAAGGGGATAAACTGTTTCAACTTTCACTTAATGAGACATCCAGCACGTCGAGGTAGTGGTGCAGGTACAAGCAAAAAAAGGAAAATGAGAAAATCTGTATGTCAGACATGGTATAAATGCAGAACATGTAGCATGTTCTTAAGAAGGAAAAACAAGCTATTACTTGATCAAAAGGTATCTAAACGTCATGTATGCTTCATGAAAAAATGCGCTATCTGTCATGTAGATTATAATATTTTGAATGAGCATGTTTGCTATATTCAAAAGGTTGATTCTACTTCTAAATCTGAATCTAAAGATTTATCAGTTCCTCGATATATATTTTTCGATGTAGAATGCACTCAAGATACAGGTAAACATGTGCCCAACCTATGTATAGCTGAACGCACATGTCAAGACTGCATTAGGTCTGGGCATGCTGAGAACAAATTTGACAGTGATTCTAAATGTAACACCTGTGGTATAAATCAGCATGTGTTTTATGGTGAGGGGTGTGTGGATACATTCTGTAAGTGGGCTCTAGTGAAAGAACATGCAAACAGTAAAATAATATGCCATAATTTTCGTGGATATGACTCTTATTTTATTTTGACCTACATTTACTCTAAAATATTGAAGCCGGGCATCATCTACAACGGGGGTAAAGTGATGAGTCTCAGAGTACCGCCATATAATATCCGTTTCCTAGACTCTTTAAATTTTCTCCCAATGGCTCTTTCTAAAATACCTAAGACATTCAACATTCCTGAGTTACGTAAGGGATTTTTTCCTCATTTACTCAATACAAAATCTAATGAAAATCATCATGAAAAGGTTCTACCTCCCCCTTATTTCTATATGCCATGGAGCATGAAACCAAGTGTCCATAAAGAATTCCTTGAGTGGTATGACTCTAACTTTTCAGGGGGTTTCAATCTAAAAAAAGAGTTAATAGAATATTGTAAAAGCGATGTTCATATTCTACGCATTGGCTGCTTAAAATTCAGAGATATTTTCTTGAAAATTTCAGGCAAACACAAAATAGACCCCTTTGAGAAGTGTCTAACTATAGCATCTGCATGTAATCTTGTGTACAGAACCATGTTCATAAAAGAAAATACCATACCAGTTGTAGCTCATTTTAAACCATATGATAATCATTCAGTTCATAGCATGCTCTGGTTAATATATATAGAAAGAACAAAGGGTATTAATCTACGTCACGCTAGATCTAAAAAGGGTGAGTTTAAAGTTTGTAGCAGGAAAGTAGATGGGTATCACCCAGGTTCACGCACTGTTTATCAGTTCCATAGTTGTTTCATTCATGGTCATGAAAAATGCTACCCAGCTCATGTGTATAATTCTTTTCTAAGTAAAAGTATGGGGGCCTTGTATCGGAATACAATGAATCAGGATGAGCAAATGAGAAATTCCGGGTTTTCTGTTGAGACCATGTGGAGCTGTGATTTTGAAGAACTACGAAAAACTGTAGAATACAACTCTGCGATGAATGATGTCTCAATTGTGGAGCCCTTACAGCCAAGAGATGCATTTTACGGTGGTAGAGTAGATACGACTAAAACATACCATAAATGTGGAGAGGACGAGAAAATAGAGTACCTTGACTTCACTAGTTTGTACCCTTATGTAAACAAATACTGTAAATACCCGTGTGGTGAGCACAGAGTAATTCCTGCTGAGCAGTGGGGTGATAATGTAGACATAGAAGATATAGAAGGGCTGATAAAATGCTCCGTTTTACCCCCACGTGAACTGTATCACCCGGTCTTACCCATGAGGTATAAAGATAGGCTATATTTCACTTTATGTAGATCATGTGTAATATCAGCCGATAATATCTTTAATAGCACTAGCAATAAGGAGGACTATTTCACTGCATTTTATGGATTTTTTAATGGGGAATCCTACTCCTGTAATCACTCTGATAGTAAACGTATGCTGACCGGGACATGGGTGTCTATGGAGCTTAAAGAAGCTATTAAAACTGGATATAAAATTGTTAAAGTGTATGAGGCGTGGCACTATGACAAGGTTTCTATTTATGATGAAAAGACGAAAAGTGGTGGGCTTTTCACTGAGTATATCAATACTTTTCTCAAAATAAAACAAGAAAAAAGTGGATGGCCTAGCTGGGTTAAAACCCCTGAAGATAAAAAGACGTACATAGACAATTATTATCAAAAGGAGGGAATACTTTTAGAACCTGATAACATAGAATATAACCCGGGGATGAGAGCTATAGCTAAACTAATTCTGAACAATTTCTGGGGAAAATTTGGTCAAAAACAGAATCAAACAAAATCAGTCTATATAACAGAGCCTGCAGAATATTTCAAGCTCATAACTGATAAAAGAAAAGAAATATGTAATATTCAATTAGTTAATGAGAATGTTATTTTTGTAGAATACAGATCAAAAAGGGAGTTTGTTCAACCTAACAGTAAAATAAACGTTGTCATAGCGGCATACACCACAGCTCATGCGCGATTGAAACTGTATTCTATTCTGTCGCGCCTAGGTAAACGTGCAATGTATTGCGATACTGATAGTATAATATTCATGTCACACATTCAATCGTCTTCTTCTTGTTCCTCAGAATATGTACCAACCACTGGTGATTACTTAGGTGAATTGACTAACGAGGTACCTGAAGGTCATTTCATTTATGAATTTGTTTCCACAGGACCTAAAAGTTATGCTTACAAAACATGTGACTTGGATGGTAACATGAAAGATGTCATATGTAAGATAAAAGGCATAAATCTGACACATAGCGTGTCACAAAATGTAAACTTTAGCAGCATGAGAGACCTACTACGTACAGAACTCAGAGCTAGAGCAGGGCAGGAGGTGTACCGACCTCTCAAAATGTCTGTAAAAAACAGAAGTTTCATCACACGGGATAAAACTTCTGCTGTTATACGAACAGTGGAACAACTTAAATGTTTTCAATGTGTCTTTGCAAAGCGCTATGTTTTAAGTGATGGTGAGACTGTACCCTTTGGATACTAATGTATACCTATGGCAGACCTGTGTATTGATTCTTGTCTAATAAAAAAGAAAGATAACTTTCACACAGCAGTGTTTGGTTTTATATGCAAAATGTATTTATGATTCATATTTTCCACATATATTGATATGACAATCTTAGCCTATATATATATATATATATCAAAATATATGACATATATTCATACATTGTCTTTCAAGATAACAAGTAGTCAAGCGTCAGAATAATCATATCCTATTAATACTATAAAACCATCACACTAACGGTGCATGGTGGGTATCAAATCTGGAATATGTAGGAACACGTAGAATATTTAAAGTCTGGAGTATTTAAGTATAGAGTATTTAGGTATTAAAAAAGAGCCGCGCGTCTCACATGCTTGCAGCCTCTCCGACATCCCTGAGGTGAGGCGCCCTCCGGCTTACCCTCCAAATGGTTCACATAATACTATAAAACCATCACACTAACGGTGCATGGTGGGTATCAAATCTGGAATATGTAGGAACACGTAGAATATTTAAAGTCTGGAGTATTTAAGTATAGAGTATTTAGGTATTAAAAAAGAGCCGCGCGTCTCACATGCTTGCCGCCTCTCCGACATCCCTGAGGTGAGGCGCCCTCCGGCTTACCCTCCAAATGGTTCACATAGAACAGTCTTAAGTGCACTCAGCATGGTGGGGTCCCATGAGTATCACGTAACAGCATAGTCCTGTCTACTCCAGAAAGCATCTAAAAATGACTGGGTAGAAGTGATTTATAGTATTCCACTCCATGGACATCCGCATGCTCCAGCATTGAGGTGAGGCGAATCAACTCCGCACTGCATAGTTTGAACGAGTCATAAGACCCTAACGTTGAGAAAATGGTGAAATTGTCTTCACCAGGCGACTTCTGAAAAATGAAGCCCAAAGTCTTACATTTGGTGAAAACTGGCCATGGATCCATTGCTAATGAATAGATAGCCTCGATCATCCTAATCATGTCACGCCACTGATCGAAAGTTATTTCCAGGGTATACTCATCCTGATCGTCGTTAGCGCTGTGCCTGACATGAAACTCAGCCTCACACTCCTCTGAATCTACATCATAATAATCCAGGCACAAATCTAGAGTTGGTGATACACGGTAAATGACTCGCATGAACTTATCACGATCCTCATCACCTTCCCATACCATCACGTTATTGTGTGGTTGGAAGTTTAATCCAGGCATCTTAATGAAGGTTATAGATCTTGGAGCTTTCTGAGTATAGTCCCCGGTGTCTCACCACAAACTAATCTACAGTAGCTGTAAGGGGCATAAGGAAGCGTCTTTAATCAGGCCAGGTTATCTTCCAAGGTCACAAAGGGGTCAGAGAGGGCGTTAGGTGTTATATTAGGGCACCTGCTCACCTTAGTGGTCAAGAACTAGAGCGTTGACCCATGGCGGGAAAGGACACGGTGTAGCTCAGTGAGGACATCTTGCGGTTACTCCTAGAACTAAATCTCACTGATTTTAACGCCATCTACAGGGTTAGAAGGGAGTTATATTCCCAGTTCGACCTTTGACTCGAATGAACGCTATCTTACAGGATTCCAAGAAAACCCTGAATTCTAAGCGCAAGACAACATGGATTTCTTCAAAAGAGGATTTAATATGTTCAGACGAGTTCTAAGGAGGTGAGTTATACAAGAAAAGTGTGTTAACCAATATAAGTAACCTGAAACAGTGTGTTAAAAATGTTGCTTTCATCTATTACGATCGGGTAATGCGTGACCTTGATGTGTTCTTCATTGTATCCTATATAATAAAGACCTATAGGAATGGTTTGTGTGTGTGTGTGTGTGTGCGTGTGCGTGTGTGCGGGGTGTGTGTGTGTGTGTGTGGGTGTGTGTATGTGTGCGTGTGCGTGTGTGTGTGTGTGTGTGTGTATGTGTGTGTGTGTGGGGATATAACCATAATGAGTTTTATCGTGACTGAACTGTCTCTCTTTTTGTCTTTGTTTTTTCTTTTCCGTCTATAGCATAGCTCCAATCCACACACGCTCAGAACCGGTCGTTTCTCCGGAGCTCAACACCATACCTGCAGAGCTCAACACCATACCTGCAGCACCCCAGGACTTTGAAGAGAGCCCCGATACTTCAGGGAGAGCATCGTCCTCAGGTCCCAGTGACTATCAGGATCCTACGGTTGGAAACCCCCCTCCATCTGAGGACGGGGGTAGTCATAGCGACTCGAGTGTTAAGGTGTATGAGACAGTCCATGTCAATTTGACATTAAACCTTACAGTAAATGATCAGTCAGACCAGATGGCTCGAAATGAACCAGCTAAAATCGAGGTTAACAGTGTTCGTGTTGAATACACCCGGAGGATGTCTAAAGAATCGGAAGCACCCCATTATAAGGTCACCGAGGTAACAACAGACACACAGATCCATGATCTTAGTAATGCATCAGGAAAAGGTGATGAGATCTGTGATGCCGACAGGAATACAGCACCCCAGGACGATCACAATGGTGATAGTGACATGAAATGCTGTAGCGCTGAGGTTACATGCAGTAAATCTGCTGACAGTGATGAGTCTACGTGCAGTAAATCTGCTGATAGTAATGAGGCTACATACAGTAAATCTGCTGACTTAAACACTCTTTCAGGTGGATGTAAAAAGGGTGCATGCAGCAAATCTGTCAATGTGAAAACTCACTCCGGGGGGTGTAGAGATGAGGATACATGTAGTAAATCTGACACTGATGAAGTTACCCCCCTACTAGATGAAAGTTATAACTGTGAGGTAGTTTCATGTGAAACAACTTCAACATGGCAGGGTGATGACAATAAGTGTTGCACAGGATCATACGATATACCACCCACATATGATAAACCCTATGTAGAGAAAAACCGTGATGACTGCTTTACCATCCTCCCTGAGAATTCACATTTAAACTCTTCCTGCATAGAGACAACAGTCTCTGACACAAGTTCCGAGGTGACCACTGATGAAAACCATATTGAAAACCTGGTTGTCATAGACGAAAACCTCCCTAACTCTAACACTTATGCACACCATGACATGCGTGATGGAAAACATGATGTCTTCAGCCGATTCAAATTAAACTTGTCTCAGGCCCCGCGTAACATGTTTTCACAACACACTCCTAGCATTACAGCCTCGGAGCTAGGCTCTGTTACAGGTATGAACCCTAGGAGAGCAAACAGAAAGCGTCGGAGTGATATAGACACTTCAGCTATTATGGGGGATCCTACGTCACCTATATCCAAATCTACACGATCGTGTATGCGTAAGAAAAGGCTTTCTGAATAATTAATCAGCATTCTACATGACTAATCGTACATGTTTTATATGTATGTAGAGAAAGAGACTACAAATTAACGACTTAGCATGATCAGTTTTAGTTTTCACATTACATAGGTCCTATCAATATGCATCATAGTTAAATTTCTAGCATATAAGTTATAAAGATATAACACATCATAAAATGGCAACCGACTTAGCATGATAAGTTTAATAAGCATTCCACATGACTACTCATACATGTTTTATATGTATGTAGAGAGAAAGAGACTACAAATTAACGACTTAGCGTGATCATTTTTATTATTCGCATTACATAGGTCCTATGGATGTGCGTCATAGTTAAATTTCTAGTATATAAGTTGTAAACATATAACATATAAAAGACAGCCAACTTAACATAATAAGTTTATTATCATCATTATACTCAATTTATGTATAGGGTCATGTTCATTGGGTTAACATACTGAAGTGTAAGGGTATATACTACAATGACTCTAACCACCACCATCGTAACATAGATATATCAAGGTAACACAGGTCAGATAGATGGGTATATATATATATATATATATATATATATATATATAAGATATCTATTACAAATAATTGAATTATAGTAAGAATACATATATCATAGGAAATAAGTATTTCAGTTCTTTGAGTGCTTCAGTAATAAAGGTTTTTCAATACACTCGTACAAAGAATAACAACCCTTTATTATTTCATTACGGTAACAGCTCTGTTCATATCTATTTTAAACATAGACGGGAATGTTGAATAGATGATAAGTGACACACTCTCAGGGAGAGCCTTTGAGAAATTCATCTGAATTCTTAGATTACCCTTTTTCATAGTAGGCCATACAGTTCCATCTGATTCCTCTCGAATATCAGGCTCTAAATCAAAAGCAAACAATGTATAACCTTTAGCAAACTCACTACGTGTTATATAAAGCCCCTCATCACGACCATCTGTGAAACGTTCTCTTCCATACATAGCTATGTAAGCCTCAATGAATGACGACTTGTGATGGTTACTATCAAAAGTCATCTGCAGTGCTTTCTGAGGTACACTCTCACCATCAACAGTGAGGTTTAGATATTTTAAATCAAAATGCTGGAAGTTATAGGGGTTTTTATTGTAAGCCCCAACTGTTGCTTCCTCCGAGACAAGACCACATATCAGTCTGGATGGCACGTTACCTAAATAGATGTTATCAGCAGTGAAACAGTAATGACCCTTGGATATAGAGTATTTTTTTACATCAGTTTTAAGGTAGGGGTAAACGGCAGCCCAGTTTTTCTTTTCCATAATCTCTTGATGCTTTATTAAGGCATCAGGAGAGGGAGTTACCATACACACAGACAGAGATGCATCTGTTATTTCAGTCTTATATTCAGGAGTAGTAGCCGCTGACATGAGATGAAAATTAGTTAGAGTAGGCCAGAACCTCATCTTTAATTCCACACCATTCAAAATGTATCTGTTAGTCCAACACACATCACTTAGTATAGGACCCATCATTTCAAAAATCTGACTTTTCTCGGAATATAAAGCACGTACAGTCAAGCCTGAATTACCCAATGATTTTCTGGCTGCATCCATTGTACCTGTATCCTTAGCCCAGAGCTGAGCTTGGAGGTGTGTATTCTTAGACTGGGTATCATATTTGAACAAAGTATTTAAATAAGCCTCATAAGGATAGTTTGAGTTAGATGTAGTTAGCAATTGTTTCTGAAGATAAATATCTACTTGAGAGAACAGAGAATGAAGAAAATTATTGACTGGACCAAAGTCCCCTAGACCCGTTGAACCTGTTCCTTCAGGTATATCAGTGTTATCAGACTTTCTCACCCGACATTTAACGGTGAGATATGTACGTCTAAAATCAATATATCTGTTACCGGTATTGGGGATTTCAAATTCCAACCCAACATCCTGATTAAGCTGGTTTAAAGGTTTATACTCTACATACCTGACTTTTCCGACACCTACATCAACTGTAGGCATGGAGAATAAGTCCATGCTCTCTCCTATACCAACACTACTGCGATCATCAACTTTAGATACTTCATACGCCATGGTGATATGTATTTGTATATGTTAAACCTTGTGTATGAAAATGAAATTCTATCCTCCCCTCTTAGGGTATCACATACAGAATTCTCACTACAATTAAAACAATTCCTCTCTCAGTCTCTTCGAACCTGATATTATATCCTTGAAAAGAAGGGAGTCTTCTGAGTTTTTATCAGGTTCATCTACACTTGGAGTGTCACAGGGGTCCTTGTTTTCAGCACAAGGTGTCAGTGGTGAAATTATATCCTCAATGAAGTCTTTGTATTTGAGGTTGTCTTGACAACCCTTGATATCCTTGGGGGTATACTTTTCAGACGGGGGTATACACCCTCCCCTTAGTGTAGCTCCTAAAGAGTCAGGCATATATGTCAAATAGTCTGGAATAGCTGAGGAGTCAGTAAATACCGGTAACTCAGTCTGACTATTAACATAAGATGAAAAGTTGTCTGGAACTCCTTTAGGTGTGTAAGACTGACTTGATGCGCATGACCATGTAGGAATGTCAGAGTGAGTGTCGCATGAACTGCATGTGTAGTAACAGCTGCTGTCAGGGCAGGACAATGATGTAGGACGACTGGAGCTGTTTTCACAAGGCAGTTGGTTACAGCTACGGTTGCGAGCCTGGAAGTCCTCACCTGTGCGCTTATGGGTGTGACCGTGCGAAGGGCGTGGTTTTTTGAGTGCACGGTGTGTGTTGCTTGAAGGTCCCTGAAGATCTGTGTCTATCTCAAATAGAAGTACCTCGTCAGACGTGTCCTCGGTTTCTGCAGAGAGGAACTCAAAATGGATTCTGGTCCTCTCAAAATATGGCGTGCAGTTCATACCCTTATAACAACAACAACCCTTAAGACCTGCTGTCTGGGTACCGGTATTTGATGTTTCAGAAACGTCTTGGGGGTGGGGGGTTATACCCGATGAAATAGTACTGTCTTTCTTCATAGCGGAATCACTACCCACTCCTGCATGAATACTCCCAATGTTCAGCGTGTCACACCCCCGGGCTGGAGGGGAGGGTGGTGGAGACAGTGGGGGTGAAGGTGGAGGATTCACAGAGCATGAAATGGGTCTCATATATCCCTGAGAATCATGCCAGATAGGATCACTGTTGCATCGTCTGATGTTTTTCTCCTGAGCGCGCCCCCTTAACATTCTCCTCAAACGTTCAGCAATAGATACCATGATAATGATTGTGTTTTATATTAATGAGAGAACTAGCTGAAAATATCTGAATGTTTCTTCCTCTTGCGAACTTTAAGTCTTTTACCTCCAGTGGTTGTCACAGACCCCTCCTCACGTATAGGTCTTTTCTGGGTTGATGCCTTCTCTCTTCTAATTCTATGCACAGGGGGGTATTCAGTCTTTGGTGTACTAACAACACCAGCGTCACGTGGGTCAGGGCCTGACTCACTTGACCTCTCACTCAGGTCATGATCTGCTGGGGTTTCTTCTTTTATTCCTGATTTAACCTGGTTTACCGTGACCTCATGCTCTGTCAAGAGGGGTGGTTTTAAAACTGGTGGTGTTTCCACTTGATGTTTTTTAGCTGCTCTTAAAATTATAATTTTACTTGGATTTTTCCTAAAACTACGTTTTATACCTCCCTTGAGTATTTTATCAGGAGTTTTTCTATTAGATAATATGTTATGAATATGATCTTTTAAAGCCATTTCTCACAAATCTGGAATAAAATGGAGAACGCATGTGACAATTCCTGCTGAAGTAACCTTAATGTTCTTGTTATCTTCTTTCAAGAAAATTGTTATCTTTTCAAAATCACCATATCTAACAGGACTATATATAATGTGATTGAATTGATAATTTTCCATGAAGTTATATGACCCCGCAGTATTTGTAGGTACAGGATGAGAGCAATTACCGCATTTCAAACATTCAGTACACACTGTAACATTCGATTTATAACCTGCTGGTGGTACCGACCCTCCAGACGAGAATGAGATAAATGACGGAGTGATCATTCTTAGCACAGGAAGGCCCACTCTACCCACGCTTTGCAGAGCAACAACATCTGAACATATATAATACGACTTGGTCTCTTCAGTGTGCATCTCCATACAGCATTCCACTAATCCACAATACCATTTACCTCTTTCTAATTTTATACGTTCTGGGAGTGTAATAGTGAAAAGCCCTCCATTGTTATCGGGGTATAGCACCTGGTCATCTTTCTTGTTCAGGTGTAGATAAAACCCTCTCATTTTAATTCCTTTATATTCTTAGCAGAAATCCACTCATTAAATTTGGATGGATAATTTTTAAAACTAACGAAATACTCCTTCACTCCATTTACTGTTCTCTCATTCAGGACCTGATCCACATCATAATGCTTATTTGCACTAGGGGTGGCTCCTTGCAACTCTACACCATAGAACGATCCTTTCAGCTCTTCACCTTTGAGATCTTTTAAATTATATACAGGTATACCATCTCTTATAGATGCCAGCGTTACTTCAAAAACCTCCTCTGTCCATTTAGGTTCATAATCTTTGGTGAAAGGTTCTTTTCTAACAGCAAGGCGCACATGATCACCAACTTTAAATCTTTTACCCTGGATTCTAATCTTTTGTTTCTGAAGACTTTCTCTCATATCCTTACTAGTTACACGATTGTATTGATAATCAAATATCTGCTTTGTGTTTGAATCAGTTACATTAGCAGGCTCAACACCAATACTAGAGTGTACAGTGTTATTGTATGAATCAGTTACTTTAGGTAGTACATCAATCCACTTATAAGTCTTCTTACTGTAGAGATACTTGACTATCCTGCCTTTGACAGTTCTTATGCAACGCTCAGCATATGAAGCTTTACCCTCGTTGTAAGCTATATAGTGTTTTATTTTATGTTTTCTGAACAAATCCTGAACCTTGTGAGCAGTAAACTCCTTACCGGCATCTGTACGTAAAACCCGAGGAACAGCTTTTGCAAAGACTTTAGTGAATCCTATGCTAACGTCATCAGCATTCTTGCTCTTCAGGCTCTCTGTATATATTTGACGGGAGAAAATATCGATACAAAGCAATACAAATCTTTCACCATTGTTATAGCGAGAAAGTGAATGCATGTCCATTAAATCAGCATCCCACATATAATTTATTCTAGGTGAAATGATTCTAGATTGTATCAGTATTTTTTTAGGTGGTGAAAATCTTAAATGAGTATCCTGTTGCTTCAGCCATTCACTGAACTTCTCTCTCAATGCTTTTTTTGATTTAGACTTAGACCCTCCTGGAAAAACTGCTTTTTTAACGCTGCTAAAACTACCCGGCTTAGAAGGATTATAATAATTAGTCTTTGCTTGCTGCACTTCCCACCCCTTTTTCTTTTTACCACGCCCTGATTTTTTATATCTAGACATCTATAGCATAAGCCAGGACCTTTTAAGCTTTTTAGTTTCAGGATCTATTGACGATGTATTAATAGTTGAAGTTGTACTAGATGTACCAACATCAATACATGATGAATTCTCCTCACATCTCTTTAGATATGACAGAAAATCATCAACAGTGAAATTTTCTTTCGAGTCACTCTGCTCTGGATGGACTGACTTACTCTGATTATCCAATGACTCCCCCTTGTCGTCAGGCTGCAGGAGCTCATTTTCTTTACATGATGACTGAGGGGGTGATTCATTAGTGCTAACAACTTCAGAGCTACCAGATTCTTTTTTATTATATTCAGAAAAAGGCACAAGAACAAATTTTTCTGTATGTTTCATTCTCTCAAAGCTTTACCTATTAAAAAAGATATTATCTTACCAACTTTAGCAAGCAAAGAACGTTTAATTTTCCATGAGGTTCTTGATCTACACCCTAAACGTCTCAAATCTTTCTTGTACACTGACACTCTCTCTGTTTCACTAGGGGATAAATTAATGTTACCAGCCAGAGTATTTAGAATAATTTCGCATATAGCTATGACCTGATCTTTGCTAGCTATTCTTAAGAGAGCCTGTCTCTGACTTTTGGTAGAATTAGATATGAATTCAAGAAATGATCTGTTTTTGTCTATTTTATTTGATGTCATTATACTATCACGAAACTGGTTTAAAATGATTCAGTTATAGCCTCTGCAAAGCTTACCTTAAGGGTGTGTATACTATGGTGTGTAGATCAGGTGTGATACACGCACGTAGGCGCATGTTCTCTTTACATTCTTGAGTAAGATCTATAAATAAATACCCATATCTCACGCTTCCTGTAGCATCACTGTAGGCTTCTAAAAGTGTTTTGGGTGCATGGGGGAATACCTGACGTGCGAGATAAGCAATCTGACTGCTGTCTCTAGGGTTTTTAAACAAAACCATATACTGAGTATTTAAACTCATAGTCCTATTATATCCTCCTTTATGGAATATGTTTTGGGTCAAATAAACAACACTGATATCCAAATGATGTGACTCAACCAAGAACAGCTCTAACATATCCTCAGATTTCTGAACACGCGTGATCATATCATCTAAAATAATCATTTTATGACCTTCTCTACCTAGCCTCTGAATAGAGTCTCTGGTTGGGAGTCCTTTATGAAAAATAACATTGGGTACCTTTTCCTTAATTTCAAGATACATGGGTTGCTCCACTGTATAGCAGTATAAAATAGAGGTGGGTACATCATGATCTGCATACATAGACTTAATATTCATAAGAAGATTCCTTATAAATGTTGTTTTCCCCGATCGTGAAGGTCCTGATATACACATAGTGCATGATCTTCTCAGTAAAAACTGATTTGCTTGAATAACTTGATGCTCCATAAGAGAAGCCATGTTCTTCAGTAATAACAGTATTACTCACTTTTAAGCGAAAGATGTCTCCGTCATGCGATATACATCATTATAAATGATATTTGGAGTGTGCCTTTTCCTGTTCCTGTAGAACAAACATTTGAAGGTCACCGCAGAACCAATAATTCCTATTGCTGAAGACACTAATATAATGACAAGGATGATCCAGCCATGCCCACTGTCTTGCTTAGGAGGAGCGGGGTTGTCAGTGGGAGTCATGAAGGTAGTATCATTATCCTGTGGGGTAATGGTGACACGCTCCTCCAGTTGTGTACTGCTGACTATCGCACCTCCTGTAACCTCAGTGGTGGATAATGTAGACTCTGATATAGTTGTATCGCTGCAATTCATAATCAACGTGATATTTAACTGTGCGCACTTAGTTGAAAGTCGCGCTTTCTCATCGTGACAGTGAATGTTGATGTTACCTGAAATGTGTAATTCATAAAGAGCGGTCCATGTATCAAGACCCAGATTGTTAAAGGACCGAATTGATGTGTTTTGAATGATGAGCAGTCTTGCAACTCGGGGTTCTGTTTGAAAAAAGGGGAGAAATTCAATATGAGGTCCATCGCAAAGAACCCCCCAGCTGTTATCGGAACATAGACAGTTATCAGGTACTCCACATGTCTCCACGTTAACCTCACTGCAGCTCTCTACGAATAAAACAATGAAAATCCCTAGACGCACTAGTACCTCCATTATAACGTTCATTCTAGTCTTCATAACAGCATTAAATATTACCATGAAATTTAGTCTTTATATAATATACAGCCGTGGTATCTTTATGGCCGTATATGAAGGGCTGGAGATAGCTTATCGTTTATTGGTATATATTAAGTGCTGAACTATGTATGACCTGGGGCTTACATAATTGCACATGATTATCTAAATTAATAACCAGGATGATCTGACACATATATAGGATCCGGGTACTCCATGTCAGCAGGGTCAAATGAGGACAATTTTCACGCCAGAGGTAGCAATTATGGTCAGCCAACGTTAAAACCCCATAGGGGCTCAGGTGCTAATACACACAGACTCTACTAAGGCCCTAGCCCACGGGGGTGGGGGTAAGAGGGCGTAGGCAGACACGATGTTTAAGAATAGTGCATGTGGATGCTTTCTTGGCATTGTAAAGAAAACTCTGATATATGTCAGTCCAAGCATAATTCCTGGTAGAGCCTGGACACAGGCATGAGATGATAGATTGTGCGATGAAGCTCATAGCAGCCGGCCTCATAATGTGCAATATGATGTTTTGTGTGGCATAACATCTCAGGACATTGGGACAAGAGGAGGTCCTGGAGCTGGTGTGTATGAAATATACAGAAGGGTTAAAAAGAATTATAGTTTGGTTTCCGGTCATCCGTCCAAACTCAACCAAACAGGGCAAACCGATATTCTTTGTAAGTGTTTTGTTTACATTTTTTTCATTTTCCTTAAAGCTTTTAAGCATTCTTATTATTCAAGCAAAAGAAGAGAAATTACGAACTAGCGACCTCAATATTTATGACCATGTTGCCGGAAACATAAATTTTCTGTCTCTCTTTTTTTTTTAGGAGGGTGAACTATTTTAATACGGGTACAGGGTATACTAGTATTTAAACAGGGGGTTCAGGTCCTGGTCCAGAACCAAGCTGATCGTGTAATGGAAGAGCTATCTATAGGTCCCACTGCCATTGGGCTGCTTTTGCTGCCCTTCTGCAGACAACGCTGTAGAAGGGGCTGCGACCAGCGACTCAATGCCCTTCTTCCCATCTGAGCAACCGCCGAGCCATGACAATTCAATTTGGGGCCACATGGCAGTTCCAGCAATGCTATTACGGCCGATAAATCGGGTTACTATCCCTCCAGAGTGGGGGCAGCACTGCCTGACGGGCCTCAGGCTGACCACGTAGGAACATCGGGGACTTCCCAAGATAGCTCTGATATGAGCAACTCTGAGCCCATCATGAGTCGAACATGGCACCACTCAGTGGTGAGAAGATTGCCAATAGTGCATTACAGCGTCTAAATGAATGTACTCCCGGTAGCAGTAGTATAAGGGTGGACCTAGTGTTGATAATGTTTAGGTGTCATCCAATAGACCAGAACCACTCATCCCGCCATTCATCCCTATCTCCACACCCACGCCCACGAACACACATTCACTAAAACGATCATTTCCGTGTGCCTTGACGGCCGCAGCAAAATCATCATTCTCCAATTCTCTGCTTCTGACACACGCCACTGTCACTTCATTAATATTATAAGGCCTGATTAATGTCATTACCCACCGGGAGGCCTTTCATAAAGACATCTAATTAGTTGTTGTTTGATGTAAGTTGACATTAATTAAGAGCATAAACTGTTCGCTTAGATCACAGAGACAGACAACCCATGTCATGCAAGGCACAAATCTGTGGCCTCTTTCAAACGGCCGCATGCGGCAGTGCGCTAATAATGGGGCAATCCTTCCCTCTTCCCCTTCCCTCTCCAGCAACCAATAAGGCCACCCTTTTTTTTCTTTTGGGTTACGGGCACCCAAAATCAAAACTCTAGGTCGGAGGGCGAAACAAAAAAAAAAGAAAAAGAAAATAAAAGCTACCATAGTTCAGCTCACGGGCATCATACAGCCATTATATGAGATATTGTTTTTGTGATTGTACTTTTAGATGTAGGGATTCTTTTGTTATGAGGCTTTTCTATGATCTAACTAAGCCTTCAATGCAGATGATACCACAATAAATACATTCCTTGCATGATAAGCTTTGATTTGACACCAAATACACATACTTTTGCTACAAAAAATGTCAAGAGATATGGCAAGGGATGTCGGAGGAAATAGAAAAAAAAGTTGTTTTTTGAATATTATTTTTATTTTGGTTTTTGACTTTTCCACTTCGGCGGGCCCGTAACCCAAATAAAAAGAAAAGTGTGTCCTAATGGACATAATATGCTTCCTGAACATCCCGTGTATGGACTATGGACTAAGGAACAAATGATACACAGGAAGACAGACATGTTCGCATTATCTGTTTACTGTTCTCTTGATATACAGTGGTCGCCAAGCAATATTATGTGCAATTAATTTGGAGCAGTTCTGGGGGTGAGTGATCTACACTAATGCCTAGTAATGGTCCATGCCTCCCTCTGTTAGTGTTGTGTCTATAGCTATAAAGGAGAAGTACACTGCTCCAGTGGCTAGGCCGTGTGTCCTTTAAGCATGCTGCATATTGCCAACACCATTGAGCGTCCTTTGCAGAGACGCACAGAAACCTGAGAAGGTTTAGTGGTCGCGATTATTCGCGACAAACGCCAATCAGACATGAGTCAGAGAGAGCTGACATTTCTTTCTAAGTGGGGGCAATACAGCATGCAGCACTGCAGCAGCAATCCTACAGAGGGATTTGTACACTTCTAGCAGTGAGAGCTGTTTCAAGAATAATATATTTTACCTTACCAGAGGCTGAAAGAAGAAGGGATCCTCGGCCATACTGGCCAAAAGCATGATGAGGATCCTCCTTGGGCGTCTTGGGAGATGAGATAACCCTCTTACTCCTTATCTCTATCCCGAGATGAAGATGTCGGGGCGTCACTCACTACTCAGGTGAGGCCAGGGTGATCCAATGGTGAAATGATTACTCTGTTGCCTAACCCACTTGTCAATCCTATCTGCATAGGCTTGTATTTGATGCCAGAGTGGACGTGGATGGATGTGTGCGCTTCTAGTGCTGGTCAGTTTATAGCTGGTTAGGTACTGGAGGCGGTGTATCCAGCCTCTACCCCCCCCTCCACACACACACATCCCCCCCCCCACCAAGCCTAGGCGGATCTGAAAGTTCAGTCCATTCTAATTAGGGGGGTGACAGCTTGTTTGTTTTCCCCTACATGACGACAATATCCCCAAACCTACCCTTGGCGTCGCCATGTAAACACTCTATAAAGGTTTCCTAACTAATCCATTCTTTGACTCAGTCATCCCACCCAAAAAGAGCAATCACTTTGCTCTGATAAAGTCAGGATTTGCACATATCGGTGTACGGCTTCTATCGACTTCCTTTTCACTCATGGCTGGTTTTGTTTTAAACATTTGATTTTGGTCGTAGACGGAGGAGGGGGGCGTGTTGTAACAGGAACTTGGCCATTGTTGAATGCTATCACACAGTGCTGATGTTTTACTCCAGATAAAACACAGGGCTGCCTTGCAAGTCTAGCGGCATTTAGCCACATCTCTATAATTGATTGAAGTTCAAAGGTCTCATTCTAATTACGGCCCAGTCCAGTATTCATGCGTCCAGGGAATATCAATTACCCACCTGATCGAAGTCCACACTAACAGAGGGCACTGCTGAATCACATTCGTGTTACATGTTCGTTTAAAACAACAAAAGCTAGCATATCAAAGGCCCACCAGTCCGCATCCCCTAGTCTCGTACTACACGTGTATAGAACAAAGACCTAAGTTGGCAATTGTAGGTTAATGCTGATATGACGTGGGACTTCGGGACAAGAGATGACAGAGAAACATTTAGGGGATCAACGCCTAAATGTAATATCTAGAATATCCATTGTAGGGCTATACGTGCAGTAACAAGTGTAACGGTATTCATTTAGCCAATAGTTAAATTGACAAATTCATCATCATGATTTTTATGAGTAAATTTGGAACGTGTATGCTTTATTACAGGGTATAGATGGAAGGAAGTCTTTGAATATATGAGGGTCAAGTAGCAATTGAAGGAACAGTAATAGTATACACACAAAGAGAGTAGACCATGATAGAGTTGGATCCTCTCACGACCACTTGTCGGGCTAACGCGTGCCTATCTTCCTATTTTCACCAGAGGCTGGAAGAAGGATGGCAAGAGGGAAGGGCTGGAATGGGGAATTAGGCGTCTAATTTTCAACACATGTACGAGGAGGCCCTGGGGTATGGCCCTCCAGCAGGTGGCACCATTACGTCAGTGTATGGCCACAGTTTATTGACCTGCCTGGATCCGTGCGGGGCCCGAGGCAAAGTTCCCTCATCCGCGGTCCTCGACCACTTGTTGCGATTATTTTCAGAGTCCACAGAAGCTGCTCCCGGGCAATGGGAAGAGGTATGGTTCACTGGACCCTATCAGAAAGTTGATTCTGTGTCCAAGTGTGTGTTGGGAGGGCGATAAGGGTTAAAAGGAGGCTCAGCATCACGCCCCATGTCTGGGTTGTCTCAGGGAGTCCCGTCTCCACGCAGTGCACCCCATGTAACTCTTTATGTGCCATACAGTGCTTTGGTGTGTATCATGTCCTTTTTGTTGACATAGATGTCAATGTGCAACTGTTGAGTGACCCACTGAATATTCATGTATTCATACATCATACCAACATTACAGACTTCATACCCTCCTCCAAGATGACCTGCATGACCCGCCAAGGCAATACTGGCGAGTTACTTACAGGAACAACGTTGGTGCATAATGATGAAAAATAAATATGAAGCCTTGAAATAGTATGCTACCATACAAAGGGTTAAGCCACACACGTACATAGATGGTAATCACAAACACAGAATGCTGACAGCCACTCCCCCTGTACACAACGACCTGTTCAGCTGCCAACCACGACCCCATTTACTGCCCACCCAGCAGGTTTTTACACTGCTCCTGGAGATGAAAGATAACATATAGCACTCCAACCCCACCTCTCTAACTTCTGAATCTATACATATTCCAGCCCTACTACACTTCACCCTACGGCTATGTACTGAAATCATTTCTCACTTATCTTCAATCAGCTTATTATATTATCGCTCAAATGATTAAGTGATTCAAACATCTTTATTAGGAGAAATGAGGTGAGAAGCCATATATACACTTAGTACACATTGTTGGTATTATGCAACTTTTCCTTCCATGTGTTACATGATAAAATGAATGCATGAACATGCTTCATGTGGCTCCTCATGTCACGTCACGGATCATATAACATTAGATGTCAACGCTGTTGTTGTTTTTCTTCTTACTTTGTCTCCCTGTCTGACTGTCTGTCTTCTTAAAACTCCATGCACTATCAACTTTAAAATGAGAAACACTTTAATTCAATACTTAGATAACTATTGAAAATCCTCCATACCACCCAAGGGGGTATTCAGTCCGTGACCAGCTGGGGTATGTTTGGCCTATCTTGTGATCGTGGCTGTCCAATTTTCCACCATGGATCGGGAAGTGGTCAGCGAGAGGGGGATGGAGACATTCCAGAACTGACCAGTAGATGCCTTCTAGCACCTCCAGTGACCTTCTGACTGGGGTCAATCATTCAGTAAGCATGCTGGCCGATAGGGCACTCACTGATTAGGGGGCACACCCCATGCATGTCTTTCAGTTACACATATACGCAGATGCACATGCATATATGCGTGTCTTATAATCATAGTACTAGAGACATATACATAACGATGTACATACACGTAGTATGCATGAGGACAATAGCTAAAAAACAAATAATGCCATTTGCAATCTGGATAGCTTTCCAGGACCCCATGAAGATCTTATCTCTCCAATGGATGAATACATCAGATACAAGCACAAGCACTATGCAATACCGTGTCCTGGAATTATCTATTCAATATGTTTCTGTTTTCTGTCTTCCAGTTGGCTATAGGAGGTTTATTTGTATCTCTTCCAGGTGTGCCCTGCGCTTTGATAAATAAAACATATCCCCCGCCCTTGTTTATGCAACATGTAAAACATCAGTCGGGTCTTGTTCTTTCCCAGGTAGACGACGTGCCCTGTGTACTGAATTACAGATGTGACACAATGCCAAGTTAAGCTGACTACTGCCTGAGTGAGATTGATTGATTTGCCTAATATAATTGAGATGCGAGTATTATGGGGTATATCTAGAGTAGATATCATGTGTACTACATGTAAATAGCCGAACTACGTGTACATTGATGGCCACAAAAGATAGTCAGAAAATAGCAGCATTTGCATAAGAAAATGTGGAAATCATCATATAACTATGTTCTACCAGCAACTCTATTTTCCTGCCTGATATTTATATGAAAAAAAAAAAGATTATGTGATATGATTAGAAAGCATACATGTATACTTTGATAAAGAGTCACATTATGTAGGATGGATCCTTCTACCAGAAGGACATAGGGTCCATGGACGTATCAACAATCAGTTGGTGGTCAGTCGGGAGTAGTTTTGAGAAGATCAGAGATAAGAGATAAGATAAGGGTCCAATTGAGGCCTTCTACTCCTGGCCCCTGGTTTACAAATCTCTCAGTTCTTTTCTGAAAGAGGTAATTTCTATTACTAAATAGGCTGGTTTTTTTTCTAAATTTCATCAAGTCATTTCCTGATTTGTTTTAGATTTTCTGTAAATTTTTCTTATGACTTATCAATGATTTTGTGACTTTGGGTAATAGAAAATGGGAGAGAATTTTCTCAGAGGTTTAGAGCCCCACTGCCTCTGCCGACATCACCCTCCCGGCTGGGGAGGTTTCAGATACAACTGACCTAGGCCTGCAATCTAAATCCTTCTCATTGTCACTTACACATTGCCCACATGTGCTGCAATGTCTGCAATGTCAATTATTTACAAAGCTGGCTCCTAGGTAAATGTTTCGACATTGGCAGGGATGGAAGTCACTGAGCATAAAAATCCATGAAATACTCAATAGTTAACCCCCTAAATATAGGTTTTGTGAAGGAATGTACATGTATATATATAGGTCTTTGGAACTTGAATATCCCTGAAATCAGGGAAATCGCTGAAGACTCCCATTCCTGCATTAGGGCAAGGAAAACAGTCTGAGTGTATATCATTCCCGACCTGTGGGCAATGTGTAGGTGACAATGAGAAGGATTTAGATTGTTGATACGTCCATAGACCCTATCTCCTTCTCTGGTAGAAGGATCCATCCTACATAATATGCATAGCAGAGATATACATAATTCCCATAAAAAATGAATTTACTCTGAACAGTGATCCCTGGAGAACTTCCAAAGATCCAGGCGTGGTACAGTTGTACATTGGAGGGCCACCTACACTGAGCCACCTGTGGATCTCGCTGGGCCAACACAGGTGGCCTAGTGAAAAAAAGGGCCACCTGGTGAAGCCTGTACTGGAGATGTTGGGGATGGGGGCTCAGAGGGGAATTTGGTCGTGGGTTGGTGTTAGTTGGAGGTGGTCCACCTGGTCTCACCTGGTCTCCCACTGTTGACTGCTTACCTGTGTCAGGTGTGCCCCAGGCAGGTGTTCCATCAAATACTCGGACCGTGGAGCAACAGTTTACACCACTGACCTTTACCTACAGTATACCTCTAGTCCTTGTCGGACGTGACCCTAGGTGTATACCTCCTCTACACCAGTCCAGCTACCCTGAATCCACTCCCCTACCATCAACCAATGAACCGATGTTAGCCATATTCTCTGTAGTACAATGTGATGACCTAGTGTGAAAAAGAATACCCGTAACCGATATACTGATACACTGCATGGCCTGCTTTCCTGATAAAGATAGTGTTGCCTTATTCTTAAGATATCCAAACAAACCTTATCTAAATGCAGATTTCTTCTTTCTTTTCTTAGTTATTTTCGACTTATCTTAACTTTATTTCCTTCCTTTCTTCACTTTCAAATTCTTATTTTGTATCTTTTGGTGAACTATTTTGTATTTGTGATATAAAATGGAGATGAGTTGTTATGGCAGAGTTGAAGCCTCCATCCCATATCATAATCTGAATCACATAATGAAAACATGAACATTGACACACACAAAAACTGCTACAAAATTACCATGTTGAACTAACACATTTAGGTCAGTGTGGTACTCCTCAAACCAGTCAACAACTAATATACACCTGGGGCAGAAAAACAGGGAATATTTTGTCGTGACAGGAAGGCTGGGTTAAACATGGTCATCTTAGGAAGTGTCCTTACCTACCCTTCCCTGCCCCAGCCCCCACCTAATTCCTGCCACCCGATTTTGCTGCAGTCATCATTTATTACCTGGCCGCCATGTAATAATTTCGCCATGTCCTCAGGCCCCGACCGCCCCTGCTTGCTGCGGCAGGGGCGGTGCGTCGCCGGCGGCGAAGGAGGAGACGCGGCGGGCAGGCAGAAACTAGGCCCCCTCCCCTCCCTTATAGCCTTTAGCTACCTTTAATGAGAGGATTCACAGGTGAAATGAAGCAGGTAGAGTGTAGGTGAGCTGGATAGGCCGTCAATCACGGTCATTGATGCTATCTAGCCAGCCTCGCGTGGCCTGTAATGGCTATTCTTACACATGCTGAAGCTGGATGAGATGCCTGCCCTCCGCACCACGGGAAGCACAAGGGATCTATTGTGCATACCAAGTCATAGCAGCACCATGGTCTGTCAGCCCATATTGTGCAGCCAACCCGTAATCTCCACATCAAAACCATGCTTTAACACTACAATGTTCACACATTTGTCGGCTAATGATGATAATACAGGAACAAAATGCCAGTCATTACACAATAGAGATGATACCTATGGCGATATAATGAGAATGTAAAGTTATGATGATGTAATATTAGTCAACAGGAAAATCCTGCTGTCTATCCTGGTGGCATAATGTGAGCTACTTCCATCTGACAACGGACCTCCTGGTAGCATAAATAGCTGTGATGTATTACCTATAACAGAGGCGTAGGAAGCAAATCTTCATTGGGGGTGCCCAGTGAGGGCCCCACCTCGACCACCTTGAATTGTCAGCTCAAGCGCAATAGCGCCTACACATAGCTTTTTAAAGTTTGTATAGAAAGTAATTTTTGGTGAATTTTAGATCTGATTTGAGGCCCAGACCCCCATTTTCCCTACTATATCAATCTTATTTGAGGCACAAAATCTTAGCTCTTGTTCAATTCATTATGAATTCTTTGCAAATTTTGGGGGGCCCAGACATACTCAGGCCCCAACTCCTTCATGATTGGGGGGCCCAGGCCCCCCTGGCCCCCCTTCTCCTACGCCCCTGTATAACCAATAACATTTAATACAGAGTTACTATAGGGCGATTTACAATGTTTATTTAAGTGTATGGTATGGTTTCATCGTTTTGACAAAAGTAGGATTTGTATATGTAGTTTTCCAGTAGGACATATGTTTATCTAATTTGACAGTCGACCTATTCAATTACAAACCATTTTACATGTTATATAAATGTTACATAACATTGATCAATAACATGGTTTTTAAGTAGCCAGTGAATTGTGGTAGGCATTTCTCACTGAGACAGTTCATCCCATCTTATTACAGCACAGGCTGGAGACTAAACATTAAACTGCCGATTGCTATATATGTAGACATACTCAGTCATCTCAGATTAAAGCGCCCTTAACTGACCTACATATATGTAGCAGGTGCTCTTCCAAGAAGCCACCCTCGAAATTATGTCAACTTGCAAATAGGCCAGTGCTACCCGATTGTAGTAATTCAGTGAGTCGAATCAGACATCACAGCCTGGACTGTTCTAAACGCAATAAACTGCAGCTATATCTGCTTACGAGTTGCTCATATCTCTCCCAGCAGGTGAGCAGCTCAGAGCTACTCAAAACACTACTACACAAGACTGCCAGCCCTCCCACCTACTGTAGCCTTCCTTTACCCCCCCCCCCCCCCGGTTTAGCCCCCACCCCCTCCTGCCTGCCTCCCGCAACACAGATTTCCGCTCGCCTGCGCGCCAGAATTGACTTTTCCATTAGGCGGCATATTCTGTCGTAATTAACAACTTAATTATGGTCCTTAGCGAGTAAAGAGGCTACATAATCACGGTAACGGGCGCTGATTGCCGAGAGCCTGTCTTCCACGGGCCGCACCACGCAGTTTGTGGACGGGAACAGGGGGAGAAAGGAAGGACCTGCGTTGACAAGCTGTGATTTTAACGCCATCTACTATTCTAATACATCCTGTGTCGGGGCCTTGGCTTGGGCTCAGCCCCAGCCCCTTCTCCCCACCCCAACTCGCCAGGCTTTCAGAAATGGACAATACGGAATCTAGGTCGCAGATAAAATGTCACTGACGACGCTGGGGGTTGGCCATGGGGAGGCCAGGTGAATCGTGGGCCCCCCTTTGTAGGGAGACCTTAGTAGGAGAAGCCAAAGCCCAGTGATGTGCCAAAAAATACACCCCTCCACCCTGCACCCAGCACACACCTTTTATCCTTTTATGCACTGGACATGAAAATTAGCAGCTACCTTGATATGCACTTGCATAACATGAATATTGAATCGGCTTCAGGACCGCTTTATCTGTCTGCCCCTAACCATGTCATGTTTTATAGTGACATGAACTATGGAAAAATCTCCAACATCTATAATATAGTGTGAGACGGCTTTAACATAACAAAACACATGCCAGTTTTCAGCAATTCACCCAGCCATATTTAGACAGTGAACATGTATCTGTATTATATGTATAATTAAAGTACACATGTGTATCTAGAAGCATCTGGAATGGCGGGTTATAGGCAGTCCAAGGCTATTTGTCAGTTGTCAACGCCTGACCAAGTGTGTATTACTAGTTATTGAACGGATGCAGGTCTAATTGTGTAGATTTAGATCTGTTTGCTGAATCATGAGTGTGTGGGAGATAGCATTATGATTCTATTGATGGTTCGATGTAGGCACTGGTTAGTAACAGTACCATAAATTATGTGAACGTTTGCCCAAGCCATGTTCAATAATATCCCTATCGTATTAGGTCCCTCACTGGAGAGGCTAAATAATGTACCCATACAAATGTAAGATGGTATAAAATAGCAGTGCGTGGTGTCCACATTGTTCATGCCAGGGTGTCCCTGGTCCATAAGTGTATTGAACGATAGAGAGTTTGTTGTAGAGAGAGTAATACCAACAAACTGACAGTGTGTGTGGCCTATTTACATGAAATCTAATCAATCCCTCTGGTATTCTGGAAGCCAGTGTTTATCTACACCCACCACCGCCTACTTAATACAACAAACACGAACAGAACTACAAGAATAGACAAGGCTCTATATATTATCAACCGATCCTTTCTCTAGCCAACCCTGAAAAAAAGAAAAACGCCTAGAAAGCTACTTTGACATTGTGCTGGCGGTTGACCCCTAAAGAATTTCATTACCAGTTTGAAAACCGCAGACAAAAAGTCATCAGGTAAATAATGGAGTTTTGTGCCTCTGAATTTAATGTGCGACATACGATCTCCCCGGAGGCGGATGGCACTTACGTCTACATAGCATGCTGTGTGATACAGGAGGGTGGTGGAAAGAAGCCACCAGCACTACAAGCCACAACCACAGGAGAAGCAGCAGGAGGAACAGTAGACTTGCTGACGTCTCTAATACCTAGATAATATAATGTGGTATATAACTTTTGATTTCGAATGATACCCCTGGATTTGGACCTCGATGGCCTTATCCCCCCTCTTCCTGAATAAAAGAACTGTCACTACTCTGGAGGAACAGCGCAAGGAGGTGGGTTAGAGTACTGAAGGAGAGAGTGGTCTTGTCTGGAGACACTGGAGCCAAACCAAGCCTGTGTTGATGGCCACACCAAACGGCGATATAGACCTCCTAGAGTCAACCAGATCTGAGGAGAACCAATCGAACATGGCGCGCGGACGTCAGTGTGTTGTGGTGACTGAAATATCCTTTATACTAGAATCATCCTCTCCTCTCTAGTAGCATCGTCGTTGTCGACGACGGCACTGCTATGCTTCTTATCCCGTTTGCCCGCGCCCATCTCCCGATACAATCATACACACTGATGGCATCTCATTCTCCTCCCTCACTCCCCCTCCCCTTGCAGCCCCTACTCCAAGCCAAATACATTTTGTAGCACCAAATCCGCCTGGGCGAAATGAGATGCATATGTACACCGCTCCCGAAACCACTGGATTCATTTACACTCAGAAACGTTCGATGTACGCCCTCCCATGCACTGAAGGCTATGCACTTTCCGCTATCCGTTTTATATATGCTTTGTGGGAAAACCAAATAGCACACCGTACGGTTTATGAATCTTAACTTTATGACTAATGTCTTTTCCATTGGGGAAACAAACCATTTTTTTTTTGCCTTACTACAAACGTGTATCGATAGAATATATTTTTGAGTTTTTTTTTCATGTGTTCGGCTTAAGCATTGGGGCGGGCTGCTGAGTTTCCTTAATACGGTAATGGCACCCCGATGCACAGTCGGCAAACACAAGTGCAATATTGACCTGAGTATTAGGCATATGCTGGGCCTGTATCCACATCAAAGGTTGTGTTTTGTTGCATTTCATGGCCGCACTCGGCACAGACTTGGGGTGGAAAAGAATGAAAAAATAGAACAAAGGGGTTGGCTGCTGCATAGTGAGCCTGACATTCAGACTTGGCCGTGGTGGGAGTGTGTGTGATGGTGATGATGGGGGGGGGCATAGGGCAGGGGTCTACACGACCCCAATGTGCCTTGTTCCCGAATAGAACCACTGGAGGGATAACATGTAGGGACGTAGATCGACCCAAAATCACAGTTGTGTACTCATAATTTACTGTTTTACTGATATTGCAACTGTAGTGATAAGAAATGTCAGTATTTATAAAATGTTTTCGTGGTTATTCTGTAAGATAGACCCAGTTGTGCATCGCTCTCCCTCCATGACAAATGCCCCCCCCCCCCTTCTACTCCGCTGTATAGAACTGCTATTCAGCTTTCTGTCGGTCACAACCTTGTCCTGCACGTGCACTACCTAACTCCCTAACGCGTCCAGTGCCTGGTGTATTGTTGGTGAAGATGTTTGAGGACCGTGAAGGCACACACACCCTCCCCTACCCCGCCCGACGCCCGCCCGCACCCCGACAAACACGACGCCGACGACCGGACGCGGTGCCGCGCGCGACGACCGCTAACGCGGCCCTTTTCCCTTCTCTTCTGCCCGTCCTCCCGGCCTGACGCACGCCAACGCCCGTCAATAGGACTCCGGCCGCCCGCCGCCCCCAAACACTCGGAATAGAGTCAACAAACCAGGTCCTCACCCTGAACAATCCCTCCCACCTCCTTGACTCCTGCCGCCATCGCCAGCGGCGTGGTCAACAAATAGACGAACGGAGGCCAGCAAGGAAAAGGCATCTAAAGGCTGACCTCAAGCGCTGCCAGCATTGTTTAATTTCCAAATGAGTAAATGGACACTCAAAAATAACTGCGGCCACCAATGGATAAGGACACACTCACCCCCCCCCCCAAACCCCGACATAAACAGCCCAAACCCGGACCATAACAATTTAACATCAAACTTAATCATTTGGATTTATGTAATTGAATTTTGACCCTAACGTTTTTTTAACCTTCCTTGAGATACAATATATTGGAACATGACGCAACAATGACAATTAATTTAGAATTGCAGATAAGTTCAATACCCTCCATTTATGCACAAACAATTGTTACATACATCCTTGTTATGTAGGCATCTGCCCAGACCGTGACACCTAATCACCTGGCCGCGTTTGTATATCATCCGACGACAGGTGAGGGACAGAGAAGGAAGACATTCATTTACTGCTCGTTTACATGAGTTACTCACGACGAGAGACGCTCATTTTGAGCTGCTCGTGAAGCCGAGGCCATTGCCAGTCGGTAGTAGGTAGTCACCCAGAGTGGTAGAGACAGTGTTTGCGGCGGGGCCGTGATTACAACGGGCGGGTAAAAAACGCCGAGCAACTCGCCGACCGAGCAGCACACGACTGGAGCTGGTGAGGCACTCAGCAGCCCGTAATTAAAAGCTGTCAGCTCCAATAATGAAACCCGCCTAACGCGTGTAGAACGACGGCGGTAACACGACGTGTTGCGCTGCTCTTTTACAGCTTTGAGCTGTTCACGAGCTGCTCAACAAGGCTGATCTGCTGATGCATGGATAGGTAAAGACTATAGCCATAGGTAAAGTCATGTGGATACCAGCTCTAGTATCGACTCCGCTAAGATTATATAATACGATAGCTGTGCTATGATTCATCTTGATAATTATCTCTATTACATGGAAGTACTAGTATACAATCTCCTTGTATTTGTACTAAAGAGGAAAGATAATTTCAAATCATATTGCTAAGGTATCTCCTGTTTGTCTGGCCTATGCATGGTTTGGATGCTATAATGGCTGACCTCCTGGGTTCTAATATCAGGGTATTAATGGCTAACTCTCCAAGCAGGTTTCCCCCAGGCATCTTACCGACAGGTGCAGGCCATGATACAGGTGCGCCACCACCACAACAACAACACCTGGTGTGTTGTATGTATACAACATACAGCCGGGACACGAGCAACTCGGAGCAGGTGTAACCCACTCATTGACTCAACCTTGAAACACATGGCCGTCGTCCTATTCCATAAGTATATAGCTATACATAGTGTATCCTCTACCTTCTGCACTATGGAGAGGGTGACATGAGAAGTGTGTTATTTCATATGTGGGAGGAGGTAGGTACATGGAGGGAAGGGTGGAGTAGCTAGACTAGCTCCTCATGCGATGACAAATGTAGGAACGTATAGTATGACGGGTTCACGTGTGGAGCGGGTCGCATCAGTACGACCTCGTCTTCAAACAGTGGGAGCGGATTAAATATCACAACACACTGACTGGGGCGGGGCCTAGTTTCAGCATCGTCATGCAGCTACAGATACCCTCGGTATGGCTACCACATGAATACAATGTTAACATAAACGATGGGGTCTCCCCCATCTGTCCTTCTCAATAGATACCATCAGTAACTACATGTACCATCGGTGATAGGGATAGAAATAGCTATACAATATGTGACTGTGAGAACATGGGTTTGGTGCTGGGTTTGGTATGGGATGTGAAAAGTCTGAAGTGTATCTACCCCGGTATTTATCAGAATATCCCGCATATATTGCTGAAGTGGAATAATACGAGACTGTTGAAAATGGACGTAACATTTGGCGATATTAATATATGACACCCAGTCGGTTGCAGCACACTTGCCCACAAAACAGTGGTTATTTCTATGGGACCTGATGGGTCATGATCTACAATACATCTAGATTATAGGATGTGACTGAAGGGGTAGGGAACGAATTACTGCTTCGGGAAGGAAGGTAGGCGAACTCTGCTTAATACCCTGGAGGAGGACCCACCTGAAGATGCTGCTGATGATGTTGCTGATTGTCGTGGTTGTGGTTGTTGTTGTGGTGATGTGATGGGTCGGAGTAGTTGCTGTTATAAGGACTGGTAGTATGAACCAACATGCCTGCATGGACACCGTCCCCCATGTAGTAGGAAGCACAGCTGCTGGAGCAAGGTAGTGTGGAGCAGGCGAAGCCCCTCCTCCAGTGTCAGAACTGCTGGTCGCTAGCCCCTAGTGCACGCTACCCAGCTTTGGTACTACTCTACTACATGTACATGAGGCAGGAGTAGAAGGAGGAGGATGAGGAGGAGGAGGCCAGTGATGCTGCTGCTGCTTTAGCTGCTGGCGATGGCTGACCGCTCTATACAACCAACCTATTGACGGCAGGCAGACAGACAGGTCCTCATCTTCCTCCTGTCTCTCCTCCCGGGCCCTGTTCCTCCTGCGTCCACCCTGCAGGCAGCTGCAGCTTACCAACAACAGCTTAATGCTTGCTTCCTGTGGTTGCGGGCGGCGGCATAGGGCGTGGGGCCTCACGGACTTCCCTGCTCTCAACCACTAACGCTGCAGTAAGGTCTCCCTGATTTCAGCTAACGTTGTGCAGCCCAGGGAATGGAGAGGGAGGGGAAGGCATGCAGGGAAGGCGGGGGTACTGTGTGGCAGGGAGGGGGGAATGGGATTAGCTTTTGGGTTATGCTCTGAGGCACTCATTCAAATCAGGCGGGCCTGGTTCTGAAGCAATAGCTCCAGGGGCTTCCTACCTATTAACGGCTCATCTCACTATGGAGCACTAACGGACCCCCCCCTCCCCCATCTCCCTTCAATCGTGAATCCGGTAATCTTAATCCAACCCTCCTGACCCCTCCTTACAGCAGGTGCTTTCTTGGAATGACAATGACAATTCAAACAGGTGTCATCCCAGGAATAAATAAATCAATGAATAACCAATGCATGGAGGACGAGACCCGTAGACCAGGCAAAGAAGGTATCGCCATCGACTGCAACTTGTTGATAAAATTAATGGAAAAATAAAATAAATCTACCTATGTACAGTGATCCCAAAGACTGGTAGTCTGATAGCTGCTGTGGTACAGATTTCCACTCGTCCTCTGGTAATGACAGCTTCGGTGGGTCACTGTTGTGGGGTAAGTTGGTGGTGGTGATGATGGTTCCTCAGGTGGTGCTCTGGTGGTGGTGCAGGTGGCGGTGAAAGGCCCTACTCTCCTGCAGCGTCTTGGCCGTTGGTGGTGGTGGCAGTTGGCGCCTATATCAACAAATACCTATCGCTCCTGCTCCACGGTGGTGGGCTCAAGGCGACGACGACACCACTCTCCTGACGACGAGGTGCTCCAGGGGGTGGCGGTGGTGACACTGGTGCCCCGCCGTGTTGAAGATGAGCACACCTACAGGAGGTGGCATTCAGTGAACTACCGTAGTAGTATACTAGAAGGTGGTTGGTTTGCTGTACTCACCTCACTCTACACAGTGGGCACCCTCTTGCTGTAGATGGCAGTCAGTGGTGGTTGGAGCCTTTGGTGGTGGTAAGGTGGGATCTATATTTAGTTGTATACACAGCCTTATTTAGTACTACCTGAACTACCTGTATGTAGCGTAGGGAGAATGCAGAACAATGTCAATCCGTGCCTCTCCCGACGCCGTCCAATACCCCACTAGGTAGTCCCGTTATCAAAACACCACCCTACTCTCAGCTGGCCTTTTCTCCTGCCTAGCCAAGCGTACAACGCCCTGCCATATCCCCCATTTCACTACCTCTTCTGCGTTTCCCTTGTCTTCAAAGCCTTTCTACGATGCCTCAAAAGGCTTTTAGCTCTGTGGCCTTCAGATGTGTATGAAGTGGTGTACGAACATATGGTTTAGACACGCAGACACGTGCATTGAAAGCCTTTATGGTTTTTGGTAAAAGAGAAGGGTGGTTTCTTTTTCGGGGTGAGGTGAGGGGGGGGGGGGCGTGCATGACACTAAATGGATGGGTGTGCGTGGACACGGTTTGATGGAGGTATGAATGAGTATGAGTTGATGGTTGAAAATGACAGAGTTGGCAGAGAGGTCTTCAGCTGGGGGTAAGAAAAAGAGGGTTGGGTATATTAATATTCATGAATACGGTTAGAAAAAGTTGAACCCTGGAGAACATGTGGGCTGATGTATGCAAATACTGGTATGAGGCCGTGACCACTATTTTGAACTGCGATCTGGGGTCTGTATGAGGAGATGCATGGTCAGTAGAAGAACAGACAGTTTCTATAGGTATGAGAATTAACAAATAAATATTTTTGATCCCATGATTCTGAGGAGTGAACATGATTTATCTATTTTGGAGTTATCTATTATAAGGATGGGACACTTCTTGGAGAGGGATCCGCTATCAGACCTTTTATCCCCATATTCGCGTTGTCAAGCACGCATACACTTAAGATAAAATACATGTGCACGTAACTCAATTATTGTGGGGTGTCAGGGGTGGGCGTCTCCTGTGCTAGTAGGGAAGGTATATACCCACGGGACAAGTAGGAGGATTTGAACATTTTAACAAAAGCTATCTACAGACCTTTTAGCACTTGAGCTGCTCCAAAATAGCTCCGCTCAAGTGTTCATGTCCTGCTGTATCCTTGGTCTGACGCTATAAGTATTAGGTAATAGCCAATTCCTCATGACCCTTAATTGCACAATCAGACGCCATTATTATCAGCCAGTAACATGTTACTATTCACAGACTGTTCTGCTCCCTCCATCTCCACCACCCACCCATGGCCTAAATCCTGCTGATCTCCTGTCTGTCGAGGCAGAAATATGAGCTGAGCTTCTTGTGCCTGGAAAGTAGGGCACTGCTATAGAGGGAGGCCCAATGACACGTCTAGTGTACTTGTACCTTACCTGTAAGTTACAGTGTAAGCCTACACACACCCTCAAACTGGGACCATTCCCATGATATTATACACACAAAACAACACTCCTTGCTAACCTATGACCTAATCACCTACTGAAGAAATAATACTGTCGAGTATAGCCTTGGGCTTAGGCTGTGCAGGGATCCTACTCAAGGAGAAACCATGGGAACTTTCTCATAATAAGTCTCTCTTCTATAGGTTTGCGTTGAACTGTGGAAATATTTTTCCATGCTAGACAGAACAAGGGACGGGTATCTTTATCAAAATAATTGTCAGCTTCTAGCACAATGAAGATTGGTCCATATCTGTTTTTTTTTCAGACTGTCCATTACTGGCGTTCTCCTTTTTATACAGGTGAAAGAATCAAATTACTGCACCAAGCAAGCGCATAACTACCTGTACAGATCTCTCCCATACCATACCTGTATAGATGTATTCTCATTTAAAAAAACAACTCATGTACTGTCCGGGAATGCCTAAGGTCAATGCAGCCATCGTTTTTTTTTTTTTGTAATAGTAATCACATTAACATCAATACATGGATCCATTTATAAAGTAAATTGTAGATGGGAAATATCATGAAGTTGACTGCCAGAATGTATACATGTATAAGTTTTCCAGCTAGGTATTTCTCAACCGCTGCGAATTGAGACTGCTCTCTACGAATTGCCCACCCCCTACGAAGCAGTCCGCTCGTAGTGAGGGACAGTGTGTGAGTCCCTATTGCCTAAGATTGCACATACAGATGCCTGCCTGTTGCCTCTATATCTTGAACAATCATAGTGTTCTGCAGGAAGAGCCATATTGGCATCTCCAGTAGCTGAGCGTGCTGCAGCCATGTGCATGCAGCACGATGACAGTCCACCCCTCCTCCGATCACCTCCCCATCCCTCCCCTGCAAACCGCCCAACTGCAGCGATGGAAATTTAATTTCCCGGAAGCGGCGCTCACGTCGGAAGTGTCGGTTGAGATTAAAATCGAGTTGGTTTTGGTCAGCCCTGGGTGTGACCATTGTCAGGTGGGTGGAGTGGGATGAAGCATAGAATGACTGCTGTTTAGGAGGTGGGGGGGGGGGGGTGACAATGGATGCAGAGCTTGGGCAGCTGACTAGAGCAGTGTCTGTGTAGTTGTAGAAGGATAGAAGGAAGAAGGTACCAGTAGGTGGTGGGGCCACGCGACTATCCCTCCCTCCACCCTCCCCAGCCCAAGCCCATGCCATATTATAACAATGGTCAGCGCCTGCCGTGCCCTCCGGGTATCTATGAGATTGGCCGGAGTCCACTGACTATCACCCTAGGCCTCACCATGCGGCCTTCTATCTACCATCTGACATCCCGGGTGGACATAATTAACACACCCAGCCTCTCACCTGCCCTTGTTTCAGCCTCAGCCCTGCATGTGGCCATACCTGGACGGACCACAACCTCCCAGCTATGTCTGAAATAGGTTCTCATCTGGGGGTCTCATTGAATGTTATCATAGGAGTGACACAACGCCTCCGATTGGGGATAGATAGTGGGATATCACACAGGCCTATCTCCATCTGCTCATCACTTCATGTTCGTTAGATTTCAAGTGGGTCTTAATGAGATTTGAACTTACATCATTAACCAGTATAAATTGATATGACACCTGGACAGCTTCTTTATTAAAACGACAATACATATTAAGGACGGGGCCAAAAACGTGTCAGCAGATTTGTCAGACGAAACGTGTCAGCAGTTGTATAGAGCCGATGCATCCATTTCTTCACACCCCCCTATATCAACATGTAGACAAATTATCATAGCAAATAGAGGATAAAAAGTCTATACATGGAACATCTTCTATGGTTAAAACATACCCGTCTCATACATACGTATCATATATATGCAAAGAATCCTCTTGCTGAGATACTCTATGTATGGATTATCTCTCAAAAATGGATGCTGAATGGATCACACGCCATATATAATATTCATTCCTAATTTGGGTCATGCATTGCAATTAAAATAAATTAAGATTACACTGATTCTACAACTACCCACATACTACAGTGTACAATTCATGTGTATCTGCATGTAAAATATAAGCTGGCGGTGATGTGAAACACCAAGGTTATGACATGAGTGCGGAAGTTCCATCAGTGCGACTTATCGAACTTGCTGTAAATCTGACCTGCGATTGCTCCAGTAAATAATAGTCAAAATATTTTGAATATGTTTTTCATAGTAAGGTCTAGGGGCAGTCTAAATACCGGAGAACAATCCGTTTATGTTAATCTTATCTGAGGGCGTAGAATATGATGGAAGGGTTGATTTTAGAGGATTTTAGTTTTGGGGGTTAGAAGCCACCCCGGGAAGCAATATTTACATATGGCAATATACTAGTACATAGCCTAATATAAAATCAGCATTTCTGCACATGTTGTTTATTCATTGATTGAATGTACAAGTATGCCAATCAATATGAATTTGAATACAATCCAGGATAAGCTCAATGTTCGCAATTACTGTTGTGTAAAACAACGTAGAACCAGTTAATAAGGTCTACTGGTATACCAGATCTCACACAATAAGATACATCATCAACAGACCTAATAAATGAGAGCTGACAAGAGAAGTGGGGCGTGCTTTCCCAGACTGGCAGCGAAGGGGATAAGCAGCCACTATCTGGACTCACTGGGTGGGCTAGTATATCGTTACATGGTTATAATTACTGCTAACACGATGCACATGTTGCATCCTTCACACCCTTACAAGCTCCCAAAATGCATACCATCACGGTGGCCTTGACAGATATTGATGGGCTAATTGGAAGAACAAGCAGACGACATTTTGGAATGCTATCCCAGTCCGGGATCCGAGCAGACGACATTGGGATCTATGGAACCAATGAGCCCATGAATTCCTTTGATGTCGCCTGGTAAGCTAGGCAGCGTAGGCCTATAAGCCGCTCCTTATCCATGTATATAGGCCCCTATTGGCCACTAGCTGGTCTGCAGCTGGTTACGGCGACACACACTGATAAAACCTGATAAGATGGGACCAGCATGTCCCTGGAAGTGGGTGTTAACCAGGGACAAGGTACCCATCATGGTATGTCTTATTAGTGGGTTTTAGCTCAACCAGCGAAATTCAAGATGGTGGCTCCACTAAGCCTCCATACTGAGTCCTATACATGGGGTTTGTGGACAACTAGCACCTTATAGAATCAGCTTAAGTTTGGAATTCGTCTTACATGCAAGGATCCTATACTACAGTATTGAATGGCCCAAAATATGGCGCCATGTGCACGTATAGGTCTAGCATGAGTTTAGGGTCGCCTTAATTGTGCCTTAGATGCGAGGTACATGTCTTTTCAAAAAAAGGAAGGAAATGAGAGGTTTGTTCAAACATAGCCATGACTACATGGTGATTAGCATGTTATTTGAAACGTATCTCAACTGCCATCTCTCATAAATTTTTAAGAGTCCTGAAGGTATGATTTCCACAACCTAGATATTTCTATTTCTGTTTCTGATTCTGCAGTCGCCCAATAAAAACATCAAGACAACTCCCAGACAAGTTGACTAAAAATTGAACATCAGCGCCAAGACGTTGAACTTTTATAGGTTCACTGGCAGCAAAAAGACTCCCGGCGTGTCGTGTGGTAATTAGGAGCACTCCATCACCACTGTCGTCATTGACCAGCGTCTGTCCCCCAATGCTGCCACCTCTCGTCTGCGTCTCTCAACACGTCACCTATCTTTTGGGACACGCCGAGGTTTGCCGAAAATGGCCGAGTGCCTCCGAGAGAGGTGGGTGGCTGGCACGGCCTGACTTATCATGGAGATAAGAGATCGAAGCAGTCGTCACTCACTCACAAAACAATTAGGGCGTAAACCGGTCGTATGGTGTTAGCTAAATGTAGGTAGACCTGCTCTGATACATTATACAATAAAACCCTGAATCCAACTCCTAACATTGTTTGGCCGAGTTAATAGATTTGCAGTGTCAAATGTGTCTATCTATCCACACTTTATCATTTCAATCGGAGCAAACTAATTGCATACATGCAATCTCGAGACGAGAAAAATGCTGAGAGGAAACACTGGTCACATTTCCCGTCACCCAACATCCCTAGTTGTTTCTTACTTTTGCATTTAACTGGTTTGGGGAGGGGTGTGTGAACATTTGGAGGACCAATGGGTAATAAATATCTCATTGGATTTGGATGATTCACAAGAATCGGCCCTGGTGGATCAATGAAAAAGCTGAGGGGTTTGTATGAATGTGACTAACTAGCTAGCCTCTATAACGTGAGTTATAGTTAGGCCCCTGTGACGTCACAGAGCTGTTACCTGCGGGCAAAACATTGACTACACGTGGTTAGGTAGTTGCACCACCAGTAGAGGCTCTTGGAAATATTAGAATGTATTAGTTAGGACATTGTTAAATAATTATATTAAAGATCCCAAACATTCTATGTATCTAATTGGTAAGAGAACTGAATGATCTAACATGTATGATAGGGCATAGAGAAAGAATTCCAATGTATGCATAGTTTTCAAGTAAGTGAGCCATAGTCACATTACCAAGAGGTCAATTCAGTGCATGGGTTTGTTTGCCCGCAGAGGCCTATATATAGGTGAAATCTACATCTGTAACTCACGCTATAAGTAGCTGTCTGGAGACAGCCACTAATCACTCAATAGGGACTTATACAGTGAAACCCTGGCTCACATATAATATAAGCAAAGGGGGTTCTGCAAAGTCTTTGATTGCATTTGATAGTTTAAAGTATGCTGAATGGGGCTCACACCAAATTGGAGGTGCACACATTGCCATAGATTTGAGATCAGCAATTTAGTGTGCTAGCTCACCTATTTTCAGTCCCCAAAACCCTGACTGCCATTATCCACTCTTAAGCTCTCATCTGTAGTTGATAATTAGGGGAAATAGGTGTCATAAGATACATGACATATGATATCATACTATGGGAAGCTAAGAGGAAAACATTCACATCGGATGGAATTCAAAATACATTCTTCTTTTACTATGGTAACTCCATTTTTACCATTGAGTGATCTCAGTCTCAATTTGCCAATATTGAGAAGATACTCAGTCAAGAGTGAGGCTTACAGGACACTGTTATCTCCCGCATCCTCTTTATATACCCTATAATCAGGTTTATACAGTTTGTAGAAAGAGAAAAGGCAAATGACGTCACAAGGGCATGTATCAGTTCTTCCTCCTTTAAAACCAATACAAAAATACCATCAATGTAAAACTATATATATAGCAGTGATAAAAAGTGCTTACATCATTTAGGTACTGCACTTGAGGAATCCCTGATTTGATAATAATTGGAAAATTGGTTGTGTGTGTATTTTTATTGGAAAAAATGCCGAAGAAATTAACCAAGAATAGGTTAATTTGACCACATTCATGATCAGGGATGTTCATCTGCCGGTATATTTGCCTCTTCATCCGATCCAATGATTCAAGTTGGATGGGAACCATATATTTACTGTTTACAATCTCTCAAACTGTCTTGTGTGATTGTGATCGCACAAGGTAGTTTGTTCACCATGTAGGTGCACCTGTAGGCACGTATATAACACAGGTAAGGAGAAAAAACAGCAGGATGAAGTAGGGGGAGACTAGGGAAGGATATATGTGCCCCGAGGCCTGGCCGACACGCTTAATGACTCGAGTAAATAGGCCATTTGGTCCGGTGGGGTCATAAGTCACCACATCCGACCCATCACAGGTGCCCGCCAATGGGGGACATCACCTCCGGCCCTACCAGCACCTAGTCGCCAGGCCAATTTATACACAGAGAACCATGTCAGGCAGTAAAGGCTATCCATTAACCCTTCTGGTGTATATAGGGAATACTGTAGAAATTCCTGGAAATCTGATAATATTGCTCATTGTTGGGTTACTTGATGATGGTTTTCTTTTCTTATGGTTCTTGCATAAAAAATGAATGCTTTGATATCTCTTTTCTGACAGGCACAGTGCAATTGTGTCGATCAATGTTAGGTCCAGATACTGCAATCTTTGCACTCATTATAACCCCCCCCCCTCCCCCCAAGACCACACAACGGCTACCTAAAAATAAGAATAAAAGGGAAATAGAAAACTAATCCGCTTACTAAACAGTACTTTCATTTCCGTTCGTCATTGTGAGTCACACTGTGTGGTATAGCTCACAGATAAATAGTCTCATTAATAACTATCTCGCTAAGGGCCTCTTCCCTTGTAAGACCTCTCGGAACGGACGTCCACAAGGGTAGTGTGTAGTTTATCTCCTGACGACAGCCAACCAGAGCTCCGTTAGGTTGTTATCTTTGATCCTATCGGGCTGGATCTTTACTGCCCAGTCCATCCATACCTCACTACAGTCACACCTGGCTGGGTTCAAAGCCCACAATTTGTCCCGCATAGCACCCCGGATAGCACCCCTCCCCTTCCCTTTAGCATTCGGCCCACCCCAAAACTCATGATCCCTAGCCCTTTATCCAAACTATTCCTTTTAGGCCCTCGGCTGGGTGCAGCATGGTCGACCAGGCGTCCATAGCCCCAGGTGCTAAAACGTCTTCCCGCGCAGCAATCATAGTGGCTTACCTTTAATTTCCATCGCTGATATTGTCATAAGGAATAGTCATAAATATAACTACTGACGTGAACGTGACGTGACGTGGTATGACGGACGCGCCCCCTCCTGAGAGCTGGACGAACTATGTTCACCCCCAATATCTGACTAGCCCAGACTACTAGCTTATTCACACCAGAGGCGCCACTCGTTCAGTCCTCCTCACAAAGCTCCCAAAAGGAGGGGCATCGTCGTTTTTGTCAACCCCAATCCTTTATGATGTAGAGCGGGTCATCATAGGCTTAAATAAGTGACTGATTCACTATATGAGCCGGTGGGCTGAGATCGAGAGGGGGGGGGGGGTCAGGGATGTGTGTGTGTTCTGAACTCCCATGTGAAACCTCCTGGGTGAGGAGGGGGATAAAAAGGGTCAATTTCGACTATCCTGGCGGGGTTTGGAGGTGAATAGGCCCCGCCAGCCATAGACAAACCCCGGATGGTGAGGTATTTACACCCCAAACACAGACTCCTGACAAAGCGGTCCTGCTTCGACTCAGAACCCACCTCAAGGGCCTGCCTATAATGTCCTGGGCAACAAATGAGAAAAATCATTTTGGCTTTTGTTTTGTTGCCCTGTGAGAAAAGTCAAATGGCAATAAACATGACGCTGTTTGCTCTGCTGTGTGGTGGAGGAGAGGGTGTGGTGAGAGTGTGTGGTAAAGAAAAGAGGGTCGTGTTTTTTTGTTGTTGACAATTTGTGTGTTGCACGGTAGCCATCATGACGATGGCTCCACCTTTCCCGTGGCCACAGAACTAACTAGGCGGTTCTCCACCAGTCTGAACAATATGGTAGCCCTGTTTACATTGCACTGCAAATTGATTGAGTTCAGAGAATCCTTATGTTAGTTTTTTTCCACCTCAACACCTTTATATAATGTAATAACCCCTTGCCCCTGAATCACCTAGTACCATCGTTTTTACTCAGCCAGGACTCGAAGGCCACCTTGCCTCTTCATACCATCAAAGCATGACTTACCCACTTTTGATTTTGCATCACACCTCTCTGACTAAACACGTACACTTAGTGCGTGTCTACATATGAATCCCAAAGCCAAATGGTAAAGCGGGATAAGAATTTATGATGTTTTATGACTGTGGGAGGCCGGGGGTATAGTACCAAGAGGCAGTAGGACACGCTTCGGGTCGGCGCCCCGAACTCCTCTAGATCCACATGGCTGGATTATCCCCCGCTCACCTCTGCGCCTGTGGTGGATGGTTACTGGGTGCACTTTTAATCCTGTTGATTCTGGGCTATGGATTTTTTGAGTAAATATGCATGTTAATATACGGGGTCGTTCACTTGAGTGCTCTACAATATGTATATTATACTGTTGGCAATCTGCCCTGCCTGTGTTCACGTGCTGTGTTGGCCAATTCCAAATAAGCACCACTCAAAGTGTTACGACCGTCGTCGTATCTAATCTTTGCATTGTAGTGAAAGATGGGATAAGACGTCAAATCTGTGTAGAGTAACGGCGCAGTACATTACATGTATTGTATTCATGTTTTAAAAGAACCATCCAATCAATGTTCTCCACTGAGGCAGAGTGTTACGGCAGTAGTAGTACATATTAAGTAGCCCTATTAGAAAAGTGACTTATGGGTTCCACACTTCTCCCCTGTAGCCTACAATCTTCATAATGTGTTCGCGACTGCTACATTCTTGCATCTCTTCAATTTCCAAGCCAACTTGGAACAAAAGCGTAATAGAACTTGACGTAAGTAGTATATGGAAATGTGTTGGTTAATCAGGCCGATGAATGGAGCTTCTCTGTTCCTGTCCCGCTTTGTCTTATCCCTCTCCTTATCCACTATTGCGTTCCTTATCTACATTCATCCCAGGAATGTGTCTAGCCCAAGCAATACCTCCTTTTTCCAGATGGGGGTGACGCTTATATCCTATAGTTTACCTATGGTTCTACAGGTAACAAACCTCGGTATGTAACAATATCTGTCGCGGTCAAGCCGAATTGACATTTGACGTGGTTGTTATACCCTTCTACTTTAGCTCTATTTTCTTTTGTACCAACACCAATTTCCTTTACTTCGTATGATGTCAAGTGCACCGTCAATATCCTGCTCTTAGTTTCAGGTACGAATCTTATTCAAAAAGGTCAGGCTATCTTAGGTTTCATCCTACTTCCACTCCTATATATAAAGGGACAATATTCTGTTTTTCATGTCTCATGTCAAAATGGCAATTTCACACAGGTGCACCCTTGATGCGGCATGATTGGCCTGGAGGGTCCTTGTGGGCCGGTAGTGGCCGTGTAAGCCGACCCAGGATCTATGCCCACCTGTACCCGACCACCCCTGGCGTGCAAGGCGCGCCACCCATCGGACATAGGCCGAATCGACTATAGGCTTACACCGACAAAGTGCGCACGGAACTGTCTCATGCCTGTGAAGACTGGAGGGAATGAGGACCGGTGACTTCTGTCTACTGTCTTAGGGCCACCAGCACACAGCCCAACCTCCATGGGCTTTGTCTTTGTTGTGTGCCTTCACATGGGACTACTAAGCTGTGTGGTGGTTCTCTTTGTTGAATAATGTATGACCGTTAACTTATGAGTCGTCTTCCTTTGGATGGGAAGGGGTGGGGGCTGAACTTTGAGCTGGTCTTTGGGCGGAACACTTCTATTTGTCTTAATGTGTGTTAGTTCAAGACTTTATGATGTTTGGAACATCTCTCCATGAAGAAAGTCTAACAAAGGTCATTTGATAAATGTCAAGGGGATCAGTTTCTGACCAGCAAGCAAACAGGTAATTTACACAACAACAAATGATCCCTGATAGGCCAAAGGGTATATACTATGGTCAATCTGTCTGATTTATCCTCCCCTTTCTGCATTCTACTCCCGATTCTACTTACTGGATTATCAAAGGCCCACCAAGTATATATAGTGATAATGTTGTGTTGCTGTCTTAATATCTACCGGTAATATAATTCACTGAACCTAATTCAATGAAGTACAATTTCATCCTTTGAAATTACAATATACAAATATTATATAGGAGCGCCACGTGCAATACATGCATTGACACATATGTATCAAGTAAGAGGTTGGAGGAATTTCTATTCATATATAAGTCATCAACTAAAAGTTCATCCTTTCAAATCAGAACACAGTGACTCTATAGGAAGAGTAGTGTAGTACAGTGTATATGCAATGGATAGGAGGAATTTCCTTATGTTACCTGCACATGTCTTTCGGTGGATGCTGGCACCAGTACTTATGGATGGTCATCAATGGGAAGCCTCCAAGGTGAATCGTGCATGTTGTCTTGACTCCTTTATCTCTAGGTACCTTCACACCTGCAGGTCTCAATCACCACTAATAGCCCCAGGGTCCCCTTGTCAGCAGGTGTCATCTCACAATCTCTGCCCCGTAAATCACATCATCCCACTAAGTCCCGCGCGCCATGACAACCATGAAGTCTGAGATCAGAAGGCGCCATGCCGGGACAGAACCCCAACAATGATGTTAGGGGCAGGGGACTCTGGCCTCACATGGTTTAGGGGTAAAGGGTGAAGAGTGGAAGAAGGGGAAGGTTACAGGGTCGGGGCGTGGTACCCTGATGGATTCTTTGATCTACATGTGTCGGCATTGTCTACTACCATCACGCCCGTCACTAACACGCTGGCCAGGTGAGAGCCATAACCCCCTATCACCCCATCCCATAACCACCTATAGGACTCTCAGTGACCACGCCCGTCCACAAAGACCCCCACCCCCATCCCTACCTGTATCAGGCCAGCGCCCAACCCCTGTGGTCCCAAGGGTCGGTGACCTCTCTATGCAATCGCCGCTACCTACCTGTACATCAAAGACCACCGCCAGGTAGCGCCTCACTCAGATGAGTCCTACTGGTCACCACAACCCTGCACAGTCAACGGGTCTAATACTGATAACCCATATGGGGCAGCACAGTTTACTAAACTGCATTCTGCCCTCTTTTTTCCTGATACATGCATGTGCCACAGATGGTTATCTCACCTTTGCTACATTCGTGCATTATGATTATCCCACACTTTTGATACTAAAGTACAATCCAAAGTAATTTGCATGGCAAGCAAAGGGTGACTACTATATGGAGCCGATACTGATTTTGCACACCATGTCAATGCAATAGATCTTAATAGAACTGAGGCGTCATACCGTTCTTATAGGGTTAAGATTATCGCACCCACCCAACAGGACTGATGCTCTGTGCGGCGACATGTCGCAGATATGAAATGTGGCGACGGTGACAGAGTTACAAAGGTATACCTCTGAGAGCACTAAATGATGGAACAAGGGAAACCCCTTTGTGGATAATTATATACTGGTGTTTATAACCAGTGTGTTCACAGTTGCTATGGGGCAGCTTTATCTGAGGTACATAAATACGTCTAACAATTTACATGATTCTTATAATCTCTGTGGAAAATCTAGGGTGATTGAACTGCCATGCTTGATCCCAATGGCTTATATCATTATACCGATAATCATTGTACACCATCATAATCTAATCTGATCAAACCAGATGTGAGGTTTCTATAATGTTCATGAGTACTGATAAGTGTAGACCTCACAGAAAACAGGTGGCAGGACAATATGGTAAGTGAGTGAATGGGTGGGTGGAGAGGTTGGGGGTTACTGGAGATTGTGATTGACTTCCTATGAGAACGTTGGTAGGCGTGGCGCGGATCCGGCCTGGGTCGTGCGTGATCCAGCATCAGGCCCGCCCAGGTGTGGTAGGGCGGTGCACTTTGATACCTGACCACCACACCTGAGCCTCAGCCCTCCTCCCGCACCCCACCCTCCTCTAGGACCCCAGGTGGCCCTCAAGCCACACACCAACCCAAACTACCTCCACCTACACCCCTACCACTCTACGTGCACACAGCCAATGCATGCTATCTTGTTAATGTGTCAAATCCAGAGTTCACAGGTAGCTTTAATTTTAATCACTTTTTTTTCACAAGTCATGATTTTATGGGGAAAATAACTCATGCGTTTTTAAGTTTCTAATTTTTTTATTAAGGTCTATTATAAGTTCATGAAGATGACCATACCAAAATAACAAGTCATTGAATAAGCAGCATCAGATATATCATCACCCACTCTAACCTCACCCCCCCCCCTTCCAGCCACAACCGCCTCTTCACCACAAGGGCCGCCAACACGTAGACACACATTGAACAGAGACTGCTTCCCCCAGTGTGCAGTACAAATATTAACATGTTCTGAAATGGAATACAATGTATATAAGTATAACAGGTCTGAAAAATCAATGTGCAGGACTAATATTGACGGTAGCTGCAAGGTGTTAAATGTCACCTCGGAAAATATGTATATAAGACGATATTAAATATCAGAGGTCCTTCGTGCCTTCCTTCTGTCTTGTACCGCTAAACAATATCCATAATGTACGTGTATCAATTATGAATACAGCAGACAGCAGTTGCAATCAATTCACATTTATATCTAAATCACGTTTTTTTTAGATTGTTGAAGAGATGTGTATGAAATCTCCACGTATGATTATGATAAACCATAATTCGAAAAGAAGAGTATCAGGGTGAACTCAAGGTATGTATGAAATAAGATTGATCCCAGTGATAAAGGCGTTCTCGATTATCCTGTAAGGTTTTGGCTTTTCGTTTTGACCTTTGGGGATATTCCAGTATACATGTATATACACCGCCCCTTCGTTTTTTTTTTGTAATGGCCCTCAACAATGTAATAAGGTATTATTAACTTGGTGTGCGAGAAGCTTGGCGAAATCAAGTTTTCTTCCAACAAAAGAGATACCACCAAAATCAGATCATAGATCCAAGCAATGGTCAAGGGGGGTGGGAACCGGGTCAGGTCTCTCCACAGGTGACTGCCTTGATTGTCCAGCACAATGGTCAGCATCCACAAAGGGGCCTCGTGCAACCCAAGCACCCTCCACTGACCGCTGGGAAGGGTCAGCTGCTGCTGGCCTCTGCCTGGCTGGAGGTCCAAGGGGAGGATCCACCACCCTCAGACCCTCAGGTGACCCCTGCGGTCAGTGTCTGTGCTGACCACTCAATCAGGGGTCAATACACTGACCCCAGGATCCCTTTGAAGGTCACACTACGGCCGTCCCCATGGACATGCCTGACCGGAGAGCACCCCCCCCCCCCAACCTTGGACTATCTACCAACTGATGCCAATTATGATGTGAGTAGGATGGGATGAAGGCAGGATTAGCCTATAAAACCCTTGTTTGCCATCCCTGTTTTTATTTGGTTTGTAATGGTGGAATGAACTTTGCAGGCATAACTGGACAATGAAGAATGAGGGCTTTACCTATATCAATATTGGTAGCACCTGCAAAGCAGAGCATACATAAAGAGGTCATGTATTAAATTTTTAAAGCTACTATGGCCTCCATGTGTATAGTGATAATTGAGCATTTATTTACACCATCGTGGGAGGAATATTGTCCGGGAGTATTGTATGCCATAGTGAAGGTTGTTTATGATCTATGTACATTATCCAATCTACTGTAACCATTTTGAACATTGGTCACTATTACGCCAACCTCTCCACGTATCTAGCAACACACATCTGGAAGGACCTTATGCCAAACAGCATCCACAATAGATAGTGTAACAAATGCAAAAACCCATGGATAAAATCTATTTAGAGAGCATAAATTTAGGAATGTTTACCTCGATTAACGGTTACTCCCTCAGGCACCCCAATGGCAGACCAATACATCCCCATATCCCTTCTACCACCCTGGGATATCTCGGCCTACCCTAATGCAGTCTATAGCTGGCTTATTTACCAGACATTACTTCTACCTGGTCGCATCATCAAAGCATGGTACCGTCTAGTTAAATAAGGGCCGTGCTAGGCGCCTTCCCTTTCACGTAGTTCACACAATACACTTTGGACTTTCTATACCGGCTATCGTTGGACAGTTTCCCTCTAGCCTAGATAGTAAGTAACAGGGATGCGAGAAAACTTACTTCTGCATGTTTTTATATGTCTATTCAATTTCAATCTATAGAGAACATCAAGCTATAGAGCAAAATCTAGTTCAATCAGTCTCATTTTAGCACAAGAGATGAGACTTTTATCATTTCATATTGTACTTCATGGATGTGGGCATAACAAAGAGTATCTAAAGCAGTCCTGTATAGTAGTCAGGGACAGTGCAAGCCAGTATGTGTTCGGTAGACAGCAGTCAGGGACAGTACAGGCCAGTATGTGTTTGGTAGTCAGCAGTCGGGGACAGTACTGGCCAGTATGTGTTTGGTAGTCAGCAGTCAGGGACAGTACAGGCCAGTATGTGTTTGGTAGTAAGCAGTCAGGGACAGTATAGACCAGTATGTGTTTGATAGTCAGCAGTCAGGGACAGTACAGGCCAGTATGTGTTCGGTAGACAGCAGTCAGGGACAGTGCAAGCCAGTATGTGTTTGGTAGTCAGCAGTCAGGGACAGTACAGGCCAGTATGTGTTTGGTAGTAAGCATTCAGGGACAGTACAGACCAGTATGTGTTTGGTAGTCAGCAGTCAGGGACAGTACAGGCCAGTATGTGTTTGGTAGTCAGCAGTCAGGGACAGTACAGGCCAGTATGTGTTTGGTAGTCAGCAGTTGGGCACAGTACTGACCAGTATGTGTTTGGTAGTCAGCAGTCAGTGACAGTGCACGTCAGTGTGTGCTGTCTTGCCAGCAGTAGGGACTTTACCAGATGGTCTTGCCAAAATATAACGAGGAAGAACATGAATAAATCGTTTCAGAGAGAACTGATGAATACATCCATGGCCTAACTCGTTTTATAGTATTGATAAATATCTGCCCAGTGAATGAACAAAGAAATACATGTGAAATGCATTGGATAGTAATGGTGATTATTATTAAAATTGATAGGTCAATATAGGCAATTTAGTCTAACCAACACACTTTGAGTGTCAACTTCTCGTTTCCTTTTTGGCAAGACCCTCCCAGTCAGTGTGTGTTGTCGTCAACAGTCTGGGACAGTATATATCATTATGTGTTTTGCAGTCATCTCTCAGGGACAGTACATGTCATTATGTGTTCTGTAGTCAGCAGTCAGGGACAGTATATGTCATTATGCATTTTGCAGTCATCTCCCAGGGACAGTACATGTCACTATGTGTACTGTAGTCAGCAGTCCGGGAGAAATATCAGTGTATATCCTGTAATCATGTCTCAGGGACAGAACAGATCAGTGTGTGCTCTGTTGAGCATGTCAGCTGTAGTCAGAAGTCATGGAGAATGTATGTTTTTGTGGTGTATGTACAATGTAGTTAGCAGTTGTTGTGTATCAGCGTGCAGTCAAAGACCAACAGTATAATGTTAGAAACGGCTCTGTGAGAGTACTGAGTATGACATGTATCTCTGGTTGACTCAGTTAGGGCCTAAACCCATTAGACGATTGTAAAACTGGCCGATCATTAGGTTAAACATCAAAATCGGTTGCAAAATCGGGCATTGTAGGGGTGTAGAAGGACAATCTGAGACCTGTTTCACAAGGACCATGTACGAGTAAGATTGGTGTACGAGCAAGATCACTCCTATGGTCATGCTAAGATTGATCTTAGGGTTCTTAGGCTTAGGGGAAGTGTTTCAAAAGTAAATGGGGAGTGAAACTTACTAGTAAAGGGCCAATGTAAGAGTGACTTATGACCAATGCAAGTACAGAATAATTTCTCAAAAGAAAATGGTACAAGCTTGAAGATAATGGCACAGTTCAGTACATTACCTACCAGGATTTTCTAACATGTTTGATGTGTTAAAATCGGGAATGAAAATAAGAATTTACAGTATGGTGCCAAATCAGCCACAGAATCGGGGACTTATTGTTAGATTTCAACACCCTATCATCTCAAACTGGGCAATATCTATGAGTATTATGCAATATTCAGCCGATAAAGGTACCGAATATTGCAAAATCGGGTAATGGGTTTGGGCCTTAATGTGTATTCCAGCCACAAATTAGGATTCCTAGTGAAAAGAGTACAACTCTTGAATCCCATTAAATCTGGACTGAACTACAGGACAGTTCGACCGACCCTTCAGTATACGCCCAGCAGATGGAAGAGGCGGCTTCTACCTGAGACATGAAGGCGGGCCCAGGACTGGACCCCTCCCACCTCCGACACAGGGACTCTCTCCTCCGGATCCGGGGGTCTACCCCTGTCACCAGGACCAAAGCGCCACCACAATTTGGGCCCTGTTGTGGCGGCGATTGGCCGTAACCTGATCCGGTCGGCGCACGGCAAGGCCCCGGCCTCCACAAAACGACGCGTACAATGCCCCAGCGCCGCGCCGCGCCTGATGAAGCGGCCCCATAAATTTGCGCCTTTAAAAGTTTTTCAACAGATAAACAATTAGTCGGGGGCTGTTGGCGGTGGTGATTATATCTGTGAGGGCCACGAGACGTCGCCGTGACAGTTGGCCTTTGAGCTTCGCTCCTGGAGTCCGGCGCGCCAATGGCCCACTGCCTGCGAGGCCCCCTAGCGGGCTTGTCAGGACCAATTGAAGGCGCCCTCGCGGTCCCCACCGGAACAAAAAACGTCCCACAATGCCGCGCGGCACCGTCGCACCGCTCAAAGAGCACTTTCTCAGTGAGATAACGACGACCTCTCGACGTGTGGTGGTGGTGGGGCAAGGTCTATGGGAGTTTTGGTAAGCCGCCTCTACACCAACGTGTCCTCAGAATAGGGTGGGAATTATGTCACCACGAGGAAGGAATATTTCAAAACTTGGCAGATTTGGCACATGGACATTATTGTAGGTCTACGCTACATGCTGATAATTAACATGATAGATATATTGACTGGTTTCATGTTGGAACATGCATCATACGTAGGTCTATTTTAATATACAAACCCAATGTGAACGACATGATGAGATTGAGAACGATAACGTTATGGATATATGTGTGATTTCGGGGTATTTAGGATTTGTACTGAATCATGTAGACCCAATGAATTCGCTTAAGTTCTCAGTAGCAGCTTCTTATCAGTAGCAACTTCTTCTCAGTAGCATCTTCTTCTCAGTAGCATCTTCTTCTCAGTAGCAACTTCTTCTCAGTAGCATCTTCTTCTCAGTAGCATCTTCTTCTCAGTAGCAACTTCTCAGTATAGCCACTGGATATGGATACTTTTGATTAGTGTTGAAAGCATGTCGTGCTAAAAAGATGTTTCAACCTTCAGAAGATAAAGTTTGAATAGGTCAAATAGTATTCATAGATGTACAATTAGAACCAAATAAAGTTGAGCTCTTCGGAAATTTAGACTAAGATTACCTGTGATCACAGGTACTGATAAATACTCATACTTTCAAAATGTTAACCTGGTGACATTGCATTGTAAACTTATAATGGGTAAGATTATTAGTGGAACTGCAAGTCAGCAGTCCCTCATTTAATAGTAGATTTATTGACATATATTCCGAGAAAGTTCTGCCCAAACACTGTGCACACTCTCTAATTAATCAACACAAATAGGTAGGACGATACAATGACCATGGTGTGAAAATCTATGATGAGTTTGATAATTACCTGGGAAGGTGTATACATCCCGGAAGGCAATAATAGTTGAGGTTCACTGGGGGAAAATATCAAAACCATGCAGAGTCCAGTGGTATGCTGTTTACTGCATCTTATATTGAGACCAAATGCATCCAACTAATACTTCTCTAATGATCTTTGCTGGATCGTGGTTCATCTATTATCATGGTGCCAATGCATTTGTCTTAGGGAGAAGCACACCCCTGGCATAAGGGCATTAGCACATTAGGCTATGGAGGCCGCCATTAGACCCCGACTGCACTATGACTAACACCTGCAGCCCCCGTCCCCGCAGTAAATGCCAGGGATGCTTCCCATTGGTCAATAATACAATAGCCATGTGCCGTTTTAGCATTACATGTACCGGTAGTTTGAGTCGATGGCAACATACCGTTCTGTGATTTGAGGTATGGAAAGTCATTGGGGTAATCAGAGTTGACCATATCGGATCCATAGAATATATATACAAATGTACACGTACTAGTACTCAATGCATGATTTTACTGTCTTCTCCGTTTTCACCAGGGGTACCGGTATATTGGGCTTACTGTTGACGCCTAGTGGAACGGCCATTGCTTAATCCGGCGTCTGGCTAGATAAGCACTGATAAAAACCAGCATGATATACCCAAAAAAAATCTGCAGTGAATACAGGGAACCATCTGATTGGTTAATAATATGTCCCGGGTGAACCCTTATAGGAGCCTGAACCCATATCCAGTGGATCCACCATTTTGAATTTCGCTGGTTATGCCAAAGGTGGCAAAACACACTGATAAGGCATTGTCACGATGGGTATCTTGTCCCTGGATAACACCCACTTCCAGGGACATGCTGGTCCCTACCTTATCAGCTTATCAGTGCAAGTTGCCAGAACCAGCTCCACTCCCGCTTACACCCAATAGCTCTCATACAGGTACATGCATGACTAGTATTTAAGCATGGGCTACAGACAGAGATATTTGGTAAGGTGATTTATTGGGAGTCCCGTGATAAAACACATGTACAGGAGTGTACAATCTTGGACGATTCTATGCAGGTGTGTACCTGTATCAGAGACGGACCGTGGTGGAAGAATGCATGTACATCTCTACATCTTAAATCTTAGGCGCAACCTGATGCTTGATTCACATGACATAGTGGCATCACCCTCAGAGCACAAAGGGTTAGTGGTTACCATGTCTTCACATGGTCCTGGAGGAGTTGAAAAGAGATGACTGGAAAATGGATCTCAAGGCATGCAGGAGGCCGCGATATTACATTTACGTATAGGCCTATATGGTCAGGCGTGGACGCTTAGACTATACCAGGATCTCCTACCGCTATCAACAATACCTGCAGATACAGCGCTAATATACGTCCTGGAGTGGAGTCTGCATGCATAGTAACCTGTTGGAGACGCCCTTAGAGCAAACAGGAAGCGCGTGCCGCGTGTCCGCTGTTAGCATTACGTGTGGGTCCAGTAAGTCGCCGCGATCGGCATGCTGTATGACAAAAGCATTATCAGGCCAGCCTTCCCTCCCTCCCGTACCACCCAACTTCCATGGCCGCAGCGTTACAAGCCTATCCTACGACAGCGAGTGGTGGCCACAGCAGCAGCACCCTAGCTAACTGCCACTACACCAACCGCTAGCACCACTACCCTTACCATCAATCCTATCACCGTTATTCCTGTATCAGGCCTCACCATTCACATCCCCTTCATCTTAACCACGCTTATGTTCACATATATACCATCCTTATCCATTTAAGGCACCGGGTAGCTGTGTGTAGCATGGAAGCACAACCAGCTACTGAGATTCTGGGGCAAGTTGAGAATTACCTTCTGTTCCACACTCTCGGCCTAGATCATGGATGGTTTAGATTAACGACCAGGGAGGCTATAGAGTGCATAGAGTGAGCGACTCAACGAGGGGACGTGAACTACCCAAGCCACTCCCCCAGACATCATCTGCTCACAACCCATACGAAGAACCACTATATATTAACTCTGTTCCCTTTCATCGCCCATAGTGGTAACTGCAGTAGTAATATGCTCTCATTCACCACCCACACTAATACAAATACCACCAGTAAGCTGGTCATATTCATCAGCTAAACTATCAACACACAGATCAATGCAACCAGGGAGGGATACAACATTTTCATGAAGTCATTATCCTTTTTAAGGTTTGACCTACAATTCTCTGGATGAAACATGAGGATCTGTCCATATAATATACTAGTATGGATTGTTCTAGAAAATGATCCCCTGATATACGGTCCTTCTGTAAAAGAATGTACTAGATTTTTCTTTTACAATGTTAGGGTTACTACCCACACTAACATCTAGTGCCACACTGATATAGTGTTATAGTTAGTATGTCGTAATAAGTTTGCCATTAACACTTATGTATAGAATATATGGTATTTACCATACCCTATCCTTGTGAAATATAAACAACAATTAACGATTAACATGATAGAACAATGGCCTAATTTGCCTGATACTAATCGACGCATCAATATACTACTTGCCAGAACTCAGTCCCTCTATATTCATTTATTTACCGTCCGACACTGCAAATTATCAGAACCAGCGTATCGGTCGTACTCCAACTACATGTATACGCCATTCCTGAAGTTTAACTTTCATGGGTATCTAAGAGCTTCAGGGGGAGGATCCAGAAGGGGTGGTCTAGGGGGTACACAGCCAATAAAATTTGGTCTAGGGGGGGGCACAAGCGGGATTTTGGGCCACGTTTCCTGTAGTTAGGAGTCATAGCCTAGCCCAATTTCAGGGGGTCTAGGGGAGGGGGGGCACGTGCCCCATAGCCCCCCCCCGGATGCGACCCTGAGCTTCCCTGACCTCCCAAGCTGAGTTCGAGTTGGGGAAAGCCTTCACTATGTTTTGGAATAACTATCACCCCACCACCCTCCACCCAGATGGATCTGAAATGGTTCACGGGGGGGGGGGGGCACTGACTATATGTAGGACACCCTCAACTGCCGTCCTACCACCCTATCTCCCAGTGATCTTGAAATCTGACCGCCCTACTTGACTGATAAGCTGGACATTGACTGCCCCCTCCCCTTCAAGCCTACACCCTATTGTACTCATGTCTTTGTATGGATCAAAGTTTTTCATTGTCCAGCACTGTGTCTTTTATCATTTCATGCCCTCATATGTATGGTGTATAAAATATACAGTCCTTTTGGGATCTAATGGAATTCCACCGCCCCCCCTTATTCAGGATCGCGTGGGAATCCACCGCCACCGCTCTCGAGAGTCTGGCTGCAGTCGATATCCATTTTATGGGCAGGTGCCCCCCGGGAATTGTTCATAAGCCGCGCAAATCGCCAATCGGCCTTGCGCCGATCATAAATTTCCTCGAGATCTGCCTGGCATTTCCATATATATACTTACAGTCCAAGAGGTAGAGGGATATTAGTCAGCTAGGGCGTCAGGGTCAGTGGTTGTACCATGCTTTGTTTAATTGACAGATATACTTTTGGTATCTAGCCAGTGTCTAAACGTCGATTTCTTATTTAATGTATCTAAATTAAGATGCAGATATCCGCTACCGTAAATCACCCCACCGTTTCATTTGCCTCGCAATGGTAATCAATCAGTTAGGATGAAATGATTGTACAGTCATGCATGATAAAGGTGTAACAAAATGCCGATTACAGTCGTCTAACTCATAGAGTAATACCTACATTAATGAGGCTGCCATTAAGGCGTATCATCACGGTAATAGGCGGAAATGAGGTAGTGATTGTGTGTGGAGATTGTGACATTACGTCTGTATAGAGAGTGCTGCGCATGCGTGTTGGTCACACCGGAACTGCCACACGTGCGACATGCCGCATGTCTGTTGTAGCGGATGGGTGGGGTGGGGGTACAAACAAGGACAAACAGCATGGAACCCCACCTGGGGGGGGGGGTGGTGATTAGAAAGGGAGGGGTGCTGTCATGCCATGTGGCTGTCCATCTCACCACTCCAACTGGGAAGGTGCAGTATGTACTAATTATAGGTGGTTGGATCCATTAACACCTGCCTTACATGGCACCATTGCTGTTTACACCTGACATGCCATTTGCCAAATGATGTGCCAAAAGCGTCCAATGGAACAAGCTTATTTATCTTATTAAATGAAGGAAAATGAGATGTTGAAATATGGGAGCAGGAGCGTTGTTGATAGCAGGGATGACTGCATGTAATTGGCTTATAAAATCATATGGCAATGGTATTGGAAGCTGGGTGAGATAATCATAACACCAGACAAAACATACATAAAAGGAAGTCAGAGCTATGTCACTTCTCTATATGGTCTAATATATCCTCACTGTACACCATTTTTATTATCTCAAACTTAAAACGCATCCACACACTACATGTGTATGTGGTGCAATCAGTATTAAAACATCTACTTATACATTAGACTGATTAGGACTTATCTACTCTTAGCTTATACAACCCTCGCCTTCTCTTAGCCTGGCACAACCCTCGCCTGTGAGTATGCATGAATTCTAGAGCAAAATAAATACATAGCTTAAACAGAAGGTCTCTGGGCACCAAAAAAGAAAAACAATGCACAGTAGGGGAAGAAAGCCACGCTGACAAGAGGCTATTTAAGATGAAGGAGCTTGTGGGTGCTATACCCCCCCCCCACACAACCAATCCACCCTCCCTTTTCCTTCTCCCCCCCCCCAACACACATCCCTAACTCAAACTCAGGAAGCGGCTGCATGGCGATAATGCGGGTGGCAGTGGTCGTTGTATATGTAGGCCGACCACGCGCAGGGATGACGCGTCGTCCGCCCTCCCTCCCACCCGCGCCCGCTGGTGCTGTCGGCGGCAGGCGGTGTCGGGTTACCTGGCTTTCCAGGTAAAACCAGCCGCACACTGAGGCCGGATCAGGTTACCTGAGGCTGGCCGGGATCCAAGCAGCAGCGGCCGGCGGCGCGGCCTCCAGCCGGCGTGCACATCACCAGCAGCGGCCGCAGCGTGCAGTAGGTTCAACGCCCACCACCACCACCTGCCTCCCAGCCCAACCTGCCTCTCATCTTAACTTGATTCCATATGCACCACCCACAAACCCCCGGCACCTTCTGGGACTAGAGCCCATGGATCTACTACTCGTTCAACCATCTTAGATCCGCAGCACTGGCCTATATATTCCAAACTCTCCACACTTAATCTGCAAAATGTCCAATACACTCAAATGTTTCAAGCATCAATTTACACCATATCCATTTCTAATATTTAAAGCGGAAATAAGGCATTTCATAATCTCATAATCAATGTCATTAGCAACTTATATCTGCTATTCCATGCATCACAAAAGTTAATATTCAGCAACCCCATCGAAGCCACCAGAATATAGAAATAGGCGTAGCGGAATGTATTCATTCTCCATTGACCTCCACCCAATTGCCTTTATGGATTTGGCCGCTTCCTGTATATTGCTTATATTGCCTTTAATACTCTCCACTTTCTTTTGATCTTTCTTTGCCTGTCCCTTCTTCCATACAGGTCCCCTCCCTGAAGTACCTGCCACTTCAACCCAGCCAGTCCCACTTTTGGCAGGTCCCTGTACCCTTACTGCCATCCAGCCATATGGCTTTATGTGCACAATAAAAGCTGTCTTCATCATCGACTTGATAGCCACATGCCAGAAAGGGCTGTCTAGTGCAAGATGGTCGAGTGGTTGGACGACCGAGGGGGTCCCTCCACCCATTCATAAATGCATAATATGCACACACGTGCAGGAAACAGCCTAGAGGATTCCACAATGTATATTGACTGCATCCCAAATTTGTCTAACCTCACCAGATCACGTTATCTGTAATCATGATATTATCATGAGCATCTAGCACTGTCTAGACCCATGTACAAATTAATTAAGCAGCCTTTCAGAAGAAATTACATGCATATTTGTTTATGGCGTCACTGCCCTAAAAGCCTGTACAATGTAACGATATAAAAAGTACTTAAAATCCTCACACTGCTTACGATCTACACCATATTCTGGCTTATGAAACGGAGAGAAAATTAGATAGGCCCGTGTAAACATAGACTCAAGAGATTTTGCACAAATCACCAAAGTGACTGGAGGGTGTTGCTCCTATGGTAAGCAGAACTGTCAGTATGTGCCCTCTTTTCAAAACAAGTCATGCTCTGCTTCACCATTCAACTTGCACTCACCACATTAGTCTGAAAAGTCACCTACCTTGTTTAAAATAGAGAGCTGCACTATCAGGTACCTACTAATGTCACACACTCTATACTATACTACACTGACTGACTTCTCCTGACTAGGTGCCTACTCAAATCACCCTTTTCTAGCACCGTACTAGCATGACCACTTGTTAGCAACACAAATGAAAGGTTATCACTACATGGAATGCCAGTTCTGCAGAAGAGGGACTGCTTACCAAGTACTACCTTTTTCATAGGAGCAACACCCTCCAGGGTGAATACACTACGAAGAACGTACATGTACATTACACTTACACTGTTTTTTTTTATTTGAATAGAAAAAAAGTTCTGGGACTATGAAAATATGGCAATACTCCTGCCTACTTTGACAATAAAAACCATGGATTTTGGACCTTTTTTCTCTTACTTTGAATATGGATCTAGGTCCTCAAAAGAATATAAGGTATTAGGAGATAATTTCAAATATACATAGTCACATACATGATATGAAGAATGTAGAGAACAATTTCCATATTTCCACTCTATGTTGGCCTTTGATAGCGTCTGAACTTGCAAAGTTACTGCTAAGGACTGAAAATGGAGCATACTTGATAGGATGTATTCCAATATGTTCATTTGTTTTAGATGATCCTCCATAAATTTAATACCTGACGGGGGATGGTCGACTGTCATTCTAGAGTAAACTTGATGATACATCGTCCTTTAAATTGCTAAAATACATGAAGGAATGTCTACACGTGCATTCATGGAGATATGTATCACCACAATATGATAATCATGTAAGAATTCTACTACACGGCAAAATAAAAACCCTTTGATTCCATTTGTAATATCACCTTAGCCAACATAATGGCCCCTTCCCAAAGACACCTCCCATCACCTTGACCGTGGTGTCTCTTGACTCTGTACAGACGTGTCCAGTTAAACATATTCAACACCCATCAGATCCAAAACAGACAGATCATAGGGAGGCCGCGACACGAGATGCATAGGTCAAGATAAGCATATGGACACCTCTGCACCGTTATTATCGCCTATACTCTCAACTACTGTCCCCTTATTATCGCCCAATTGAGACACCTCTGTGCTGAGGCCTGTAATTCATTGCCACCTTGCATAGAGGGGTGATGGAGGAGGGTAACTGATGGCAGTTCTCAGGGTGTCATCCTTACTTCACCTCTAAACTCTCTAAGACCTAGGCTGTGATCATCCCTTATAGCACCTTTTCTCCCGGTAAGCTGAACACTCTCAATTATCACCTCACCTTATCCTGCTCCCCACGCCAGGTAAATTAAACCCCTTAACCGCTGCAAGATGCCTTAATGTCGTAAGCCTTTCTGACGTTATGATGGATGAATGTTACTTTGGCCACTGAGGAGTTTTGCGTTCACACATCATACACGATTTTTTAATAATGCCTGTATGATATATTGGTCAGTCACTCACGGGGTACCTCACAAGCACATATATGTACATCACGGTAAAACTGGCCAGGAACCCTTGAGGCATAATGCTGACCTGAAAGGGTTGACAACGGTCAGAGGTTGGGGGCTGAAGGTGCCTAGTTTGGGCCCTTACAGGGTGCCAGTGGAGATTTGAGAAGCTGTCATTTAGTGAGCTCTACTAGCAGTGCAAATTGGCAGGCTGGACACTGTAATTTCCCCTCTCTCACCTAAACGGCTTGAATATATTCGTCTATATCATGCCTCATTAATAAGGGTAATATACAACACTCCCGTCGTGTTGTCATTTTACAATAATTAGAACACATAATTATATTATCTTCCCTTGTTGTCGTTTAAGAAAGGATCTTAACATACACAATTACATATGACTGATACTGAATTGAATCATGAAAAAAAAAACACCAGAATTTTCAAATAGAATTTCTAAAATACTTTTCAGTTAATATTTCATTCAAGATAACAGCATTCAATGTGAAACGACTCCCAAAATGATGTGCAGCCACTCATCAAACTATTAACAAATGTCTATGTAGTTTCCATACACCCGCTCGATGCACAAATCCACTAAAGAAAGATTCAAAGGATGAAAGGTAAATACGGTAGGTTTACTATGTCATATTATCAGCATTGAGACTTTCCTTTAGAAGTGAGCGATCCGTGCCAGATGGGTGTTCATCTGAACTGTAACGAAGTTGCAACCCAATACCAATTACCTAATTCCCCGCCATCAGTCCACACCAAGATACTGGTACAAGATTGTCGACATCAGGCGAAATCTATATCACAGACAAGAGTCTAGATAACGTACAGCTATCGGCTTCTACATCAGGGCTAAACAGTCTGTCCCAGTGTAGATTGGAGGAGTCCTCCACACTCCTCCAGGGTTATCTCCCTGTCAGTTCATGCTGTGCTCCTGGTCTGGTACGGGAGGAAACATTTGGCTTCCAAACCGACGGGAGGTGTCAGCCTGCCCTGATTTGGGCGTCATAATGGCTATCTGGAGGAACCCAAACAACTCCAGGGCCTGTCTGCGTGGCTCCAGGGTAGTAGGATAGGAGGGGCGAACTTATTAGTAGGAGAGACAAGTGAGGGACAGCCGACCTGGGTGGTTTGGCATGTATACCTGGCCAACTGGGATGTGTCTATGGTGGTTATCTACCAACTACTGAATACATATCAACTATTAAAGGATTCGGGTAAAATGTATCGGACACCTAGCTGTAGATAGAATAAAGATAAAAGTTTGGCCGATATGAATATAATACTTTCCCTGGTTAAAAATACCCAAACAGAAGGGATATGGGTTATATGGAAACGGCTGGTTACGGATTCATATCAGCGAACACAAAATAAATTTCAAATATGAATAAATATTGACAACTATTTGGTCGGTTTTGATCAATCAGTTGTCAATTTTGATTCGTGGTTCTGTGCCCACAGTGTTATGCCCAACAGTTCTGTTAAATGTAATACATGTATAGCACATGCACAGATATTCAGCTATAACTCTGTCCCGCTACACCCTGAATACTTCAAAGGAGTGTATACCTACAGATAAGATACTAAAGCACCACCACCCAACTGCTGTACTGGGATATTTGATCCGACATATCCAATTTCCACTTCTCTCACTGTCACATTTTCTGTAACGCCTACATTTCACACACTTCTTGCAAATGAAGCCACGTGGTGAAACTAGCCAGCAAATTGTCGTGAGTCCTCGTCAACCTGTGTGAAGTGGCTCACACATGTCGCTAGCTGGAACACGACACACAAGATCACCAGGAATAGCAATTGCTATGCCATGTGAGTCTAACATACAGTGGCGAAAGATGACGGAATGAGTTATCACTCAAAAAGGAGTCACCATTGATGACCAATCATGGCGACAGATGACGACAATTTGCTGGGTATAGTTTCTAGCAAATTCTACCAGTATAACGCAATTCCCTTTGGAAATTATTTTGAGATGACCATCTGTTTATGTACCTCTTTAAAGCGCCTTTACAATTCATTTCCTATATATGATTGCATAGATCTGCACCTTTGACTTTCGCCTATATGTGAGAAACTGGTTTAAGTATAAATCGTTATTAACTTATTCAATATGCATAATCATGTTAACGATATTCAGGTAACAACCAAGTTATATGCAGTTGCAACAATTATCTTCATTAGCCACATTGGAACATTATTACAGATTCGTTGTCTAAATATTGTCATGCCATCAGGAGGGTCTTGCCAAAAAACAAAACGAAAACCAAAAAGTAAAACGTGCATATTTTCGTATTGCTGAATGAATTTTTATGAACTCGTAAAACGTGCATTTAGGTAAACGTGCATGTTTCCTACAACTCAAAGGGTGTTTTTCATGCATTCTGCTGTTAAATTACGGTTACCTGTCAATACTACGAAAACGAGTTAGACCATGCACGTTTTTATCATCACTCTCTAAAAAGGTTACAGGACGACTTCCGTTTTCATCTTCAGACAAGACCTTCCAGGAATCTACCCTGAAATCTACGAGAAATGTTCACTGCTGTTGACTATCATCGGAATTGCCTCGTACAAAAGGCAAGTTGGATCAAACATTCCCTAATTATCCACCAAAGTCCGAATAGTAAAGAACATATTTATCCCAAGTAGGTTATCCTTCCCATAATCTGTTCACATCATATGCCATTAAGAGAGGGATTCGTCATGATTCCCATCCCTATGGGTGAGTAAAGACCTGTACTCTCGTCCTGTTTATAAAACATATCCTGGATCTGACACCTGTCATAGAATCCTAAGTTGAGTCCCTTTGCAGAAAAGCCACCGACTATTGTCAAATATGCCATCCACATTGTGTTTTAGCTCCTAAAGTGTTACCCTTGTCTACGTTTCACACATTGACTTCTCATTATGTATGCTCTCTATGAATACGCAAGTCTCCCCCTATTCAGCAGAACTTGCTTGGTTCAGAGAGAAAACTGCAGCCAGAATAAGAGGCTTAAATACAAATGCATTGTTGTTATCAACGAAGTGAGTACCGCCAAAGGTTTACTGTTTAGAGCGGTTGTTTTATTGGGCTGGTTGTAGAGCACACGGTGTGGAATTGAATATGAGCTGGCTGCAAAGGGATACACGGATTTAACTGTTGAGCTGCTCACATAAAAAATAATCACTCATTTCAAAGCCATGCAGGCGCTATGACTGTGTTTACACTTGCCGAATGAGACTTCTAGATATAAAACAAACTCAGAACGAAACCAGGCTCCGGCTCCTGTGTGGTTACCCCCATCCCACCCACCTGCCGATCTTCCTCCAGTAGGCAGTAGTGACACCTGATAGGAGCCCACCGAGAAGCACTACCCACCTCCCTGTGAGTGTGATCCTCAGATAAGGTGACAAAACACCACAGAGGGTGCCTTAATCCAACACTTTGGGGACTTACAACATGGTGCTAGGAGTGTAAGAAAGGTCTTACCCAGGTACAGGGGTCCTCGTAGTCCGATGTCCACATGGGTGGGTACCACAGCGGTGCTGGTGCTGGTGGAGGAGATTGGGCTGTGGCCATGGCCACGCCGTCTCTACAGAATGCCTCTGAAGCAGCAGGAGGAGGAATAGGAGAGGGAGGCTCTGGAGGAGGTGTAGAAGGAGGCCCAGTAGGTGCAGCAGCAGCATTAAGCTGAACGGCTGTGCCTGAGAAATACTCCAGATTGCCTGTACTACTACCACGACTACTATGACTCCTCAGTTTCCACAGGACTTCGCCTGCACCTGATAGCCAGCTATCACGCTCACGAACACTCCAGGCGGCGCAGGCGCGTGTCGGGCAGCCTATCTATACCGGAAGTCACATGTGTGCAGAGGCCGGATGTGGGCTGCCCCCGGATGTCCGTCTAAGCCTCTTTCCGGTTCCGAATCCTCCTCCCATGGCAGTTCTGCGTCTGGGTCCCTCTGATGGCTTCTGAGACTGGTTAATACATGGGCTGATGAAGATAGTGCCCTCGAGTCTATTGCTAAAGATGGAAATGCTAGGGATGAGAAGGGCGTGAGTACATATAAACGTTGAGGTGTCACCTGCAGGAGAACGATGGCCATAAGGCTATACCATCGGGTGACGAGATATTGGTAGGAGTTGTTGATAGGCAATCCTCCCCTGTCGTCTCCTGCCTACTGACTATGAAGAACCCCTTCAGACACACACCCCTCTACTTCTGAGGGCCTCCGACGATGGAGGGACTCCTCTAGTACGCCTGGGTAGCTGCCAATTATTAATTCTTAACAAGGGCCGTTTTGAGGGCGGTGGCCATGGAGGAGGCTGTGAGCGGCCCCCTTTTCCTTAGCCAGCTTCTCCAGTGCCCACGACAACAGCGCCAGCAGCCACAGAGCAGTATAGACATGCCGTGGAGCGTGCCAGAAAAGCAACAACGTTAAACTCTGTACTTTATTCACAATTAATCGTCAATAAAAGCCTCTCATTGATTGCGTGCTGCGGGCAGACGCGCGCCTGTCGTTCTGTCCCCACCCCTACCAAACTCTTCGCATCCCCCTCCAATGCCTATGCCACCCCAAAACTCCACCACCCCACCCCTAACCTCCCCCACCCCGTAGCCCCCGTAGTCGCCATCCCTAGCCTCTCTCAAGGCATATTGATATTTTGGATGTCAGAAAAAAATTAAATTTTTATGTCGCGCGCTAGCGGAATTAACGACCCACTGAGCGTGGTGGGCGCAGATTATGGATCAGCACTGAGACTAGCTGGTGAAGAGGCTGAGGGGAGGGGAGTGATTTGTACATGTGTAATGGTAGCCGGGGATGGTAGTCGGGTACTTGTACATGTATAACCTTGAGGATGAGAGACTGTGTTGCCGTAAGCATGTTCATAGAGGTTATCAAATAGATATTCTTTCCCTTTCAGTATGCAAGGACTCTAAAATGAACCTCAGCATTAATGCATTTATAAATCAAAAGTAGAGTCGTGGCAATTAAATGACTGTGCATGTATATGTGTGCCAGCTGAAAACAAAATCCTCCGAGCCAAATCATATGCAGTGGCAAATGCCCTCCATCCCAAGCATTACAATGTAGATCTCATTATATTATGTAGATCTACACGACCATCAGACTGCTGTGATTACGAGGTATGCAAATATGAGCGTATACATCTTGAGCATATACAACTTGTCCATTATGTACATACTATATTTTTTGTTCAATGGATACCCTTTTATTTAACGAAAGGTGATCGCATTCAGGATGCGGTAATTTCTGTTGTCATAACCAGAATAATATGCAGATATACATTTGGACGAAACAGCGGAGCCATACATAAGAGATGAAGCACGTGATAGGAGGTTCATTGACAATATCTTGGTGGAAAAAAAAGAACAGACCTAAATGATTTGATGCTGGTTACAGATATCTATATCAAATATTGACATCTGTGGGTGCTCTGGTCTGGGTGAGAATCTGTGCGCAAGGCCTTAAGGTGGGAATGGGTGGGTGTTGCCTCGTGTCTGTGTGTGTGTGCCTTCTGAGAGCCCCTCTTTAATTAATCAGCTACAAATAGGTAATAACAAAAGGCGTGCATTAAAGGCCTTTCATCGATCGACCTGACTAGGAGAGGGTGGGATCTCAAGAGCTGAGACAGCACACCTGGGTTTCCACCCAGTCCTACGCCCACCTGTCTGCCTATCTGCAGGCACAAAAGGGGGGCTGGGACAGGAGGATTGACAGTGTCTTAATGAGACAAAACCGCCATGAGAATTCTTGCTAGGCCCATACTACATAGATCATTTATTCTGATGGTGTAGTGAGTTTTAGCACTCATGGCAGGCTGAGAGGCTGTAAGAGGGAGCAGCAGATAGATGCTTTTAAGCCGGATGAGAGAGAAAGGCGACTGTTGGAGGAGGACACTAAAGTGCGAGGTTGTAGACGAAAGTAACCCACACCAAGACCCCCATTCCCCCAGCTCGACTATGGTCTTTAGGGAGGGAAGGCATTAGAGTAGTAGTTATACATATTGCTTGAAGGGAGCTAAGCCGGTGTGCTGAGGCTTTGCAAATGGGGTCTGGGAGTGCAGTTGTATACAGGGATATAGAACTACAGTAGTCTGCTTGCAGCACGACAAGCAGACTACTGTAATTTTGTGACCCATCCTTACAAATAGAAGGACAAATCGCAAAGGTAAGTCAAAGGAGCTAACATGTGGAGATGGATTATATGACACAGTTAATATTGTGGAAAGGACAAAAAGAAAATTAAACAGGATTTACTATCTAGAAATAATTAGAGCAGTGTCAAGGTTAAATTCTGAGATTCCACTCGGTTATCACTAAGAATTCGGAAATCATCCTGATTCTTTGAATTCATGTGCAGGTGGCTATAACTTTACTTCCTGGGGATAGGAAAAGAATAAGATATACATATCGCAATCTCATTAGTCACTGAGTAAAGTAGGTTTAAAATAGGGAATAAATGCATGATAATACACTCTTCAGCTGATGCCCACACAGCCTTCGTCTCTACCAGAATGACAGACAGAATGCGTTACAAATCTTGGAGAAGGCTCCTCAGTTTCCTCAACATCTGTCCCATACCTCGCAGAACACCTCAAGGGCCTTCACTTCTTTTCATACAATACAACTTATTCTGTCTGACAAGACTTTCCTATAGATAATTACCCGAATCAAAGGTTTGGCAATCTGCCTGCAGCTAATCCGGTCGATTAAGAGGCTGCCGTTGCCAAGGTAGTCCCTTTGTTGTTGGGTACAGTGAATACAACAATGGCAATCACACAGAAGACTTTAATAGACTCTGGACAAATGCTCTGGATGGACCTTTCCTTATTATTTACTTTACTCTACAGCCACCTATCTCTTATTATTAGTATCCTATAACAAATAATAAAAGTCATACACTGGGAGGCAGTATAACGCATACTTCCCTCCTACCTATAATTATATCGAATATACATAATTGTGACTGGGAGAATGTGTCTAAGAACCCCCTGCGCTAAGCCCCAATTTCACAGATCGTGTCTGTACATGAGCTTTTAGAGTGAGGTAGAAAGAGGTGTGAACAAGGATAGTATAGGGAACCTATATCATCCTTGGTGTGAGTCAGAGGGGGGATTAGGGATGGATTGTGGGAACATAGACAGGAACTGGGGCAGATAGAGAAGTGTGACAGCTATAGATAGGTTGGTCTCGACTGAAGAAGAAACAGACAGAATCAGGGGAGGCAACAGTGAGGGCCTGGAAGAGGGATGAAATACATGTTGATCAACGGTAAAGAGTTGGAACAGATCCAGCTAGGATAGACAGATAAATATGGAAGGGAGGGAGAAACTGAGACATATAGATGGCTGGAGGAATGCAGAGTACAGAGGAAGATGGAGGAGAGTCAGGATGGCTATTATACCAGCAAGTGCACCAGGAAGAGACGAACGTATACATAAGAAGGCAAATAGGGGATGTGGATGAAGGGAAAGAAAGGTCCTGTACAGGAAAACACACCGGCCAGAGCCACACCCGAGAGGCCATTCAGCCAACTCCTCAAGTAGAACCCCCTATTGGTTGGTGGATGGGGTGTACATGAAGAACTTATTTCGTGATAAGTGACCTCATAAAAAGGTGGCAGTGACAGCGTCGTAGCTGCCGTTATGTGGGGTCGGCGTGCTGGCTTACAGGTGGTTATGGCTGGGCAGCATGACAAGGCGACGTCTACCACACCTTCTCAGGTTTCATAACAACTCCTGGCAGTAGACCCCGGGCAGTAGACACTCTCTACATCCTCGCCCATCTCCTCATCCCCCTGTCACGACAGGGTCCATCGTGCTTGTTAATAACTATTTCATCGCTGTCGTTAATGCGCCAGTCTACGCCGCTACTCAGTCCTTTTCGTGACCACTGGGCGTCCTTACTGACTGACCTCCAGGGTGGGCCTTGTCATTGTTGTCGTCGTGATTACTGTAGTTAGTGTCATAATGGAATGGAGGACAGAGTGAAAAACTTCATGACACTCTATTGTCTTGGGGATATCATTATGTCTGACCTCTGGATCAACATGCAGTATCATGTCACCTGTCCTTTGTCGTTGTATCATCTCTTTGTATGGCCTGCTCTCTCATCATTGCTCTGCGGGCAATTTGGGGACTTCTTTTGGTTAGCATATTCTAGACTTGTCCTGACTAGGGTTCTAAAATAATATCCCCCAAATGACAGTTAAAACTCACAAAATCTGTTTAAGTTTACATTCATACACTGTCCGCCCACCACATGGATATTGGCCACTAGCTGGTCTGGAGCTGGTTCCTGGCGACACACACTGATAAGAACTGATAAGATGGGACCAGCATGTCCCTGTCCCTGGAAGTGGGTGTTAACCAGGGACAAGGTACCCATCATATGGTATGTCATATCAGTGGGTTTTTAGCTCAACCAGCGAAATTCAAGATGGCGGCTCCACTAGGCCTCCATACTGAGTCCTATACAGTAGAGTCCTTCTTATTCTGCAATACACCTGTACCTGCTGTAGGTATGAACCTACATACCATAATCTACATTCTGCTCTAGGTAAAGATGGTTCCACTGCCTACTTACAGGGGTTTGTATAGCCCATTTAAAATTGCGGCTGAGACTGTAACCAGCATTATGCCCCACATTCAGGATATCTATTGGTTTGGAAATAACTTCTTCTAGAAATACAACATTTGCGAATGTGACCACAATAGTGCCATTCCCATTAGCAACTTGATCGCTGGCGTTAGCTTAATTTAGTACAGAGGCTGGGTCCCAAGGATTAATGTCAAATTAATTCTGCTAAGTGGATGACAGCCTTTCGGTAATGGACCTTGTATCAAATTTTTCATTATTTAACATTTATCTTACAATTCGGGTAGTTTCTGGCATTGTGTGATTGTTATTCATAATCCCCGTGGTTAATATATACATGATAGTGTAATATTCATATGAAGTCATGTACAAGCCATATCAAACCGATGGTTTCACTTATCAAAGCCTTAATTGTCATTCTGAATAATAGACCAGTGACATATCACTTTACTTCACACCTACATCGCATTATGGCGGTATTTAATCTTGAATAGACCTATACATACACAAGGTATTTGTACGAAGTCGCCATAGCTTAGATAAAAAGAGTAAATTGGTAACTGCACACAGAGAGAAGAACACTGATCGCATACTGCACATGTCAGGATTTGTCTCCTACATGACATGTATAAAAGCATGTCAGGTCAGGTTGACACTTGCACATTTGGTACGTCAGCTCCACTTGACATGCATTGTGAAGACATGTCATTTATATTCCTGGTTGATGCACCATGTCAGGTAATACTGTGAGACAATTATGCAAGGGTCAATGGCAGTCAATAGCTATGTACCAGTGGTACAATTAAGGTGTATGAGCAGGTAAAGGGGATATTATGGGCCAACTGGCCTGCAACAAAAAGGCCTACATTCCTATTTACATAACTTCTCCTTGTCTGGGGACCTTTATCATAACACATGGGCATGAAGCTACCTGGCAATGCCATAATGTCTGCATGCTTTGTATATATTGATGCTATGTATTATACATTGGGTGTTAGCATAAAACCGTTTGGTATTCTTCCTGGCCAACACATAAGGTGTCCAATCTCCCCTGTTGATGTATTCAGGATTTAGGGGTTTCATCTTATTATCAAATAAAACATGCAAACTTAAAAATGAAAATGCATTTCACTACCCTTGACTGATAATACCAATGGATTTTAGTAATCCATCTATACTGAGAACAAAATGACACAGAGCTACAGGAAATGTCTCAGATGTTGGTAGTACCTCTTGGTAGTGGTTTATCCTGGTACCAAAATTATTTTTTGGCCCATCTAGTGTGGTTTATACCATGGTTATGGCTGATTTGCATATTTTTGTGTTCAAGTTTAATGATAAAAGTTGTTCAATTGGCCACGGCTAGAATGAACGATGTTGTAGTACTTTCTCTCTACATCACACGGCGGGACTGCAGCGTGGCAGGCGAGGTTGGTTAGTAAATAAGAATCCAATATGGCGGAATGGCTTCCTCGTCGTCCTGTTCGATTTGGATAAAAAAAAATTCATTGAATTTCAAGGTATTTAATTAATATAGAGGTCTATGGGGGAAAACCATGGTATAAAGAGCATATCAGTCGTATAACTCTCTCGTTCATTGTATCTGTGACTTAAACCAACTTGTGCATCAATAAAGCTTATATATCTTCTAAATATCCAACAACAATTATGTATGTCAAACCAGACATATATCATCACATGCAAACACACCTTTGACATGGCTGTGACCCTTGTCAACTCACAAGCAACATGGCATTTTTGAAGCATGTCAAATTATAGGTGTATAGCATGCTACATGCGTCATGGTGACCCATGTGCACATGTCCCAGTGATTTGTGCTCTCCAAGTCAAATCTAAGTTGCCGTGGTTATACATGTCATTTTGTCAGTTTTTTTCAGTGATGCATGGAGAAATCTTGCCGCACTTTTCAATCAAGATAATGGGTAGTTCTAAGCCAGAATCTCAAAGAAAGGGGAGCGAATTGATGATGACATGGAGAAATCGTGCCGCTCTTTTAAGATAAGTTAATAAGTACAGACACATACCGATTTCTAGGATATAGCCATGGTCGAATTTTTGCTGATTGAGTAGACATAGGGCCTATATAAGGAGCAGTACAGGCAGGCAGGCAGGGAGGGCTGGAGGATGTCTGCATGTATGGACAACGTCGGACACTGATCAATTATTCCCTAACATCTGGGCAGGACGAGTGGGGCAAGATGGATCCTACCTCCATATCCCCAGTGGAGGATGGGCGCGCCTCATTGTACACATTCAATACGGTAAGCCGCACAGAAAGGGCTAAACCAAGGTCCACTGGGAACTGCCAGCCACAGGTCCACGTGCTGGGGAGGAGGCAGGGATGAGAACGGAGTATGGGGTGGGATTATGGTGACCCCCGGGACCAAGTGTGGCCAGCAGGAGGCTTAGCATGGATAGGGAGGCGGATGAGGGGATGGGTAAGCGGGGGTATTGAAAAGGGCAGAAAAGCTGGGTGTGGGAGCAAGCTGTGTGTTTGCTTAATAACCTGGAAGTAGTGCCCAGCCTTGATCCTCGCCCTGAGCTGCTTAGATCTGCTCAGCTTGGGAGATATGGGGGCGGGGGTTAAACCACCAGGGTGTGGAAGTGGGGGTGATGAGAGGATGGGGATGGGAGGGAGTTAAATTAGAGGGAGGGGGATGGTTCACAAATCTCAGGCTCAGCCGATGAAGATGTCGGCGGTAAAGTCGCGGCGTTGACAGGCGCGCGGAAACAATAAAACAGCCGGGCACCTTGTTTGTGCCTAATCAGCATAATGAGCACGTCGTTAGGGGGCGCGCGTCACGCTGAGCCATTTGGCCGCCGGCCGTGAGTTGGATTAGCTGCTCACGACATGAATTAGCGGGCCGACTTAATCAGAGGGGCGATCACCCTGCGACAAACCCACAGGAACCACGCCTCGCTGCATTCCGGATATCCATGGTTGCGTAAAATGAGCGTCACTCCATCAGTCACCTGCCACATAACGATTAGTCACCCACTGAGAGTGGCCAGATTTACGGCAGTTAAACTAGAAGGGGTGAGCAGCTCACAGGGGCTTGGTTCAAGGTGGGGTTGCTCGGGGTGTAGCACCTTAACTTGATAGGAGTGGTTATATAAGGGAGCTGAGGTGTTGGTGCTTTCTGTTCTTAGAACATGATGGTTTGAAACAGCCAATGAGAGATCGGGGTCCATCCCATACGTAGGCTAGAGAATACACATTCCACTAAAGCACACAGAAAACTTCCGGCGTTAGAAGGGGAGGGAAATGTAATGCAATATTTTTGCCATGATCGTGTTGACATTAAATCATATGGTTGATTTTAAGTATACTGTCATGTCTTTGTTCTTGAGTGACTTAATGTCTGTGTCTGGGCGTCTTTTGCAGATTAAATCCAGGTTTCCAAATGCACCAAAGAGTAAAGAGTAAAGTAGTGAAGCCTCTTGTTACCCTTTGGCCCTTTAATTCACACGCCCATCTACATGTTTAATACGTAGTTTTACATGTGTAGTTCCTTCACTAGTCACCAGGGATATATGCTATGACTGGTCTACCAACCCCTGTGTGATTTTTTTTCCTTTTGAAATGGTGGATGCACCCCGAAGTGCCTTCTGTGATGCTAGCGACAATGTGCTCTAGATTGTACCTGAGATATGTGTCCACTTTCATACACTACTTACGACTTTCCCTCTTCAGGTCAATACTAGTATAATGTAACGATACATAAAGCTACCGAGTGGCAGAGATGGAGATGGGATGCTCTGAAAATTAAGATATGATTCAGTCTGACATGTAACTATAAATGGTATGACGTTGATCTTTGTTTTGTGAAAGTCTACGTGCTGGTAATCGTGGCTAACTACCTGAATCAATGCTATTCTCCATATACTACTCACAGCCTTACCTTGATAAATAGCTGACCACTATAGAATATATCGCCACTACGTACATAGACCACTATAGAATATATCGCCACTACGTACATAGACCACCGACACTTAAAGGTCATATACAGATGGCTTCTATAAACTGTATAGCGTTGGCCAATATAACAACCCCCCCTTTAATATCATGAATATTCAAAGATATATTAGGCAAATATACCACGGCTTCTTTGGTAGAGCCTACTTTTGCCATATGGCTGTGTTTGCCTGTGTATCGCTGTTCCCTATAACTGGCATCATCTTAAAGTCTGTACCCCTTTATTCCAAAGCAACGTACGTAAGCTCAAACGCAAACTAACTTCCACAAATGTGCTCAGTCCACCTGAAAGGTAAATCATTTAACATCCATAATGCCGCTTGCCCTTTAGAGTACAACACCAACCCCCTCTGGTGGCTGTGTGGGCCCTCCATTTTAGGGCCCGATGATTACAACCCTCTGCTAATATTATGACAGTCCCCGGAGCACACAGTCGCCGGTCCTGCCTGTGCTCTAGGCAAACGCTCTCAATGCTGCTGGATATGCAAATCACGACAAAGCTAGCGAGGGAAGAAGGCCCGGGCACCCACCACGACTTCCGCTGCATGTGGGCCAAGGAGCCGCGGCCGTTTTCTTCTGGCTGTGTCTGTCGATTTGCACAAAGCCTGGGTCGGTGACAATGGCCGAGAGGGGGCCTGTGTCTGTTATGTTTGACGTCGGAAGCTCGACAGCGCGCGTCTAAAAGCCGCGCTTTTGTCGGCCACCTCCGCCAGGCGCCACCACCTCCCGCCATCTTGTTTTGACGACGCTGTCAAGGTGGGGCATGACAATGGCGGACCGGCAATGGGAGTGATTCCTTCTTGGGCCGTTATGACATCGCCCTGACGACGGACAAAAGCCAAACTTGATCGACACCAGCTTCACCAAGGTGTCTTTATGGGGAGTTTCCACCTCTTTTTCATAACACAGCTTACGGCTGTGGGAGTTATAGGTTTAAGCTACGCCAACGTCACTGACCAAAAGAGCTCATACAGATATAATATATATATATATATATATATATATATATATATATATATATATATATATATATACCGTACCAAGATATTAGACGTCGGCCCATAGCTCAGAAGGGAAATGAACATGGAGTATGGCCTCATGGATTATTTTTTTTCCTAGGCCTATAAAATGTCTTGGAACAGCTACATGTACTGTCTTTGGTTAACCCATACTATAGTCTTCCGCTGGGAATTTGTTCAATCCATAGGTATAACCTGATATATCTGGGGAGGGTTATCTTCAGTAAGTAATCTTCACCACAATAGTTTCAACGGTTCAACTTCAAATATAGGCTAGGTATACTCAAAGGCAGATATTTCTTGTTACACAGACTAATATATTATCACCCTTTCTCGAATCTGACCATAACAAAGGAAGGTGGGATCTCAATGCTGCAGCTTAGGACATCATTCGCAGCGGCAGATCTAGGCCTGTATAGGGAAGAATTGGCATTTTAAGATTTAAATCAGACAAATACCCCAATAGCGCCTCCTCCCACATGACTACCCATATAGTACTATGAAGCATTGGGTCTCCTTTGATAATCACTTTGGAATAGACTTATAGATCCTCCCATGTTAGGTTTTCTCGTCCATTCACAGAAGAAGAACGCACGAGTGGTTCATTCACGCGGGTAGCCACAGAGCCTGCCGCCCACCAAGATAGTATTACTCCCACACGGGGATCCAGACACTTCAAAGCACACCCATGAAAAGCCAGACAAAAATGGCTTTTATCTCCACAGAATCTCAGCATGGGAGGCTATGCTGGGGAATGGCAGCATGGGGAGAATGAGGGTTGAGGTAGCAAATCGGGAAGAGGGTTGTAGGGTGCATTGAGGGAACAGGGGTGGCCCCTTATTTTCCTTTTCACCCCGGGATTTCACTCCCCCCCCCCCTCCAGAGGCCTCGCCAAGATAGGAGCGGACTTCTTGACTCATCTTGGGCACACAGGTCATCGCACCCACTTCAGTCCCAGCCTGATTGACGCAGTCAAACAGAAAATTGAATTAAAGCATGAATGGCCTTGGCTAGGACAGAGGTGGAAGGGGAGAGCTGATGGTGGTGGCTGCCCTGATGAAATATGTTGGTGTGGTGACAGTAGCGCCGACAAGCGGGGACTGGTGTCAGGACGTGCCGGGTCCCAGGTAGCTTACAGGTGGGGCGGCCGGACACTAGCTTCCACTTAGGGTGGCGGGGCCCTTGACCCCTACCACGCCCCCTATTGGATGGCCCTTTTGGAGCTGGGGGCCCCCGGCCTGGCACAGGCGCCCACCCCCGCTGTGAGACTACATCACCCTGACAGACCAATCTATGACACACAATACCTTCAAAATACACAAAACGACACCCCCAAAAAGTGTTATTTACTTAGACAACACACAGCTTTTCTTATTGCATTCGGAGTTAATAGTGTAGACAGTCTATGGTTTGGGGTATAGGCATTGGTTGGGGTCATAAAACGACGACAACAAGGCGGTTATTTCTCCCTCTATCCTCCCCCCACGAATCTTGTGCCAAGAGAGATGCAGTAAATTCCAAAAGTCGAGGGAAGTCGGTCAATAAGTTAAACCAACACTCTCAAGCGTGGAATTTCAACCCAAACAGTTTTTTTTTACCTCCTACCCATTTTACAGTTCTATTTGAATGAGGTAGCATTGTATCCTGCAGACTTTTATATACGTAAAAGTCAAGTATATTTCGCAGACTACTGAACCAAATAAATGGATACATACAATAGGGTGTTCTATTTGTGAGGCTCCATGGATGAAAGGACATTTTAAATTAAAAGTACCGAAAAGCCTATGCACCTGCCTGAACTGTCAGTAGATCGATTTGTTTATCAAACCATTCTGATGAAGTCAAGACTTGTTGTTGATAAAAACACGAAAACTACGTTCAATGTAAATATCAAACCATTTTATATGTGACTTACAAATAAATATTAAAAGCTTCATATGGGCCTACTAAAGTAGTCAATGGCACGAATGGCCACTGACTGAGAGGGGGGGTCGATTTAAGTTCGGGTTTATTGATCTCTAAATAGATATGTTTATGCTGTGAAAAATAGTGCTTCAGGAGGCCGTTGCAAAATGATTGGGAGGTGCTATTCCCAAAACGGAACTGACTGACCACAGGGAATCGAATCAATTCCCTGTTGGGATTGCCAAAATTAATTGGTCATAGATGTGGTTTAGGAGTGGTTGGGAATTGGTTAATGCTTCCTAATTGAGAACCAATTCCCAGCTAGTTTCTTCCTCCAATTCCCTGGTCTTTCTACTATGGGAAGCATTCAGGTGGAACCAATCATCGAACCAGTTCCCCAAACTTTTTTTGCAATACAGTCAAATTCAAAGCAAGTCAATTCCATTACAGTATAAGGTGGGAATTGGTCTCTCTGGGTGCAGGGACCATCCATTAATTACGTACGCCCCTGTTGCACCATGTACGTATTTGGACTACCCCCCCCCTTTGCGTACATACTCAAACCTCATGGACCCCCCCCCCTCCCACCAGCATGAAAGGTAGAGATGTGGGTGGTGGATGAAGAATACATGTAGATATATTTTGATCAATTCTATTTAGAAATAATTTCAATCAGGAAAAAAGGACATTAGCATGAATCCACTGTTTATGCCCCTATGAAATGATTCCAAAATGGCATTGAATACCCCCAAATTTGGCCTCTACAGTACCCCCTTGCGTACACTGCGTATGCCAGAATGGCCCCAGACCCCTCCCCTGTACGCACCTGTACGCATTTGGCTTGACTCCCCCTCCATCCCCCTTACTGCGTATGTAATTTATGGATGGTCCCGAAGGTGCATCAGATAGAGTGAGAATGAAATTTTCAATCTTTTCGCAATAGTTTGTACCTATATCATCACTCAGGAACCTCTCCAGATCTACCATTGGCAAACAGCATGGATAGAAATAAAACCATTTCAGTCATTTATAGAGCTTCCTCAAAAGTGATGATACGATGCGGATATAGGAAGATAAAACAGATGCACATAGTCCATTAACTAATCGAAATCTGTTTTGAATCAACCTAGGCGATGAACAATGTATTTCAATTGCATAACACGCCTGTTTTTTTGTCTCGGCAATGATATGTGATAGGCCACACTCATGGTATCCTAGAGTGTAGAAAGGGGGTGTAGAAATGACTTCTCTCTATGAATACCTGTGCATCCTAATAACCCTAATGGATGTAGATATACATAAGAGACTTTTACCTCAAGAGCAGTTATATGGCGTTTCGTCACCCTGCGTAATTGAATGCCCAGAAGTCCTATAAAGGAGCCTTAGAGACCCTATCTTCCCCCCAAGCCTGTCCTGACTGTACCTACCCTCTCTAATGGCAGGGGATTGCCATTTCAAAGCCGCCTCATATCAGTGTACAGATTAAGACCACTTTGTGGCAGGCAGGCCCCGACAAAAATACAGGGATCCAGAGGCGAGCTGTGGCCACTGGGTACTTCAGAGAGAGGGGTTTGGAACTGGGTGGGTGGCTGCAGACTTAATTTCTAGTTTTTATGAGCGCTTGCTTACTGAGCTTGACGTTGAAAGCCTTGTCATAACAGGCATTTGGCGGGGATTTTAATGCAACTTGCACGAGTTCGGCCTCGCAAAAGCAAAATCCCACCAAACAGGCCAAGTCGTCTTGTAGGCCACATCAGGACGACCATTGTCCCCTCATATTTCCACACATATAATCTTGAACCATTCATTCCCTAAGGGCCGTTTTCCACCACCCGACATGGTCCCACTATCGGCCGCTAGCTCCACCTCGGCTGACTGGGCTGCCATAGGATTCAATGGAGGGGCATGGTCTCTGTCGGCCGATGGTAGTATTCACTATGGGTCTATCGGTGGATAGAGGGGCCATATTGGGTGGTGGAATGTGGGACTACAGCTACCAGGAAACAGCAGGAATCTCTGCTTCACTCCCCATAACACAGACACTGGCCCAGGCACTGGCCCCTTTCCCACCTTTTTTCTCTTTTTAAACTATGAAATCTACCTTAAAAGCTCAGTGTCATTCAATAAGAGACATTTGGAGCCAGCTACAATAGTAAGGATTTGCAGTTAGTTAGGCCCATTTTCCACCAGCTGATATGGCCCCTCTATTGGCCAATAGACCCATAGTGAATACTACCATCGGCCGACAGAGACCATGCCCTCCATTGAATCCTATGGCAGCCCAGTCAGCCGAGGTGGAGCTCGCGGCCGATAGTGGGACCATGTCGGGTGGTGGAAAACGGCCCTATAGCCTGCTTACAGTGCCATTTTGTGGGACCGTAGGTAGGTGGAGGAGGTAAGTGATCTGGGCTATGTGGGTAGCTGAAGGTGGAGCTGTTGTAGGTGTCACTCTCTGTCAATGAAGGTTTTAACCTGACCAGAAGGCAGGGTCCCTATGGGTCTATCGGTGGATAGAGGGGCCATATCGGGTGGTGGAATGTGGGACTACAGCTACCAGGAAACAGCAGGAATCTCTGCTTCACTCCCCATAACACAGACACTGGCCCAGGCACTGGCCCCTTTCCCACCTTTTTTCTCTTTTTAAACTATGAAATCTACCTTAAAAGCTCAGTGTCATTCAATAAGAGACATTTGGAGCCAGCTACAATAGTAAGGATTTGCAGTTAGTTAGGCCCATTTTCCACCAGCTGATATGGCCCCTCTATTGGCCAATAGACCCATAGTGAATACTACCATCGGCCGACAGAGACCATGCCCTCCATTGAATCCTATGGCAGCCCAGTCAGCCGAGGTGGAGCTCGCGGCCGATAGTGGGACCATGTCGGGTGGTGGAAAACGGCCCTATAGCCTGCTTACAGTGCCATTTTGTGGGACCGTAGGTAGGTGGAGGAGGTAAGTGATCTGGGCTATGTGGGTAGCTGAAGGTGGAGCTGTTGTAGGTGTCACTCTCTGTCAATGAAGGTTTTAACCTGACCAGAAGGCAGGGTCCCGGCTCGCTGTCAACGCTAATGGCGACCCACCACCACCCAGGCAGCCCCCATTGTTGTCCCCCCATTGTCAGTCCCTCCCTAAGTGAACACTAATTAGACAAGTCTCTTTGTGAAGTCCCAGCTCTAAACGACTCAGCAGAACAATACCCCCAGCCTCACCAGGCGCTGACGGCACTGGCAGCCAAGTGACAGGTCCATCGCCGCGCCCCCTACAGGCAAGGCGCAGAACAAACAACACCTACTGGTTCAAAATGAGTTGTCCTCTTGGCTCTCAGTGAGGACCACCCGCTGTTCTGTGACCAGCCATCAGGGTGGCTCCTCATTTTTTCAAAACACCTGAGAGTACCACACCTTATAAGCTGAGGAACTTTGCCATCATTTAGATATTGATGGGCTAAATTATTTTACCAAGACCCTGCACCACATGCCTGGTACCCAGCTTGGTATAAGGTAATTTCTGATCTACCAGGTATTTTTGGGCTGACGATATCCGGATGAGATGCTCGTCCACATAAGAATCTTATCCGGACGTGATATTCTGAGAAACGGGAATCTGAGAAACGGGACTTTAATCTGGGAAACGAGACCTATTTTATCTGCATGAGATTTTCTGAGAGACAGGACAATGTCATGAATACAGGTAACTGGTAAACAGGACATTATTATTAGGGTGAGATTTTCTGAGGAATGGGCTTCAATATTCGCATGAGATTTTCTGAGACACAGGACAGATCGTGACACAAAACTGGTAAACAGGACAACTGGTAAACAGGACATTATATCTAACCTGGTCGATTTTCTGAGAGAGAGGACAGATCACGGTCTACACTTGGTTGGTCACACAAAACTGGGACACAGGACAACTGGACATTATAATTCATTATATATATATATATAACCTGGTCGATTTTCTGAGAGACAGGACAGATCACGGTCTACACTTGGTTGGTCACACAAAACTGGGAAACAGGACAACTGGTAAACAGGACATTATATATCCATTATATAGGCATTATAACCTGGTCGATTTTCTGAGGGACAGATAATGGTTTACACATGGTCTACACTGGCAAAGTCTGGCCCTGTCTATGGGACCAGGCAAATAAAAGAACACTTGCTATCCTTTGAAAAGTGTAGGGGAATCAAGCCCTGGTAGCGGTTTTCCCCCCTCACCCCTCCTCATAGTTGTGGTCATTCATTTCATAGATTCGGTCATTCATAGATTCGGTTACTGCTGTGTCGGGCAAGCAGCATATAAATACCTGTCTAGCTGTCTGGACAAGCAGCTTTGAAAAACCTGTCCAAACAGAAATGATAGGACTTAATGTCTGCAAACCACAGAAACTCGGTTAACTTTTAACTACTATTAGCAGGTTAAATCAACCAAACCAAACCAAACACTGGTAAAGTCTGAAAGAGGACAGATTTTCTCCTCTTCTCACACATGACATTGTATTCAAATTTTCTTTTTTTTTGTGCGGGGTGTCATTTTTCTTAAATCAATTTTTAATGGAGGGGAGGGGTTGGAATCATTTTTGTCCATGTCAATGACCCCTTCTGTGTTTCTTCCCTTTGCTGCCATTCCTTTTCATATAATAAATGATACTTGCAGGGCATCACTTGTGAATTTTCTAGGAAACGCAAGGATTGAAAGTAGTCCGGTTTCTCATATAAATGAAGTCCCATGTCCAAGATTGGAAGTAGTCCCATTTCTCATATAAATGTAGTCCCGTGTCCAAGATTGGAAGTAGTCCCATTTCTCATATAAATATAGTCTTGTGTCTAAAATTGGAAAACAGTCCCGCATATCATGTTATTGTCCAAAAAAAGAAAAGGTGAGTCTGCCAGATGGAGGTGGGGTTTGAACCCAGAATGTCCAGGTCACAAAGCGGATGCCTTGACAATGAGACCACGGTGGATCACACTTGGGAGCCTGTATAGATGTAATTATAAAGGGGGAAAAAGAGGTCCCGTTGACCAGGAAATGATTACCTTGTCCTGTTTCTCAGATTCCCGTTTCCCAGACAATCTCGGAATAAGAACATGTCCTGTTTCTCAGAATAAGTCCTGTTTCTCAGATTCCCGTTTCTCAGAAAATCTCGTCCATTGACCAGGAAAATGATTATCTTGTCCTGTTTCTCAGATTCCCGTTTCCCAGATAATCTCGGAATAAGAACATGTCCTGTTTCTCAGAATAAGTCCTGTTTCTCAGAATAAGTCCTGTTTCTCAGATTCCTGTTTCTCAGAAAATCTCGTCCGAATAAGCTTCTTATTGGGACGAGGATCCCGTCCGAATAGCCCATGCCGTATTTTTGGACACTGTCCTTTGTAACAAATTGTGTCCCGCGGGTATACATGCATCTATTGTTTCTATCTCCTCTTTATCAGATTCGTATTCTCAGACAGCACGATATCACCAAAAGAATAATTTTGGTATCAGCTCATAATATTATGTGACGGACATCTACTTGGTACAAAGTATTATGTAGTCCTTTTGTGCACCAAATAATCTCATAACCATAATGAAGTGTACGCCATAATTCCATGCATTGGACATGTTATACATTGTAAATGGCTGGGGCTGGGTCCGTGGTACCGGTGCCCCCACCCCTCTTGTACAATATTTATAGAAAAATATAGTGTAAGACATAAGTAACGTCATTTTTCAATTGTACATGATATGAAATATGATATCACACTATAGTTACTTGAATGAAAGAATCGCAGCTACTTTAGCTGGTTAATGCTAATTAACTCTACCAGCCGTACCCTGTGATATAATATACATTAGAGAGAGACTTCCGGCACACTAACACTTACATACTATGTAGTCAGTGACATCGAAACATAATCTAGTAAATTTTTGTTCATAGAAAATTATTTAAAAATAACGTTAAATAAAACTCAAAAGAAAACTGAGATACATAATATTATTGTGAGGCACAGAAGTGGGATAAGAGGGCAATGACATGGCAAATCAGAACCCCGGCCAACAGGAAGTCTTAAACTTGACCTTTTTGTAAATGATTTCAAATAATTTGGAGAGTCCAGATTTCTTCTTTTGGGCGATTAAGTATTCCAAAGAAAACCTAAACCAAACTAAACCAAACTCGTGTATGAAGCTCCATTAGGAGTATGATATTTGAGTATGGTTCCATCCCAGGCCCTTGTTCTGAGATTCCTGTTGTCCTTATATTTGTCTATCTGGGCTCCTGCATATGCCTAATTAAGCAGATGGACTTCAATTCTGTCAACAATCATATTTATACATAACTTTTCCATACCATGTACATCTACTGTGGGTGTTTTATATGATTTCCTTAGAGCAACCTTTGTGCTTTCTGTCTTTTTTTCTTGAAGAATACCAGTTATACCATGTAAAAGTATGTCCCCATATTCCAATAGCGGAAGAATAAAGACTTATATAACAGTACTGCGGTAGGCACATCAATATATGCATTCACACGAGCAAGTAGATATGTTCTATATGCCACTGTTTTCAGTTGATGTTTAACAAACTTCTCATATGTAAGTGCTGGGTCCAATATAACCCCTAAATATTTGTAACTAGATACACCATATATTTTCTCACAATTTATATTGAGTTTGCAGTTGTTCCATTTGTATAGCAAAACATATAAATTTTCCCCTCTTGATTGTTAATCTAGTTTTATAACACCAGGTACAGAAATTGTCTAGATCCTCTTGTACTAGTCTATTTACCGTCTTAGAGTCGTTTCCTGTGAGATATAGCACAGCATCATCCACGTACAACAACACTTCACTATTTTTACAAAATCTTTGTGCCTCATTAATGTACAATAAAAACATTAGGGGTCCTAGTGTGGACCCCCGAGGAACCCCACACTGTATAGACTTAATACCATTTGCTAATGTTGACTGTTTCTTATTTTTTAAATACCCTCCAACCATTGTCCCACTTTACATTTAATACCATAATGCTTACATTGGTTTATAAGAATGCTATCATCAACCGTATCAAAGGCCTTCTTGAGGTCTATAAAGACCACAAGAGTATCTCTGTCCACATATCTTTCTCTGAGGATAATAGTCAGTAAGGTCTCCAATCGTCTTGACTGTAGAGTGTCCCTTTCTATACCCCCCTGCCTTTGGCTCAATATTTCATTTGAATTCAGATAATCCATTAGATTTCTATTTACAATTTTCCAATAATTTTCTAGGCAATGGCAATAAAGAAAATTTAATGGGTCTGTAGTTTTCTACCAGTGTTTGATTACCATCTTTAGTATTGGTACCACTACAGCCTCTTTCCAGGATTGTGGACTTGGGCCACTAGCAGGTGAACACTGAAATAAATCAGTAACCTGATCAATTAAACCAATAAAAGCATCCTTAACAATCCTAGAACTTAAATGATATATTTTAACTATAAACTATACATCTATAGCGGGTACTCCAACAGCTAGGGCTATAAAGTATGATGCTGCGACAGTATGCTAAACATATATGAGTAGGATTTTGTTTTTTAAATGGGGAAAGTTGGACTACCGATATATTGTAATTGTAATTGTAGTTTATTGGCGTTTTCATCCCCATGAAAGGAGTCATTTTTTTGCATGCCCTACAGCATCTTACAGGCCTCGTAATACTGTAGAGATAAAAGAAAAAGTTGCTGTGCATGGGAATGCACTTTACATGTCCAGGTGCTGACAATTAGATGAGCATATTACATAAAAAATGCACATTAATGAAATATGAACTTATCAATAATGCCTTTAAATGATGATTTTGACCGGGTTCTTTGCTGCTCTGAACTCAATTGATCCCATAAGATTATACCATGCAAATAGGGACTTTTTTCATAATGACACTTCCAGGCTCTTCTACGAGCAAATTTGATCTTACGATCACCGCGGGTCCTAATATTAACTTGCTCTATACCTTCTCCTTGGATGTATTTCTTCCACATTAGGGTTACTAATTGAGTGTTTCTTCTCTCTAATAGAGGGCGTACTTTGCAGGTTTTATGTAAATCATCAATACTCATACCTCTTATTCCCTGACGCAGACATATTCTTAAGCCTTGATTCTGCATTCTCTGTAATTTAGTTAGTTCAGAAATTAAACCTCCACCAGTATAAAATGAACAATATTCCAAAGTAGGAGTAATCATGTTTCTATATACAGTAATACAGTGTTCAGCGTTTAGAAAATTACGTAATTTATTAAGCTTATAAACTTTTTGCCAAGATTCTTTTTTACTTGGCAATATGACCGTTTACAGTAAGGCACCTATCCAGTTCTACACCAAGGTAAGTATAGCTATCACAATGAGGGAGCTCTGCATTACCTAGCTGCAATAACGGGCCCACAAGGGTCGCCAACTTATTTTTGGATCCAAAAAACATGCCAGTACTCTTACTTGCATTGATAGTCATATAGTTAGTCATGCACCAATGGTGTATTCTGTCTACGCCCTCCTGCAACAGTCTTACTGCAGTCACAGGATCGGAATGTGACGTGTATACAACAAGATCGTCTGCATACATCACACTTTTTGAATTTTGAACAACATCGGGAAGGTTGTTTACATGAATTACAAACAGGAGGGGGCCCAGGGTGGACTCCTGTGGAACCCCGAATTTTACAGCTCATTGAGTTGATTTTACTCCATTAGCGAAAGTAGAATGGGACCTATTACCCAGGTATCCTCTAATCCATTTTTTGATGGTCAGATGGATAGTTAGGGCATCTATTTTTCTAATCAACGTAGGATGGTGGACACAGTCAAATGCTTTGGAATAGTCCATGAAACAGGCCGCAGTCACATGACCTTCATCCCTGTTATCATAAAGGTCCTTGAGCACAGTGAATACTGCATCAGCTGTGCTATGATTCTGACGGAAACCAAATTGATTTTTATTCAGGATATTATTGTCTTCTAGATGTGATGAGATCACACTATGTATGATTTTCTCAAGCAGTTTACCGGGCAATGGGAGTAGGGTAATAGGTCTCCAATTCTTTATATCAAGCAAATAACCTTGCTTTGGTATCGGCACCAATAGGCCATTTGACCAGGCTCTTGGAAAAGAGCCAGATTCAACCGAGATACGAAACATAGAAATGAGGTAATTAGGCAAGAGAGTAAAAACATCCCTCAGCACTCTTGAGTTTATGCCTTCAATCCCACTGGATTTATCTATACTAATAGCATTAATATGCTTTTTAACATTTTCAATAGTAATAACCTCAGCAATATTGAGAGGTTCCAGGTGGTCAGGCATATCAAGAACAGGTAGATCCAACGTGGGTACCGGCATAATACCCCTAATCAAATTATTATATAATCTTTCCCCGATTTCTGAAAAATATTTATTAATATAGTAAGCCACCTCAGTAGGGACTGTCATGGCCCCGCTGTAGCTATCCTTTAGTTGTATGTCAGGGCTTTTTGCTTTAGGATTTACAAGTTTATTCAGTTCACGCCAAAACTTTACAGGGTCACCTCTTAGCTCCCAGAGTAGGCCATTTACCCAGTCACATTTACTGTGATTCTGTTGTCTTAGAATCTGGTTTCTTAATCTGCCTATTTGTTTAACATTAAATCTGCTACCAAAGCGGTTATGTTCCTTAATCAATAACTGTTGGTCATCCATAATTTCAATGGTCTCCCTATTTACCCAAGGTTGTAATTGTTTCTTGATTACAGTGGTCTTAATAGGGCATGCTACATCTAGATATTCTAGTATAAGCTCAAACATACATCGCCATTGCTGTTCCGGATCATTATTTGCATAAAAACGTCCCATTCGCAATTAAGTAGGTATTCATGTAGATCAGTGGAATATATGTAGATATGTCACGTTAATGATGAGAGAGAGGGGAAGATGATGATGAGTATAGACAAATTACAAATATTTATATAACTGCGCCAAATTTGTAGTTCCATACATCGCGCATCTAGCATTTAACCTTGTGCTTCATGACATAACTATTCTGGCATGGGGAAGCAGGACTTCAATGAATAGGAAATGTAAATAAGGCAGTTGGGACTTTTTCTGCATCAGAATACCGTGGGAGCTGGTCTGATAATGGCAGGTAATTCTCCACCTTTTACGTTCGCCCCAGGACCCGCTATTCAGCGTAACCTGGTAACTAGGGCAATGGCCCTCACCACTTTCCCACGAGATGCTTGTTGTCTGTATGAGACTTTGTCTATACCTGCCAATCACAGGTGATAATAGCTTACATTTGATGGATACCTGTATGGCTAAGTAGGGTGCATTGGCATCCAGGAAAACCACAGGGTAAAGTCCCTCTCGGTACTATTTAATCGGAACATAACCAAAAAGATTAATGCTGAAATTTACAACCGTAGCATATTCAAACTGTCAACTGCTAGCCAAGGATATTATATTGGCTATTTCCCATGGTAGATGATTTAACTTAGTACTGATAAAGTCAGTTTCTCTTTTACTAGGTAGATGATCAGATGCCAATTATTTAGTTTCCAAAAGGTTTGATAATCAAAGAAATCACTGGACTATGTATTTACTATATACAGCTTTATCTTTATAAAAGTTTTAAAACCCAGTGGAAATTCCATTAATTTGAAAATGGGTCTTCAGATGGAAATTTAACATAAAAAAAATGTTTTACCCCCCGCCCCATCCGGGGGCTGGAGAGCGCGCACGCTAACAGCTGTAACGCCTGGCACTTTTTAAGTCTCTGCAACTTTGAATGTTGCCAGACATATTTCACCAAGACCATTCTTGTTGTGAGACTTTCAGACGACTCTAGATCTGAGCAGGTTTGGTATCCAACGCACCAGTCATTGTTTTATCCAACCCCTGCGGAGCATTTTTCTTAGGGAGTAGGCCAATGCTCTGCGATATACTCATCCACTTTTAAATAATGTATTTTTAAGTGTCGACTTAAGCCGAACTCAAACGTATTTAATTCTTGTCCGACGACAGTGCCTAAATCTTTACCACTATTCAATATTTATCACCACTTGGATGGCCGCTATCAAAACCAAGTTATCAAAACAAACCACTACCCTTATCTTATTGACCGAGGGACCAGAAACAAATCCAGGATCACACCTTGGGCAGGCAGGCGGCACACACGCCAGTTTCCGTTTCACTGCGCCTCCCTGCGGCTTTTAGCCAAGACGTTTTACCGACAAAAACTGGCCTAATAAAAACAGGTCTAGCCGCAGCCCTTCTCTCCCTGTAATTTGGTCATGGTTTGGCGTGACGTTGACGGTTGCCATGGCACAGACACGTAGTGGTGGACGTCGCCTCTAGGAATGTGTGGAAGCATTGACATGGTCCATACTGCATGTACACGTAGTTTGGTATACATGTTCACATGGACTGAGGTGGTCATGCCATTGGCAGTCACAGACTGTGTCATGATTTGTCATGCCATTGGCAGTCACAGACTGCGTCATGATTTGTCATGCCATTGGCAGTCACAGACTGTGTCATGATTTGTCATGCCATTGGCAGTCACAGACTGTGTCATGATTATAACAAAGACTCATTGAATTGTCGAAGTTGAAAACCAAATAGACTTGCCTGGATATCATCATTCATATTATAGATTACATGTTGCTATCATTTTCTGAAGTTAATCGCAAGGGAAGAATATTTTATATGATACATGTATACATGCGATTCTATTTCCAAATAGAACAGATCAGCACTGCATGGGAGATGGTATATAATTCTGTCACAATCTGAATAACCAACCCCAAGGAAACCTGGTTAAAATCAACACAGTAGTTATGTCACACGTAGGCCTACTTCTTAGTAGGGAGACAACCACGACAGATTTGTGTTTACAGCAGAGGTTGAGAGGGCGCCTACCCTCAGCCTTACTTATGATGTCAAACAATCCGATATCCCAATAGGCTGAATACGGGGCTGAATAGCATTGTTAATATGATATGCGGTTGTTGAATTGAGATCTTATAGTAAGGCTATAGCCCCCCTCATCCCTGCTAACATAAGCTAAGTCTCACCGGAAGTCCCACCACCGGAAATGACACACACAACGAGTCACAAAAATATATCTCCAAACACAGTGTCGTTACGAATGGATATATGACAACTGCGTGCGCACAGCCGCAATTCCTCAGGATGGAGAGTGTTTAAGTCGATGGTGGCGCCACCCGGCGAGGAGCTATCTCTAATCCCAGCTTGAAGAGAAATAGTCCTCAAATGACCAAATCACCACGACCATGGCCGCTGTGTCCATCCGCGTCCGACGTCATCGTGTGCTGCATGACAAACGGACGTCACCTACGTGGTCTTAGCTCGCCGTCGGCAATATGGCGCCATGTGCGTACGTCGCCACACGTCTTTGGGACTTAGCATAAGCCCAAATGTAGAGAGATTCAAACTTTGAATCGCGGGTTTCGAATATCTTCCAGTATATTTGAAATATCGCTGGATTGAAACGTTCTAATATCTCCATGTAAGATACAGGAATTTACATTGTGAAAAACTATGTTCTCTAGGGTGAGTCGCACATAGAGTAATATCTCAGTGACTTCATATTTTTCTATATTAATTTCTTTAAAATTTTAAGATTTTCTTTCATTCCACGTAAAGAATCCTGCACTCAAGCTTTCTAAATTTTGATGGTATAATTGATATTCAAAAATAATTATCTGAAACAGAACAATTGATGATAATATTGCAATACATAGACCACGGGATGGTGCAGTTAAGAACAAGACAAAAAAGCTGACCTTCATATCTCAACTTTTTGGACCATGTTACCAGAAACTCACTATTTCATTTTTTTTACCTTAAACTGGGTTGTGGCAATAGGATTAGGAGTTTTAAACCTGTACCGGGGGAGGGGGGGTACAGACTCTGACTGTAGCTAGTAAGTTACTACCCAACCCAGCAAATTGTCGTGATTCCTCGTCAACCTGTGTGAAGTGGCTCACACATGTCGCTAGATGGAACACGAAGTCGCTATAGCACAAGATCACCAGGAATAGCAATGGTGGTGATCACATGGCCTCACCTCAGATGGCGAGGATGGTGATCACTCAGACTCACCAGGGATGGCGACGCAGGTGATCACTCACCTCGCTAGATGAAACATGCACCTCGTCATAGTGCATGTTCACCAGGGATGGCGAGGATCGTGATCACTCATCCTCACCAGGGATGGCGACATGAGTGATCACTCATCCTCACCAGGGATGGCGACAAGAGTGATCACTCACTTCGCTAGATGAGACGCACACCACGTCATAACGCACATTCACCTAAGATGGCAAGGATCGTGATCACTCACAGTCACGGGGGATGGTCACTCAGGTGATCATTCATCTCGCTAGATGAAACGCACACCATGCCATAATGCACGTTCACCATGGTTGGCGAGGATTGTGATGACTCACACTCACCAGGGATGGCAAGGCGGTTGATCACTCACCTCGCTAGATGAAATGCGCACCACGTCATAGCGCAGGTTCACCATGGATGGCGAGAGTGGTGATCACTCAGACTCACCAGTGATGGCGATGCTGGTGATCACTCATCTTGTTAGATGAAAAGCTCATGATCATCGACATTGGTAATCATGCAGCCTCACATCTGCCAGATCAATGTATGTTTTGCCAGAGAAGGTATTGCCATATGTATCTTCCCTCTAACCACAGACAAGGTGTTCATGTAGATACTTCCTTATGTATTTTTCCTGTAACCAGAGAAAAGGTGTTTATGGATAGTTGCTTTTATTTTAGAGATACCTCTATCTAAATTCAATTGATATTTTCTCTATATAATCTTGTTTGATTCAACCCTGAAGTATAACATGGAAATCAGTGTGCAACAAAGCACATTTGATAAGTATGGGACTTATACTTCATGCCCACACTTCCTAGATAGGCTACATGTTGAACAGTGGTGCTGTCTCAACAACTTTGGCAATGGTGGTGATAAGTTGCCATTCTGAGTGAGAGTGAGTGACAGATGATGCAATCCTCAGAGAGCATTGACATGGAGTGACACAAGTTCACGCATTGAGTGAGACCAATGTTGGCAATGGTAGTGATAAGTCGCCATTTTGTGTGAGAGTTGATGCCAGTGGCACGGGAGTGGTACATAATCACACAGTGAGTCAGATCCATGTTGGCGATGCTTGTGATAAGCCGCCATTCTGAGTGAGAGTTGACAGGCAGTGGCACATATTGACGGAGTGAGTGAGATCCATGTTGGGGATGGTGGTGATAAGCTGCCATTCTGAGTGAGAGCTGACCGGGAGTGGTACATAATCACACAGTGAGTCAGATCCATGTTGGCGATGCTTGTGATAAGCCGCCATTCTGAGTGAGAGTTGACAGGCAGTGGCACATACTCACGCAGTGAGTTAGATCCATGTTGGCGATGGTGGTGATAAGTCACCATGCTTTGTGAGGGATGACAAGGGGTGGCACATACTCACGCAGTGAGTGAGATCATGTTGGTGACTGTTGTAATAAATTGCCATGCCATGTGAGACTGACACACAGTGGCAAAAGATGACACAGTGAGTTATCACTCAATAAGGAGTCACCATTGATGACCAATCATGGCGACAGATAACGACAATTTGCTGGGAAGGATGTCGGTAAAATGGTTAAATACTAGATACCAAGAAAGAATCTATATAGGCGACATCCTTACCTCCAGGAGGGCATGCGTGGCAGCTGGCACGGTATATTGCTGCAGCATGGCTGAGCTACAAGCTCTTTTTCAGGCTGTACCCATCACCAAAGAAAAACAAAACATGCTATACACCAAATTAAAGCTTAGAATCTCAGGATTACAGCTATGCCAGGTGTAAAAAAAATCAAAACAGTATTTTTCACAACATGAGTTTTAAGGGAAAAAAAGTAATTAAATAATTTTTAATTCAAATTAATTAGTAAAATCCTAGGATTGACAACATTTTCATTAAATAATGCAACTATATATAATTGAATCAGTGTAAAAACATGTGTTTAACATGGGGATCATAATCTAAGATGAATTAGGTCAGTAGATCAAAGGTCAGAGTCCTAAAATAGGTCATCTTCTGCTTACTATATATGTATGTACTTTAGACCTTGTGACAGGTCTATCCTGAGCTCTATTGGGGGTGCAAACCTCTACTGGTAATTCTTATTGATGCAGCATTGGCAACTAGTAGAGATGTCATTGACATCAACCTTTTTCCTATGGCGATTATCACGATTTTTTCTCTCAATATTGCGATTTATTGCAAATATTTATTAATTTTGATGCATTTGAAAAGTGTATGCAAAAAAGTCTTGAACATCATGGCAACCAGCATTGTATATTTGCATCTTTCAATAAATAGACAAAGGTTTACAAGGGTTGGTTCTGACAAAGGGTTGTCTTACGAGGTGAAGCCGGGTGAGATAACCCTCAGTCAGATCAAATCCGAGTTGAAACTCAAAACATAGTTTCTTAGTTAATGGTCAAATAACAATTTGACCTTTACATACAAGTAACTCAAATGATATTGGAAAATGCAATCATGTTGATAATTCCATGGATTAATAGGTCTCCTTACTCCATGCAATATACACCAGAAGTTCAGTCAGCAGACGCAAACCAGTCATTACGAAAACTCGTAGGACCGAGGCCATCACTGCCGGGCCTGCAGAAATGACCAGACTGTGGGATCAAATGTCTGGCTATAATCTTGGGACCTTTGCTACATTTTGGGTTTCATGGATTGCAATTATTAAGGGTTTTACAGCCTAAAACAAAAGGCATTACTGTTTATTCAGATTTGAAGGGGTAAAAGAAGGTGTTTTGCTGCACATGGCTCCTTATGGGCTGTTTCTTTGTAAAGACCAATATATGTAATACCTTATAAGGAACATACAGTATCACTCTTTAATGTTTGGTGTAATGTACTCTTCAGCACCTGTCTAAATTAGAGACTGAGGGGGTAACCAAAAAAATAGAAAAAAAAGTCTGGAACTCCCTTTCAATGCAATACATGTGGATCAACACAGTAAAGGTATGCCCACGAGGGGGTGCGTGGGCGTATCTTTTACCATGTTGATCCACATATTCAGAATTTTCTGTCAGCAATCTTAATATCTGCAATGGTCTGAAAGTTTATATAGTAGTAAATGTGAAATGTCAGAAAAATGTATTTTCTGCCGACATCCTCTATATTTAGTGCTACTTGTCAGAGATATAAGTAAATCACAGGAAAAAAAGATACAGACAGGATCTGATTGCATCCTATCAATGCTGTGCAAGTAGTACAGAGATGCATTTTGCCCAATCGAAGTTTGAAGTATTAAGACTGTTTATTGGCTAAAGAAAACACCCCAAATGGAGGTGTTACAATCAGTCGCCTGATAAGTTATAAATATTCACCACCAAAGTCATAATGATAGGTTGAGTTTTCTATAGTACCAAGTGGTTTCCATTAACTTATCGTAACATTTTCTATGTTATTAACATACAGATCTTTATAATAATCACAATCTACCCAGTGTCACAAGTATATCTCCTCTCAGACACAATTTAAAGGCACTCATAGTAGGTTTCAGTTGTATATCAGCATACAACACTTCCCATGTTTGGTTGCCTCTATATAGAGGACTACCCCTCTTAGATTCTGTTTTTGGTCTGTTTACTTTCAATTTTCTCTTCCCATTCCCTCTTAGTTCACGACTAGGGATTATAATATTATCGTCATCTTGTGAATAACAGTACATTATACATGCTAGTGCCTTTTTCCTTCTTATACTTAGTGAGTCCACTTTACACCTAGTTAGGAGGTCATTTATGTGTACACCCTGAGCATTTTTCACCCTTATGCAAGCTCTAAGGCAGTGGTTTTGTACAATGTCTATATGATCTACCAGGGTTTTTGGACCAGAGTCTAGAACAAAACTACAATATTCTAGTATGGGCAAAACCATTTGTTTGTAGATACATAGAGCATTTTGGTGACACCATAGTATGATGATGTCATCAAATGCATCAGATAAGTCTGGTGCATTGCTCTAGGAAGACTACCTCACTAGCACACTCTTTTCAATTCACATAAATCCTATCAAAAAACGCTATCTTGAAAATAGGGTACTGATTCCCTATAAGTTGACCTATATTTCCAATATGAAAGTCAACATACTGACCTAATTAGACTCAAATATTTTATCTCTGGAAGTAGTTGATTGGTCCATGTTCTATGACTAAGTTGCTCTTAGTTATGATGCGGAAGTAAAAGATTTTCAGTGCCCTAGCCACTTATTAGATCGAATATGGTATATACGGATATTTGCATCTTGACCTTTGACCAACTGACCTAATTAGTCTGAGATGTCATTGATGATTATAATGCCTTTTATATTTTAAATCATAGGACACAAAGGTAGAGGCATTGATTTTGTGGTAAAACAATTTTTCTGAAAATTAAATGATTCAATTTGAATTAAAAATTATCAAAAACTTTTTTCTTAGGATCTAATTCACCAAAAATACTGTTTTTTTTTAAATTTTATTACACCTACCATATCTGAAATCTACAAGTTTAGAGCTTTCCAATGGTGTATAATGTTTTTTCTTGGTGATGGGTGTTCACCTTTTGGGGCCTTCATGCTGCAGCAGTAGTAACCGTGGCACCTGCTGAGTGGCCAACGAAAAAGAGGGCGATCAGCCTGGGAGTGACACTGATAGTCCTGTTTACTGTGTTGTTTACCTCAACTGTGCCGTATGTTTACTGCCACCGAAACTGAGAAGCGTCGAGCCTTTCTGTTGCCCCCACCCCCTCTCCTTTCGCCTTCCCCTATCCCACAACCGACATGGCCCTACAGGTGCCGTGGGGCTATTTGACCTGGTCCCCTATCTGCTGCTATCAACCCTAGCCTACACCCTCAGCTGCTGTACCCATCATACACTGGCCGTCCTGAGACCCATAGAGCGCGAGATCAAACAATATAGAGCACACTGTCAGACCCCACACCCTCGGGTCACCACCTCTCACCTCTGGCCTTACTCGTCCTGGTCAACCCCCTTCAGTATAACTCTGGCTTAGAAAGAAGGAAAAGAAGCTACATTATACTTGTAAATATAATTCATATATACATGAATGTATATGGAGGGCAGTGCATTTGCTCTTGACCTGGTTTATATGTACCTATTATAGTAGCTCTCATTATGTAGAGGTAGGTGGAGCATGTTAGATATGAGCTAGCTTCCTGTTGCCCTTTGATATCTGAGAAAAAAAAATATATTGGAATTGGCCCAGATACGGTTATCGTTGAGGACATTACTTGAGAACACACAACAGCTACCGATATAACACACTAAAGATAATGTTGAGTATGAGAAAACATGTATTGCAATGTTTTTCTTTGTCTTACAATACCACAGCTCTAGGAAACCTTCATTTATGATAAAACGCCTGTGGCCCACCTAGTCCCAGCCATTGAAGGCATAGGAAGCCACCTGTACATATGGAAGCAACTTTCTCAAAATGAGACATTGCTAAAAAAAAAAACATAGCTTAATATTAGTCTATTTCAAGTAGTCTCTAAGCTGAGATTATGACCCAGGAACCGGTTTGGTCATACAACCAGAAGCGGCAGGTGGGCACAAACCGCCAACCCCCAACCGCACACCTTACCACCAGCAATAGGATCTAAACCCACCATAAACAAACAAGATCCACCAAGCCAGATCAATAGGACAGATGAAATATCATTCTTGGTGAAGAAGAAATTGTTGGGACGCCGCTGAAGGACAACAAGAAGCCGTGCGCCCTGCGCCCTCCATCAGCCACAGGATAATCAGAAATTAAAGGCCTGTCATTGGGACAGCGCCTGTATAGACAAAGTCTGCTTATTTTTTTCACAGTTAAGACCAAGTGGCTCCCCACACAAATCAATGACAGTTTGGGAACTATTTGTGCGAGACAACAAAATAAATACGGCCAAAAACAATTGGACTGAAACATGTGGTCATGGTCTTTAATCAAGGCTATCTATTTTTGTCATTGTTTCACAAAACTGCAGCTTGTATGATCATTTAAATATCGGTATAAAAGGGTACGTTTTACTGAGATAAATAAATACGCAGCATCCTACGACATAGTCTGTTAATGGACCGCCAGAATAGGGTCTGAGGTAATAGATGGTGACATGTGTTATTCAACGGAGTCCAGAACCCATTAATGTTAACACTAAATATTCACAACACTGGTGCCTGAGGGTTGAGCTGCTCCGAGCTGCTCAGGAACCAGTCTCTAACTCAGCAGATTGATGTGCATCAACTGATGGATTAGATGTTCACTGACATCTCCTGCCGTGACGTGACAACTGCCTGTCACACTCTATAGCTCGAACAGCTCTCTCTATTGTCAATACAACAGGTGTAACCAGTCACTCAGAACTGCTCCTGCACTGTTTCTGTGGTACATCACACTCAGACACAGCCACAAGACACCCCCACCGTCAGCCAAAGCCACAACACGCACATCCACGACCTCACCACGGACGTGGCTGCTGGCCAAGTTTAAAAGGTCCAACATGCAACGCGTCGCGTCAGTCAGACAAAACGCTGAGCTGCTCTTTTTAGGCTGGGAACTTTAATGAAGGAGAGGCATTAGGGGAACCCGATCGAGTGGCAAGCCAACCTGACAGAATATTAATTACACTTTATCTGATATTGGTTCAGTGTAGGGAATTAAGGGCCTGTGATTGATCGTTGCATGGTGTCCGTTGCCATGGGGCCGAAATGGCGACGCGCTAGGTGAGCAACTCACTTGAGGGCCATGGATGACAGCGCCCCCTGCAGGGGCTGAGGGCAACCCGAGCTGCTCGCATAGGGCAGGGAGGAGCAGGCGAGCAGCTCATCAGTCAGCGAACAGGTCCTTCTTCATCAAGAGTTGCTCTTCTGACGGCCACCAGGCCCACACGTCTCCGCCCGTGTCTGTGCCCTGTCAGGACACACACGCTGACTTGCCAATTCAAGCGCCACGTTGGCGACTCGGCAAAGTGTAATTTGTAATTTGTCAACTCCACCTCTGAGTCTGCGTGTCAAGCTCTGTCTAAATCGTCAGTGTTTAACTCCCTGTTTTGTCACTGACATACTGTCACTAAGACTGTTTATATTACGTTTCGAGAGAGGATGTCCCGGAGAAATCTTTCTGAAATCTTCAAGAACATAAAGCTTTGCTGCCCATGTCGGAAATCTATGAAAGACAGTCTCATAATTGTCTCTCTCAGATATCAAGGTCAATTATTTTATGAGCTCATTTGAGTTTGAACAGTCTAATACAACCCATTTTCTTAGTATACTATTTGACTAAGGCTTCGGAATTCTGAATAGGCACGAGCAAAAGATCTCTTCCTGGTCTAGCTGCATAGCAAGTGTGGGTATACGTTTGGATGAGGACAACTAAATTATATATATAGTTTGCATATTCCCTGATAACATTACTCGCTAATCTTGGATCAAAAGAATAACTTAACTAAGGGGCAAGGTAATTTTTATAGCTTTCATTTTGAGGCTAATACAACTATTGGCTTCGTGGCAGAACCGTTATCAAGTTCGAATGTGTCCACTCGTTCAATCACCTCTCCCCTTTGAGTTCGAGCAAATTTCATTCAGACAACGCAGAATCTTAAAGAACTTCATTATCCGTTTTCAAACCACAATAACCTGGTTCCATCGTGTCCTCCTGTACGAAGTTACACCTAACCCCTCAGGTCACCGACAAGAGTGAAACCACAGGACTCCCAAGGGCTCCACAAGTTGGTCAATTCACTTTGTTTGAGCTGATTCAAAACCAAAGCGGTGGGAGGCCGACGACGTGGTGGTCCCAGTGGCGGGCGTGGCCACTGACCATCCTGGGAGGGCAAGGTGATAAGATGTGGGACCCGAGTGCATGGTGGTTGGTGTCAGAAGGGCACCCAGGATGAATGTCCTTTAGAAGGCAATGTGAGACACCTTTAGCAAAACTTCCTCACCCTCATTAAACTCCCAGGAGGAGCAGTCCACCGAAGCCATATGAGTTGTTTTAGAGGTGTGCTTGTGGGTGTAGCAACATTTTTCTTTTGTTCATTACACTTTGTCATTTATTCACGTACGTGAGTTTCTCTGACTGCATACGAACTATTCATAAATACATCAAGTAAATGCTTGGTAGATCGCTCTGTGCAGTATATGTTTTAATAACATGTGGTGTAATCAGGCAACTGTCACAGATCATAGAAATTTAAAAAAAATGATTCAAGTATCATTGAACGTGATAGCATCTTTTCCACAGAAATGTAGTGCATGGTAGGATGGTTAGCTTCTATACGCAGACTAAATACAGATAGTGTTTGCATATATGTACAATAAGATTCTTAAGACCGAAACATACACAGAATGCAATCATATCACATAAAAGTTGCCCCTTAAATACGAAGCGCTTAAATATATAGCTATAATAGACACGCTACTGGATTACTTATATTGTGTAACACATGTGTAGTAACCATCTGAATGATCAGTCTAAGTTGTACTTAACTTACCCTATACTAAACATACACAACCCCAAATCTGTAATGCATAAACGATTGGATCAAATACAGGGAGGTATGGGTGCTGGTTGGGGATGTGTGGGGGTGAGCTTCACCTGCATTGACAATAGAAACACGTGATCGAACATACACCCTGGAGGGGGTCATATGGCAGGTCAGTAGCATGCATCAAAGTCATGGAGGGGAGCTGCTCCAGAAGCTGAGGCCTGTCCTAATAAATTGTGCTAATTAGGAAGAACAGAAACACTAGGAGCGCGGAGCCGGGTTTCAAGCAATTAGTTAAAATGATGTAGCCGGTCCTTGGTGACCACCGACACGCCAGCCAATGTGAGAGTAACGATGGAGGAGCTGGGAGTACCCTGCTAAAGGGTGATAAATACGGCAATTTGAGGACTGAAACAACTCCCATGCAGCCATACACAGGGCCCCATGAAAAGGGCCTTTACAATACTTGTCCAACCTTATAGGTGCAGGGCTCAGTGAGAACAGAATGTTTGCCAACGACACTCTATATTATGGATGATCTGCGGGTTGACATTGTCATTAACATTTTACTGATTCGCATTAACAGCTTAAGTAGCGCCCCTTCAAAATGTACATTGAACCTAATGGGCGGTAATAGGCCCCGGCCAAGTAATCCGACGCCGGGCCGCCGCCGGGGAAACCTAATTCAGCAACAATGCTTTTTCATTAAGGAGTGGCAACACGGGGTGGGCCGCTCCGGGAGCCGCTCCGAGCAGCTGTGAAATGCTCACCTACAAGGTGTGACTAAATTACCTGGGCGCCGTGTAGTTCAGGGTACCAACATGCGCACTCAGCCCGCTCGCCACTGGGCGCGGCCATCTTGGCAGGCTGGTCGTGGGAACACGACCCCTAGGAACAAGACATGGCACTAAGGCATGGGTCATTGAGACGCTTATGTTGAAGGGCCGTGCATACTGTTCTGTGTTCCCTTTGGCTTTAAGCACAAGTAACTTTCATCGACAATACCAGGTCAGAATACCATTTTTAAATCGTGATATATATTTAGCTATAGCCTTCCTCTCTACAATATAGTGCAAACAATAACGAAAGACATCGGTAATTCAGCGAAATGGTACCCCTCTCATCTCATTACATTGTGTGCACATAATGTACTGTTTCAGCTTTTTTTCTAACACAAATCTATGAACTCTTTCGATCTCCCTTGTCACATATGTTTGCCCAACACATAAAATGGGTGCCATTTGTGCGTGAATTGTCTGTCTAGTCAAAATGTCGCTGACCTATTACTGACGCCTAAGTCTGTTCCTCATCAGAAATTGAACTAAGAAAAGGATGTGACTATTCAAAGTTCATGGCATTTACCACAAACCGTCTAGGAAAAGAGACATTTAACTTTACATACATGTCAACCTTTTGTCAAGATTATGGAGAACATGAGGCGTCCATCCACCCAATACCTGCTTATCGGTCGGTAAATGCCAGCCTCCCGCCGCTTTCTAAGTGGGTTTTAATTTAAGACACGGTCAAATACATGACAAAAGTGACATGGGGAGGGGACATTTCCTGTGGCGTGCCACTGAGGCATTGTCGCTTGAGGCCGGTGGGGGGGGGGGCTGTATGGGAGTGGGGGTGCAAAAGGGAGGGACAGGCATGCCTGTCGACCGCGTCCTCACACCAAGTCATTTTGACCAACCATTCAATTTCCAGCATCTACAATCATGGCCATGAGCAAGGCTGCCTTCACTGACTGAATCATCCAAAACAACAACGCCTTTTACAAGTTGGTAGGACCAATCATTAAAATGTGAAACACGACACGCCGCAGTCATTACAGTGTCCGCTTTCCGATGGGCGAGACGGCCGTGCAAGAAATTGGGATCGAACCTCGACGCAGATCTGATTTCAAAATACCCATTTTCGCAATCCGCCGTCTAAATGGCACTTGAAGGCTGGTGGGTTTGCACAGCGGCCTATCCAACACTCTCAGGCACAGTTGGGGAAAGTAAACTTATTTTGCACTGCACCCACGTGGGAAGGCCCCCTTCTTCCTCAGCATCGATCTTTTATTTACTCCTTCTCTCACCCAGCCCTAGTCCATGCCTACTATGAGTGGCTCCTGTGGCTTATAGCAATACATCCCCAACCTAGAGAGCTGCTCCTATTCTGCTCATGTCGCCAGCCTGACTGCATGGTGGTGGTCAGCACAGAGGTACACTGTAAGTAGTATACGAGCATGGGTTTTCTGCAGGCTCATTTTTGGTTTCTCTGATCCTTTTGTGATCTTGTTGCTGGCATTCGAGTTCATAGTTAAGGGTACTTGGGATGAGATAAATCAATTTGAAATGTAAATAACAGCTCGACAGAGAATGGGGGGACTGAATGCCTTATTCCACTTCAGTCAAGTTTACAAAAAGTCTCAAAAAGGTTGACTGAAAAAGTCAACTTTCAGTGACTTTTTCCCACTTTCTGTCACTAAAAAAAGTGAAATCCTCACCTTTCCAGTCAGCTGTCTCCCAATTTCACAGACTTTTTCTCTTTTTCGTGATTCCATTTAGACTTTTTCAGTCAAAGTTGACTGAAAAAGTCAACTTTTCCAAAAAATTTAGCAGACTGACGGTCAGTGGAAGCAGTTTTCCAGTCAAAGTCAAACTTTTCCAGTGAGTATTTGACTTTTCTCCAAATATTACTTTTTTCTTTTAATATTTCAAAAAGTCAATCACTTTAGTCAGATTTTGTCAGTTAAGGTCTGACTTTTGACTTTTTCAATCAAGCAAGACTTTTCCAGTCAATATCTTCATTGACTGATGGCCAGTGCAATCAGGAGGGTGTTGCTCCTATAGTAAAAGGAAGAGCTGGCTAAAAATGCCCTAGTTTCCAGTCCTTTCTTTTCATGTAGCTATAACTTGTCCCTTTTGTTGCTCACAAGTGGTCATTCAAGTATGGTGTGAAAAAGGGGGATTTGAGTAGGTACCTAGTTGGGAGAAGTCAGTCAGTATAATATACTATAGAGTGTGTGAAATGAGTAGGTATGTGATAGTGCAGCTCTCTCTGTTTCAAGCAAGGCAGGTGACTTTTCAGACTAATGTGGTGAGTGCAAGTTGAATGGTGAAGCAGAGTGTGACTTCTTTTGAAAAGAGGGTACCTACTGACAGCTCTTTTTACCATAGGAGCAACACGCTCCAGGGGCACTGACCTCAAGTCAGAGGTGGATTGAAAATGTTTGAGAACTGACTGGGAAAGTCTCAAAATCGACTAAAAAAGTCTAAAAAGCTGACTGAAAATGTCAAATTCACAATGGAATCGGGTACCACTTATTCAGTCAGACTTTTTCAGTCGACATTGGACTTTGACCGTTACTGACTGAAATGGAATAAGGTATGTTCTTCACGATGGGAAGGCATTGGAAGGGTATCCATGCTCAGACGACTATATCAAAGAGACCGCTTGTCCACTCTATCACATGATAATAATTGTTGTCATTTCATGTGTTTTCCTTTCGCCCTATTCACATACTTCGTGTTCACCAATACGGTATTAACAAAATATAGTCAGTACCTTGATAAAATATTCAGAGTATACGACGAGCCTCTTTGTGAAAGGCATTTTTACAAATGTCATGATGTACTTAGGCACATACCTTTCGTGTGTGTGATTGGAAAGCCTGGGATCAACGAAAATCAACTAACTATGAATCATACTTTACAGGTATAAGAAGAGCATCTTGTGACTCGATATCAAGTACCGGATGCGGGAACACAGTGGCAGATGATTTGTTACTTAATCAACACCAAACGGCAAAGAGACTTCTCCCCATAAATGTTAAAAAGTTTTCTCATTGGATCTGGGTAAATAACCTATAAGGGTCAATGTTTTGGTCAAAAAGTGTAGGAAATCATGCAGATGTAGGAAAAATCACACCCCTGTTCTCTTGAAACATATCGAAGGGTGCATTAGCTGAAGTAAACAACCAGAGTAAACACCCTGGCTGTATATACCATGGCAATATCTTCCCAGCAAATTGTTGTGACTCCTCGTCAACCTGTGTGAAGTGGCTCACACATGTCGCTAGATGGAACACGACGTCGCTATAGCACAAGATCACCAGGAATAGCAATGGTGGTGATCACATGGCCTCACCTCAGATGGCGAGGATGGTGATCACTCAGACTCACCAGGGATGGCGATGCGGGTGATCACTCACCTCGCTAGATGAAACACGCACCTCGTCATAGCACATGTTCACCAGGGATGGCGAGGATCGTGATCACTCATCCTCACCAGGGATGGCGACATGAGTGATCACTCATCCTCACCAGGGATGGCGACATGAGTGATCACTCACTTCGCTAGATGAGATGCACACCTCGTCATAATGCACATTCACCACGGATGGCAAGGATTGTGATCAGTCACTTCGCTAGATAAAACGCGTACCTCGTGATAGCACAGGTTCACCAGAGATGGTGAGGATCTTGATCACCCACACTCACCAGGGATGGCGACACAAGTGATCACTCACCTCGCTAGATGAAACGCACACCATGCCATAGCGCATGTTCACCACGGCTGGCGAGGATCGTGATGACTCACACTCACCAGGGATGGAAAGGCGTTTGATCACTCACCTCGCTAGATGAAACGCGCACCACATCATAGCGCAGGTTCACCATGGATGGCGAGAGTGGTGATCACTCAGACTCACCAGTGATGGCGACGCTGGTGATCACTCACCTTGTTAGATGAAAAGCTCATGATCATCGACATTGGTAATCATGCAGCCTCACATCTGCCAGATCAAAGTATGTTTTGCCAGAGAAGGTATTGCCATATGTATCTTCCCTCTAACCACAGACAAGGTGTTCATGTTGATATTTCCCTATGTATTTTTCCTGTAACCAGAGAAAAGGTGTTTATGGATAGTTGCTCTCATTTTAGAGATACCTCTATCTAAATTCAATTGATATTCTCTCTATATAATCTTGTTTGATTCAACTCTGAAGTATTACATGGAAATCAGTGTGAAACAAAGCACATTTGATACGTATGGGACTTATACTTCATGCCCACACTTCCTAGATAGGCTACATGTGGAACAGTGGTGCTGTCTCAACACCTTTGGCAATGGTGGTGATAAGTTGCCACTGTGAGTGAGAGTGAGTGACAGATGATGCAATCCTCAGAGAGCATTGACTTGGAGTGACACAAATTCACGCATTGAGTGAGACAAAGGCTGGCAATGGTGGTGATAAGTTGCCATTCTTAGTGAGAGTGAGTGACAGATGATGCAATCCTTAGAGAGCATTGACATGGAGTGACACAAGTTCACGCATTGAGTGAGACCAATGTTGGCAATGGTAGTGATAAGTCGCCATTATGTGTGAGAGTTGATGCCAGTGGCACGGGAGTGGTACATAATCACACAGTGAGTCAGATCCATGTTGGCGATGCTTGTGATAAGCCGCCATTCTGAGTGAGAGTTGACAGGCAGTGGCACATACTCACGCAGTGAGTTAGATCCATGTTGGCGATGGTGGTGATAGGTCACCATGCTTTGTGAGGGATGACAAGGGGTGGCACATACTCACGCAGTGAGTGAGATCATGTTGGTGACTGTTGTGATAAATTGCCATGCCATGTGAGACTGACACACAGTGGCGAAAGATGACGCAGTGAGTTATCACTCAGAAAGGAGTCACCATTGATGACCAATCATGGCGACAGATAACGACAATTTGCTGGGTTTTTCTATGACAGTTTGAGCCGAGTTTATTTGCGCGAGTCCATGTGTATACATACGCTTGACCCCTCTTTTGTTATTTTTCTCATTAGTATCTAGAATGTGTAAATATAAGCCGATTAATTTTCTTTGGTGTCTATCTTGAAACCCGAGACACCCCAGGTAACAAGAAAGGTTGAGTGAACGTTGATTAACATTCACTGATGGTTAGTTAGACTAACATTTTTTGAAAAACATTGTTTCAACATTGATTTGGGATTATTGAGAAAACGTTTTTTCATAAATGTTTATTTTACATTCAAACAATGTTCAGCAGATAACGTTTTCCCAGATAACCTTTGATGAATATTGATCAATGTTGAGAATGTGGACTCAAAACAACGTTGATTTAACTGGTTTAAAAAATGTTAATTGAATATTATTCTGTGGTTTCAGAATGACTCACTAGATGGCAGGAAATGTTATGATAGGAATGGGCTAGGTGATGCATAGAGGTATCTGTGTATGGTAATTCATAATGATAATGATATTGTAGTTGTCTCAACCTTATTATCAAGATCCAATGTCTAGATATATCTTAGTGAAGAAATATCCATAAATATATGAAAATGTTCCCTACATTAGGGTCCATGGTATGATAGACACCTTTATTGAAACATTTGGAATTTTTCTGGCATTCCTGTTGTGTCTTCTCTTCTAAATCAATGCACTGCTCCTCTATTACATGAAGTACATGGTCCCATGGAAAAATGGGACTCATGTAGTGTTGCAGCCTCAAGAGATGAGGGGAAATGAATCCTATTCGATGAAATATATCAGAAAAAGTAAAAATAAAGTAAATATCCTATGCTAATACACAGGCATGGTAGGGATCAATATGAGGTTGGTTCAGGGCTAATCCAAAGTCATTTTAATGCATATTTCCATGAGAATTCTTGTGTTAAATCAACGTTTTTCAACATTTATTCAATGTTGGTTTGAGTCCACGAAATTGAGTTAAGATGAACCATATTTGAACGTTTTTTCTACTAGGAAATGACGTTAATTTAACGTTGAAATATCCTCCTTTTGTTACCTGGGACAGGATATAAAAAGTGGTGACTTTGCCAAAGTAACCCCTCACCTCCGTGATCAAGGTCTGTGCATAGCAAATAAAAGCACCGGAGAGCAGCACTGTTCCCTTTAGTTTCTCACCCTTCTATAGCATATGGATAACACCTACACAGACTAAACCTGGTAACCAGTCCACGCCCGTGGATGTATGACACAGAACCAAAATCCTATGCTCTACTCGTCAAGTGATTGCAGTAACATAAAGATCTTCGCTTTGTGCTATTGGCAGTAGACCTGGAGGGTTAAAGCAATCCTACGTCCACCCACCCCCACATCCCACCTACCCACCCACCCTGCCTACTCCTATCAATCCCCTTCACGAGAGCAGCTCAAGCCAGCATGGAGAGCAGCTCTGCCACTCCACCTGTGAAAAATCTTGAGCCACTCATGCGGCCTGGCTTATTATATTACACTCACAATGGACAGCATCCATTCGTGTACCCCTCTCATGACGTCCGTCCCCACAAGCCTGGAGCACTCGGGCGTGTGCTGGGCTGCGTTTGCCGGTAGAGAGGGTCCGCCAGTCCGTCCACCAGTCCGCCGAGCCCGTCGCCAACACTTGTGGTCGGGCCGAAAACGGCTCGAGGATATTGCAATTCTCATCAGCTGGTAACCGAGGAATCGGCAAACAATGTGGTCTCAACTTTCATAGGCCCCACGGGCAAAAGCTGCTTATTTTCATATCGGGGCCCGGCGTGGTCGCCACTAGCCTCCCCCAACTCTACATGTGTGCGAGTTTTCCACGTCAATCCCACGACTTGAAATGAACAAGATGTCAAAAGATGGACATGGCAATAACAATTTTTGTGACAATTTCTACCGCTTTCGTGCTAATAAGTCATTGGATAGCTTTGTGGTATGATCACTGATCAGAAAGCTGTCTGCGTACAGGCTCTAGTATTAAGGTCCTTCTGGCTATAAAAGGGAAATGAAAATGACAACCCCCTCCCCCACACTTAATCATAATTTACCAACTGATAACATGGGAGAGAAAGTTTACAATATTGCATTTTAGGGAACCAATTCATTGCTGATGTGCAGTTTTATAACTAAAACTAAATCTTTCCAATACTCTCTCCATATCCGTATTCATGGTGTCAGCCCTGGAGTCTGGTGAAGCAATGCAGTAAAATTTACATTGTAATTGATCGAGCTTACATCGTGAAACTAATGTGATTTAACTGAAAATATCGAAACTTTATAAAAAGAATAATAGATGATACGCCAGCACTAAGGCTGATTATCCAAGGTCAATGCACTCTCGTGCCTTAGCCTTGGATTACCAGCCATTGTTCGGGCCTATCTATTTATTTATCTATCTATCTATTTATCTATCTATCTATTATTCACCTAGTACATTAATCGGGGTCTCTCAGCTCACACAATTAAGATATATTATTTTAGGGGTCTGTCACACATTTAATCTAATCCATGGGGTAAGTAGGAAAACCACTACCTGTGCATGTTTCCTAGTCTTTTCGAAATAGCAAGTGTAGTTTTACCTGCATATATACATGTATTTGAAGTGAATGAGTGAGTAAGTGAGTGAGTGAGTGAGTAAAGGAGCGAGTTAGTGAGTAGTGTCACTAACTTAGGCCACTTAAAAAAATTACTGGTTTCTCATCCCCGCACGCATAAAGAAATTGTGTTTTGAAGATTTTTTTTACAGATTTTTAGTCAGAAACATGGTAAAAGAAAATGGGCATATTTGATATCAAATTAAAGCTACTGATGCAGCAGTGCAGTGGACTAGAGATTGGGTGCATTTGCACAATTTTCCTTAATCAGCAAACCCTTAAGTACTAAAATCAAAATTTTCGGTCTGAAATATTTGGGCTGCTGTAAACCGCGGCACCCAGTATAGCCCAGAGAAAAAAAAAATCGCCCTCGTCATATTTTTCAGGGGGTGGTGATGAGAAACCAGTTTTTTTTAGTGGCCTTTTAGTACGTCCTCTAGTCTCTTTGAAAGATGGCAAACATTATTTCACGTCCCTTCATATACATTGATTAGTAGTGAGTGACTGAGGAAGGAGGGCGTGTGGATGAGTGAGTGCCGAGTGAGTGAGGGAGTGAGGGAGCGAGTAGTGAGTGAGTGTTGAGCGAGGCAGTGTACAGGAGTGTATAAAACAGCGGATGAGTAAAGGAGGGAGTGGACAAGAGAGCGAGTGAACGAATGACTACCAACTGACTGACTGAATAAATAAACACAGGCCTAGAGCCAGGTACCGAGGCTTAGGGCTGGACGAGGGGTGTCTTTTGTTCTTAGTCCCAGGTGGAGGCTGTTGTAAGGAGTACAATGACATCAGATTCAGCTTTGTTGTCCTACTACGACTTAATGAAGTCGACGTTGGCTCCCAAACAATGGCACCTGAACTCAAGAGTACAGCGTATCGACAATTAACCATCCTGATTAGCAGTAAGGGTTTCTGCACCTAGAAATACTTTAATTGGTCACACAAGCAGAAGCCATACACAAGCATTTAATCTAACATAGGTACATGTATGCTGTTCATTTACATTGCCAGTCATGTACAGCGAACACACAAGGTCTTTATTCACAAAAAGAACATATGTCCAGTGCCTATTAACTAATCTCTACCTATTAGTGCCACTTGAAAGCATAGACCTTAGGTCGCTATGCGGGATTCGACCTTAAGTTTACTCTAACACTGATATAGATTTTGGAAGCAAGGCCTAACTTGATGCTTGCATCAATGCACAATCATACATCATGTCACACTAGAAATGTACACGAATGTCACGATAAATAACTAGCAACGATGCCACTCCGGAATGGTGCTGGCACCTAGTGTCAGAGAGCAGAACCATACCCTCTTGAGAAACATATCCCATAGGGTTCCCCCAGTCCGTCATCCAATTCACCTACTGATGGGAACTAGATGGGATGAGTTTGCTATAATCAGGGCAAGCTGCTCCTTACATAGCCCAAACCGGAGAGGCCTTTAAATAAATTATCTGTATAATAAGAGTGTTGACAAAATAATCACCTGGCGTCTTCGGGGATGGAAGCGCTCGATGAGGCATCAGCCTATCTTACTAAACATACTAACGCCTCTCTGGTCGCCATGGAGATCAGCATTGAGCAGCTCACCGCTGAAACCTCCAGGTGTGAGAAAAAGTGGTTTGTCTTAGGGGAGGGGCCAGGCTGAGTCTAAGGCTGACCGGTGTGATAGTGTGTCTGCTGCGGGCAACGCGCCCCACGGAGGCCAACATAAACACAATCACAGAACACAAATAGCGCGCGGCCCACCACGCAGCCCGACACATAAACACGCGTGTAAACTTCCCACCCCTCCACAAACCTCACATAAATCATGAAGGCCAAGCCCACATTTTTACCCACCATCTCCACGGGCGCTACTGTGTGGTAAACGAGGTGAGAGGGTCCCCAAAAGAGTTGACTCGCGCGGATCAAATGGCTGAGTGTCTTTTTTTGCTCTTGCTTGCAGCATGTCTTGTGCTACAGTTATACAACTGGTTTTTGCCATGTAAACACCTGGATGGGCCCTGAGTGCACGCAGACAAAGGTGGCAGGTAATAAGTGAAAAGGATACACAGCTTATCACTTGTATAGGCTATACATGCACGCCAGTCAAAACACTTCCCATCCATGAAATACTTATGAACTTCATCTCACAGGAGGGTACTTCACAATAGTCGTTAACAGCAATACATAATGATTAGATACAACGCGGACACTGCATGGAATCGGCAGAATTTGGTGTGGCCCTTATTGTACAAAGTTATAATACAATATAGGGGAAAGTTGCCTAATTTGGACCGGCTCATTAATTGGACCACCCTTGTTTCCCCTAGTGGCAGTAATGGGAACTAGGTTACAATGCTGCCATTCTTTAGTCAATATCACTAAAGTTCCTAATAACTTCAAAAAGTGTGATTTTTCTGTAATTTTATGCACATTTTCTGTGAAAAATGTTTTTTGGGCCCCTTGATCTTATTTATGTCACTGCTTACTGCTGTTCAAAATCCTTTCAGATTTTTAGATGTCATATTATACTTTTAGACTAAAATGAAATTTGATAAAAACCATTGTCATGTTTTAGAAAACAAACTATCAATGAGAAAGATGAAAACTTGCCTAAATTGGACCAGCTTGAGTTGCCTAAATTGGACCATAGTTATACTATTGGGTCCAATTTAGTTGCCTAAATTGGACACTTGGTGGGGGCTAGGCCTAGTTTTCTAAATTGAATCAAGGTGTTACCTTTTTCTTACTCCAGTACGGAACAAATTTAAATGATATTGATCAAAATAAAAAGAGGACATGTGATATCATGTTAAATGTTCCCTAGTTTTATAATTTTTCAATATAATGACAATATAATCAAATAGAGAACAATAGTGCAGATTGGTCCACTTTAGCATACCAACTGGTCCAATTAGGCACCTGGTTGTTTTGATTTTTGATTGCACACCATGACTAGAGAAATTCAAATTCCTAGATTTTTATGCTATCACCAGAAAGCTATGAGGTGCCCTCACAAAGTGTATAAATCTTACATTCAAATTCATAGAAATAATCACTGGATAGGAAAAAGTTCTTAGGGGTTCCAAATAAGACAACTTTCCCCTACTGAATCTGTGAATCTGTCATTTACCTTGGCCATACACTCCCTTGTATACGCTTCCTTGAGGCAAACAGGAAAAATACGACTCACCTGAAAAAGATAGGAAAATAAAGTGATGCATTTATCATACATAGATTATCACATTCGGGGGCCATCCGGAAATGACGTCCTTCTGGATGACAGAATTAATTCTACATATACCTTTAGCATTATAAAATTGGCAAAAAAAAAGAGACATGGCGATAGGGAGGGGGGGTTAAAAAATGGTCAAATTTGGCATGACGTCATTTATGGATGACCCCTTCAGGGGTGAAAGTGAACACGAAAATCCCTGAATTGTTCAAATATGGGCCCAGAAAAATCAGAAGTTCACCATCATAATGTAACACTTCCCCGTATAACAGATAACCCGTTATCTCATTTTCATGTGACATTGTTCTAAATAGTTTTTAAAGTCACAATTGATTGAGGTATTAACAATGTGGTAAGGGGAAGACTGCGGCGACCTATCTTTCGTAAAACCGGGCTACCCTAGTGAAACCGGGCTTCCCTAGCCCACTTAAAAGGGTCTACTTCTTATCTTTCCTATCCCCTCAGGATGTGTGTGGTTCACATATGCAGGTGCACATATGCACTGACACATTCCCTTGTGAAATTGTGTAATGTCATTCTCGCCATGAATATGACCTTAGCTGTCGAAATGGCGTTAAACATCTATTACTCACTCACTCACTTTCGTGAAACATAGGCCCAAGTAGTATATGAAAATGGGACTACATAACATGCGCCATCTTATTCTGGTGTATTTGCAATCCCTGGATTTGACATAAAGGACACTCTAGAAAACATTAGGGTTGTTAAGCTGTCTAATCTGACACATCTTGGGCTCATTTCAATAAGCCTGACGACGATATAAGCCTCAAATCGTCAAGAAATTCACTATGTACCATTCTACACACAGTAGTGGATCCAATGGGCCTTTTCATGACTGAGAGCTGTTCACCATGGCTGTGACTCCCCCTGGGGTCTCCCCCTAGACCAAACTCTCCTGACTGTGTCCCTCTACCCTCACAGATCATCCCTTCTGGATCCGCCCCTGCTATAAATAGACCGCTCTACCCATAATGTGGATGATTCAGTGGAATCATTGATGACATGTCACATGTATATAGGGGACTTTTCTCATATAAGGCACATGTTGCCCTGCTGCCCTGTTGGCAATTTAATACTCTTCTGTTTGTTATACCATTTGAAATACTTTTCGATTCCGTAAACATTGATATCATTATGGCTAACAGACTACACATCGTCACAAGTAAATTCGATAAATGCGATTCAATTCATTTGCTGGATACTTGTTATAAAATAACGACTGCACAATTTCATCAACCCCCCCCCCCCATTCCCTCCCCAAGACTTTTTCGTTGAAGTGTGTAACCTATTTTGAAACCGTAATGCAGGCCTGGATCACCCATCCCCCTTCCCCACTATCACTCCGTCCAGGGTTATAGGAGATAATAGTTATCTTTCTGTCAACCTGAGATGGCCAACAGGAAGTGCAGCTGAGAGGCCGTGACCCCTAGGATGGCCAGGTCACTAGAGGGCGCGTGGGTCGGATTTTAATATCAGAGAATATGAGTAGAACAGTGGCTGATTAACCCCACTCTGCATGACCAATGACCTACTCATCAGCACGTGGTGTCTCCACTGCCCAGTGGAGGTCGCCACGATTAATCAGTTCTCCTCACTTTTTTCAAGAGGATAATTTTTTCAGGCCTTTGTTAATTGATACTCGGAGGACAGACCCATGCAATGCGAGGTTTTGTCTGAAAAGTTCTCAGTGAATCGACAATGATCTTGGTTTTGATTCAGGTGGGAATAGGCCATACAGGGTCGTACATAACTTTTTATAGCAAGCTTAATAACTGTCCTAAATCAACAAGAACACTACAAGCACCCTTAATAGGATCCTCGCTCTCCATGTACATCAATTGTCCCAACTATATGCAATGCCAAAACAGCTACAAAATGGACTCCAAAATCTGATCATTTTTAGTACTTCAGTAGCTATGTTTGTACACTTTAGCATCTTACTGCCTGAAGAAGAAATGTAAATTATTTTGAAACATTGCAACAAGTAAGATCACTTCAAAACATCAAAAGAACTACAAAAATGGCTTCAAATGTCAACAAAATAAAATGTCTGAACTTAATTCCTTGTGTCTGGTTTTGTTTTGATATACATCTTCTACAATAAGTAAGCATAATTATAAAGATGGGGTAAAATACTGAGGGCATCTATCATAAAGGTGGCCCTCAATCAAGAATCGTATAGTCTACTGTACTCTTCTTGCCTCAATTGGGGGTCACTTATATGATAAGGCCGAAAAAAGCTGTGTTTCCAGTAACATGCTCAAAAAAGTTGAGGTTGGTAGGTCGGATTTTTTTTTTTTTAATTTTCTTTTTGTATCCAAGGCCTCATATAGTCATAATTTGCTGGTTTTTCACTAGTGGTTAGTAGAAATGTACATTTCCTGCAGGGGATTTGAGAAAATGATGGGAACGTTTCTGCATATAGGCCAAATAACAACTTTGAGAAAGAATCTTCCAGAAATTTGAAGAAATCAAAAATCTTTAAAAAATCTTCAAAAAATCGGGAAAATTTTGAAAAAATATCTCCAAAAAATCTGAGGTCGGCCCCCTTTAGCTGAGGTCGGTCGGATGGCCGGAAACAACTTTTTTTGGCCTAAGTATGTTTCTTTGTCACCTTCTGTGCAGATGGTGGCACCTTTTGACGCAGTTAGCCTCATTGTTTATGGTGAGTTTAGATAGTGGGACTGAAAAGGAGATGTAAAGTTCACTCTGCATAGAAATCTTTGTAAAGACTATAGCTTTATTCAACATGTGATCCGAAGGATAAGAGCAGATGCGACATGTAGACGTGAGCAGGATACATTTAGCCAGTAGGGCATAAGTTCATACAACATGCAGATAATACAATATATATTTGAGAAAAGAGCAGTTCATGAAGGTAGGCTATGACATTAGCAGAAGTAAAAAAATAAGGTGCAGCTCTCATATCATGGAGGACATGAGCAGCTCATACAAGATGTAGGACCTCTAGAGATAATACACTACGTCACTCATGAATATGTAAGACATGAGTTAATCATACAATATCTAATGCATGGGCAGTTCATGTATAGCATGTGAGACAAAAGTCAGTATCAATTCATAGAGGTTCATTTAATGTTTCGCTGTCACTATGTGGAGAGGTTGACACTGGAGCTGTCAATGATACTGTCAACTATGGCTGCACCTATGACTTTTGCAGACTGTCTCGGTAGTAATACGGATGAGCTTTAGGCAGTCCCCTCGCCAGTGAATGGACAAGTCGCCCGAGGAGAAACAAAAACTTGAAACGTGATCCACGATTTCCCCCGCTACGCTGCCTTTTTAGAGCTCGCCTAATGAAGCTTTAACAATGATGCGCATATTCATAAAACTGTTAAAATGACAGCCCCCCCCCCCCGAAGGCGAACCCAATCCACACTGGATTGACTTGACAGTGGACGCACGTGGTATGGTGGGGAGGGACGTGGGTGGGCGGGAGGTGAATGGTTACCCTGAGGATGTCCCTGGATGGATGAACCCCCGATCATTCTACCCATATCGAAAAGCTTATTTCCGCAACCTCATCTTAGATGCACAAATTCTATACAATGGTGGTCACCCCATTGGCTCAAACACCCAACAATAAATATCCCTCATTCTTTAAAGATTTACGTTGATGCAATCAAAAATCTAACCTCTACAGATTGCTAACAACGATTTGTCAAAGCTAAAGGGTTGGGGTTTACAAAGACAGGATGATAAAAAAAAACAATGAACTACACTATGAAAGAAAAAAAAACATAAGGTTCTAATGGGGAACTTGGTCTTCCCAAATAAGACATCTACCTAATTATCATCATAATTAGTATGTTTCATCCAAAATACCATGTAGACCACAATAGATCTATAGTCCTAAGCTTGATCCTACTCGTTTTACACTATGCTACTCCATACTGGAACATATATTAGAGTCTGTTCAGTATGCCAAAAGCTATTGCCGAAACTCTATAAAATGTGCACAAATTTCCAAATACCAAGGAGCTCAGCTGAAACACCCCGCTCTGTTTCAGCCTTCAACTTCCACTTACCCTATTAGGTGGGGATTATAGTCGGTCATTGCTCACTAGCTGTTTGATATAATATTTTCGTGTGCATGTGCTTTTTTTTTCATTTGTCATTTTCACCTTGGTATAACATTTATTAATAGCAGACACATAAATATTGGCCGTTAAGGAAGGATTCCCCGCCCGGCAGGTGCCTTTCCAATTAACCTCTCGTTAGACGCTGGCAGACCTGGAGGTCCTGCAGCTCATGCTCAGGTATCCTTCACTCAAAGCCGATCCTCCGGGCGCCAGCCTCCTGGGTGGGAGGCGTCGCCATGTTGACCCACCCCCAGCAGGTCCAAGCCCTGTAGTGTGCACCTTTACCTTGATCTGGCAAACCTGAACCCCAACCCCGACCTTCCAAATCCAAAACCAGCCGTGACCCGCGACCCTAAGCGTCCGGGGTCGCCACTAGGGGCGCTAGTGGAGAATCCATCACCTTATACGATATGGACCACCTGCGAGTTAGTTTAACATCTATGAAGGTACTTAATGTAATTAATGTGGAGTGCCAACATATTTGAGATGTCCCCAGTGGTCTATTTGTGTGCCTCGTCCTTGGTTGGTAGGTGTCAACCTGGCTCTGGTGTCAGTTTCTAGTACTCATAGGGTCTATAATACCCATATTCCACTAGGCCTCTGTCACAGAAATTTATATAGGAAATGTATGGCTCAATCATGCGACAGAGGCCAAGTGGACTATCAACATAACTTTGATAGTCCACTAGGCCTCTGTCGCAGAAATTTATATAGCAAATGTATGGCTCAATCGCACAACAGAGGCAAAGTTGACTATGGGTTTAAAGGGTCATCAAGTAGGTTTGTATAATATGTGCCATCTTTCTGCTTATTGACAAGTCGATCCATCAGAACTTCTTTGACAGTTCCATGCCCATGATGTCAATGCTAAGAGTTTTATCTGTAGCTCTGTCTGATTTGTTGATATGACATACACTGTTAGACTGGGGCGATTATTACCTTATACCCATTGTTGCCCACCAATATCCACTTTTCTCCATTATACCACGGTTATCACATTTCAGAACGAGTTTGGGTGCCTAAACTGGCTAATTTGAGTGCTTTTATCACAGGATAGAGGCATTAAGAGTTGACACTTGAATGCAGAATGCATTCTGATGCATTCTAATGCATCCTAAAGGTGCCGACCGTGGTATAAATGCAATAAGTGATGAGTATGCTTGCACACATGCCTTTTAGGTACTTGAATCAGTACCTAAAAGGCATGCATGTAAGCATAATCATCATATATTTCATTCTTATTGCTCATATAGATCTGTGTCCATAAATGCCCCCTGTCACTCTGTTAGAAATGGCTAACTTTGGTAAAAGAGAGTGACAGATGACGTAACTTTGCGGCCACTTTTACAAAAATGGCCACACTTGTCAGCTCAGTTCAGAGCTGATTAGAGTCCATCTCTTTCTTGTCCACACATCAAGGTGATTGTGCTTATGGAACGCAAAAGCAGAAAGCACATAAGGGCAGTATTGATTTAGATATCCTAGACATAAAACCCCAACTATTACGATTATGGCGTACATAATACTGCTTCATATTTACGCTCCCATCACTACTATTTGAAATTGTTATCAACACCTAGAGGATGATATTTGGGTGATTTGGTACAAATGAAAGATAAAACCAAATATAAGATGATATTTCTAATTTGGATGATTTGGTAAAAATGAGAGAAAATGCAAATTGTTTATCCGTTGTCATAGTAACAGTGGTATAGACGTGGGTGGAGGTTGTCAAGTTTAGCATAGGGTGGGAAACACAGGGGGTCTAGCAGGGGTCCAGCCATCATATCTCCTCCAGGTGGGGGGATTCGATGTAAAAGGTGTGGGTGGGCACGTAGTGTATGTGTGTGTGGGGGGGAAGGAGGGGCGAGATGGCATACAACAGTCTCCAGGGGAGGTGGAGACACGTGGCCGGCGGGACCAACACCCGACCCCCCTTCACCACCCCCTATCCCCTCTCTTCATTAAGACTTAATTGGAATCCCTGTAATGTATACCTGTGAGCACGTTAAACAAGACCCACCCTCACTGCTACACCAATCAGCACATTTGAATTGCCATTTGCATGGAATGGAATTCAAAGCGGCTCGTTGTCGTATTGTTTAATATTCTGAGTAACTTTCTTTGTGAAAAGAAATCCATTCCGATACTTCAGAAGAAAACTTGAAAGTTTTTCAGCATGGATGGGAGTGCGGAAACAAAAGGAATCCCTGGGGGGAAAAACATGAGGATTGGTGAATTTCAGCTAAGATCATCTTACAGTGAATGCACAGAACTAAGCATTCTTTGTAAATGGGTGGATGCATCACGGAGCTGTGCATTATGTGCCATAGTCTGAGGAACCGCCTAAATAATGTGAAACCCCAGGGGTGAAATTACCATTCCGGCCTACACTGAAGGTAAAAACCTTCTGAGTACACGATCAAATCAACTCTATGTATATGATTTTTGTTCTAAAAAGGTTCGCCGTTGGATCTTGACTTGCACACTAACTAACCTGGAGGTTAATTCAATAACCTGGAGGTTAATTCTAAAGGCCCTACCATCAGTACCCCAGCGACGGTAGGAATTGTTCTGCCTTATTGATTTTAGTGGTGGTAAGGTGTGACTGCCTTGCTTCAAGACAGCCAGCCCTAAGTATTTTCTGGTGGTAGCCTCAGCCCTGCGTACACTATCACAAGCAGAACACCAAAATAAATGAATAGCTGTGGAAACACTTCTCTTCACAACAGGGATTACACAAGCGTTTCACTTCCCTATATGAGCTACTTATAGAGTACTAAAAGAGAGAAGGGAAGCATGATGTTACAGTGCACCTAAGGCATGAGTAGCCTTAAGAGCCCTCAAGGACCCTCAGCAAATGTCCTCCCTCCCCTATATATGTATACAGCAGGCAGATTCACTCTTGAGAGGAGGAGTGTTCCCTATAGGTGCTCTTGTAATTAGGGGGTACATTTCTTTCAGTACTGCCACTGGTGGTGGTAAGGCTGGAAAAGGAATAATGAATGATCCACAGGACTTGCTGTGCCTGACTGGGTGACCAACACTAAAATACTTAGGGTTGACTGACTAGCTCTTATAAGATCTGCCTACGCTGCCATTGCAGGGGTAGCGCTGGCAGGATCTTTTGAATTAACCTCCCGGTGGACACTAAGGGAACACGATGTAGGATACCATTGTAAATATTCCCTTTAAATGTCCCTTTATATAAATAGGCTTCAGTCACACAGACAGACACCTGATAAGAGTTTATATGTTGATGCTTATCGTTATCCACTTACATTTAATTGCTTAAAAGCCTATATAATATATATTGCATAAAAATGGTTCCTTCTCCATTGCATGTACACTACTTTTGTGTGGAAGGATAATCCAAAATAATGGAGCCCTAGTATGTACGGAGCCCCTAATAGGACATACCAAAAATTTGTTTTTCACCAGAAAAAATTCATGTGGATACCGAAGAATTCTTGCGGATACTGAAGAATTCTTGCGGATACTGGACAATTCTTGCAGATACTGGACAATTCTTGCAGATACTGGAGTATTTTTGCAGATACTGAACAATTCTTGTGGGTACAGAAACAATTTATGTGGGTACAGGAAGATTCCTGTGAATACAGGCAGATTCCTGTGAATCTTATGGGTACAAAGACATTCTTGTGGGTATGGAAAATATTCCTGCAGGTACAGAAACAATTCTTGCAGGTACGGAAACATTCATTTGGGAGCCTGAAGAGTTTATCGTCATCATCATCTTCATCATTCCAAAGAATGAGTGTGCCCCCAAGAATCCTCCTGTTTCCGCAAGAATGTTCCTGTACCCGCAGGAATATTCCTGTACCTGAAGGAATCCTCCTGTAAACACAAGAATCCTCCTGTACCCGCAAGAATAGTCCTGTACCCGCAGGAATCCTTCCTGTACCCGCAGGAATCCTCCCAGTACCCGCAGGAATCCCCCAGTACCCGCAGGAATCCCCCAGTACCCGCAGGAATCCTCCCTGTACCCGCAGGAATCCCCCAGTACCCGCAGAAATCCCCAGTACCCGCAGGAATCCCCCAGTACCCGCAGGAATCCTCCCTGTACCCGCAGGAATCCCCCAGTACCCGAAGGAATCCCCCAGTACCTGCAGTAATCCTCCAGTTCCCGCAGGAATATTTTTTGCATGAAAAAATCTCTTTTTTGTATGTCCTATTAGGGGCTCCGTAAGTATGCTTCATTATCATAGAAGCAGAATAATTTAGGATAGCTTTTTCTGTAAAATGTTCCAAATACTACTCTGTTACAGTACAGTGGTAAAGAGGGATTGGGGAAGCCCTGAGATGGCCACAGTCATTTGAATATTGAAAATCAGTTGGGTTAAATGAAGCCCAGGTGTGCGGTCATTTCCCGGCAGTCGGCAAGGTCAAAACCCGGTACGCAGTCATTTCTCGGCAATCGGGCCCGTTCAAAACCCGGTGCGTGGTCAATTCCTGGCAATCGGGCCCGTTTAAAACCCGGTGCGCGGTCATTTCCTGGCAATCAGCGCAGTCAAAAACCTGGCGCGGTCAAAACCCGGCAAAACAGGGTCGCTTTGAACATTCTAGGGCCATGACCCTCAAGAAAAATATGATAAATCTAAATCCATAATGCAAAACATACAAATATTTGAAGTGAATGATAACACATCCCAGCAAATTGTCGTTATCTGTCGCCATGATTGGTCATCAATGGTGACTCCTTTCTGAGTGATAACTCACTGCGTCATCTTTCGCCACTGTGTGTCAGTCTCACATGGCATGGCGATTTATCACAACAGTCGCCAACATGATCTCACTCACTGCGTGAGTATGTGCCACCCCTTGTCATCCCTAACAAAGCATGGTGACTTATCACCACCATCGCCAACGTGGATCTCACTCACTCCGTCAATATGTGCCACTGTTTGTCAACTCTCATTCAGAATGGCAACTTTTCACCTGCATTGCCACATGGCTCTCACTCACTGCATGAGTGTGTATCACTCCTAGTTAATCTTCTCTCAAAATGGCGACTTATCATCACCATTGCCAACATTGGTCTCACTCAATACGTGAATTTGTGTCACTCCAAGTCAATGCTCTCTGAGGATTGCATCATCTGTCACTCACTCTCACTCACAGTGGCAACTTATCACCACCATTGCCAAAGTTGTTGAGACAGCACCACTGTTCAACATGTAGCCTATCTAGGAAGTGTGGGCATGAAGTATAAGTCCCATACGTATCAAATGTGCTTTGTTTCACACTGATTTCCATGTAATACTTCAGAGTTGAATCAAACAAGATTATATAGAGAGAATATCAATTGAATTTAGATAGAGGTATCTCTAAAATGAAAGCAGCTATCCATAAACACATTTTCTCTGGTTACAGGAAAAATACATAGGGAAATATCAACATGAACACCTTGTCTGTGGTTAGAGGGAAGATACATATGGCAATACCTTCTCTGGCAAAACATACTTTGATCTGGCAGATGTGAGGCTGCATGATTACCAATGTCGATGATCATGAGCTTTTCATCTAACAAGGTGAGTGATCACCAGCATCGCCATCACTGGTGAGTCTGAGTGATCACCACTCTCGCCATCCATGGTGAACCTGCGCTATGACGTGGTGCGCGTTTCATCTAGCGAGGTGAGTGATCAACCGCCTTGCCATCCCTGGTGAGTGTGAGTCATCACGATCCTTGCCAACCGTGGTGAACATGCGCTATGGCATGGTGTGCGCTTCATCTAGCGAGGTGAGTGATCACTCGTGTCGCCATCCCTGGTGAGTGTCGGTGATCAAGATCCTCACCCTCTGTGGTGAACCTGTGCTATCACGAGGTACGCGTTTTATCTAGCGAGGTGACTGATCACAATCCTTGCCATCAGTGGTGAATGTGCATTATGACGTGGTGTGCGTCTCATCTAGCGAAGTGAGTGATCACTCATGTCGCCATCCCTTGTGAGGATGAGTGGTCACGATCCTCGCCATCCCTGGTGAACATGTGCTATGACGAGGTGCGTGTTTCATCTAGCAAGGTGAGTGATCACCCGCGTCGCCATTCCTGGTGAGTCTGAGTGATCACCATCCTCTCCATCTGAGGTGAGGCCATGTGATCACCACCATTGCTATTCCTGGTGATCTTGTGCTATAGCGACGTCGTGTTCCATCTAGCGACATGTGTGAGCCACTTCACACAGGTTGACGAGGAGTCACGACAATTTGCTGGGATACTATGCAACTTTGGCTTCCCCTTGCCACCCTTAAAAATATTTTTGTTTCCTGTCCAGAGGCCTGGTGGATTTTCTTTTTTGTGAGAATGGGAAATTTTTTTCCTGAGTTCCGAAAAACAATTTATTTTTTTTGTCCATCAGCACAAGAATCAAGGTTACCAATCACTTAACCTTAGAATATGATGGCAAATTCATGCTGTCCCCACTTATGATGCTCATGACAAATAAAAATATTTTCCTAAAAAAATAAATTTTTCCCTCCCTCCCTGCCTCATGGGTCTGAAAAATCCCACCCTTTGGACAGGAAACGGACATATCTTTAAGGGTAGTCCCATTTTTCTTGGGGAAGGAGAACACGAATGGTATACTCTGAGACCTAAGCCCATGCATTTCACAAATTTCATGGTGTAAAATCACTCCTGTGCCCCATGTTCAGGCTTTCAGAGCCACCTGCTCCTTCAGTTCCGACACACCTTGTGGAATATTCATATCAAGATATCATCATTGTGTGTCATATATAAGGAGAGTCTGATAAATATTAATTCATACACTGACCTGCCATAGGATCATGATGGGCGTGGGCTGCTGCCTGATGTGTGAATCCCTCTATTGGATGGAGACACCTGAGGTACCTGTTCTCACTGACGACAAATCAAAGGCAATAGCCGCCAGGTGAACCGCCCAAAAGTGATCTGTAACCACACTAGTATACAGCCGATCACAGTACAGACCAACACACCTTTTACCTACAACACTCCACCTGGCTGTGTCCCACCCCTCCCACAACAGATCTAAGCTGGCTTTGATCCCAGTGCCACGCACCACTGGTCTACCTGATACAGCTAGCTGGTGGCCGCCCCTCCCCACAGGTCAGTTACTCCTCCAGGGTGAGGCAACAACCAGCAGGCATCCGGCCACTGTATCTGGTGCCTTTGAGTGAGGGACCAGGTTTGAAAGGTGAGCAACTCGCCTCGAGCAACTTCACCGGAAATGTGCACCAGCCACTTTTGAAGTACATCAAAAACTACCCTTTCCATCTCTAGCCTATCTATAACTTGTAATGGAAATGAAGTTCTTGGATGCGTTTCTGATATATTCTGGTATTTTGTAAACTTTCGATACTTTTGTATTGGTGATAAGAACTTTCTGCATATTCCTTTGGAGACTTGATATGATTATGGATTGTGACTAAGTTACGAAACTTAAAATCATCTACTCACAGCGATATGATGGAGAAAGTGATTTAATTGGTTCGATGGCAATTACTCATGGATGCCTACAGTTCACAAAATAGGCATTTAAGAGTCACTTGCCATCAAATGAAGTCAGCGACACAACTGCTAAGAAATGTCTGTGGACTTTTGCCGATTGCCATTAAATCGTGTATCATAATGGGATCCTGTGTCATCCTGGATCCTTACCTCCTAACTACCTATCCAATCTGATACACCCCTGCTGTCCGCTACTTGCTACAGTAGCCCACACACCTACCTATCCACTCTGATACACCCCTGTCCTTCCCACCCAGCTACAGTAGCCCACACACCTACCTATCCACTATGATACACCACTGTCCTTCCCACCCAGCTACAGTAAGCTGCACACCTACCTATATCCACTCTGATACACCACTGTCTCTCTCTCCCTACCTGTTACAGTAAGCTGCACACCTACCTATATTCACTCTGATACACCACTGTCTCTCCCTACCTGTTACAGTAAGCTGCACACCTACCTATATCCACTCTGATACACCACTGTCTCTCTCTCCCTACCTGTTACAGTAAGCTGCACACCTACCTATATTCACTCTGATACACCACTGTCTCTCCCTACCTGTTACAGTAAGCTGCACACCTACCTATATTCACTCTGATACACCACTGTCTCTCCCTACCTGTTACAGTAAGCTGCACACCTACCTATATTCACTCTGATACACCACTGTCTCTCCCTACCTGTTACAGTAAGCTGCACACCTTCCTATATCCACTCTGATACACCACTGTCTCTCCCTACCTGTTACAGTAAGATGCACACCTACCTATATTCACTCTGATACACCACTGTCTCTCTCTCCCTACCTGTTACAGTAAGCTGCACACCTACCTATATTCACTCTGATACACCACTGTCTCTCCCTACCTGTTACAGTAAGATGCACACCTACCTATATCCACTCTGATACACCACTGTCTCTCCCTACCTGTTACAGTAAGCTGCACACCTACCTATATTCAGTCTGAAACACCACTGTCTCTCCCTACCTGTTACAGTAAGCTGCACACCTACCTATATTCAGTCTGAAACACCACTGTCTCTCCCTACCTGTTACAGTAAGCTGCACACCTACCTATATTCACTCTGATACACCACTGTCTCTCCCTACCTGTTACAGTAAGCTGCACACCTACCTATCCACTCTGATACACCACTGTCTCTCCCTGCCTGTTACAGTAAGATGCACACCTACCTATATTCACTCTGATACACCACTGTCTCTCCCTACCTGTTACAGTAAGCTGCACACCTACCTATATTCACTCTGATACACCACTGTCTCTCCCTGCCTGTTACAGTAAGATGCACACCTACCTATATTCACTCTGATACACCACTGTCTCTCCCTACCTGTTACAGTAAGCTGCACACCTACCTATATTCACTCTGATACACCAATGTCTCTCCCTACCTGTTACAGTAAGCTGCACACCTACCTATATTCACTCTGATACACCACTGTCTCTCCCTACCTGTTACAGTAAGCTGCACACCTACCTATATTCACTCTGATACACCAATGTCTCTCCCTACCTGTTACAGTAAGCTGCACACCTTCCTATATCCACTCTGATACACCCCTGTCATTCTCTACTTGTTACACCCTCACAGCAACCCTTGCACCAATCCCACACATCACCCCCCAACAATTCACCCACATACCTATCAACTTTGATACAGCACTCCCGTCCTTACACAGACAAAATCCATACGCATACTTCGCCCCCTTGCCCTCTGGCAGTATTCCCCGTGAGACACTTTTGATGGCATATAAGGGGAAATCCACCATTGTGCTTGCAGATTGTGTATACATGGCAAGGCGGAATAAGGGGTAGGTCACATCCCATTAGTAAATGGATAAAAAAAGGCCTGACAAATGCATCTTTGAGCTTCTAACGGGCCTGGTTTGGCTTGCTGTCTGCTAATGGCCATCCCACCATTTTGACATGTCACAACAATGGGTATTGTGAATCTATGCCCACCCCTACAGGCAGTGCTTGGCCCTTACCTGCAGCTTTGTTGAACGCCTGTCTAATATTTCCGCACCTGTATGCTATCTGTGTACCACTGACCATGTTGGCATTCATCGACTGGCCCCCCGGAGTCTTACCTTACCAATAACTGGCCATTTAGCAGTGCAAAACGTTCCCCCCCCCCAAGTATTATACCTCTCAAGATCAGACCCACTAACCCACCCACCTGCTTATCACTGTGCACTATGGCCGGTAGGGTCGAAGTCGGCACTGCTGTTTTGGCATATGACACCCATTAAGGAACTTTTTTCTTCTTCTTCTTCTTTTTTTTTTACATTTTAAGCCACTGTTATATTTATCTCGATGCTTTTGCCTTTGCTATACATATCCCAATGTGCATGTTCATTCTGAGAAAGGTAATATAATACATGTATATGCCCGCTCTTTGTTAGATTTATTGGGATGTGATATGACTTTGGGCTGAATTCGTTCACACAATGAACAGTGGACCATTGGTAAATAAGACTGGACACGCATGTTCGGCCATACAAAGAGTATATGCACTGCCACTATCAATCATAAAAGGCATCGTCCTTTGCGAAAAATATACATGGTCTGGACAGAAAAAAATGACTTGAATATGCCTGGGTTTGTGGGCAAAGGCTAGCTAAGTTGATTATTCCGCCTGAGGGATTAGTCCTAATATTTTAACGGATAAGGGGTAAGTAGTCCTATGCAATTCATATACTGTCAGTTATATCTTTTGCTCTTAGGGAACACTCTGTCCATCCCAAAGTCACCGGAATATTCAGAAATAATAGCTGCACTAGAGAACAACAGTTGGTGTTAAGAGAATCTATAAGGATGAAGTATCGCGGCTGAATAATTCCAGTGCTTTAATTTAATATTATACTGTCCTTGCCTGTTCTGTCTTCTGGCCTAACATTGACAGTGACCACAGACTTCCTCCGCACCATATACATTACAGTAAATAGCTATGACCGCTGCTTGAGGTGCAGCATATACAACCATTGTTGGGAGTCGCTCTGAGCAAATTGATTTAGCGGGACGTAAAAAGAGCAACCCGGTACCTCGTCATTTTGAAATGGGCCCTGTGTAAACGAAAACAAGACTATCCATTGGCGCTCGCCCCTCCTCTCATAGCTCTTGCAATGAGAGATAATTTTCGGCAAACCCATTTAATCTAAATCTACTTTGCAGGAAGGCTGTCTGTGAAAATAACTCAACCCAGCCTGGTGGAAAAAAGAGAAGTCATGGGCTGGCTCACGTGTCCTGGTACTTCTCGAATTTCGCAATTAGCAGAGTAGGCGCTAATGTCAAATGCAAGCAGTCCCAGTCTTTCCATAGTCATCTTTACCATGCACGCATTACAAAGAGGTTAGCACTCGCAGCGCAACTTGATTCTGCCAGAGCTCACTGAATAATATCAACGAGGCCCACATGATAATTATAAGAGTATACATAATGCTGCAGAAATGAACCAAGCCCGAAGCATAATAGGATGAAATGTTGGTACAAACTATTCATAAATATAGTAGGCATAACTTATAGTTACATGTCTACGTAATTTTCCGTCTAGGATGATTACCAGAGGGGTATGGCAGCAAATCTTTCGGCAATCACCTTGAGTCAACGGCCTGAGCACAAGTTTCAAGTTTTAAAGGGATTTTATTGCCAGGAAAGAAGTACAGTTACGCCATCTCGACGACCTACCTGCATGATCCACCCACAGTTACCGCGACACTTTACAAATACCAGTACCACGTGGATTGACTGTGAGAAGTATGTTTGGGGGTTTTGTGCATTTCATCATGAGGAATTGGCAATTCTTCTTGGTAGGGGGAATATTCAGAGCCCTCCTCTGTGAAGGCTCCCCTTGTCCCAGCCACTTTCCTACGCATCTGCATACTAAATTTATGTATAAGCTTACTCCATAACACTGGCCCTGTGGCCAATGGCCAGTAGTTTTGAGATTTGGCCAGTGATTTTTCCCAAAACAACCTTCCTACTGGCCCGGGTGGCCAGTGGAGTTTCAAACCAATAAAGTCTACTGCATCTTATATACAAAAATAAATAATAATGATGTTTTATTCATCAAGATATCTATCACAAATGGTTCAGGGGACTATTAATTTTCTGATATCATTTGTGTCAGTAGGAAGGAAGGATAAATTGTATGTCTGAATATAGAAAAGGTGCCTACAATTTTGAGGATAATAAACTGGGATTGAGTTAGAAATTGGCATTTTCTTCTCTCTTTTTTTTGTCTACATTACACAGGATCTTCCACCTACAAATCCCAGGCCAACAGCTTTAGTTGCGGGCCAATAGATTTCTGAGGCTGTTGGCCCGGGTGGCCAGTGGCTAAAAATGTTAGTGTCTACCCCTGATAACATAAGTACATAAACAGTATTTGACCTCACACCACGGGGGCATCATCATGAGCCAAAACTCAGGACCATTTAAATGTTCAGTTCTATTTAGTATATTGCAAAAAAGGGATCATCCATAAAATTAAATAATGTTACACTTTTTTAATCATTATCACCCGGCCCCCCTTACCTCACGCCTTTACAACAGATATGTAAAGGGCCTCGGACCCCCTCCGCCCACCCTGTCACGTGACTTCATTCACCATCCCCTTCATTATCTCCATTAAAGTCTTGTGTCCACAGGGCGATATATTTGGTACTGACAAATATTCCTGACGATAAAACCACTTTTGTCGTCCATTTCCAACAATAATATCTAACAAGTTTGATTTTTGTCATCAGGAATGGATGACAAAAGTGGTTTTATTGTCAGGAAATTCTGTCAGTACCAAATATATCGCCCTGTGGACACAAGGCTTTACACGGATTCTTTCAAACATCCCTATTTCGGTACTCCAGGAATAGGAGTGGTAGAAGTATCAATGGAAGAGGGTTTCTTATCAAATATCCCAGTATCTATAAAGTAATACATAACGCATGAGGCGCACCACGCGCATAAGGAGCACCTCATCCCAGGCACATCCTAGATGCAGCTGGGGGGGGTGTAGCTTTAGTAGGGTTCAATGCAGTTATATCCCCGTCTGTGTTGATGCTATAAGACGCAGATAGGATCGATCGCCTTTAATATACGCATACTAAGGTTATCTTTTTGTCCTTCTGACTGTGTATACAGGAAATTGCGAAAGGCGAGCTACACCCTGCCACGACCAGATACTATGAGGTAGTCCCCGAAGTGCACACACTACTGTGCCCATTCATATCTCAGCAGACCTGCATTGCACCAACCCTCCATGAGGTGGCGGGTGTGCAGAATACTTGGTGCTCCAGATACACGCCAGGTGGGAGCACCTACCTGCAACTTGCTATCAGTACTTATGCAAAGACTCTCACCTCTCTCCCTCTGGGGATTTCGAGTACAATATAGTACATATATCTATCTACCTGTATCACATCGTAGATGTAATTGGACAGATGATGGACAAATCCCACTAACTAAGGCAGGGGAATTGAGGATGACTAATATTTGGCCATGAGGTATTTCTAAAAAAGGCTACAACTGTCCATCTTCAAATCATAGTGTTAAACTCTTATCACATTTCCATTACAAGTTTTCACTGCTACGACTGCCCTACCAAACTCTTACACTGATGTACACACTGATACAAAGGTTGTAGGTTCCTAAGTAGGGAGAACCATTGCTTGATCGGTACCGGAGAGATAAGCAGTGATAACAGCAAGCTTGATGAGTACAAGATGTTATGTAATAAACCCTAAAAGTCTGCATGGAATGAAGGGAATTCTTATCATGTATCCTGCTAGGGTGTATACTACATCAGTGACAATCGTACAGAGCAGTCGTAGGTACCCATGCACTACAATGTGCAGGGTTTCATACTGTAGTGGTTGCGTGCAGCTGCAGTACTCGGGAGGCCCTTTCTTAAGGGCGCTTAAAAAAAGATTTTCAGCTTTGCAGATACTTTTTGGGGAAAAAAAGGATGAGGGCGGGAGGCTTTTTATTTTTTATTTTATTTGGTTTTAAAGTGACGAGGGAGGGGCCTTTTTTTATTTTTATTCACACAATATTTTTTTCAAGATACTATTTCCATGCATTATCATAAGTGGAACCATTTCTAACACCATGCATTTGATAAATCCACACAGTAGATGACTAAATGCGGATTAATATGCTGTTTAAACCATGTTTCTATCCAAAATACTAGCTGAGATATGGACATTTCTGTTTTGGTGGGATTCTTTTCAGGGGATGCGGTGTTTTTAATATTCTTTTTTTAGGTTACAGGCAGTAAAAAGCAAAATAATTCGGCCCTTTTAACTGATGCGGGCGGTATCCGCAAAGCTGATAATCTTTTTTAAGTGGCCTAATATATATTACAATTGTCCCAAGTCGTAGCAAATCTCCATAGGGATAACATTCATATTTCATATCATAGTGTGCGATCGTAAGTGTTATTCCAAAACCTTCAATAGGGCAGTGCCTATCTACAAAATGAGTTTACCAAGGCTCAGTAGGGGTTGGTGAAGAGTGGATTATGTCTCTTGTGCCAGCTCATAATTTACTAATCAGTATATGAGGCTCACCAACAGGTGGCGCCTTAGCAGTTTACAAAGTGTTAGGTCATGGCAGCTCAGAGCATCTCAGACATCCCTGAGTAACCCAAGGCTCTCCCAGACCCACGAAATACAAATGATGTGTATAGCTGAAAGGCTCTAACCTAATACTCTCTATGTCATATTGTAATAACACAAGCTTATACTGTTGAGAATTGTGATGAGTGACGGAACATAACAAATGTTTATTCTGTTGATTATGGCCATTTAGGGTACACCCTATAGTTATATTTTAAAGTTTACACAACATAATCAAATCGTCTATTTTCATCTAAAATCTCTTCCGTGGACCTGGGGTAGTTGTAACACTATAGGCACTATTGCAGGACACTGTAATGTACATATACATAGAGTTTCCTGACGATTCGAGGCAGTGTTGTCGTCAGGGATATTGAAACAAGTCCCAGTTCTCAACACTTATTCAATGTTCTGTGTCTAATCGGAAGACATCAGAGACTGAGTTGATGAATCCATATGCACCTCAGCATCCGGATATGTGTTTGCCGCTTGATGGATGGTCGTGTCTCTTTCAGAGACATCTTGAGGGCAAAGCTATGGAAGGGGCTTCAGTAATCAGTACATGTTGGGCTTTCCACCATGCCATGATCACCAACTGCAATATATACGGACATAACTCAATGTGAAACTGTTGAATATCTAACCAATATTAAAGCACCGTTTTGGTATGTATGTATGTATGTATATATATATATATATATATATATATATATATATATATATATATATATATATATATATATATATATAAATGCAATATAGCATTTAAAATATGACAGCCCAAGGTTTGTATATTGACGAATATTGCACGAGCCGAAGGCTCGTGCAATATTCGTCAATATACAAACCTTGTTGTTATCTTGCTCTTATGGGCTGCATATCAATAGAGTATATACCAAGGTTATCATTCATAACATGATAGAACTAAACCTGACAATTGTGTACAATATCCTGACCGGATTCCTGCCAATTTCCATTAATATTTTTTTTGTCAAACTAACGTAAATCATTCTTCTTTCAAAATAACGTTCAATGAAAATATACTTTTATTTGTATTGAACAAACCTTAATATCACAAAGAATTCTTCAAAATAGAACAGGTTTGATTTCCAGATCATACACCATTTTCTCTTCAACTACCCATGATCTAAAGTTACCAGGTAGGTTCATGTGTATTTAGTTCCCCAAATAAACAAATACCTTCCACAACATTCAGTTGCTACCTTGCATAAATAAAAAAATAACAATGAAATTGTCCTCTAGAAGGTCTGTCTGCATATACTAATACATGTATTAGATTCTGATATCATGGACTAGACATGGGGCGTTTGTTGGTGGTGAGGTGACTGACCCACTCTGGGTAATTGGGAGTGGAATGCCTCCCGGTCACACCTCCTGACAAGACCCTTCCCCTCACCCCTGGAGCAGGTCTAGGTTAGCTCTAGGGGGTATCTGATAAGGCTTCTGATACGACCTAGACAGAGGTCAGAAAAAGTCACAGTCAGTCGCGTGATCAAAGCCGACTAGTGGCGAATACTAGTAGCATAATGTATTTTAAAATGGGAAGAAGGTCTGCGCAATAAAGCCTGTCTGGTTCAGGAAAGGTCGTTTCCATAACCAACAAGCTTTATTTGGATGTAATTTGTAATAATTGTTGGTTTACATAAAGGTCTGGTCGGCCTTTTTCTACCTACAAGGCAAATATTAAAGCCATTCACTCATTTTGGTAATGGATTCTAGAGACTGGAGAGAGGACTTTTATAATAGTGATTGTCATATATAGCTGTGATTGAAATAGGCATTTAAATGCTGCATCCAGGGTATACACTACATGCCTTGTGAAGCCTACACACCAATAAAACTATATCCTGGATTTCTTTCTGTGCTTTTATCTACATGTTCCAATAGATGTGTCAGATGTGTCTTACCTCAGTTCGAGAGACCATGTCAAATGTGCTAGATCACGCCCAAGACGGTTTGACCCATGGCTATAAGGAGCTTATATGTCTGTAATATCACACTGAGATTAATTGAATTCAAGTGTCATCATTGTTTACCCTAGGTTCAGGGAGGTCAAATAGTGCTAGAAATGTCTCTGTTTTGAGTTTGGGATCCCCAAAATGTTTCCAAATGTATGTATCGACATCTAATGCTATGTCTATGTGGATCATTATCAGCCCTAGACTAAAACATTGTTTCAGCACTAAACTGATAAGAGACACAACAATACTGCTGAAACGCAGACGTGATAGGTAACTACCCCGGTCATCAAAACATATACTTAGTGCAACCCCTAGCAACTATTGTCAAAATATGATGTCAATATAATATCAGCAGAGTTGATGGGCCTTTGAAAACAGCTATAGGGCTTAGTACTGAGGCCTAGTGTGTCCGCCATTGCTTTATCTGGGAGCTGGCGAGATAAGGACTAATAGCAGCCCACATGATGGGTACCAGGTGTTACATAATGTACCCAAAAAATTCTGCACTGAATATAGGGAGTTATCTCATTGGTTAATAATGTATCCCGGGTCAGCCCTATAGAGGACCTGTTTTTATATTCCGAGGTTGTCCCTCCATCTCTCCCATGGGCGCCGCCATTGCTGGAGCTTGTTACCAGCGAGTTCTACTGATAAGACCTATCAGATGGGTACTAGCTGGCCCCCGATAGGACGAGTTCTACTGATTCCACGATAAATACAAGACGGCAAGGCAGCTATTGGTCGGCGTCGATGTTGAACTGTTCCCGTAGTTGGCTATGTGTTCTTATGAGAAATGCAGTTGTATAACCAGCGAAAGTCACCCAGTGCAAACTGCAACATCTTGCAAGTGCTGAACGCAATGCCTTGGGCGTAAGGTGGAGCTAAATTGTTCAACCTGGGGACACTGTTTTTGTTCAGTGTCAGGGACACTCGGTCCGTTCGACCCCTGGCCAAACTGACGTGTGTAAGTTACTTGCGTAACCTGCCGGGTTATCGGATTGGCTACCAGTCTGTGACATCATAAATGGGTCAGGGCAGGTTGTTGAGTAAGTTACAGAGCCTCAGACCTCTGTTTGTATCCCACAGTGCACCATTCCTATGCTACAAACAGATGTCACATGACTTCCTGTGACACATGTGTCTGGGTCTGGCCTTACTCAAGTAAACCCAGTTGGTAATTGGAGCGGAACTCCGTAAGTTACGAAGCCAGGGGTCGAACGGACCGACTGTTTGTTCAGTCTCAGGCCATTCAAACATAGCAGTTTCTTAGAGCTATCAGTTTAATCAGTTTGGCGTTTTTGTTGATGTTTTTTGGCCCAGTTTGTACTGACATAGGACTGACTGTAGGGGAGGGTAGGGGCACGACCGAGTCAACTTTCGCACGCCACTATCCAGCGGCGCAGCCGCTGGTAAGACCTATCAGATGGGTACTAGCTGGCCCCCGATAGGGCCGCAGTGAATAGATTGGGGCTTTCTCATTGGCTAATAATTAAACCTGCTAACTTAATTCATCTGGCAAATATGCGAGCTGCTGGTCTTTTTTTTTTTCATGCATCATCTGTCAGAGAGCGAATGACTAGCCGGATTCTCATAACAAGATAGATCTCATAACATTTCCGTATCCACAGATTCGATTTCATTCACAGAGACAAGTTTTCTGCTCTTTATGGTGAATTCATGTAGTCGAGTACATCTCTACATTTTAAAAGTCTACATTTATACCTACCTATTATTGATATATTACAATAGTCTGTAAATTTAGAAACCACTGTTAAAATGGTAGATGAAAGCTTTGAGAGCACTCGGTTTGGACATTATTTGTACCGAATTCTTTAAATTCAAACTATTTCTTTTTCAGAAATAAGATAAATTCAGATAATTAATGTTATGAATCAAAAACTACGTTATCCAAATTCTGCGACGTACATGTACTCATTAAAAATAACTGGTGCCCTAAACAAAACGTACATTTTACTTTATATACAGCCAACACCATTACAAAGCTCAGGAGGTGGTGCTTTCAATCAACTTTCTCTTTTTTATTTTCCTTTTTTCTGTCTCTTTTGCTTGTGAAGTATTTAGGGCAGGATAGTGTGGTTTGTTAGAGATTAAGCCACTCCTAGGTCCGTGATAAGTAAAATGGAACAAATATGTATTTTTTTAGGGTCAGCCCACTGGGTGTTTCTTTATTGGCTGAGACAAGTGTCACCATTTTACTCGACAACACAAAGAATGTATTAGAACTCAAGGCCCTTCCCCAATTAGCACCTTCGTCGCCACTTGGTCTAGCGTGGAGACACTAAAAGAGCGATTGGAAGTCAGAGAAAGTGATAAATAACTGGACTGAAGCTGTATCCTGACCTGATAACAAATAAAAGTTTCATCAGTTCAGCAATAAAGGCACCCTTTTTATATCAGTGGCTGGGTGAGAAATTGGGAGCGGCTATTGCCAAAGGAAGTAACCAATAAACGTGGTAATAAACGACAGGACTGTTTCAACATGCACCTGTCAACACTCGGTAGTTTTCCCAACCGCTGTATCTTGTGATCTGTCTGGACACATGTAGCATAGATAGGATATATTGTATAACATATTGTCCCGTTTCCACTGGAATTAGAACTCAGAGATTGAATATTTGCCCTGGATATTGGACAAGGTAGAGCGGACCTGATTTGATAAAATGTAACACAGTGCTTAGATTTTATTCGTCCCACTTCAAATTCTACCTTGTAAGTCCTCTCTATTTCCCCTCCTATGTCAATGTACTATGATATGAATATCTCTTACATTGAACATTTTCAGTTGGGAGATTAATTTAGGAGGCGCCAAGTCCATTATACCTAACATGTATACAGCTGTAAGCTGGTAGAGTACTCCATGGTCCCTTGGGGATCTGGAGTGGGACCACATGGAGAGAGCAACTCCTCCAGTGACCCAACTCTACGCGATGCGTCAACTACAAGAGGCTATGGGAGGCCCACTTTCATCCCACCGATACGTGTGAGTGGCCAGCTGATGTATGACCTTCCCACACGCCCTACACCAAGCTGCTCACTAAATCTCAGCACACACCCGTGAGTAGCTCAATGTGTGGTAGCCTACTTGGGTAACAAGGTCTACTATAGCTCCTCAACAAAAGAGGGAGATTGGGTTGAAAATGATAATATGATACGTACGTACATCAGTGCAATATTTCTCTCTCTCTCTCTCTCTCTCTCTCTCTCTCTCTCTCTCTCTCTCTCTCTCATCCCAACTCCCCAGATGGAGTATAGACCGAGTCACACATTGCCGAGTTCCTGTAAACTGTTTTGATATGGTGTGGAGGAACAAGACGCCCACCAACTGGAGGCTGAGGATGTAAGAACCTGGTCCCAGGAGGAGGCACGTCTCATATAAACACTGGGAAACGGATGTACACTGTGTCCACGGCTCGGTGAACCCAGGCTAAGCATCTTACGTTAATCCCAAGACGGCGAGACCAACATGTCGTCTGCCATCTAATCTGGCAAATGTCGTCTGCACAGAGTTGGAGTATGCTTCCCATCACCTTGTAAACAGGCTATAAAACATGCAAAGTGGAAGCCTATTTGTGGATGTACTCAAATACAAATATGTCCAAATTTCTAGACATAACGGCCAAGAATTGACGGTTTGGTTACAGTTGTTAATGTTGTCTAAAGATCAGAAGAGAGGGATATTATCATAGTTTCCATGACATCCCTGCAATTATTCAGTCATGAACTATTGTCGTAAATGGACTAAAACAGATTTTGTCCCTCATTATCATAGAACCCCCCTGCCATCTTAAATTGTCTTTTGATACAATTGGGAATTACAATGACTGTATTAAAGGGAAGTACACGGTACAAACAAAATATTGGTCACTTTTGTTTGTGGGGATGATCGCACATGCTTTTAGCCACAAAGCTTGGTCATATTGCATGATTTCCCTTTGGTCACATTGTCTGGCATTTTGTATCAACCATTCGAAAAACTACCCCCCCCCCCCCCCCACGAATCAAGCGTGTGTCACTGTTAGCATTGTTGTGACATTTTGGAGAACTGGAGTTAGACTTCCCTGTGTAATAACTCGAGTAGCTAGTTCTGCTTCCCTTCAACCAGACTACCACTTCAGGACGACAGGAGTATTACCCCCGGGTACTTTGGTATGATCCCATCACAAAGAAGGGATTATATCAGGAGGGTCGGCTCTGTCATCAGTTGCCCATGCTTACACGAGACAAGGACAGGGCCCGGGAGTATAGCAAGAAGGTTAGATACTATAGGAGAGGTCACTGAGAGCATTGTCTTTGGGTAGAGTGTGACAGACCACCCCCCCCACCTCTACCCCCACCCATCAAACTAGGTGCCCCTGTGTCTTCATTGTTGATTTCTCTAGAGGTTTAGGTGGTTTATGGAGCTGTAGTATTCCTTTATCAGGGTGATACTAAAGGAGAAGAAGGAACAACCTAGAACAGAAAATCCTGCTGAATCCAAATTTTGTGATCATGATTCTCAGAAATTGACTAAAAGTACCCAAAAATGAGGTTTGATGAAGAAAATATTTTAAAGATGTACAAATATATTCAAAATGATGAGAAGTCGTTATAGACACAACATTTAAACCAGAGTTAGTACCTCAATGCACATATCCAAATGTCTGCTTATCTCTCAATCTGACAAGTATTCTAACTGTGCATTACTCTGCCTATCTCACATACTGCCTATCCCTTGTCTACCTATCACTCATACTGCCTATCTCTTGAATCGAAGCATCTTGAGTTAAGTAAGGCTATCTCCCAAAAGGCCTATATACTGAAGCTTACTCCTTACTTTAGCTAATCTTCTCTGGTCCTATAGTTTCCCATAGTTTACATATCCTCAATCTGCCTATCATTCATTTTACCTATCCCTCATGGTGGCTATCCCTCAGACCACCATGTTTAAACTGTATTGTTCATCTGTTTATTTAGGCCCTAATTGTTAACAGTACATTGCTTATAATGTCTGCCATTTTGATCCTACCTATACTTAACGATGCCTATCATGAAGCCTACCTATCCTTCATTATACCTATCCCCCAACTCTGCATATCCCTCATATTTGACTTGAACATCTGTCGCTAGCACTAATGTCTTCTTGTTTTATATTTGCTCATCTTACAAGGTACTCTCTGTGCCTATTCATCAAACTGGATATTGCTCATGCTACCTATACCCCTTGCTACCAATCCTTATGAATGCCTATCCCTCATGCTCTCCATATTGCTTTCTTACCATCTCAGCTCAGTCAGTCTAACCCACTCTCTCTATACATATCTCAGCTTGTGTCCAATTTCTTCCACCTGTCTCCAGGTCTATGCCTTGTGAAATATACCTATCCCCCATTATGCCTATCCTCCATTCATATCATTATATTGGTAAACTGAAAGATATGCAGTATGAATGATAGGTAGATGTATGAATAAGGTGGACTGTAACCACTATGTTAGGTGATGGGTTGACTAAGAAATGGTCATCATAATGAAGGTTGGTTGTGACAGGTAGGTTAAAAGAGTTGAGATGGGTAAGAGAGCTATATAGAGCGCATGGGGGATAGGTAAGGATGGGTAGCAAGGGCGATAGGTAGTGTGAGTAATTAGCAATTTGAAGAATAGGCACAGAGTACCTTGTAAGATGAGCAAACATAAAAAAATATAGTCCTAGGGTCAGAAGTGCAAGTAAAATATGAGGGATTTGCAGAGTTGGGGGATAGGCACAATGAGGGATAGGTAGGCTTCATGATAGGCATTATCAGGGATAGGTAAAAGTGAAGTAGTAGACATGGTAAGGAATGTACCGTAAAACAATAAAGGCTTATATAGCAGACAAACAGCGCAGATTAAACATGAGGGTCTAAGGGATAGTCACATGAGGGATAGGTAAAATGAATGATAGGGAGATTGAGGATAGGTTGACTAAAGGAAAGAAGGAACAAATATAAGGTAAGGTGAGGGGTAAGCATTATAAATTAAGCCTTTTAAGAGATAACCAGATTTAAAAGTAGATGTTTTGGATTGAAGAGATAGGCAGGATGAGTGATAGGTACACAATTGATATGCTGTATGTGGGATAGGCAGAGCAATGCACAGGCCCAGAATTTGCCTGACTGAGAGATAGGCAGACATTTGGGTATGTGGGTTGAGGTATTAACTCTGATTTACATGTTCTATATTTAAAGATTTCCAATCATTTTTAATATCATTTTTGTACATTTCCAAAATATTTCCCTCATCAAACATCATTTTTGGGTACTTTGAGTCAAATTCTGAGAATAAAGACCATCATCTTTGGACTTTTTAGCTTAGATGGTCCCTTCATTTCATTAGGTATTCCTTTTATGAAGATACATGAAAGCTCCAGAACCCCCCTCATCCTACATAGGGCCCAATACTGAACACACAAGGTCACTTGGTTTCATGGGGGGGGGGGTAGAGGGGGGTTGACCTTCACTATAGGACTGTATGGACTGACATATCCTATACTGTAATATCCTTGAGTATAGCCTCCAGAGGGTGGGGCTGGATCCTGGCCTCATGCTCCTAGGTTGGTCTGGCACGGGTCAGTCAACGCTCCGCCTCCAGGGCTGTGGGGCTAAATCTGGGTGCACACATTTCGGTGCCTTTGTTGTTGTCAGCACCGACAAGTCTACATCCTGCCACACTTGTCAAGTCACCACCACCTCTAGCTCCTTCTAACACATCACCACTAACACTTCCTTGCCACTTTTTTCGGTGCCGTACAATTTACTTTAGGAGTGACCATTTTTAACAACAGGGGGGGGGGTAGCTGGTGGGTTTGCACAAAGACGCGCAAAAAAAAATGCAGACCCCCTCTTGATGGGGCAAAATTTTTTTACCCCCCCGCCATAAGGGCCGAAAATCGCACACGAACGTGCCCTTTTACCCTATAGTAACGTGCAGGGTTTTCCACTGAACACAGGTGAAATTTTTTTGACCCCCCCATCAGAGGGGTTGAAAAAATTCTGACCCCCCCCCCGTCAAGGGGTTGAAAAGATTCTGACCTCCCCAAACCCACCAGCCCCCCCCCCCCCGTTGTTAAAAAATGAGCACTCCCTTATCTCAATACATATTGCAGGTGTGATTATTATTTGAATGGTTTTGGTCATGGGATGTTCAATGAAAACGAGCTGCCTTAGATGATGGGTGTGTATTGTGAAGTCAAAATATCTCATTACCTAGTACATGTAATATTTAAATATCCCGATTAAATATACTCCTAAAAGTAGGCCCTACGCGCACCATGAGTGATATACATGTAGGCTAGCAGTAAATCATTACAGCCAAAGCGAGAATATTGGGCTCACTGATATTTCCAAAAGAAAAACATGACATCATTCCTATCTTACTTCCAGAAACAAGTTATTTCCTATGTTTTGAAGAAAAACCATGATATTCTGTTTCCTAGTATAACAACAAAATCTTGAAACATGACCATTTAGTAATTACAATAGACTAGCTTGGACAGAACTACAATGCTGCATTGAACTGGGCTTGGAAAAAATCTGGTTCAGAATTTGGCTGGAAACCTGCCTGTAATAAATACGCAGAGGGACCAGGAGGGTGTTTCGAAAAGATTGGAAAATAATTTTCACTGTACAGGCCTATGAATAATACCACAGGCAGAGGCCCAATCAGTTATACGTGGGACTGTGTAGCTAAATTATCTTCTAGTTAACCGCTCTTCTCCACACTGAGAAGCAACTTCCCACCTTATACTGTAATGGAATTGACCTCCTCTGTGGTTACAGAAAGTGGGGGGAACTGGTTCCATGATTGGTTACACCTGAACGCTTCAGGGTTCAAGTTATATACTACTTTGTCCAGGGATGGGGGGAAGGACCTAGCCAGGAATGGGTTCTTACTTGGGAAGTATACACCGGTTCTCTCACCAATTACAACAGAGCATCAATTCCCTAAGGTGAGGTCCAATGTTTTAGAAACACCCTCCAGCGTAGTTCAGAATTAGAATACCAATTGCGTGTTTTCAGACTTCAAAGTTCAAGTCCCACCTCAGGATGTCCTTGTAAATGCCCTTCTAACCTACTTGGCCCATGGCCTTATCAATCCAGGTGGCCATTGTTCCTGGCCTCTCGGGGTGTCAAACGATCCGCCGAAAGCTACAGATCAGCTTACTGCAAACCGGCCGATAAGCCCAGCTCGACGTGCCCTCGGTAGTGCCGAGAGTGACCGAGTGGCCCCGATCATATCAGTCACTTGTTAGTAGCTAACGACCAATATACAGAGGCCACGCCCCCCTTGATAGTAGGTAACCAATCAGGATTAAGTTACAGAGTTCTGAGGTCATGTAGAGAAAGAAGGTAAGTTAGGAACTTTGAGTACAAATCGTAGAAACCAAAAATATGGTGCTTTCCTGGGGTGTTTTTTTTCTGAGCACTGAGAAAGGCATTGGTTGACAAAAATTTGAAGACCCTTTATGCCTTTGAGCTGAGTAGATGATAATGATTGAAGAGGAACAACACACATACACTTCCAACGTCAAAACTATGTTTTCCTCCTTGATTGGATTATTTACATGGCTCCCTATAAGGTCCTTGCCATTTTAACCTACAGATTTATTAATTAATAGGGGAATTTTACACGAGGGATGGGTATATAGCGTCCTGCCATACACCGTGACGAGTTGAGTGACATCATTTACCGCTCTCATTTAATTTAAGAATGTGGGGTCATGTAATAAATATTAAGCGCAGCTCAGTGATTTTTCTCCACCGGATGGCTCCGAGCAATTCGGTTTCATGTCATTTTTATATATATAAAAAAAAACCCGGATTTTATAACTTACCATTGTGTCTGTATCCGTTTCAGGGGACGCTGACCTCTTGGTGTCCATGGTGACCTTTGTCAAGGCCACGCTACCAGCAAGGCCACTGCCTGCCTCTATTATGCCAACATCTGAAATGTAAAGAATCAAGATTGATAATTTAAAATGTAAAAGAAGGGAAAGAAGAAAATCGGTGCTATCTAAAATCTGAAGGACAACTAAAGAAAATGTGCTATGCCCATATACTGTATATAATATTATGGTGCCTACATCTACAGCCCTGGAGGGCATTTTTCAATAATGATAATTAGCATTGTTAAGAAATGCTCCCCTGAGAGACAAGGACAGTGTACGAGCATAAGAATTAAACACAACTTTCAAAGGAGGCTTTGGCCTGTGCCGCCTACAGTTTCAGAACAATCAGCAAAGAGAATTGTTTACGAGATGAATTATTATGCTGATTTCAAGTTCACACAGTAACATGGACTAGCTTGGGTTATGTTGACCAGTCTTCGATTATCATTTCAGCTAGTGCAACTCTAGGGTGACAGCCCACAGGACATTTTGTATAGGTAGAGAGTAGCCCCATGTCCTAGAGCAATATTTGTTAAATTCAAAGAGACACCGAGCCTTTGGGGATTTGTACGCCAGGAGGAGTGAATGTTACAATCACTAAGTTACAATCTTGTCAACAGACACCACATGGCCAGGGCAACCTGCCCAGGCTGCAATAGGCTTGTCAATTCTAATTCACGGGACAATGAGAGGGACAAAAGAAGAGCCCTGCCAAACAGACAGGTTATTGGGTACATGAGCATGTATATTGTAGCAGAGATGTAAGTTGTCAGGGATTTCCCTGAAAATAGGGAATTCAAAAATGCTAAGATATAGTCTGAATAGGGATATCCAGGGCCTTCAGGGACAGAATTTATTTACAGCCTTCTTTCCCTAGTCATTTTCTTCACACAGACCCAGTCCTCAGTTGTCTAATTCAACTAGGGACTCCACTAAGCCCCCTGGCATAAGCAGAGAGACTCACTGGTCCAGGGGAGACTCTGGGCAGGGAATCTTAGGGGCAGACCCTCCCAGGGAGAAATGAAGGGAATGCTGCTCTCTGGTTGGTCTAAAATCATCAGTCAGCAACAATTGTTGAATACCAGGGGGTGTCATGATGCTGTGCTGGTCAGTCTGCCCTAAGCACTCTGCTTATACCAGGGGGCCTGTCCCGGGGGCCTGCCAACTCTCCTAGTGTCATGATAACAGCTTTTCAGGGATTTTCCCAGTACCTGACTTACATCTCTGATTGTAGACAGGACCTCATGTGTGTGAGACACTGTACATCAGTTCTTCATTAACCTGATGTCCCTGCAACACAAGTCTGCTGATAACCTTACCCAGCCAGGGTCGGATCCAGGATTTTGAAAAGGGGGGGGCACCCCTCATTTAGCCCCTAATTTTGGCGAAATTCTAGGGTAAAAAAACTCTTAAGTACAGGGGAAAAGGGGGGCGCGCTCCCCCGCGCCCCCCTCTAAATCCGCCACTGCCAGCAGCTCCTGTGTTCGTACTAGTATAGATATGCAAGTCCAGGAGTGCATTTCCACAACGATGTGTGGTATACCGGTTACTACATGTATATATACTGTTGAGAAGATGTAGAGTTGGAGACGGTGGTGTGAGCAAGATCGGGAAGAGCAGCTCCGGAAGTAGCTCCTAAATTGACATACATAAACCTACTCAAATCTACATAGGGAACCGATGCCTTCCTTGACATGTCACAACCTGGATGTAATTGCCCCTTTCTAAGAGGGAGTCCCCCAAACTGACATGAGTGACATTGTGCACGGTCATTTGTAAACCTGTGTGTTGCCCCACCCCCCCCCCCATCCTCTGATATATGGATTAGACTTCAACACATGATGGGATCCCATTAGAACGTGGTCGGTCTGTATGTGTTTATTGTTATTAAAGCAAATTCCACTTAGGCCTATTCGTTGTGCAGTCTGACATGTCTGCGAACAAAAGTGATTGGTTATATGCGGCCACATATTCGTGGGATTTGTCTCCCAGTACCCCGAATGTTGATAGTCTAAGAGGTTTGCCAATTCCATGTAAATGTCGGGGCAGTAGGAAGATATTTCATACCTCTCAAAGATATTTGATAAATGTTCAATTTAATACTTTAATACAATTTCCTCACACATCTACCCTATCACACACTTTTCCTAATTGTTACATAGGAAATAGAACGTATAATGCCATTTTCGAATTAATGTGCATATAATATTCTCTTTTTTTCAGCCCAGACAACACGAGGAAACCTCATGTTTATACAACTCATTTACGATTACTCTCGATCCTGTGACTTCATAAGAACAGAGTCATATTCAAATAGGCAGAAGCTGCTGCAAGCAGCATGCTTTCAGGACTGTACACTGAGTATGATGCTTGCCAAGCGTGCATGTCAGCAGCTATTGCACTCCTGGGCAAACACTGGAGGTGGTGTCTCAGGCTCCATTCTCCCGTCATATGTTTGGGTAAACCTCGCATATAAGAGTTCTTGCTATGATATTGAGACATCAAATTAAAATTCTGAATCAACAGAATGCTTTTAATGAATTTTCACTTCCTGTGAGGGTTCATTGTCTGTTTTTTTTTCGGCCGCTTTTGTTGACAAAACCGGAATTGACAGTCATCAGTCTAGCTCCATAATAAGTCACACCACAGACTTCATGGTATTCACACACAATTTTCAGCTCTCCTGCAGGAGGGGGAATAAAAAAAGACACTCAAGAGGGGGGGCAACACTTTTTTGCGCATCTGTGTGCAAACCCACCAACCCCTCCATGTTGTTAAAAAATGATCACTCCCTTTAACTTGGTAGCTGGATCCTTAGTATGCTACTTTAAGGGAGTACCGTAATCTCCCACGTATAAGACGCGTCTTATACGAGGGGTTTTAGTTCTCCTTAGATCCACAAGGGGGGACACCAATACCTTTCTTTTGATATGTTACATGCCATAATGGTCATAATAGGGCATAAGGGGAATTTTCCAAAACTCCAAAACTCTAGGTCCGTCTTATACGCGTACTGCGTCTTATACGCGGGAGATTACGGTAGTCATTATTCATTAAAGGGGGTGGATTTTTTTAGGCCCCCCGGCGACAGCAGTCGTGCAATTTTTTGCGGCCACCCTGCGCGAGAATTTTCGCGCCCCTCTTTGATCTATAGCAGTTTTTTGCTAAAAAGAGGGTAAATTTTGTTAGCCCTCCCTAAAGAGGGGTCAAATTTTTTAGCCCCCCCCCGAAAGAGGAGTCTGAAATTTTTACACCCCCCCCTCAAACCCAACAACCCCCCCCCCTGTTGATAAATAATGACATCCTCATGACCCCTCCCTAGTTAAAACATTGCAAGATAAGTACTGATAACAGCTAGCTCATGGATACCATGCAGGTGTTATGCCTTAGTAATGCACCCTAAAATGTCTGCAATGAATGAAGAAAATTTTGAATGGTCAATAATGTATCTTGCTAGGTCGGAATAGAAAGTGGTCATTATTTATCAACAGGGGGGGACTTAAGAGGGGCATAAAAAAGGAGTCAGACACAGGGTGAAGGAGTGAGATGCAGGGTGTAGGAGTGAGATGCAGGGTGTAAGAGCGACACGCACGGTGGGTGTAGGGTGTAGGATTGAGAAAAATAGCAACTCCCTTATGATTTATTGTGTACCCATAATCCCAGCCAAAGACATATATTATAAATCCTTGTTCTGTGTCCCAGCGCCTTCGTTGGTATTTTCACCAATACACATGGTATTCAGTGAGTAGAGGGCTTACTAGGGGGCCATCAGTTCTGGGATGAGTCAGGCTAGCTACCAGCAGGGGCGTGACAGGCCGCGCGTGACGGGAGGCCGCCCACTATCAGGAACTTGTCAGCTCCCCTTTTCTGTTTTTCGTTTATAATTTACATAAGTACAAATATAGAACATTTCAATGTTGAAATAGCTTATAACAATATGCAATGGCCCGCAACTTATTCTTATCAAATTCTAAGTATGGAAGCATCATTAGTGAGACTGCATGAGAGTAGTTCAATCTTGGTTAATCATATCTTGCGTATTTACTGCCTTGGTAAGATCACTTCCCCTCCCCCGGACATCATGAACACGCAGAATGCAGACTGCTATGATTGGAGCAGCCTAGGTGCAATATCAGAAGGTTATTTCCTAACATACTATGACTGCATCCTCCAAGTCCTAACAAATTACCATATGAATAACAATGACATTTACAGTCGTACGATATAAGAAATGGCCTCCTGCATGTTGCTGCACATAGTTTTCACTGATTTCTAAATGTCCATCTCTGTCTGCAGATCTGTCATATTGGCTACCATCGGTTTGGACTAGGCCAACTAATCCCTGTATGGAGAGCTCTGTATTGGCCACTAGCTGGTCTGGAGCTGGTTCTGGCGACACCTACTGATAAGAACTGATAACTGGGACCAGCATGTCCCTGGAAGTGGGTGTTAACCAGGGACAAGGTACCAATCATGGTATGTGTTATCAGTGGGTTTTACCTCAACCAGCGAAATCCAATATGGCGGCTCCACTAGGCCTCCATACTGAGTCCTATATAATACTCATCCCTGCATTGGCTCCTCACTGCATCTTCATGTACACGTGTGTCAAGGCTGACTGCCGTGGTATCTCTGCATGTAAACAGGTAAATGTCTAATACCAATGGTAATAGGCCAACTAATCTCTGCTAGTACAGGTTGACTGGCATGGTCAATACTATTGTTTCGGTCGTCCCTCTGTGATGAGTAGATTTCTGCCCATGATTACGTCATCTTATGAACTAAATACACGTTATTCACAAATGGTATCTCACTCGCAATGATAAATTAATTATGTAGACGGGTTCTATCAAAAAGTAAAAGCACATCTAAAGCGTGTTCTCCTATGTACAGACTAACCTTTGTGCATATATATATATATATATATATATATATGTGTGTGTGTGTGTGTGTGTGTGTGTGTGTGTGTGTGTGTGTGTGTGTGTGTGTGTGTGTGTGTCAGACAGTGCCAATGGGCCTTCTGACTGACCCCTATATATCATATTAATATGGCTTTGGTGCAAGGGTCAATGTACAGTGTATTGCTGCCTATACGCCCCGAGAATTTTCTTTGGAGTAGTTCCCTTTAGACCACGATCAGGGGTCACCTGCTGCCGTATAAACAGACCCAAATGGAGCTTTCAGAGGTCTGCTCTCCCCATTATAGCTCCATGTGGACTTGCTTTTCCCACAACCTAGACTTGATTAACAGGACCTGTTGCTTGATTAAAGGCACATGCACCGTCGGCAGTAAGGATCCAGCTATTTTAAACCTTAATGTCAAAGGATGTTGGTTTGGCGCTATTTTGGTTATACATGTATATGTACAATGTAAATAATCAGTGATCATCTATTCTTACTCTCTTTTAGGCTTTAGTCGCATTTATAACCTATGTAGACAAATGCAATTCAGCTTTGACTGTGGGCGCCTACCCAGGCTACTGACTGCTGATGATGTGGCCAGTGTCTGCACCGCAGGCCAGAGTCGACGTGTTTTGGCTTCATTATGGCTTCAGGGTAGGGCCACATGGCACTACATATTAAGCCATACACTAGATCTGTCTGTAAATCTTCTACAACTTCTCCTCTTCTGTCATTTATATCATAGCCAGCATCAATGGAAGCTATGAGTAGCTATAATTGCACTTTATAACATCTGTACAGTACTTTGGTATAATTCTAAGTATAAATCCCAGTGAAAGTATCTTGTCTCCCAGATAACTATTAGACCAATTTTATGTATCAATAAATCACTTTGCATGTTTTTAATCCGAGCGTATACATATCATGTCATATGTAGGCCTATATCTGTGTGTTACTTGATATGAGATTGTACAGATTACGTGATAAACTATCGAGGTGATGTTCAAGAAATTTATCACTCACTAAGACTCTGGGCTTTGTGCCTATATCTATTAATTTAAGATTTTGTTTTCTTTTTTTGTTTTCCGGGTCTGATACAGAAACATGGTCTATTACCTATAGCAGATAAGGGTCAGACTCCAACACGCTTGTCAGCAGGTGATAATCAACAGAGAGCATGCAGGTGAAATGAAATCAAAACTAACCTTACCACTGTTATAAGTTGAGATACAACTAATCTGGCAGCCCCACATGAATTATGACTAGCCATGTAATGTACTTGCCCAACATACATTACACTTCCTAAAAACAGAAACCACATCGATGCACTTACCAAGGCCATAGTAGCGATCATTTACATGTGCCTGTGGAGGTGATGTCAGCGGTAACCCATCAGTCAAGTCGGTGAAGAGACCCCAGTCAGCAGCAGCCAACCAACCACAACTTACTCCCGACCGGCTCAGTCACCTTCTAAGATTACACCCCCACGGGATGAGCAGCTCACCGATTACTCAGCCCTCAGTAGGTCCACTCCTGCTGCTGTTGTGTCTGTGTCCCTGCTGTCTCCTCCAGGGTTGGTGGAAGTGGACCTGTGACATGAAAAGGTCTTTACTGATGGTACTACTTGTACTACAGGAGGACTGGAGTAGTGGGAGTGGGTATGCTCCCTCTGTGCCACTGGAGTAGTTCTACCTCGTCCTGAGAGTACAGACCTACTTCTGGAGGAGAGCAACTCGCATCTGCAACCAAGCAACAAGGTCACACAGAGCGTCCATTTAGACAGCAGTGATAGTACGTCTTGTGTTGAGCCGCCGTCGACCTGTGAGAGCTGCTCACCTGTCCGTTTCACTCCGCTCCTACTCTGACCACCACCACCAACCACACCAGCAGCATACACTGGAGCAATTGTGAGCCACTCAGTCACCAGAAGGGCTTCTCTTTTCCTCCCACCTAACACTCCCCCCCCCCCGCCTTAGCCACACACCACACACGGCTTCTCCACACCTTGAGGCCATTCGGAAAGTTTGCGACACAGATCTAGGTCAGCTCATGACCTCTGGGTCCTCCTCTCCTCCCCTGAAGCCGTTAGCGCCCCCAACCACCACCGTGGAGGAGGGGAGGGGGTGGTTAGAGGGTGTATATAGAGGGAGGGTGCACACCGTAGAATATATAGCTAAGGAAGGCGGTTGTTTTGTCTAGGGACCTGGCCATACTGATATCAGCCGGACACACCTGTAACGTGCGGTAACAACGTCCGCCGGGTCCTAGTGCAGATTGGGGCGATAAGGCATCAGGGTGGTCCGATACGCACCTCAGTAATCTGGGTTTCATCAGTATCAGACATACAAGTGTTAGCCCTAGGCCCTGCTTTTGTGGTTATTCAAAGCCCTTTTGACCCTTTTCCCACTTTACCACAGCCACAGGGAGTGGACCTATACCAAACCTCTAACCAATTGCAAAGCCTTCTCCCCTTTTGTTGTTAAAAATGATTGCTCCCTTATGGAGTGGTCATTTTTTATCAACGGGGGGGGGGGGGTGGGTTTGAGGGCATTAAAAATTCAGACCCCTCCCAAGGGGGGTCTTAAAAACATTTTACCCCTCTTCAGGGGGGGCTAAACAAATTTACCCCCTTCTTAGCAAAAAAAAGCCAGCACACTATAGATCAAAGTGGCGCAAAAAAATTTGACTGATGTCGAATGGGGGGCATAAAATATTTTCATTTCCGCTCGAAAACCCACCCCCCCCCCCCCCCCGTTGATAAATAATGACCACTCCCTTAGACTAGCTATTGAAGGCAGTCCAGTAGAGTAAATTTTAGAACACTGTCTGGGACGTAGCTAAATGTATGGACACATCTTGATTCACATCTACAAGGTCAAATATTGGTGTTTATGACCGGAAACACTTATTCTTATGGAATTGCTTATGGGTCAATATGGCTCTAGACCCCTAAAAATCGAGTTGGTGACATGATCATTTTGGCTTAGTGAATGAGACATGGACAATTCGGGCACATGGTCATTTCTTAAAATCGACACAGTGACATGACAATTTTATAAAATCGACATGGTGACATGGCCATTTCTTAAAATCGACATGGGACATGAGGAGCTCGCATCAAGGGCCCTATCAATTATTGTAATAGTCGCTTATTCTGACACCAACGACTAAGCCGTAACATGAGCTTGCAATTGAGATTTCTTTTTATGTAGGTTCTCATTAAAATTATCCTCCCCAAGAAGTTTCATTACAGATCGTTCACATATTGTTGAACCAGACGAAATAACCTCCTGTTATGCAAAGGACTGCTGGGAAAAAAAAGCATTTAATATAATATCAATAATATACTGCCTCTGTCTCCACGGATTCAGCATTGCCCTCAAGGGATGCGGACAGTATTTACCTGTAATGGATCATATGTCATCGATGGAGAACCATGTGGTATTGGACATGGCAATGGATACTGTTTCCTAATTGCCATAAGAAACAATTATTAAGGCATAAAATGCCCCAACAACAGGTGCTACTTCAATAACCAAGGTGTACGGCAGCCTGTGCAGTTGGAGGGTGTTGCTCCTATTGTAAAAAGAGCTGTGAGTATGTGCCCTCTTTTCTAAACAAGTCGTGCACTGCTTCCCCATTCAACTTGCACTCACCACATTAGTCTGAAAAGTCACCTGCCTTGTTTAAAATAGAGAGAGCTGCACTACCAGGTACCTACTAATGTCACACACTCTATAGTTTATTATACTCACTGACTTCTCCCAACTAGGTACCTACTCAAATCCCCCTTTTTTAGCACCGTACTTGAATGACCACTTGTGAGCACCAAAAGGGACAAGTTATAGTGACATGGAAAGAAAGGACAGGAAATGAGGGCATTTTAGCCAGTTCTTTCTTTTACTATAGGAGCAACACCCTCCAGGACTTTGCTCACACAAAAACCTGAGCCATGGTCAAATCGCTACCTGATTTACCGCAGTGGACAGTTTTATCACAGGTTCTCAAATAACCGCAGGTCCATTTTAGTACCGGATAGAACGAGCTTTAAAATTCAAAAATCCCATAATTTGTATACTTCAAATAAGCGCAGATTCCTTAAACATAAAAATCTTAGGCTGAATTTGATTGAAAAAATTTATTTGAATAGCGCAGGTATGCTATACGGATAAAACAGGACACGACGGTCACTTGGGGAGAGTCTGATGTGGCTAGCCCACTCTACATAAGGGAGTGACCATTTTTTAACAACAAGGCGTCTGGTGGGTTTGAGGGGGGGTCAGAATTTTTTCAACCCCTTGAATGGGGGGGTCAGAATTTTTTCGACCCCTCTGATGGGGGGGTCAAAATAATTTCACCTGTTTTGGGTGGAAAACCCCGCGCGTAACTATAGGGTAAAAGGGCACGTTCGCGCGCGATTTTACCCCATCAAGAGGGGGAGGTCGGATTTTTTTTCGCGCCTCCGCACGAAAACCCATCAGCCCCCTTGTTGTTAAAAAATGATCACTCCCTAAGATATGGTTATACACATGTAGTATTAAAGGAGAAGCTCAGTTTCTAAAGAATTATAAGACAATAACTGAAATATAGGTGAGAGACGTGAGAGAGAGAGAGAGAGAGAGAGAGAGAGAGAGAGAGAGAGAGAGAGAGAGAGAGATAGTGAGAGAGAGAGAGGTAGAGAGAGGAGACTAGGCCAGACAATTTCTCAATGAGCCCGATAACGTACATTTTCTTCGTCATCCATTTCTTCCACCAGTTGCCATAATATTGGCTTCTTATTTCCAATTCAACCCCTAAACCTCTTGATACAATGCCCGGGATACAATAAGGCTATGGTAATGGTCATGGTAACTATTGCTGTGTTGCATGACAAACATTGTAGCACCACAGTATACATGCATATGATAGACGTGGGTGGTGCGACACGCAGAGCTTGTAATGTGTAAGTCTATCTTAGCAATCAATAAACGTTGAAGTTAACAAAACAGAATTATCATGCATGTCAAGAGACTATGGGATCCGATTATGGAGAATAAACGATGCCAGCTAAGTGTAGCTATAGTTTGCTGTGTGGATTTGCACATTTGATTATAAAACGGTATGGTCATGCACCTGTTTGGGAAAAAATGATGGCGATCAGTCTAGGAAGTATCTTATGTAACTATTTCCACTTATTTTTCAATTCTGCATACTTCATTTCAGTTCTCATAAGGTATATGCACAAAGGACTGCATGTTCAATTCCAGGATATTTGAGCTACAGGCACGTGCATTTAAACGTGTGTGCATTTCTTGAGAGCTACCCCTGCAGGTGTGTCATTACCACCACACATCTCTCCTTGGGATCCCTGCCAGGAGAGCACCTGGAGGAAAAGCAGCAGTTGGACCCCTTGTGGGTTTGTTATGGTAGGACACCTTCCTCCTGTTCCTCCAGGTGATGCCGGACACCTGCAGCCCCTCCCCCGTTCCTCCAGCCTCCACTTTCCCCAATTCCCCATCTGTCACTGTTTGTTTTGTCAGCTACTTCATACGTAAATACTGTATTCTCAGCAAACGCAGTCCTCCCATTGAAGGCAGTGCTTAAAATGCAGTCAGGTTGCAAACTTTCACACTATCAAAAATTGTTTTTTTTTATCTAAAAAGTTGGTGGTCTGGCATATTATAACAACAGAGAATCTTACAATGTTTTTGTCAACACAATATCTTTCTAAACTTGTTAAGATATATATTATTGTTAACTAAGGTGTTAAGATTCTAAAGTCTTAAGGTCTATATTATTTCTGATTTTAATAATTTTGTTTGGATATCTAGATCTGACATTGAATGAGAAATAGTATGTTTGAGGATTGGCTTATAAATACATAAGGTCGAGGACCCATTTCAGTAATGTCCACTTTCTGGAGGGACTTAATGAGTGAGTGAGTAATAGATGTTTAACGCCATTTCGACAGCTAAGGTCATATTCATGGCGAGAACGACATTACACAATTTCACAGAGGAATGTGTCAGTGCCCGCGCATATGTGCACCAGGAGGGAGTTAGTAGGCCCTAGCCTACAGGGGGTAACTATATTGTCCATTTACACCATCCATGCATGTTGTATTGAATCCGCATTACACCAGAGACTCATCGACAGATACAGCAGACTGACAGGAAGCTTCACAAAATGGGTACCAGCTGGTTGCCTTAGATATTCCCTTTGATACGCGAATAGTAATAACAGGATTTAACGGTATATTTCCTTGTTGGTGAAATTTCATATACATTATATTATCTGACACTGTGATTTACAGGAATACTTTTTTTTGACCCAAACATATGTAATGACTGTGTGACTGTCCTTTTTAGAGCAGAGCTGCAACCTCGCCTGGTTTCAATATCTAAACACCTACCTCTCTATGTATACAAAGTATTAACATGAAAACATGTTATCTATAACTGTTTAGGTGTTTAGATTTCAGATGTTTAAATCCTAAACAGATTGTGAACTAAGCATCAGCCCTGCTGGACCAAAAATGATTAGGTTTTAAACCTGTTTAGATCTCAACATTTTTAAAATCTAAACACTTTTTTTTTTGCAGTGCACCTTCGGCTAACGGAGGGCTGGACGAGGTTATGAGCACAACCAGCGCCTTCGGCGCTAGGATAGTGGAAGAAAGATAAGGGAGTGGTCTTATTTATCAACAGGGTGGGGAGTGGTGTGTTTGGGGGCAGGTGTAAACACTATTGATACCTCTGGCGTGGGGAAGTAGGAGACACAAAAAAATTCTGGCTATCATCAAGGCCCAAGAGCAGGTGCGTAAAAATCCCACCAAGCCCCCCCCCCATTGATGAATAACATGACAACTCCCTTAGTGATAATTTTTTCATGACAAACAGAGAAATTTCAAACCCTCTGAGGATAGGGTACCACCCACACCGCAGCACCCTCCGCCAACCCCGCGTGTGACTGCAGCACCCACGGGCGTGGACTGGTTACCATGTTTGGTCTGTGTAGGTGTTATCCATATGCTATAGAAGGGTTAGAAACTAAAGGGAACAATGCTGCCCTCTGGTGCCTTTATTTGCTATGCACAGACCTTGATTACGGAGGTGAGTGGTGACTTTGCCAAAGTAACCCCTCACCTCCGTAATCAAGTTCTGTGCATAGCAAATAAAGGCACCAGAGGGCAGCACTGTTCCCATTAGTTTCTCACCCTTCTATAGCATATGGATAACACCTACACAGACTGAACCTGGTAACCAGTCCACGCCCATGGCAGCACCATCCTGGGTTTGACCCCGGCACCCTCCAACAACCCGGCGAGTGACCAATGCACACTCCGCCCACCCCATGTGTCACCAGGCACCACCCCATGTGTCACCCGGCTTCCTCCTCCCACCCCGCATGTGCCTCCGACACCCTCCACCGATCCTGCATGTTTTTTATGCCCCCCCCCCCACCTCGATGGCGGTCAAAATGTTTTGAGCCCCCCACGCCGGAGACGCAGAATATTTTCGCACCCCTCTTTGATCTATAGGCCTAGTAGCACACAGGCATTTTGCTAAAAGAAAAAAGGGTAATTTTTTTTGTTCAACCTGGGATGTTCAACCTGGGACACTGTGTTTGTTCAGTCTCAGACCATACAAATATAGCAGTTTCTTGCCGGTTTTTGTTGATGTTTTTCGGCCTTTTGTTGACGTTTTTGTACATGTTTTTGTACGAGTTTGTGATGACCATATGTGAGACTGCAAAAGGTGTAAAAGTGAGACGCAGAGGGGAGGAGAGTAGAGATGTATGAGTGAGACACAGGGTCCGTGGGAGGTGTAAAAGTGAGGTGCAGGGTAGGGGGAGGGTGTACGCATGAGACGCAGGGTCCACAGGAGGTGTAAAAGTGAGATGTAGGGTGGGTGGAGGGTGTACGCATGAGATGCAGGGTCCACGGGAGGTGTAAAAGTGAGACGCAGGGTGGGGGGAGGGTGTATGCATGAGACACAGGGTCTGCTGGAGGTGTACACATGAGACGCAGGGTGGAGGGGTGTACAAGTGAGACGCAGGGTCAGCGGGAGATGTAAAATTGAGACGCAGGGTGGGGGGGAGGGTGTACGCATGAGACGCAGGGTCTGTTCGAGGTGTACGATAAAAGTAAGACGCAGGGTGGCGGAATGGTGTACCAGTGAGACGCAGGGTCCGTGGGAGGTGTAAAAGTGAGATGCAGGGTGGGGGGAGGGTGTATGCATGAGACACAGGGTCCGCTGGAGGTGTATGCGTGAGACGCAGGGTGGGGGGGTGTACGAGTGAGACGCAGGGTCAGAGGGAGGTGTAAAAGTGAGATGCAAGGTGAGGAGGAGGGTGTATGAGTGAGACACAGGGTCCGCGCGAGGTGTAAAAGTGAGACACAAGGCGGTGGGAGGGTGTACGAGTGAGACGCAGGGTCCACGGGAGGTGTAAAAGTGAGACGCAGGGTGGCGGGAGGGTGTAAGCATGAGACACAGGGTCCGCAGGAGGTGTAAAAGTGAGACAAAAAGTCTCGGACAAAAAAAAATGAAAACATGGGGGTTAGGAAGGGATGAAATCTTTTTTGGGGTCTGAATTCTAACATTACGTCTGCTGTATGCGCTGGTATTAAACAAAGTGGGGAGGATGCATGTCACAGGAGGCAGGGCTCTTATGACGCAAGACTGACCTACATTTGCGCAGACTGAAAACTTCAATATGAGGCATTTAATCAAAATTCTGAATTGACAGAATGTTTTGAAATTAATTTTCACCCCTAAATCGCAATTTCTGATTTAAGAGGTATTGGCAGGAGTCCAGTATATCTGGCAAAAGGCACAACGGGAAATATTCACTGACACACTGCTGCTGCCTGAAATCACAAGGGGGGGGGGCACTGCCGCTGGATTCGGTGATGCTGTTTCCCTGTGCTACTGACGGTTAGGTACCGTCGCCGGGCGTCAGAGAACCATTGCATCAACGATCGAAGTCTGACTTTATAAAAGGAATTTAATCAGCTGGTTAATTGAGTGGGGTGGGTGGGGGGGGGGGAAGGGGTAGCTACCCTCATCCAATATAGATCACTAAAGGTGCCCGTTTGTACATATATATGTAGTCTGATTTGGAAATGTATGACAGGCCTGCTCTTCTAACACCAACCTCATAATTAATAGCTGCTGTCATTGGGAAAGTTCGACTGGAGGGTGTTGCTCTAATGGGAAAATGTAGTACTGGCTAAGAAGTGCCTCTTCTGCAGAACTGGCTTTCCATGTAGTGATAAATTTTCACTTTTAATGCTCACAAGTGGTCCTGCTAGTACGATGCTAGAAAAGGATGATTTGAGTAGGTACCTAGTCAGGAGAAGTCAGTCAGTATAGTTTAGTATATAGTGTGTGTCACAAGTGGGCACCTGATAGTGCAGGAGGGTGTTGCTCCTATTGTAAAAAGAGCTGTGAGTATGTGCCCTCTTTTCTAAACAAGTCGTGCACTGCTTTACCTAAGTACTTGCACTCACCACATTAGTCTGAAAAGTCACCTGCCTTGTTAAAAATCTCTATTTCATACAAGGCAGGTGACTTTTCAGACTTATGTGGTGAGTGCAAGTTGAATGGTGAAGCAGAGCTTGACTTGTTTTGAAAAGAGGACACATACCGACAGCTCTGTTTACCATAGGAGCAACACCCTCCTGGTATCATCCCGACTTCTACAACATTAGCCGTCTTCGTTGAAGAAGAAGATATCCAACACGAATCCATGATGCACACATGTGTGGAGAACAAGAGCTCCCAACAAGGAAACGTGAACCCAAAATGAAAACGTGTACGTTTTTATATTGCTAAAGGATTGTTTAAATAATAGTTTGGATTAAACATTCACTTCTCCAAAAGAGTTTACCATGCATTCTGCTGTAATTCCTTTGTCAACACTATGAAAACCTGGAGGGTCTTGCCAAAAATGAAACGAGGACGAAGAAAGAAAACGTACAAGTTTTTGTCTTGCTAAATAATTGTTTGGATAATCGTTTAGAGAAAACCTACACGTTTTTCTACATCTCAAAAAGAGTTTCCCATAGATTCTGCTGTAATTTTTTTTTGTCAATACTATGAAAACGAGTTAGGCCATGCACATTTTCCTCACTCTCTGAAAACTTTTACAGAGGTCATCCTCGTTTTCTTTTGGCAAGACCCTCCAGTTAGGTCATACAAGTTTTCCTCAGTACTCTCTGAAAAAAATTGACAGAGGTCCTTCCTCGTCTTCTTTCGGCAAGACCCTCCTGGACAAGAGCTGCATCTGGGGAGGTTACAACAATAATCAACCGTTCCGACCGGACGGCGGAAGTCACCTTCTTTGTCGGTAATCTTTTTCTTTAAGAGGTAACGTTATCAAACAATTTATAGTCCTATTGTTCTAGAACTCGTATTTGAAATTCAACAACCTATGATGATGCCTCCCGAATGACACAGGAGTGCATTTCTCAACAATGTTAATTAGTATTATTGAGAAAAGCTGTTCAGAACCAATCTGGCCCCAGCCCGACCACTAGTGTGAGTTGTCTCTGGCGACCAGCATTTCTGGGTAAAAGTAGTTCTGGGCGCTGGTTGCTGTAGTGGTTATATGTAGGCAGGTATAGTGCGTAGTAATATTCCCCAGAATATGGGGACCCACAATCCCCAAACATGAGAAAGGGAGTTCCCTGAATCCCGACCGGACAAGACTGGTTCAGAACAGAACCGGGGAACAGAATTCTGTAACAGAGTAAAGAGGATCTACAAAGAATAACCTGTATGAATTCCTTCTCGAATCCCATCCCATACAGCGAAAAGTTAGACTTGGGCTACACATCAATGTATACGGCACATATGTTCAAGCTACAGTCGGAAATATAGGCCTACTATATCCAAGAAAGGAGTATTCAGTCAGAGGTCGTCTACAGTACACTTATGTGCTATGTTTTTGTACAACGACCACTGCGCCCTCTGAATGTCTTGAAGTTTATGACAATAGAGTTGCTCAAGTCTCGAATAATTTCTCATATGGCCCATATGATTGAATTAGTTACATCTAACATTTGATCGGTACTTGGGATTTTGACTTCCTAGTGATTGCACTACATCCTCCAGCCTTATCCCTCACGGTGTATAATACCAAACAGTCAGTGCCCGGTACGCTCAGGAGCAGACCTCATTGCATTGTGGGATATTGGGAACTGGTCACGTGGCCTGGGCTCTGCAGGTGGGCTTTGTTGTAGATGAGAGCAGATAGCGGGGAGCTTGTGTTTATAAACAGTTCTCCAGGGGACCTCATGGGTGCTGGGGGAGCTTCAACAAAGGGTATGGGGCGATGTCAATGTTTCATAGACATATTTACGACTAAATGGCTTATGATATACATTCTATGTTCAGTTTTTTGTTGATCCTCAACACATGTTTTGATCTGTCCTTGAGGATGATTAAACATGATTGCATTGTGTTTATATCTCCAAAATCTGTCCAGAAAAGTGTTACATTACAATATACAAGTTACCCGCTGAGAAAGATGGAAAAATGATTAAATACATACATTACTGCGATTGTCCAATACGGTACCGTATGAGTCATATTGGATCAAAGCCAGCACTTTTATTTCACCCCCCCCCCTTTCCTCACCTTCTCAAGATACCCGCCTTTCTAATTGACGTCTACTTGAATATGTCTGCCTTAATCAACCATATTTCAAAGAGAGCTACATTTTATATTGGAGCTTCCACCTATCATCTTGCCAACTGGCTTACCCATCATCCATCTCCCTCAGTGTCAGTTCAGTACGTTGATGTTTTTACATTGCTGTACCGTGGAGAGTCGGCGACCCAAGCCCTGGAGGAGAGCATGTCTGAGGGCGGCGGTGACATCCAGAGGGCTGGCCAGGTGTGCTAGACCCCCGCCCACCTGGCCTTGATCACCTGAGATATCGTTACCCAGGAGGAGGTCGACAGTTGGGTAGACAGACCCCTCCTTTCCACCCTCTCAACTCTAAGGCCCTCCTGGGCTGCTGGCCGCTCACATGAATCATCATGTGTTTACCTGTTGCCAGGGGTAACCAACCCCCTTGACTACCTGTCGTCATGCCGGCAGGAGCCAGACTGTGGTTGCCATCTCCTCCACGATATATACGACTGATCCGTCAAAGTAGTGGAGGCAAAATGAGAGGTAGGGGGTAGAGGTACGAAACTCATAGAAGGGGTGAGAGCTAACACGACCCACTCACTGCCAAGGAGGAAAGTATTTTACACGTGGCAACGGAAAAGAGATCAACGCCATGTGCAAAGTGGCGCACTTGATCACTTTTGTGTGGTAATTATAACCATTCTTTTACACACACAAAAAGATGTATCTCTGTAGAGATCACTGTCAACATCGCGTGTAACACAAAAACAGCCCAAGATTCTTTTACTTGTATTCCCAGCCGCGTTGGCTAGTGGGACAACCTCTAATCCACCTTATTATTTGATAAGGTTCATCTCAACACGCATTGAATATTGTCCATCATTCCATTATTTCTTGATCACTCTGGACATTTCACAAGAATAATCGTGTAGGTCCATACGAAGAATTGTGCAAATATACACCAACTATATGTATAGTCCATCGTCCCTATCCTTTATCGACTTTCATAAGCGAATTAGGGTAGGCTAAAGTGGGGCAGTATTGCACACTTTATGCAATATCCCAAGATTTCTACCTTAGATGTTCTAAAACTGCGAGAGAAAAACAACTTGCGTTTTCTCAGTTTCCCCCACTACATTGATAAATCTCATTTGATAACCATATGAAATATTTCTCTTTGTATAATCTTATGGTCCTATCACTTTTTGAAAAAGGGTCTCTTTATAATATATCTTTATGATTGACTTGGGGTTATTACCACAGGGTGAAACAGCTTTTGGATTACTCTTATTACTCATTGAAATTTGTAGACCCTCTGTAATACAAAAACGTAATATTTTCTCGTCCTTATATGTAACCTTTTGAATACTTTCGTTGATGTTGATGATAGTTGAATCTCATTTAAAATATGTTTGCTTAAAGAAATCGTTACTTTCTTTCCATTGCCATTATCACACAGGATGCAGCTGGGGGAAAAAGGCCATCCTCTAATCTCTGATCGTTGGGTCACTGCGACAACATTCCATCATGTAGTCGGATTCAGGGTTACCATGGAGACGCCCTTCACGCCCCATGGTGCATAGTAATGTTGACATCCCCACATGTTTAGTTATCGGTAACTAAAAAAAAACTAAATGAAAACATTCACATTAGCGTACGGTTTGGAGAGAGACAAACTCATGTGAGCTAGTCGAGACATGTCACTAATTTAGTTCATTTAGTTCATCTAAGTCAAGAGCTGATACTTGTAAATGATAATTTTGGTATACTAATTAATTCTGAATAGTGATAGCAGCTTCTTAAATGGATATGCTGACGGCTGCATGCCTAATGTATAAGTGGGTGATAAACATTCAACTGAGAATCTGAATAGAGTGCAAAGTTGTGACACTAGGTAGGGTACCACGAGGAACTAATTCTGATATTTTTGTACAGATTTTGGATCATGATGGCTTGAGCTGCATTGGGCTATTGAAGGTATATGTAATTGGTGAATGGAATATCAGCCCTACAACAACTTATACTATTTATACGTTATAGAGTCATGCAGTGCATCATGCCAACGTCTCGTGGATTCGACTTTTTTTATGATCATTTTTTTTCTGGATAGGAAGAGGAATACCTAAGAAATGCATATAAAAATCAAAGAATATAGGATACTCTTTGACGAAGCATAGGGCGGCCTATTGTTTGAGTGGGCTTCTGTGAGCTGCACATCCCATCCACCAGAAGCTGTCATTCACGACGAACTCAACCATTGGAAGGTGACAGGACCCTCTTTGGTTACATTCCCATTCTCTTTGGATATTGAAAGCACTGAAAATGGCAGCAACAAGAAAACGTAGCAGCAGCCAAGATGGAGGTGCCAGTTGGAGTTGAAACAATAACTACTCTGAGTTTGACTGGCACTAGCTGCGGTCGCCTGGCCTAGATTCCTCCAGGGTTCTCCGCGGTGGGAGATCAAAAGGTTAGCGTAGTGTTGGGGGTCATACACAAGGGGGCAGGTCCGTCGTGCGATGGGGGTGTGGCGAAGGGCCGAAGTGTGGATGGGTGCAGCTGTGCTGGTCCATCACAGAGTGCCGCTATATACCTCCCCTTCTCCTCCAGACCTTACACCCTACCCACCCTCACCCCGATCCCCGAATCAGACTACTTCCAGTCCTGTCATCTCCAGTGTATGGCCAGTCACAACCGCCGCTTATTTTACTGGATTTCACAAATATTTCCACGCTAGCGCAGACATTAGCTACGCCGTAGGTGATGGTTATGAGTAATGTTCCTCCAGTTAGCAGGGGGTCCAGGTCGGGGTCCAGGTCTAGCAAAGAGGGCATGGAACCTCCAACCACATAGGTCTTTATGGCATCTTCTTTATGGCATTGCACAGTTGGACATGTGGTCACACTTCCTGACTGTCAAGGTCAACTGGGATGCCATAAGCATGTTCTCCAGTGACTATACAGGCTCGCCCCTCCAGCCCGACAAAGTATTAAACTGGTATCAATAGCCGCTGGCCGAGACTAGTGACTATAGCACGCTGATTGACCCATGGACGTGTGAAGTAAATTTAAATCTGGACATTGACCTCCCTAGACTACAGGTGTAGTACTGTAGAGTCAGGATACCCCTGTGCAAAGGGCATTGGGGCTCAATGAAAGGAAGGCACACTTTCGAAATGGCTGAGGCCTAATTTTCATAAAATGAAATTCTACTTATATCGTGGAAGCATTATTGACTACATGTATACTTATTTGGTGCTCCCACTACTACCCATTACGATTTGAAGAGGGACCAGTCGTAATCCATCACATGTATAATGACCTCCTGTGCTATGAACGGGGACATACAATGATACATGTATATATGTATCTAACAGAGACTATAAATAATAAATATGTGACAGGATCTGCGAAAAAGGCCCTTAGTGCAGGGTACATTAAGGTCCATATTCCCAGTACATGTCACATATATAGTGCTTGGAAGTTATGGGAAACAGACAATTAAGAAACAGTACCTGCAAGCTCTAGGCCAAGTACATTTGTACTGTAAGTGAGTGTAGGGGTGAACCAAAGGCAAGATACAGACAGGCTTCGTTGCCCCTGACATTCTGGCCTACACAATATATCTTAGTGATAAATTGAGAGCTGCAAAGACTGAACCTACTGCAACTAAGCTATGGAGGTTTCACGAAGATGCCCCCTCCAGATTCCAGGGAGGACATATTATTTGCCGACACACACATAAGTTAATGATTTCCAGTAAAACTAAAACCTACCCCCACCCCCTACACACACGTTCCTATAACCTGTTGCATTATCACAGGAAATATATGTGTGTATAATTATCCGGCTTGTGCTGCACATCAGTACATAATCATGTTACAAACTTTGATTCCAGTTTTAATAATCTAAATCGTAACTAGAATTACTGGTGAATCTGACAAAGTACAGGTCCGTACGAACGGGTTTGATTCTTGCTTCAGTGCATCATCATAGGCATATACATATATATACATATATACATACATATATATATATATATATATATATATATATATATATATATATATATATATATATATAAATATATATATATATATATATATATATGTGGGTGTGTGTGTGTGTGTGTGGGTGTGTGTGTGTGTGTGTGTGGGTGTGTGTGTGGGTGGGTGTGGGTGTGTGTATATGGCACATATTAAACGTTCATGACATGGGTGCTGCCATTACCAATTTGTCAATCATTCCCAATGGCAATGTGTAAACCTACAATGACAGTTTCAATGCAATACCAATACACAAAATGGCACCCCATGAACATGACGGAATCATTACAACTGCGAGTGTTGCTGCAAAGGAAGTGGTACAATGTACAACTACAAATTGATGTGGTCTATCTTTAAAGTGCTTACCTCGAGTAGAAATAGTCAATAGTAGTTGTAATGCTCCTGTGTGTATGTAATGCTGGGTGAAGGGCTGGAGCGTATAGAATATAGAGGCGTGTATAATATTCCTGGTCCTACTCCGAGTGTTGTTGATTAGTCAGTGAACGTGTTTCCGCAGCTGCAGTGTAGACCCCCTCCTCCTTGGCCCATATCAACCAAAACAATGCGCACGTGGTGGCTGGCCTCTACATGGGGTGAGTTGGTTGTCCAGGTCCTGTGCACTACCACCACTATTAAAGTACTTGTTCCCTCCAGGGTGTCCTGTATGGTACTTCTCCAGCATGTAACACGTGTATGGTGCTATAGGTGGGTAAAACCGACAGCTAGTGATGCATATGTATGCAAGTGTGTTGTGAGGGACTCGGTAGTGGCACTGATGGGCCTAAGAAGAACTTGCTCCCCGGCTTACTTGTTTACCACACTGCCGCAGTGAGCGGGGCAGTGAGCTGCTCCCCGCGTCTGACCTAGATCTTCCCCAGACCGCACTTCCAAAATTCATGAAGTACACCTACGCTACACAAAGTAGTGCCCCTGCCAAGCCCTCACTCTTGTGATTATGATTGGAAAAGATTCCATCGGGACATGCCTATCTCACCATGAATACGGCAATGGTACAACTCACTGATCATTATTCCACTCATATTGCATATCTATCACAACAAAACAACTTCCTGAGGTTGTGCTGTACTCGCGGGCTGTACTTCTTGTAGTGGCTGGAGAGTTTGGCGGAGGGATACGGGGCTTAAAATAGCTCGCGCCTTACCTGGCGGTGAGCTACTCGCCAGTGTTTCTAGGTGAGTAGGACTTATCAAACTCAACGCATGGAGACTGTGGACACGCGTATAGGTAGAGAGAGGACAGAGAGAGCATCGGGAACGACATACAGAGTGAAGTCACTGCCACAGGTGTATGAACTTGACTCCAGTTGGACTGAGACATAACAATATGACTTGGGCGATATGGTATAGCGCAGCATAGCTTTGATTAGTGTATACTCTACCTACTGATCCTATAGTTGATATTAGGAAGTCACACGGACGCGTTCATGTGCCCAACTCCAAGTCGTCTGTGTGATACACGTGCCTATACATGGGTAAAAAGTGACGGTCGTGACGCTTGTGATGAAGGGGTTTTAGAAAATGACGGACGGCGGTCATTTCAAAGATTCTCAGTTACATTGTCAAATACATAAAAAGTGAAGGAGTGACGCTCCATCCTTCCTAAAAAGTGACTGTGTGGCATCCTGAACATATTTAGCACCCATGTATAGGCACATACACCGGCAAGATCCCCACATTCCCAAGCGACGTCGCAGATAAGAGGCGTGGGTGGATGGGGGGGGGGGGGGTCTTCAACAAAATGTGGGTTGGGAGGGTATGGGTCTAGACCCCTAAAATCGACCGTGTGACATGGCCTTTTCTTAAAATCGACAAGGGACATGGAGTTCTAGTGACGATGACAGGCCAGAAAAAAAAAGATAGTGACATGGGACATGGGCTTTTCTTAAAATCGACATGTGACATGGAGCTTAGTGACAAGGACAGGGGAAATTGCAAATTCAGTGACATGTGACATGGGCTTTTCTTAAAATCGACAAGTGACATAGGGACCCTCCATCTAGACCCCCGAGGGTGGGAAGGGGGGTCTGGGGTCAGTCTGTATAAATGTAAACAGTTTGCCAAAAGCGATGATACCGTTTGGGGATATTTATTTATCACATTCAATCTATCATGCCTCTTAAAATGTACATGTGCGGGGATACAGAAAAAAATAAATTTCTTATTGTTTTCAGATGAAGAATATACGTTATATATGCACAGTGTGCTATATATACGCATTAAACACTGAGCGTTCCGTGGGTCGAACCAACGGGCAGGGCTTATGCTATAGCAAAACACGATTGATGGGTCTATCAGTAAACCTGTCACAACAGCTCTTTCTTTTTATCCAAGGACACCCAGCCTATAGGGAAAGTCTAGTGAGTGGAAAGGAATCTAAATTTGTTAACTTCAGCAGTGGAATATGCGTAAACACACGTATACTGCACAGTTTAAGAGCAAAAAGAAAACCATAAAATGTTATATTATAACCCTTTGAATACAGTATTTGCATAGGAATGTACATCTCTTTGGAACTTGAAAACCAGTGAAATCTAGGAGAATCCCGAAGACTATGTCCAGACCATCTTAGCTGTGAAATATGGTCAACTCTCTCTTGGACAAGCATAATGCCCGATGTCCCAAATGCCCAAACACCCTTGTTGCAAGATGTAAGATGTTTTGGGTCTTGTCTATTTTTTGCATGAAGTTCACTTTTGCCACAGTAACCTGCATGAACCAAGAATGTTAAGGTAAATTGTCTATATGTGTGCAATACATTATTAATCTTTCGTGTCATCCTTGAGCTATTGAAGAACGTGTACCATACACGTGATCCACATCCACATTTCATACCTCCAACCCCTCTCAGCTTGGGTCGCTTAGTCTTGTTAACTATTAGCCAGTGGGCACAGAACATAGCATCAACGTTGACAAATCGTCGATATTGTATTGATCAACCTGTCTTCAACACTTTTTTCAATGATTCCACTTCAATTTTGTCAACCATCACCATTTCAACATCAGATCAACAGACAGTTCACATATCAACATTGAAATATTGTTCTCAATTCAATGTTGAATCAACATTGAAATACAAACATTGAATCAGTGATGATGGTTAGATGTTGTATCACAGTTGATATGATTATGTTGTCTCAACTTTCAAATTCAAACATGTTTCAACCCTGAATCAACTGTTGATATGCAAACATTGCAAACGTTGAATCAACGTTAATGTGCCCAATGTGTATTTGTAATGAAATATAAATATTCATCTAGTAGTAGTGATGGTATGGTATGGTAATTTGTTTATTGGCCAATAAATCCCAAACATATTTGAGCTTTTCCCATTTCAGCCACAATATTAAACATATAATTCACATATTTACCATATAAAGAGCTTAAACTGACTTGATATAACATTCATAATACTTTCATACAAGAGGACAAAAACATGATTGATTATATATGAGAGGTGGAATTGGGGTAGTTTTTGAACAATTGGGCACTGAGGGGAAAACATGTTTGACAGACCTTTTCTGCTTTTGTGAATACAAACCAACGACACATAAAGAAGTACTAGATCTATTAATACTTTAATTTGTAATGGAGTTGATATCACAGTTGTCTTACATACAAATCTAGCAGCAGTTGGGGCACTGCATTGTTCATACATAACATCTATGTGCAACTATTTCCCCAGGGTGTGAAGGAGGACAATGGAATCATGAACTATAAACTATCAAAATATTACATTCAGTTAACTATATTGATATAACATCAAATATGATGCTATAATTTGATAATCAAATGGACCATTTTTACTGCTAAAGGTCAGTGTTAATATAGATCTGATTTATTGCTTCAGGGAGATCAATACCTCCGAGATGAAGGAAACATGGACATGAACTTTAGAAACATAGACATGAACTTTAGAATACATGTAGAATATAGATGTGATAAATTAGTATATGTTTCTTTACCTAAGAAAACTAAGAAGCACATTTCCAGTCATCAACAGGAGATATTTAGCAATTGCCTATAGGTTAATAATAATCAACAATAATATTTGAAACTATGTTTATATACTGATGCTTCAAATGCCTCTGTTTGACAGTGTACATGTGAAGCACCATAAGAGGTTTGCTATTCTGAGTATACTACAATATAAAAGCATCATACTGACTGGCATCTCCCATTAATGATAAAAAGATTTGTTATTTACACCATGGTAATACAGGTTGAATCACGATGAAATTAACATGTACTACTCAATACGCTGATTGTCCTATTTAACAGATTGACTTTTCATGTCATGTGTGATCACAGCAGGCTTTTCGGTTTTTGAAACAAGGACGGCGACTTGATATCTGCAGGTAACTAAAACACAATGTTTAACTCACATATTGATTGTTTAATTTAAGATTAAGTTGATGCCCTTCATCATTTTGGTCTGCTAACAAGGGGCGGTATACGTCTGGACATGCGGTGGCGTCCACTGTCCTCGCTAGGCGGCGCGGGTGGGGGTTTGACAACCACGTGATCTGGGTGTGAGATTTCGGAGTGTGGGTCACGTGTCCGAGAACTGCGGGGTCTGCTGGATTTCGGACGCTGACCAGATTGTGAGCCTGGAGGACATAACAGCAGGGGTGTTAAGCAAACTTAGGCAAACATTAAAACAGGTTTCATTAAAACATGGTTTCATCTTTAGTCCTTCATGTATTTTGGCTAAACAGGTGCCAGGAATGACAGGAAACAATCTGCCTCTTAACTTCCGTAATACCTCGTGTACAGAGCGCACCCAACTAATGAGACACACCCGAGTTTATGCGCACCTCTTAACTGATCCTATAAGGTGCACCAGGGGCCCATCCTTGCGTATAAGCTGCGCCTTACATGCTGGGTATTAAGAGTATTTTATATATTGCAAAGATACTGAAATGAATCTTGAACTATTCTTGAGACTGAGGAAGAGGGGGATGTCAACTGTCCCGCGTTATCCCAGCTCAGCATGGTATTGTTGGCAAGCTGCAAGGTGGGGAGAACATTGATCTATAGATTACCAGATTAATGATACAGATAAATAGCCAATATCCAGGCTCTACCTGTCAGAGTTAATAGTGCCCTAAAATAAACACGGAGCAGATCATTGTATTACTCTCTCATCAGAGGTGCTTGTAGGCGTAATATCCAATATGATACACATAATATCCAATATGATACACATAGATATGGTCAGCACTTCACATGGATGTTTTCTGACGGATATACTTCTGAAATTTCTTTTACATGCTCTTCAAAAATATTTTGTTATTCAGACAGAAAACGTAATCTACTTTTCCTCTCAAAGGATTTTTATTTGATACCATATGCCGTAAACCCAACACCAGTCTCTACCATGGACACTAACTAAATCTATATCCTCTATATACCATTAGCTCAGTTTCTTTCCAAATATTCACTCAGATATACTTATGAAGTGCAACACTTGGAGGTGTACAACGTGTACCTTTACAATTGTGCACATGAATAGACGATATTTGTATCATAATGCATCACGGTGTCTTGTTAAAAATGTAATTTTGAGCCAATATGACTTATATCAATAAAACCACAGAGTTACTTGGGAACCAGTACATAGAAGTTTTAGTTTTTATTGGCTATAAAATCAAAACAAAAATATCCTTAGGATTACAGCCGGTCAACAAATACCATAGCAATATCAGCAAGTGGTCAGGCCAAGGTGTTCACCAATGGGTACTAGTTGTCCCAATTAACCCTACAGAAGTGTGATTCAATTGCTTTAACCCACGGATACACGTATATGGAATGGCCACAGCTAGTTTCCTTTGTTCTAATGTGTCATCGTGGGTTAAATATATTTCACAGGCGAAAGTATTATTTGTGTATAAAAGTATAAATAATTACAATGAGTAACAGATCAAAAGGCAACTATGAAACGGAGTCAACAAAAAGTGTATCTTATACATTTTTCACACATTAAGTACTCACGGAAAGCTCTTATTTTGATGCACAGGACGCTGTCATAAAATTCAAAGGTTTTCAGGCAACACTCAAAAAGGTTTCAGGCCTCTCTTATGTTAAAATGGCCTTTTCACAAACATGTTTAAAATCAAAAATGGGTATCACCACATAGACCAAAAAGATGCAGAATCAACTATTGTAAGATAAGGTTGTAAGCATAACCACATATAGGGGCCTAGCAATGGATAGAAGCAGTGAAAATGGCATTGCATTTGAGTTTCTTACATTGTCTGTAACTGTTCCATAGTTAAGTATTTCACAGGAAGCCAGAACATTTCGTGGGACTTAATCACTTGAACAAACTGAAAAAAACTATTTGGACTTACCCCCTGAATTGGGCCTGGATCTTGGCTTGTCCTCGGAACGCTGAGACTTTCTGTAAGTAGCAGAAATAGACACATGTGCATGTTTGTTCTAATTCGATGAGGAAACATGGTCAAGTTCTCAGTGGTCCTAGCTAGTTGATCGTAGGAATTTGTGGACCCCTTTCATTTATCTACAGTGCTTATTTCTGCAATTTTTGAGAATTAAACATAGTCTAAGTTTATTGGCATTCCTTTATTCTGTCCTTGACGCATGATCTATTCACGCAACTGAGATCATTCCGATTAACCTTTTCACCATCGCTTTCAATACAGAGGGTGGCACTGTAGACGAGGAGAAGTAGCTAAGGAGAAGAGTGAAAATGGGGCATTAATAATGGGTGGCACAAGCAGAAACATGCTAATACATGTTTCTGTTTGCGTATGGTGAATTGCAGGGCATACTTAACATTTCGTTTAGGAGCGAGCGACAGCAGGTATCATGAATACTATCTTTCGAGCATACACACCATATTTCGGAATAAACGCTTCTGAATCCTGCATTTGGTCAAGCAATCACTCTGTAGAGTTGATAATTAGGGTTTAACCGATGGTGTGGTCAACTGATTTGTTCCATGATAAGTGGGGGAGGAGATCACAGTGAGAGGTAAGCTAAATGAAATATTTTACAAGTGTTACAGGACTGACCACCATCCTTTTAATTTTGAATACAATAAGCGGAAACCCCACAGTGAAACATGGAATCATGATATGCCAGTTAATTGTACGATAAAATACATTTCATTTCAATGAAAGAAAAGAGCTTTCACAGATAAGCAAGAGGTCACTGTCAATAGGATTGTAAAGTCATGAATCTACAACCGAGCTACCTGTATTTCCAGCATAATTATATATACCTCTTTGGCCATTTGGTAGTGCTGAGTTGGTAGGATGGCAAAAATATGCACTGTAATAAACATGTGTTTCTTTCTCAAGGCCAAGGCAGTATTACCCTATCATACGCTAATCCCCTCGGATGTGGGTATTTTAGATCGTCGATTCATGTACATGTATACATTAGGTCTCAAAGGGAAACAATATGAAATCAAAATAAAAAGAGTTTATGTCTCAGAGATGGCATACTATAGATGGTCATAAACCTGTCCGCGGTCTGTTTAGACCAAAACAAGGGTGTGTTTCAAGTAACATGAATTAAAATCCTGGGTCAGTACACTGATAATAAAACCTATAGTCAGAACTGACTATACCAGCATATTTTGACCCCCATAGTCAGATGACTATATGCATTAGTCACATATTAGTCATGGAAATAGTCATTCTGACTATGTGTAGAGCTCATAGATTGATGATGTCTTAGGTTTCAGTGCACAAAAACAAAGAGCACATGTTTGCTGGATGCTTTACACAGGAGACACATCAGGACATAATCAGGCTTAATCTTCACCCTATCTTGGTCATCCATCAGTATTGGTCATGTCTGATAATTAAGGGATAGGTGAGTCATCTATGTATCATGATATTGTGTGATTATTACAGTGTTTTAGGAGTTATTTTCAGTTTCACCTGGGCATCACAGAGAAGGCATACAGCAGGCATCTTTGATGGGTATTGGTCATGATGACTATACATATTAGTCACAGTGACTAAGCACTTGATGCTAAGCATCAAGGCATGACTATATGATGACTATATGACTAAGCTAAGTTAGTAATCAGTGACTATAGCAAGTATAGTCGTGACCGATACATTTACTTGACTATAGAAACGTAGTCCGTACTGACTGACAATTACAGGCCTGTTTTTATCAGTGTAGGTCGGGTTTTTTCCCCCAACGCTCTCCTTCCTCCCCTTAACTCAGAAAAGTTATATGTCCAAAGAAACGTTAATTCAAGGCAAATTTGAGAGAATATGTTGTCACGACACAGGGTTATTCAGAGATATGATATACATGTACAAATAAAGAAAATCGGCCCTATTTTGCTAGGGTCGGTCGGGTGACTGGAAACAACCCTTTTTTTTTTTGGCCTTACTGGTTTGGAACGGTTATTTCAGTAGGCATATTTCACACACTCAAAAATAGCAGGACTTACCTGGCACTGCCTCTTCTTGAAGGTGGGTCATCTGTCAGTTCGACGTGTTCTTTACCTGGAACTGTATAAATTTAGACTGATAATACAATCAATTTAGTTTAAGAGCTAGGCAAGTATCCACTACCTGCTCCTTAGTGACAACTTCGGCGCCTATGTCAGTGCAATAAACTGACGTGTCTACAAGTTCTAGGTATATATTGAATTGAGATTGTATAACCGGACTTGGTGGTGTCTTTCCGTCAAAGACGACATAATGTCCCCCCGGTGTCCTCCTTATAGACGCTGGATTAGTTCCATTATCTGCCATCTCCTCACGATGATGTGCAGCCAATGTGGTTTCTATATTGCTGCATGTTTTTAAACGGTCTTTCTATAAATTTGTGACAGACCTTCTGGAATTGGCAGATGATTGAAGTAATTCAACGGAGTGTTCCAGTTTTTTAAAGTGATATCTTGTATGTGTATGGTTAGAATTGGCGGTCTACAGTTATCAAAATTGAGATTTGGTTCAATGCCATATGCGCTGCGCAGCAACCAGGACCAGTAATGGTAAAAAGCCTTAGAGCCATAGAGCAAAGGCAAATACTGGTAACTTTATGTAAAAATTAGTTTGATGACCATAGAAGGGGCGGTTCTTTTATTGACACAGAGGGAATTCTACACTGTTACCAAAAGGCTGGACAATTATTGGGAAAATGAAAAGGTATTTTGTTAAGGGAAGATGTGCTATAGGTATAAGGCAATTGTAAACTTGCAAATCATAGGCTTTGGGATCATATACACGTTATTTTCCACTGTTTTCCGGGGAAGGTAGGGTAGAGTGGTCCATTGTGGCAGGTCAAGCAGGAAGAGCCTTAAGCCATTTAAGCTATTCAAATTACGGTAAAGGGGTAAAACGTGTATGAAGAGAAAGTCCATGGTTACATGTTTGAGGGAGGCACACATTCCACTAACTTATATGACATGTCACATTGTTGTTTTTAAGAGGATTGATTGCCGCCTACTAGCTTTTTCTAACGCGCTGCATAGGCCATTGATAAGCAGTGCCACATAGGATAGTTGGTTATCATTAAGGACATTCTCTTCGACCCTTTGACCGGAGGCACACTTTTTTTCCACCCCTCTGAGGGGAGGGACACATTTTTTCCCATACATCCACAAGAAAATTCATCACTCCCTTTGAAATACACACTGTATTCTGTATTAAGGAAAATGCTCTCTTTGAGTCTCTCTCTCTCTCTCTCACTCACTCTCTCTCTCTCTCTCTCTCTCTCTCTCTCTGTCTGTCTCTCTTCCCCTCCCCCTCATTCTCTCTCTTCCCCCCACTTAAGTCTATTTTTTCCTCTCTCTCTCTCTCTCTCTCTCTCTCTCTCTCTCTCTCTCTCTCTCTCTCTCTCTCTCTCTTTCTCTCTCTCTCTCTCTCTCTCTCTCTCTCTCTCTCTCTCTCTCTCTCACCCTCATTCCATTTATAGGATAACCAGAAATCCAAGATGCACTTACTAGCCAGTAAACTTCACTGCAAGGGAGCAGATGATAATTTTGACCTATCATCATGTAAATCAGATATAGCAATAGAATGTTGGGCTGAAGTTAAAGCGGCATGTTATTGGGGAGGCAGTATTTGTCACACCTGGGTCTGTAGAATATGGGTAGTAAAAGCAACAGTCAAACCCCATTCTTAACTCACCGTCTTCCTCGTTTGGTTGGGTGAAGAGGATGGGGATGAGGCTACCTGTGTAAAAGTACCCTGGGTCATTAGTAAACTGTTGGGAACTGATGAGTGGAGGTTAAGAATGGTTGTGTCGCCTTGGGACTGGTTGAGCAGTATTGTTCCCAGGCCCATCCGAGAAAAACACACATTAGAACTACTGGGTATGGGCAATACAACTGGTCCAAACCCTCTTGAGGGTGGTTGTTTATTTCGAATCATTATCAACTGGAATAATCGCTGTTACTTTAATAATGCATAAAGATCGTGTGGGAAATTTTAGGTCACATTTCAAATGGGGCCAACTCAAATCCCTACACCAGGTGTAATTGTAAGATGACGATTAAGAGAATCAAGGATAAGGTAATGAACACGTTTACCAAAGTAATTTTGGAATTAAAATTGAAGGTTGGGGGGGGGGGAGGTTGAATTTAGCACCTGCACGGGGAATCGATATCGACATTACCACAGCGGATTAAAATTTGCCAAATGCCACCCACCTTTAGAGGATCCCTCTGATACACAGGAGAATGTAGCCTCGTCCACCTCATTAAGGACTTTCTCCTCCTCCAGGGCATTCATGTACCCTGAGTAGCTCCAGGCCATCTGACTGTCCTTGGTGCCGTCTTCCCGGCCTGCCTCCGACCCCACGTCTAGCTCGTCCTCCTCGCCACTAGAGGGCACCTCGTGCTGTGCTTCCCGATAGCCCTCGTCCTCTTCCGCGTCAACCGGAAGTCCAAGGGCCCTTCTTCGGGCCATCTCCTACAATATGGATAAAGATATGACAGTCATTTCTTTTTCCCCCAAATGGCCCTTTTGAATAGAAGGAAAAAGAGCCCCTCTTTATGTAGATTTTGTGTAGTGTACCAGACTTTACAATGACGGTGTTCACTCACATTGCAACATGATAGATTTTCCAATGTGTGTGTTAATTCACATTGTAACATGCTTGATTTTTCAATGTATGTGTTTACTCGTGGAAGCTTATTATAGGTAATGCAACTGCCCTTCGGCAAAGGGGAGAACAGAAATTATTAGTCCTACATGATTACACTTATCTTAACCATTCCCCGTGCTACTTTGTGATAAAATAATTATGTGCAGATCATGTTACCATAATACCTCGCGTATATGGCGCACTTCGTGAAGGCGCAGCTTTATGGCTTGGTTTTTAGCATATTAGCACTTTTACATCTATAGGAAAATCCTCGCCTATAAGATGCAGAACTTACTTTGGCTAGTTCTATAAGGCGAAGTAGATGTCCATACACGACGCAGCTTATACGCGAGGTATTACGGTACTTTATTTCAGTCAATTAGTGTACCATTTTCAGTGTACAAATGTTAAACTAATTAAACCCCAAAACCATGTAGACGCAGTGATGTATAGTAACCTACCCTGCGGTGGGCTTATTATTACGATACCTATATTACTTTATTATTGATTATAATGGTATTGCTGCTGTACTGTCTGGAGATTCGCATGGTTGCTAGGTCATATTGATACTGCTTTTTCATTACGTATCAAAATAGTATTCAGTGTCGAGTGTAGAATAGAGATGAGGAACAAACCATTCGTTTTTGCTGTGAGGGTAACAATAACGATACATTTAGACAGATAAGTGGTAATTCAACGTTTTCATATGTTTAGCATTTCACAGTGATTTTAAACATACGTGGATAGAGCATTTGCAGACCATCAATTTCTTAGGCCATGCTTTCAGAGCTCAATTCTGACTACTATTGTCACGTCCTGAACATGCAAAGAGTAACATGCAATATTGCTGCGAATAAAAACCATTCAGCTGCCTCTTTTCTGACATTTAATCAGAATGACAGATTAAATGGAAAACAGAAATAGAAATTGATGGAAATGAAAGCAATTTCATGCGACTTAGTGGCAGAAACATGAGAAACCGATGCATGAGGTAATCTGCAATGTGAGATGGCGTTAAAACGGGTCAAGATTTCGCATGCACCTTCTCTGCTGACCCTGGAAGTGTTTGGAAAGTTGTTCTCTTTGGCAAGCGTTTTGATTTTTGTGTCAAGCCACCTACTGAGCCTCTATCATCAGGCAGAGTGCCTCCTTGCCCTTCAGGGGCAAGTTTTTCCAACCGTTCCTTTTCCAATTGTTTCTCCAGTTTTCGCGTTGCCTTCTTCTGTTTGCGTTGCTGGAATTTGCCATGAGAGTTGTAATTGTGGAGATGGGACCCCACATGCTAAAGTAAATCATATCATTTACGATTCGTGGTTGATATGCATTCCACAGGCAAAGGACCTCTTCCTTCTTGTAATGGGTCTGGTGAACAATGAGCAGGACGCGTTGACTTGTCTAAATAGAGTCTATGGAGTAGCTAAACTTACAAGTGATATATGGAAACCCTTTTATGTTTCTCTTCTTTTTAAAAAAAAAAAATTTGCTATCGATAACCACAAATGATGCAGTATCCTAGTGTTTAAGGTTTATAGGCCCATCACATTTGTTTATCACGCATTAGCATATAAGATATGTATACTCCCATACCTTTTCTTTGCGCTCCCTGATTTCCTCCTGTCTCCGCCGTTCCTCTGCCTTGGCGCGCCGCCGATGCCGCTCAATGGTGGGCAAAATTTTGTCTGCAGCAAGGTTCTGGCGGAACTGGCAGAAGTCTGACCAGTATGGGAATAAAACCCGGAACACGGTCAACTGTAAATAAGAGAAGAAAATGTCACATATCTCAAAGCATTAGTGATTAATTAAACATGTGTTTAGGTAAACATATCTTTACTTGTAACTTCATGCTGCATGCCCGGGTTGCATGCTCGATCTTCATATTTTTGATAAACATTGAATCACCAGTGTGTAGAATGTACGTGTGCACGTGGCCTAACATAATCTGGTCAGTAGCCATAGATTGATTTTAACAACAATAACATATTACCATGCAGTGCAGCTACATTACAAGAAGAGTCATTATGGTCTATACACAATCATGGTACAATGCATCTGGGACTATAATATACAGCAGCATATATCAAGAAGCTTAGAAAGCTGATTAGAACTGCTTATGTCTCCACTCCGCTCTCTCCTCCCTTAATACCTGAGCCTCCCTGAAGACATAGGGTGTAGCCTCCAGCTTCCTCTCCACAATCCTGTCTGCCATCTCCTGGGTCAGATCCACCTGGAGGGCAGGGGGGATGGGGGAGTCGATGAAACAGTTGACGATGGCAACCGTCTTTTGTTGTATCAATGAGCGGTCTGAATGTAAGTGGCACAGGTCCTGACAGAATAGAACAGGTGGGAACATGTTAACAGAAATCAGGTATGTGTTTTTTATCTATAGTTCAGGGCATTTATATACAAATTGTATGTATGTTTTATATCTAATACATGTACCTCCATAGGACAATGGATGCAATATTGGATATCGGGTGGTTTATTCAACCCCATCCACGTCGATGTAATAAAGAAAATGCTGACTTTACTCCAATGCATGGATGGAATTTACATGGATAACCACATGTTTATTCAATGCTTGAGGCAAATCTCAGGATAAACTTTGAAATCTTTGCTATTTGGAAATACTCCCCTCCCTGTTTGCTATTTCTAAATTCCAGACATGATATATAAAAGATCTAATATGCATGTGTCATACCTTGTATCTTTGTATCTCCTGCCAGAAGAGCACGTCATTTTCATAATGATCTCCCTTTATGGAGACAAACCTTCTGAACTGTAGAGATGTGATAGGGTTGAGTAAGGCCTTTCTGAAGACAATGATATCTGTAGAGGAAGACACCCAGCGACTCTCCAACATCTGTAAATACAATGAGACAATTTACTGATGATGGGTAATTGTAACTACTTTTACATTTGCCTAAACTAGAAACAATGCGAGACTGTTTTTACGCTGCCAGGCCTTAGCTAGGAAGAAAAGGCCGATTGTACTATTATAGTGTCCACTAATCTTCCCTCTTTCCGTCTTACCTAGACTCCAGCTTACCCCCTCTGTATGCAGCCATTGGGAGCTATACCTGACATTGATATTGTACTTATCCGTACTGAATTCGAACCAGCACACTTAATTAGTCTACACTATGGGCTGAACAGATCTGGGGATAATTTATCATTTTCAGATGTAGTTGGATTGCTTACCCTCCAAATAGCCTGTGACTTCTTTTTCTTCTGAATCATAACGTCCTCGACAACGTCATCCATGGAGGACCTGGGCCGCTGACGATCTGCGAACTCCGGTGTTGCCAAGAAGAGCGGCAGCCATTTCTTCTCCAGGCGTGCCCGGACGTACTTCTGGGCCTCCAGGAGGCTGGCAGTGGGTGGGCGGTCATCAAGTAGTTTACCCCATCCACCCCCTACTGCCATCACCTGTGAGGTACACAAGGAAGGGTTGGTAACATTCAAGCTGTGACGATTATCGAATTCATGACCATGAGGCATATGTATATATACATGTGTATAGCAGAATTCCAGCTCTCATAGTGCTAGCAGCACGGTTCTATATAAATAGAAACATAGAGAATTGGTATTGGTATACAGAACCCTTTTACATGAAGATGATTCACTTGCTGCACATTCTAAGTTCATGTAATTAAAGTAAGCCAGTCTTTACCCCGACAGTTCATCGTATATGTATGGGTTGAATTGGAGGTATTCAATTCATAACAGACTTGGCCACATGTATTTCTTGGACGGACCAAATGAGGCCTATGAGGTAATATGGCATATAATGCATGCTTGTGTTTCACATAAAAGTGATCTATGTGCCATGTGTTGGTGTTCAACTAACGCAAGCTAAACTTGGAGTTACTCCTTACCCAACATGAATGTCTAATAGCATTATTTTGTGGTTCTTGCTCTAATTCCAAATCAAAACTAGGTGAATTTGAACTCAAGGCAACATTTCATCCATCTGAAACAGATAGTGGTCAATTTCAAAAGAAAAGAATTAAAATGTGTTTGACTCTCCAAATTGAGGTTTTCCAAAGGCCTATGTTATACACAATTTCAAGGCTTCGAAATCCAAGAAAACTTCATCCTTCTGAAACATACCCAGGAGTGAATGCAATTATTCTTAACCGACATATAGAAGCTGAAGCGTTTCAAATTCAATTTGAATAGTAGTGCACAGGTGTGGGTATGGTATACATTGTAATTATGAGCAGCTCATCATGCTAAAAGAAGGCATGCTAAGGAGTCAGCGTCACCTCATCTATAAACTGCATCAAGAGATTCTCTGTCTCCTCTTCTGTAGGCTTAGATTTAAGAGCCAATAACTCAGCATCCTCATCCTCATCTCCTTTCCCCTGTTCAATCGGCTGTTTATCCTTCGTATGACCTTCAATTGACCCTTCCGTGAACCGGACGCCTTTCTTAGACCTGTTGTGAACGGGGTTTTCTGCGGTCGGCTTAATATTAGGAACTAGGGGTGGGATCTTTTCGGGGTCTTTGTTTTCAGTGTTTATAAAATCCGCTGGAACGGCAGACTCTTTTGTGCTGACTCCCTCATTAACTCCAACGAGAGGTCTTTCATCAATAATTGGCAGCTTAAGGCCGTCGCTTTGGTTACTTTCTGTGCCACCTTCAGTGATGAGAGCAGGATCAGGCTCTGAGCCATCTTCAGGTCGAGAATTTTTTGACTCCTTTGAACAGCGTGTTTACAAATCAATGGTGTTACTAGTAAATACATTCCCCTTAGAGGAATATAACTGAAGGAGAATCTCCTTTGACCTCTTCGACACCATTAAGGAAATCGAAATCCACAAAAATAAAACCCGTAGTCGCATGAACAAGATATACTTTCAAACTTTCCAGCATTATGATTTAATCTACTTACGTTTCAATTTCACTTTTGCTATTGACATGTATTCTTATCACACTGGGACTTTGCTATCAATATTGATTCTTATCACAGTGCACCAATGTCTAGCATGTACATATGGACACATATGAGGCAACTAAAACCTTAGTCAACTTACCTTCTCTTGACCTTCCTTTCCTGCAGGACTATTGGGTCCAAAGAAGTACTTCTTGTTCATGTATTTAGTCTTAATATCCTTGGCCTTATGATCACGTTTACGCTCTTCGTTGTGGGGTGTTCGGCGGAAGGCCTCGATGTCCATCCAGCAGAGAATGTCCATGGAGGCGTAGTTCTCAGCCAGGAACTGTCTGAAGTGTTCCAGCTCTATCCTGTTGTGGACCAGCTTCTCCAGGGTATAGTCTCTAAATTCCTCTGGTATGGACTCGAGTAGCGACTCGTCGTACACTGGGTCCTGATACCCTACCATCGGGTCATCAGGGGTTTCTGGGCGCTGCAGGTAAAGATAATCGTACTAAGATTTTGGGGATTCATTCTAATTTAGATATTCACTTTTGTTTTTTCCAAGAGAAATGCTGTCATCTCCCACAATCACAACACAGGATATCAAGATTTATCATTTATGACATATGTGACACTACATAATTTGTCTGGTGTATATTTTATATATTTCCAAGTATGATTATTAAATATCATTTTCATATAGAATCCACTGGTCCCCCTTCTTTCGGACACATAGGCACACACAACGACACTTGTTGACAATAATGCATATTTCTTGGTGAAAGAATCGAAGGGACACTTTAATATGAATTGTCTCATGCATGACAGAGTGATTCGAAGTTAGGAAGGAAGATGTATTGGGTGAAAATCCTAGAGAGTAATGGCAATCGAAGAGTATATCTAACAGGTATCGACTGTATTTATATGTTACCATAACTTCTAGTAAATCTAATGGATTTGGCCAAAATATGGCTGAAATTCTGTTGATGCCATTAGTTTGAAGATTTCCAAAGCATAGGCAGTCAGTGGACAAGGTTGGCAACCTAATGTTACATTTATATGATTTAGATAGGGTGAACTTAATAAGCGATGCCATTTTCTATCGTAGAGTGCATCACCCAGTTGGATAAAGAATGTAGGTAGTTGTCAATGTTTCCAACGTTGTTCAAAGATTACCTTCGATTTCTATACATGTATATTTATAAAGTGACTAAGCGTATTTAGGCATGCCTAACGACATAATTCTGTCAGATGTCGGCCAAACTCAGGAGAACTTATGACATAGATTAATGGCAAATTAATGGCAGAAATCGTGTAACATCTTTTTTTTTCTGGAAATATAGATATAGTAGAATGGTTCAAATAGGTGTAATCATGTAGGACAAATCTGAAGTATGTGTAATGTTCCTTCAGTTGTTGTTTTTTTTATCTTGATACATGGACATGCGTGAATCAAGATTGTGTTTTTTTTTTCACAGGAGCAGACTCAAAATGAAAAAAAGTAGATTGGAGAACAGTAGACAGAACAAATAATGGAGTATTTGTATCAGAAAGTCATGTGTTTTTAACAAAGATATTGCACAATGCAGAACACACATGCAAACATATCCACTGATAGTTCATGCTGTGTGAAATAGTCATAATTCACCGCGATATCGTCCAAATCCAGTCCAGCGTCCCCTATCTTCTTGACGATATCCCCAAGCTTCCCTCCCTCCGCTGCGAATCCTCCAAAGCCATCTTTTGTCCCGTGTTCAGTTTCGCGTAGTTTCTCTAGTATTTTCCTGGTTTCCTTTTGTTTGATAATTGCTAGCTGTTTCAGGATTATCTGTCGTTCTGAATCTGTGAATGCTTTACCTACCTCACCATTTTGAATCTTCTCTATGAGAGATTCTCTGTCTCTCATTGTTATCTGATGGGCCCCACTATTATGCACGGATTCGAGGTGATTTTCTATATTCTTTATCTCAGTAAGTACCCCAGCATCTCCTTTAGCATTTTGCTCTATCTGTTTCAAAACTGACGCTTGTGATTTCTCGGTCAGATCTACCATGAACGTAGCTCGAGCTGCCAATTTCAAACATGCCATGATGCCTTCTCTTAGGTTGTTTGATAATGAAACGAATCCCCCCTCTCCATTGCACACTCTTTTTATGAGATCAATTCTCTCGTTATGGCTTATTGGAAGGCAATTGGTTCCCTCTGATGTAATATTTATACGTGTATGTCTCAGGATCTCCTCCCTGTTGTCCTCTTCCAGTGCCTCCATGCCTCCTGTTCCTGTCCGTAGGAACTTTAGTAACTCCAGCTGCTGACCTGGAGTGGCCTCAGCCTGGATTTCTGTTCCGGCAGCAATGGTTAACATGCTGGTGATGTCTTGTCTAACACCCTCATCCAACATGGAGAAGTCCCCGTTTGCCTGAGATAGTCTCTGAATTAGAGCGTCCCTCTCACCATGTGTTATCTCCTCTATACCACCAACCTGGAGATGCCTGATAATCTGCTGACGTAGATGATATTCCAACCCACTGGTAGGACCCTTACCCTCCTGGAAGTCTTGAAGCATGTTTAGTCTTTGTTCATATATCAATCCTTCATTTTCTTCGGCCATTCCCCCATACATCTCGGTGACAATGTCTAAATCCTTTTCTGATGGGACTGAGGTGTTTAACATAATGTTAACTTGAATGTGCTTAACTATCTTCTCACTATCAGCAATGGTTAAAGTATTAAATGACCCTTCCCCAGCGCGGAGTTGATCAATGAGGCTAGAACCATTAGTCAGTGGTTTAGTTAGATGCTGGAGGAGTGAGTGCTGGTCTTCCAGACTTAGGTGTTTCAATTGTCCTTGCAGGTTTGTCACATCAGATATGAGCTGCTCACGTTCCTCCAGAGTCTGTTTGTTGAGCACCTCTTTGGTACCTGGGATGGTGAGGTAGTTCCTCATAATGGCCTCCCTGGTACGGGGCACAGCTAACCACAGTTCTACATTACTGTAGTTCAATGGTATGGATCCAGATCGGGGTGTGGGTGGTGTGGTGGGTTGTTCAGATTTTGTAGAACGCTGTATTATCTCGTCCTTCATCGATGATTTACTTCGCTGCATTATATTCAAGTGTTAAATTAATGCTTAAGAGAAATTCGAATTTCCATGAGAGATGTATACAAACAGAAAAGATGAAACAACGAATGCAATATTGCCGTTTTTTATGCCCATGGGAAACTCTGCATCGTTAGTTCCTTATGGGTAAATTGATGTGACAATTATTGATACTAAGTATCGGAATTCATGAAGTTCATCTCAGCGACTAGGAATGCAGTAATCTTAACAGGATGGACGTGTTAATAAGAATTTGAGTGATTAATGCAGTACTATGTACCTTCTTAGAAACCAGGTAATACTAGTCAAAATACATCCTTAGATGTCACAAGTAGGTAAGATTATCAGAAGGAAACACTTTTGAATGCTCAGGACAGTGAGCAAAAGTTCGATCCTCACGAATCTGTCGAAAGTCTGACTGAAAATAAAACGCTGGAGTATACTGTGATACTCTTGACAAGGTAAATCATATACATGTTCCACGAGTAGCATGTGGACAAGGTTGGTGACATTAATCGGAAAGGGCTATGTCATCTTCATTTAGTTAACTTGTGAACGTCAACTACGTAGGATGCTGAATATATAGCTTACCTCCTTTATGATGCCTCTTCTTTGTAACGTGACCATGTAGCGAGACCTTGTGTCTATATGGCGTTTCACTTCTATCAGCTCAACCTGGTGAAATCAATGGCAATGTTTGCTTCAGAAATATCAGTGGGGCTTTACCTGAAATCCTAACTTTATCCTAAGGGGCTTTTAACGAGTACCTATACCCAACGTGTCTTATTGATGGTTGTATACGTCCTAAGTAAATGAGAGATAACAAAGCTACTCCTACATAGGCATGTTTTCACTAGAAAGAAACAGGGTCAATATAGTATTCTGATCATCCTGTTATCACTTTTTAACATCTCTTTATTCTATAGCTGTAGAAATATAGGTGCCGCATATGTACATTTGTGTGTGGATATTCTATGTCTAGATCAATGTGACTTAATTTGTTCTTCTCTTTCTCAAATCTGAACTTACCCCCTGGTTTATATGGCATTTGAAATATATCGGATGATATGTTATATTCGGGCAATTGGCAATGGTAAATCAGAGAGTAAGAAGTAGGTGTGAAAATGCTGTTTATATTATATTCTGAGCTCCTGTAATTAGCAATTAATTAGATATGCAATATCCACAAAATAACTAGATACCTTACCACTGAAAAAAAAGATAATGAGTGTAATAGATTTGACTTGATCTATTTCAAATGGCTACCTTGTCGAAGGTTGACAAATCTGACACGATCATTTGGGACCAGGAATCGAAGAGCATTTCCAGAACCAGTTCCTCCGCTGCATCAAACAGGTCCTCGTAGGGCGGATTAAGATGGCTGTGAATGGATGTCCGTACTTGGGGACTGCAGTGTAGGTCATGGGGAGCTCCGGTCACAATGTATTGTGAGAAAATGAACTAGAACGAAGAGAAAAGAATTTTGAGTAATGTTTATTTGACAGATGTTTAAAAGATGAATACTCAGGTCTGTGTGTACCCATATTGGCACAGACACAGAGTGGGCTAAAAAACCAAGAGGAACAGAGCAGATAAAGATGACTATACGATTGACTCGTGAAGACCAGAAGAGAAATGCATCGATTTGTGAACATTAACCATTAATGTATGAAAGATGTTCTATAGTACAGCCTCCGCGTCAACTAAAGTGCTACTTTTGGGGCTTCATAAAGCTCGTTCATGGGAAGCAATCGTCTAGATTGCTGCCAGAACTTGGAGACAGCTCAAGTTGCTGTCTGCGAAGTGTGGCTTCGTGAGAGGCGGTGAGTGAAAGAAGACAGTACACCTACTTTGGCCTTCTTCTCCAACAGGTAGACGTCCAATATGTCGGCGTAGAACATATTATGATACTCCTGCAGCTCGTGCCAGAATGATAAAGCGTCAAGCCACAGCTGAAATGAATACAAAAAGGAAATGTCAGGTGCGTCTATCTGAATTCAGGTGATGTTGGTTATCGTAGAGGCAGGCTGCTGTGATACCTTGATATATATGAAATCCAGTTATCATTTTCTTTTAATAATAGCCTCTTGGGGCCTGTTATCTGATTATAACTAGTAATGTTTCAGTTCCATAACATACAGCAATTGCTGGATATGTCTTGAGAATAGTACATGAAAAAAATGGAAATGCTACACATAATAGAACACAACACCGGACATTGAGGAACAGCAACGTAGGGGTGTGGGTTCAAGGGGGTGTGGGGGTCCAAGGTACACATAGCCTTTTGAATTTTAGAACAGAATAGCAAGGCAAGGTTCTTTTAAACTAGGTACATGTCAGCCTTGCCGAATAAAAGCTTTTTATGACTTATGTAATATGGATAGTTAGATTGAACGGAGGATCCTAAGTGCACTCTGATATTCTAGAAGAGGGTAGATTAACCTAAAGACGGCCATTCCTGTGCAAGTTTTCAATGAGGGATTTGTAGTGGCTAATATCTCCGAAAGTTTTAGGTCCTCAGACTTCCAAAAGGTACTGAATGAACGATAATTGTTTAGGATTTTTAACTGCTATATTTCAGAAATCCATGTATATATTTTATTTCTAGTTTATCACCCTTACTAAGAACATTCCATTTAGTTCATTTTCACCTTGAGACGTCCACTTTGCACCTAGAGCCGACTACCTAAGACCCACCCTTGTAATAGTATAGATATAGAGCAAGTACAAAGGATCCCAATTAAGTAATCACAGGGTCACATTACCTGAGTGTCAACTGTCATTTTATAGAAGGATCCCAAATAAGGTGGCGCTTTCTTGGAAATTTTTTAACGATTATAGAGAACAAACCTTTTTGAAATTGGCCCTAGGTATATTTCACATATAAGTTTTTCATAGCAGTTCTAATATAACCATAGATTTTTTGTCAATGTGTGTCCTATAGAAGGTCGGGTTAAAGTGGACCCTATATTGTATTTTCATATTGACGTCAGAAAATTGTTTTCATAACCCCAATTCATTACTGCGGATAAAATGCTACAGCTATTTCCTTCATAAGGCTAACTCCAAAGGAATAGGGAACCAGAGTCCTCAACCCATAAGCATGTTTGCAGGGTTTTAGGCCAACAGTATCGTCATAGGTGACCGCATTGACACTTATAATTAGATTAGTGTATGTCCTTGCTAGGATGGAGAAGTCGGGATCGGCTGTGATACGGTGGATAAAATAATAAACTCATTGTTTCCTCGTTCCTTTTACTGTTTCTCGTAGGTCTTCACAATTGGATAGACCAGACATTACACGTAAGCAAAGGTTGCAATTCTGTGTCAATGCCTAAGTTTTTGGATAATCAGATCTCGGCTGATAGGTATATTAGCAATGATCATGATAAGAAGCCATTTCTGGCAAGATGGACAGTTTCTAGAGAGGGCTATATAAGCGTCGTAAGGCAATTAACACGTGGTGACACATTATTAACTCTCATGTTAACCATGTGGTAACACATTTCTAGTATTGCATGCAGCTGGGATTAAGAATTCCACCCTGCATAAACCCTATACCATGTATGACCCTTATACCCTGTATGTTAGGGGAGTAGTTTCCTGCCAGGGTCAATGGTGGCAGATGGATGAGAAGTAGGCGGATTGTGTTCGACATTTGATCTACTGCTACAACAACGATAATGAACATGAGTGGAGAGGGAGAAACCAAACGATATAGGCTACAGAGCCAGTTGTCCCGAAGGCAGTCAGAGATTCAAGTTCATATAAGACACTATTTTACTTCCAGGAGGAAGGAACCTTTAGAATCAATCGTGTATCACTGAACAAAATCCACACTCTCTGGAGGTATGCATCTGTTCAATTTGAGCCTTAACACTATGTATTCAGTGTTTTCTCGACTGAAACTCCCCCAATACATGAGAAAGGGAGAGTAAACATTGCAGCAATAGCATATACAGTATAACTTATCATTTCATACCTTCACAGCGGACTATCAGGTAAAAATTTACCCTGGTATAGAGACTGCAAGAGTGTCAAGGTTCTTACTAGAAGCTCACATTAAACTTTCCTGACTTTCCCTGTCTCAAAAATATTTTCCTTGACTAAATTTTAAGGTCTCAAAATATGACTATATCAAAGGTCTTATCTAAAAAAGAAATCCCAAATGCTTCCATAAATTATCGATCATATATCAAAACTTAACATCCATAAAATAATTGCCTCCATCGGAAGGAAAGAAAATCTTTGAATGCCCCTGAGGGAGATCAAATCACAAAAACAAGTGCAACATTCTGGTAGGTTTTCCCTGACTTTATCTGACTCGTGAAAAAAACGTCATAAGAACCCCTGACTGTTTCTGATATTCCCTGACCATTTTATTTTCACTGACCTTCCTTGACCTGTGGGGACCCTGACTAACACACCCTTGTTAATCACAGACTTACTAGTCATCCATATTAAACTTACCTGGTTACCAGTAGTGTCTAGGTATTTCCTAATGACACCTCCTGCTTTCTTCTCAGATGCCAGCGCCTGGAGAAGGCCCTCCATGCGGCGCCCACCCAGGAAGTCAGAGGCCTCGCTGGCAGCGTAGTCACTTGTAAGGGACATGGCAGTGGCCGGTCTGTTCCCCCCACGTGGGGTGCTGCGTACGGAGGAGGGCATAGAGAGGTTGGAGAACGTCTCCCACTGGTCTGAGGACCTGGACGCCCGGCCACGTCTGTCTGGGGCAGACCTGCGGGGTGGGAGTGGTAAAGGCAATTAGTGAGTGAGTGGATAGTAGAAGTTTAACGCCATTTCGACAACTAAGGGCATATTTATGGCGAGAACGACATTACACAATTTCACAGAGGAATGTGTCGGTGCCTGCGCATATATGCACCACACACATTTTGAAGGGGTAGGAAAGAGGAGATATAGACCCTTTTAAGTGGGCTAGGGAGGCCCTAAAGGCAATTAGTAAGTTTAAACTTAAATAGATATGATATCCCCTATCTTGCATAGTCCTTGTGTGATTTTTGAAAGATAAAATACATCAAAACATATTATGGAGAGTATGATATAGTTCTTAACTGTTCATGATATTAAGATTGAACAGTATCTATGTCGCCATGCGTGAGTAATATATACAATGTACAATGCACATGGCGCAGTGTGTAAGCAGTATGTGAAATGTACAATGTATATTATGTCGTCATTTGTACAAATACATCATGAATATACATGTGTTAGTAATATATGAAAGGTACAGCAAGGTTTACCCCTGTTGACATATGTAAGTAGTATGAAAAGTACCAAGTACAAGTGTTAGTAGTATACAAAAGAATAGATGGAAAGTACAATGTCTATATTGCCATATCCTCAAGTTAAGTTGTCTATGCAAAAGCATGATGTATGTGTCACCATGGGTGAGTACTTCATGACAAAAATAATGAATATGTCATCTGTGAGCAGCATATGAAAATTTACAAGTCCGACAAGTGTTAGTAGTATATGAAGTCACATTTGATGTGTTGCCATGTGTGAGCAGTATATGGAAAGTATATTGCATGTCGCCATGTGTGAGGAGCAGATTTCCCCATGTGGAAATATTATAGAGAAATCATATTTTATGTTGCAAGATGTAGGTAGTAAGCACAATGTACATGTCACCATATGTGAATGCATGTAGTTTTTGAAAAACCAGAATGTACATGTCGGCATATGTGAGTGGTACATTTATTTGAAAAGCCACCATGAACACATCACCATAATTATATGTGAGTAGTACATTGATATGGGAAAGTACAATGTACATGTCGCCATAGGTGAGTAGTATATGGAAAAGTACAATGTACATGTTGCTATAGGTGAGTAGTATATGAAAAGGGATACGGTACATGTCTCCATAATTATGTAAGAAGTACATAAAAAAGCATAATGTACAAGTCGCCATATGTGAGTAGTGTATGAAAAGGAAAATGTACCTATGGCCATTTGTGAGTAGTATATGAAAAAATACCATGTACACATCACCATACATGTGAGTAGTATATGAAAAATCACCATGTACACATCACCATACATGTGAGTAGTATGGAAAAGGAAAATGTACAAGTCGCCATAAGTGAGTAGTGTATAGAAAAGGACAATGTACATGTCGCCATATGTGAGTAGTGTATGGAAAAGGACAATGTACATGTCGCCATATGTGAGTAGTATATTGAAAGGCATAATGTATGTGTTGCCATATGTGAGTAGTATATGGAAATTTACAATGTACATGTCGCCATATGTGAGTAGTGTATGAAAAGGCATAATGTACATGTCGCCATATGTGAGTAGTATATGGAAATGTACAATGTACATGTCGCCAAATGTGAGTAGTATATGGAAAGGCATAATGTACATGTCGCCATATGTGAGTAGTATATGGAAAGGCATAATGTACATGTCGCCATATGTGAGTAGTATATGGAAATGTACAATGTACATGTCACCATATGTGCGTAGTATATGGAAACGTACGATGTACATGTCGCCATATGTGAGTAGTATATGGAAACGTACGATGTACATGTCTCCATATGTGAGTAGTATATGAAAAAAGTGCAATGGACATGTTGCCATGTCTGAGTAGTATATAACAGCTGCATGGGCGAGTTTCACCCCAATACTTGACTAACCGTGTGGTTCGTGGGGTGGCGGGTGGCCGAGGCGTTTCTGAGCCGCTCCCAGATCTGTTGCGTGCACATACAAGCTGTTTAGGTGTCTTCTTGGAATTACGTTGGCGTTCCTGATTTTCCTTCTCCTTCTCTTTCTTCTTGTCCTTGTACATTTCGGGAAGAGAGTGCGTTCTTTTCATTCCTACTCTCGGAGTAGTTGACGGAAGTTCCTTCGGCTGAAATATCCGGAGAGTGACTGATGCATAAACTTCACTCAAACATCTTAGTCTAGATCCAAGTGAGCGATAATTACATTATTCCGCCACATTGTTGGATTTACTAGAATGGTAATAATGGTTATTGTACGCTCTTGCATGGTCCTGCATCGTCCAATGACTTCGCTGTACATATGTCTGGGGAAATCAAGTACCCTACGACTACCTTCCAAATCAATCTAGAAGACCAAATTATAAGGTTGTCGTGATCCAACTCTCCTGATGCCCATTATTATACAGAAATCTGATTCACTCAGCATTTGAAATAAGTATCTGGATATGGAAACTACAAACCTCCTCTTTTTGGGGTGTCACGTCATCAAACATGGATGTGATGGTCATTGTAGGACGCTCCATTTGACGTAGTCGTGGCATGCACGTCTTTGGACGTAACGGCAAAAGGCCTATAGTGGGTGGGCTCGGATGGCACTCGCCAGGTGGTGCAGTCTGTCTCTGTAGGTTATACATGTAGTTCCGTTCTGGCCGTGCAGCTGACGATTGTTGAAGCAGGAACCGAGGAGTCCTGAAGGGAGCCAGGTGAAATAGTGTATTTGATGATTTTTTTCATAAAATTGATCAATAGTTGTCAGAGAAAAAAAAACAGATCAAGTAGGATCAAGTGGATATATTTGACTGATCTAGTGGACATCAGGTGGACTACCATAAGAAAGCAAGTCATCATCTTTACATAAAACAGGCTCTCCAAAACGGGAGGTCGAATATGATGCAATTGAGAAAATACGTCATTTTCTGTTTGAGCGTGATACAAATATGTAATTGAAATGAATATTTGGTTTCCCATGAACATTGTTCAAATGTGGCGACTTACCAATACAATAGCAAAGGCTCTGCTACTTTAGTTTGCACTGCCATGAGCTTCTCCATGGTCCACTGAGATGGCTCCACCAATCCCAGATCTACTTTAGTTTCCCGAGGGAGTTCATAGGGGGCGCCAGGAAGTTGGTAGCGTTCTCTCATAGCAGCCAAGTACCTGACGAGTATAGCATAACCTTTAACATACATGGATAAGTATCTGTTGAAATATTAGTGGTTAAATAGCTGATTTAGATATGACAATGGCAAAATGTCAATCAAATTTAACAGATTTCAAGTGTTTTCAAGTGAGTAACTTACAATGATTTCTGTCAACAGGTTATTGATATAAACTATTAATTGTTATCAGTTATTCTCAGGAAGTTCCATGTGAAAGATTTACCCTATGGTGTTTCCTGCATCCAACAAAAGACGGCCTCGATCAACATCTAACCAGAAATACCAATTCTTCTCTCCGCGAGTATTTCTCAGAAAACGCTTGAAATTCTCTATGCCCTTCTTGCTGGTTAATTTGAATTTCCTTTTTCTCTTTTTGAATATCTTATCTCTGTCCTCATCATAATCATTATCGCTGTCAAGCATGGAGTCCTCCCCGCTATCTGACGCCTGTGTTGTGGAGGTCAGCTCCTGTTTCTTAACTTCACCTTTTGGTGGTTCCTTAAAATACGATGCTTTAGAGCTAGAGGTCTCTGTCGGCGACGCGCTGTTTGTCGTGGTCTGCGACTCATTTGCCGTCTGCTGTGATTCATTTGTCGTCTGCTGTGATTCATTTGTCGTCTGCCTGGGACTGCTGAGGGGAGAAAACTCAAGTTGACCTAGGTCTCCCAAAGTGAGTCCACTGAGTTTCTCCCTAGAGCAGAGGTCACTGATGACCTGGTTAGAACGGACTACCTCGGCAGGCTCCATTCCAGTCGTCTTGGCGACGGCATACTTGAGAACCGTGCCCACAATGACGGAGCCGAGCTTGTCAAGGTCATCATATGTGTGTTCATCTAACTGGCCGCTGGTTGCGACACTGTCATCAGGGTTGGTGCCATCCGGCAGGTCGCCGCTCTGTCCCACTGAAGGTACTGGAGAGGGGGCGCTGCGCTGGGACGACGTCTCCGTCGGTACCTCAGAGGCTGAACTGGACGCGTCGTCATCGTCGTCGTCTTCCTGTGGCGGCATGGCGTAGACGGTTCCGCCCCTGCGCACACCGCCTTTTGCCACCAGACATACGGCATCCGTGCCGCGGGGCGTCCTTGGCGTCAAGGGCTTGCTGTCGGGCCGGAAGAGGCGGGATTGGATGCCGTGGGGAGGGGGTCCTGAGGCGGTAGTGCCCTCCTCAGCCTCTCCGTCCCCCACGCCCACCTCGCTCTCCCGCAGATCATCCTGGCTGACTACGCTGTTGGCGTAGCCGGTCACATCGAGGGTACTGCCGTGTAGAGATAACTTGGTGGGCGAACCAATGCCGCTGTCCCGCCACATAGAGTCTGTGGCACTCAGGGAGGAAATTGGCCTAGTGCCTACCCCACTCATGGGCCTGACCCCAGTCATGGCGGCGCTGACCGGCCGAACGCCCCTGGGGGTGGAGCCGGGCGGCAGGACAGCACTGAATGGCCGGGGTCGTGGTGAGCTCGAAGAGCTGCTCACCGTCGTGTGCGCCATTTTAGCCTGCGACACCCAGGCCTCTGTGTCGGTAGTGGATGCAGATCCCATGCACACGAACATGTCCTTCATTATTTTCTGAAACAGGACAAGGCCAATATAATATATATAAGATTCAGTATGTTCTCGCTCCTATTGGATAGAGATTATAGTTACAAATATCTTCAGGAGTCTGCAATGAAGTGTACATGTATATGCATGCTATGAAATCACTCTCAACATTTACAACGGTAAATATGTGACTAGGATTCTGTATATTGATTCAAAAACAAACAGTTATAGACAAACCTACGTTGGACTATAATACAAGGGTGAGAATAAAAGTAGACTCTTCTATGGTATTACTGTTATATTCAGCCATATACCAGAAGAAGAAAAAATATTTACTGTTCGGTTGTGTACTACACAACAGCTTTATTCATTTTACCATCAAACATGAACTTCCACCACCCACTGTGTTAGATAGGCAGGCTATTCAAAATCCATTCAATGGCATTGCTTCTAGTGCTGGGTCGATTTCTTTCACTTTGATTTAGGTTATCATGGGATAAAAATCAAAATCAAAATGGAATAAATAATGATATATAATGGCTTAGGTTTTGTTTTGACAACTAAGTGAATTGTGTTATGTGATTGTATGAAAAAAGTATTATTGTGTGATGTGGTAATGTGGAGGGACCTGTACCTTGGGAGTCTTAAGACTATTTATGAATATCTATAATCATGTTGTATTAGAAAAGTTAAATCGTAGATGATTCTTCATACAAAACCCGCACCAATCTTCGACACTAATATCACCAGGTTACCTAATATTATATCAAATCACAAACCCAAAAGAATCATGGAAAGTCGCTGAATGAAATGGTACTGCGACAAAATTGTAACTTAAAAGGATGTACGAATTTCAGCTTGCAAAGGACCAATGGAAAGTGCGAAAAACTTAAGGTGTTTGACTAAATGGAAACAGGTAGAGGATAACAAAAGATTGAAGGTATACACGTTTCAAATTATATGTATATATGGTATAAATTGTTGCAGGTCAGGAGGTAAGGTGCATAACACACTGGAGGGGTCTACATACTGCCTTGCTGGGAATTTTGACCCTTGGTGTGTCGTCGTTCTCTTCAAGTTCCTCCTGAGGGTAAAATTGCGCATATAATCTACTACATCACAACTACAGACTACTACATGTACATTCTATATAGAAGATAGGGGCGTTGCATGGAGTGGAATTTCTACAATACACTAACAGAAGCAGGGTTGGAAGTAAGAAAATACATAATTCTGGAGTAACGTTAACTTAATACAACTGACAATGTATTGAAAACCACATGCAGATATACATATCAAACGTTGAAACAAAGTATGTGTTTGATACGTGACGATAGAAAATTATGTAGTGATACATTTAATAGACACATACAATTCATTTGCTAAAATTCCTAAATGCATAGCTTAAAATTACTTATCATTTACTAAGCTAACTACGTTGTACCTGATTAATCCGATGAAATTTCTATTATTTTTCTATTCTAAACTATTAGTGTTATAATTGCATCATATTTTAGGTATATCATATGTTTTGCTCTGTACCTGTTAGATTAGTTGACTATGTTCCAGTTTAAAATGAGGTGATCTATTATGTTATATGTTTCATTTGACACGTGATTGGTGGAAAGCATATCGCTTTGCTTTGTAAGGAGTGTGCTGCTACCTCTTAGTCAATTAATGTTTCTTTTTATCCTATGATGTAGTATATATTATTTGTGTGTCTACTACGACAGGTGTGAAAGGTGTGACCTGCAGATTGTGTGTGTAAAGTTATAAATACACCCTACATTTTCTAATGCTGCAAGGACAGCATGGTGTTTTGTACACTATGCCCTTTCGCCAGCAAGATGCATCAGGGCATACATAACCTGCAAGTTACCCTTCAATGCTTGATCAATGCAAAATGCTGATCCAATAGAGTAGATACATAATGTACACTCGGTGCTTCAATGCATTGGTGGCAACTTCCCAGTGGGCACTTGAATCATTGAAATAGCGTTGATCAACCATGATCATTATTACAACATTGATTCAACATTCTGTGTCCACAATGGCTACTTGAATCAACGTTGATTATGTTTGATAAACGTTATTTCAACGTTGATTCAACATTAATGTACCCGCTGGGTTGCTGGTCGGTGCTGCATTGATGCATCGTGGCAACAAGCATACATGAATCATGCCGTCCATAGAGGCTTTAACATTTGTTCTTCAACCTACATGAATAACACTGACTGAAGGCGCATTATTTTCGATAATCTCTCTGTGCCGATGAGAATAATTCTTTGGAATATTTTGAAGAATATTCTGTAGAATATCATCTGCTATTTGGTGTGATATATCTTCAGAAATATGCTCTGGTATACTCTCTGGGATGTCCTCTGAGAATACATCATCATTGTCTTGTTCTGGGAATTCACCCATAACCTCCTGTTCAGATGTTGAGTCTATTTGACCTCGCTCCTCTGGTATCTCTCCTGGATCCTTCAACATAAACCCGTCGTATATTTATTGACTTCTATGGAGAAGTAGAGAATTCTAGCTTCCATAATACATTACCTTGGATTAATAGCAATAGATCTAACTCTCTAGCTATTCAACGGATTTAGTTAAATTAATGCCATCATTCCATTCACACGTTCCCTTAACATCAAACATTCGACTAAAGTTGAATGAGGAGACCATCGAGATCACGGAGTCTGCATTACATATGTATACAATTCTCCTTGTATTAGGGTATGGCTTATCATTCCAGAAAGAAAATGAATATACTTAAATAAAAAGTCAATATAGACACAGATGCGGTTGGTGCGGTAAAGCTCATACACATGTTTTGGATATTTTCTGGACAATAGACTCTCTATCAATAAGTGCTTATACCATAGAGAAACAGCTCTATTACACCCTGGCAAACACGGGTCTATACATGTAGTCTAATTTGTCTCACGCGTAGAGCTTTATTCTCTATACCAATCAAGCAAATAGGCAATATTTATAAACACTATTGGCTTTATAACTCTATAAAAATTGTGTTTCTCACCTCATTCTCATCAGGCTCTGGTGGTGGCTCATTTTTTGGTTTACGTGTGGGTGGTTTGCGTGGTGTGCGGTCTAAACGGAGAGACACTGGTTCTGTGAGGTCGGCAGACACCTGGGTCTGAGCTACCAGGTGTGCCAAACGGTACTCCAAGTAGCACTCAGACTCCAGGAAAGATGACAGCCGCTCCTTTTTTATCCACTCTATCCCCTGCTCTTTGTTTAGGGTCTGAAACAGCGATGTACACTTTAGTGGAAAAAGTCACTGTGAACATGATAATTATTTTTCCAATGTATCAGTCATGTATCGAATATGAAAAATAGCCAACAGGCAATCACCATTTTCTATCTACATACTTTTCATGGCATCAGTATAGTAGTGCCATACTAGTACACCTGGCTGCTTAGTTCTACTTTTCAGATAATTAGTTCCAATTACTGTCGATGTGGCACTGATAGTCCATGTCGTTATTAGATTGACTGTGATGAGTTCTTCTCTTGAAATTGCAGTTACTACCCAAAGTATCAGCAGAGGCCTGGTGCAAATTGTATAGATTTACCTCCTCCAAATTCAACACTGCACTTACACAGTGAATATATGATGTGGTCTATACTCTGCATTGTTATTTCCCTCGATTACAGTACTTCCAGCATCCATAGTAGGCATGAATATTGAATGAAATGACTTTCTCCGAATTGCCATACTACTACTCCTCCTACTCAGCATCAAAAGTGGCGCTCAAACACTGACTGGAATAAGCCCCCTTTTCCTAATTGCCATTTCCCTATACTATACTCATAACACCAGCCGCAGGCATGCACGCTGAGTGCGATGAGTTCCCTTCTCTAAATTGCCTTTTCCCTCTACTACTCATATCAGTAAAATGGGATGATTTCTCTTCTCCAAATAGTATCACCAGGGGACATGAAATAGTTAATGTATAGCGTTAACCTCCCATTTACCATTCCCCTAGGCTGGTATTGGCAGCAATAGCTGAACTTGGACAGTTTGGTTTGTGGTAATGACTATCACATTGTCAACATTATCTCCTTCCTTTTACATTGCAAATGATACCAATGAGATCAATGAAGGCTTTTTTTTTGTGGTCGTGGTACAGAGGGAACAAGACGTGACAACCGAGATCTTGAGAAACATTCGACGTTTAATAGTTTCATCTGGTGTCAAGTAGTGTCTATTTAATCTGTCGACGTCATGATCACCACGATAATGAATAACAAACTTGAAGCAATACCTGATACTACTAACAACACCAAAGTATTAAAGTCTCGTTGTAACTCTGATGGCGTTTGGTAGGCTAGTAATACTGTGTAATAGATATATCAACACCATCGAATGGTTATGATCGATTTATTGTATAATATTCATGATATGTCCAGAATGCAGCTAATAAATATTCTGTCTGAGGCAACTATGATGTTTTTGTTCATATTGTAAAGATACCCCTTACAAAATGCCAATTTTAGCGTCTACTTCACATTATTACTATCAGTCTACTACATACACGGTACGGCATTTTCTCTTTACATAATCCATGAACTGGCTGACTATTTTCAAAGAACCGGTCAATTATCTGTTCACGTTTATTTTTCATACACATAAGCAAGAGTGCAGCTACAGGTGTTCAGGTTTTAGGAGCTACAGAAAGAAAGAAAGAAAGAAAGAAGGAAAGAAGGAAAGAAAGAAAGAAAGAAAGAAAGAAAGAAAGAAAGAAAGAAAGAAAGAAAGAAAGAAAGAAAGAAAGAAAGAAAGGGGGGAGACAGAGAGAGACATGTTGATAGATAACATCTGCCTACCTGTACAACGAAACTGGTGTCAATCTCCCTAGGTTCTTCCTCCTGGGGCTCCTCCATAGGTATGAGTGGGACGGGCATGAAGGAATGTCGTCGTACGGCCCTATAGATCTTCTTCCTGGGTCGCCCAGCCCGCACAGCCGCCTTGATTTCAGTTGCAAGTCGTTCTTTTGCATCAGTGACAATCTCAAAGCCCCCTGTCTCCTTGTTGAAGAAAAGGGGCTCAGGGAATGTCTGAAAGTGGAAAGATTCTTTGTGAAAAATAACTTCCATAATTACCCCCAAGATTATTAGTAGGACGCCTTTTAGGACGACAATTCGCCGTGTCAGCTCTTTGATAGCAAATTCTAGAATAATTATTCATTTATGTTCTGACAACTTATGTAGAGGCATTGTAACTCAACAAAGTATGGACCCCTTGGTACATAGAGAAAAAGGGTGTCTGGTGTGTGCCGTCATGAACTTTTTGCACTCGTAGAGATCCCATTCTCATCTTATGTTGGTTGCACGCTGTTACTTCCTTGTTGGTTCTTTTATACTTATAACCCTTAATGTGCTATGCATTTTATAGGACAATTAGAAGAAAAAAAATCAAACTCCTCTTATACGATATTCAATAAGGCCAACCAAAAACTGTTTGTTTCAGGTAACCCGACCCTTCCTAGCAAGATAGGGCCGACCCTACCACACAAGTCTCTCATAAAATCTATGATTCGATTACATGGTCTTACCAATTTTATCAAAAAGAAGCACAATTAGAAAGAACATTTGACAGAAATTGACTTCTTGACTCGGTCGCATAAAAAATTGCCTAGTTCTCCCCACCATCCGGCCCTATGGACCCTTCCCTTGGCCCTATGGACTCTCCCCTAGGTACTATGGCACCTCCTCTGATCCGTGGAGGCCTATTTGGCAGGAATCACAGGTGATTAGGACACAGGAGGTGCCAAATTGATTGGCTGGTGTAGTCATTGTGCACTATAGTATTTCGCATAGAGGCTATTGTGAACTTTGATGTAGGCACACTGGCATGGCGTAGAGATGTGTATCTATTACTTATGCCAGTCTAGTTTGATATACCCATCCCTCCATTTGACCGCTATAATTAGGGAGTGACCTTTTTCTTTTTAATAACAGGAAGGTAGCCCCACCATCGTTTGCAAATCAATTCTTGTTGGATAATTGTCCTTATTTTCACTCTAAGGCCCTACTATTGATAGAGGTAACTGGGAACCTCATATACCACATATATGGTACTTAATGGACGGTATTGGATCTGCCTCTATCCCGGCTCTATTCCATCTTCGATTTGCGTACTAATAGCCTGTCTATCAGTCTTAGCAACTTCTAACAGTGTACATATAACATTACCTGGTATCCAGACTGGCAAGCTACTATTCCTTATAAATTGTGATGTGGGATAACTACAATAGACTTCTTGTGTTGGCGGGTAGGGATACAAATGTTAGTGCTGTAAACAGGTTGTTGGGTGGTTTATATGGCCGGTTATGCTTGCCCTAGCCCATGTGTTTTACCACACTTCATTGCTCCTGTATGCCCACCGACCCTTAGGTAAATACATAATGAGAACACGGGCGTGTATAAGGTATAGGCTGGTTTGGCTGGACTGAGATCTATTGGTCTATTGCCCTATAATCTTTTGTTCGATAACAATCGATGTATCATTTCCTCATCGTATCACTGTTATTAACAAGAAGGCTGGTGCCATCGATACTTACTCTACTGTGCTGCTTAATTGAGTTCATATGTAATTGTGTAAGAGCTGACAAATATTTTGGTTATATTGAGGGAAGGCAATTCTTCATTATTCTCAACAAGTGAATTGGAGCTGCTTAAAATCCAATAACAGGGAGCTTAAGCAAACCCGTCGTTCCTCTCCCGTATCTCTTAGACGTAACAATGCTGAAAGTATTCCATACGTCTATACATTGCTAAAAGTTACTATAGTAGAATAGTCGAATAGTCTAAGGAACATCCTATATGCAGACAGGTACTATTAGAAAGGTAAGACAACTCCCTTAAGAATATTACTTTCAGCCTGTAATTGATTAACTACTGAAATAGATAAGACCTGTGTACTTTGCCATGTCTACTGAAGAGGAATCGTCACGCACCCTGTGGCCTCTACACATAGTGCCTCCCTGGTTTGATCAAAGCCATTTGGCTGTGGCCAGCGTCTATATCCCTACCTTCCCCACCCACCTATCTATTCCTCCTTTTAACCCATTATGTATGAGCTCTGTTTGTAGCCTTTCAGACAGCAAATATGTTACCCCTCCTTGGCTGGCGGGACTTGGTCTCTGGGGTTATCAGTAACACTTAAGCTCCCTGTATACACTACCTGGTGGATCTCAAGGGACATGTCTAATTATTTATTAGCGTAACCTGCACTTCTTCAGTGGTACTCTACTTGTGTCTATTAGACTGCCTGTTTTGTCCTCTACCGTGCCTTCTTATAGAGCCCTAGGTGTCTAAAAACTTGGTGGAAAGGAGACTTTATATAATTTTGCATCTGAAGCCCCTCAATTTTTTTTTATGTGGGTGTGCGGCTGAGCCATTGATCAAAATAAATTTGATGTTTGAGAAAATTTTACTCAAAGAGTTTATTTGTATTCTCAACACCAGAGAGATTTTCGCAAAAAAAATATCAGATCTTTTGTCGGAAATCCAGGTTTTTTTTTTCCTTTGTCAAAAAGTACCCCTGCCAGCTGCCAACTTGTGTCAGAAAAAAATATGAAGTGCCCTCCCCCCTCCCCGCGGTGTTGCATAATAACAGGATTTGTGAGTGAGAAGGGATAAGTGGAATGGTTTATTGATCAGTAAGTTCAGATTAACGCTTATTGATCACAGGGTGTTTGTGTAACAGGGAAGAGGCATGGACTCCTGGCATGGGCTCTTATATCCATCTATAGCTGATTTACAAGGCTTCTTGTTTGCACAGGCAATTGGATAAGCAACGGGGATTATTATAACGTAAAGGGCATCTTAAGACACGTGTTAGGTCAAATTCCAAGGGAGCAATCCATTCCATCAAGATGAGGGGTTAAGACGGATATCGCTATGGCTGTATGCAGTGACCAGTGACAGATCCAGGATTGTATGTGGGGGGGGGGGGGCAATAGCCATCAAGAACTACATATATGTTATTATCTATTTCTTACAACAACAACATATGTCTTCTAGTTAGGCTGTATAGGCCAATGAAATTATATAGCAAGGCAATTCAAAGGAATACATGAAGAAAGTACTCAAGAACTCACCGGCAAGGCCAGGAAGGCATTGAAGTATTCGATGAAGAGATCATCTGTAGCCAGCAGATCCTCCTAGAATAAAAGAAAGCATCTTATTAACCAATATCGCATGCATATAGCGAAGTAAAGATCCACTAACATTGTTGCAATGAAACTGCTTATATTTCAATGCATCAAAATAGCATCTAGGTAAAAAAAGATTAAACTAAATGAGGTAAATAAATTTAACTAAATGGGGTATATTGCCTTCTAAAACACAAAAACAGTGAGGTTTATATGCGAGAAAATTTGAGTGATTCTTATCTTAAATACATTATTAATCTTGAACATATATGTTTATGATATATAGGGAACATGTGAAGAAGCTCGTTACATTGGAAACTCAGATATTATGATACAAAAGTTTGGAAATACCATTTAATTTTGGTTGCATATTTAGTTGGGATTTAGTTACACACCCGCACTGTAATTTAAGCCTGTCAAAGTGATAGGGGTTCTCCGGACACTTTGTGACATAGCTGTCACTGTTCTTTTTACAAAGACTCGACACAATACAGAATCGTACATAGCATCAACTTGTGCTAGTATTGTCCCTGGTCACACAGGCAGATTAAAAAGCAATAAATGTGAAACTGTGGCCACAGTCTCTCCTCTAGACACTGCATAGTGTAACCTGATCCACCCTGTGTATATATATAACACCATACTTCTAATGTCTGACTGATAACAAAAGTCTTCATCAGGCTGTTACCTTAACCAAGTAAATTATGCATGGATAAAGCTCCATTTAGACATTTAAATCGTCTGTACTCCTACCAGAAATGATGATACAGCATATTGTTATCCACCTCTGTACAATAAGACTTTTTTTAAATAGTACTTCTAATAGAGCTACAGACTTATTAGGGGATATATGGCACCTATTGACGCACACGTTGGTGTGAGTCCCAGATACACCAACAAGTGTGTTAATAGGGGTCACATATTGCCTTTATATCATGGTGTCAACATCATTCTTTCTAGTCTGGTTAAATGCACTCCCTTTAGCTACAAATATGAACCCAAAATGTCGCCAACCATGATATAAATTGCAATATCCAAATGGAGTACAACTCATGATTGATACACCCATTTATTAATGTTACTGTATACCAATTACTCGAACAAGTTAGTAACTTTTGCCTGTCAGTCAGTTAGATAGTTCTAACAGGGGTTGCCCATCAAATGCCAGGTCATAATATCTGTATGACTACTGATCTACACGCCAGGATGACTCTTGACTCCTATTCCAGTTATCCGGTATGTGGTAAGGCAAAGTATGTTGCAAGGGACATTCCTACGGCATCAAAACGAGCCTTTCTGAGCCGCTATCCTTTAGAGTGCAAATTGTATCACAAAAAACAGCAGTTCACTTTACAGTTCACAGGCATACACGGTAGATTCAATAGTTAATTCTTAGAGTGCGTGTTTTAATTATCATAGAATTATTAGTGTTCTCAGGTTGGATGATCTGATTATTATATAAAATGAATGAAATATATGAAATTATATAATCCATTAAAAAAAACATACTCAAAAGGATGGTAAAAATGTTCTCCAAGCATAATATATGTATTTTTTCTTTTACAAATCAGGCGGAGTATTTGTTTCATTCTAATGTGAGTTTTCCCACTAATTATCATAAAACGTAGCACAGGGTTTGATTGAGGATTTAACTGGGGTTCTCATGCATCTGAATCTACTTTACCCCTACACCACTGAGCCTGTAGCAGCAATTGTTCTGAAACTCCATGCCATTTTCTGTATCAATTTAGATGATTAACAACACAAAATCTATAGAATTTGCCTGAGACTATATATTCAGATTGTCATTTTCACACATATAGCAGAGAAAGCTATATTCCGAGAGAGTTATACAGATATTAAGGAATATCCCAAGAAAGGAATATCCCAAGAACTGACTTGAGACCCCATGACCACATAATTGGAATGTACATATCATTGGGTCCTCATGGTTAAAATATGTTAAATATTTAGTTACTTTTAGACTATTGTCGCGATCTAGCTTAAATCACCAGTAGGTGATGAAAGAAACATCATATTGCCTACCGATAGGCTATTCTATATTCAGACTCTCATACGTTTATCTCTAAACCAGCTTGAAAATGTAACCCTAAATCATCACATGTACTTTTGGGAAAATGATAACAGGATATCACCCCAAATCATTGTCAATATCATGGCCAAATCACTATCGAAATGATAACACTCGCATCATTACCAAATTGATGGCATAGAGGCATCATTACTAACGACTCTTCTAAATCTAACAGGATCACTGGTACAGTAGGTGTTTACTAAATGTACTCAGTATAAATTGAGTCTGGAATCTAGACGCACCAACGCCAGAACTTAATGCTATTGTTAAACAACAGATACATTAAGTCAGATTAGATGAACATAAGTAATCACTATAGCAGAGTTGAGAGCCAAATCGTTAAGGGCCAAGCATAGACTTTGAACCGTAAAGTTCAATCAGGCGTAATTGGACGTGGGGCTCGGTCTCGGTGCATTTGTAGGAAGTCAATCATTTCCGTCTCTTTCCTTCTTAATTCATGAGTTGATTAGATTGTTTTATTCTGATGTTCCCTGGCTTACACCACAATGTGATGTAAAGTAGCACTATCCAGGTATGTGGAACCCTTTTTGTTTGTTTCCCCCCATGTATTTCTCATTTTTACAATAGGACAATGGTCTTTGTAATTCGTGCACATGCGAGCTTTAAGTAATAGATTCTTGAAAACACGCGTGCCCTAACTTAATTGCATGTAAATGGAATCCATGTTAAAACAATGTAAGTGCTGTGGTATGTAAAGACATACTCGGTGGTCGTTTGACTTATGGAGTTGCCCTTTACATGCACTGCGGTGGCGGAAATGGCTTCTTGAACAAACCACCAACCCATGGGCACACACATATAGGAGGACCTGTTTGATTAGGCATTCAGTTACCAATGAATGTCACACTCACCTATCGTAAACCGCCACAAAGAAAGTGTGCAGAAATCTGTATAGGGATAACTATAGGAAATTAGGCATTTGGTATTCCCATTTATTATACACTTTATAGTCACATATATAGACAGCGCTTTCTTGCTCTCTATTCCTCCATTGTCATGGTACATCGCTTCAGTCCCGGTGAGTAACTCGGCAGAGAGGCATTGATACAAGATGGCATCTTTACAGGTTTGATACATTGCCAAAGGGCTACAATGGAAAGGGATACCTAGACATAACCGCAGACATATACATACTTTGGTAGATCGTGAATGAGCCTTTGAGTATCCTGCCGTTCTTAAAGGGTTAATAGTTTGTACTATGCTTCAAAGCAATAATGTACTCTATTGAATTAAGTGTGATTCAATACCTTCTTTAAGATAGTTTTGTTACCTGTTCATATGTCACTTCGATATCATAAAACATTATTACATTTGATATTCCAAAGAAATCCTAGCCAATAATTAATATTACGAAGAAACCGGTGCCTACATTATAATAGTTCCATGTTGGTGCAGTGGTGGGGTTGTTTCTGTATTTCAAGAAGGACTAGCGAGGCAATCCAAGCCACACAAAGGTAAGCTATTGACCAAACACCATTAGTCAGGTAATGGTTTTGTATTTGCTGGTGAACAAATAATACCAGGACAGAATCCCATGTTGTATAGAATATGTCACCGCCAAGAAGCATGAAAATGGTTAACGTCCCATGGATCGACCAGTTAGATATGCAAACAATGCCATCAATTACCATGGTTAATCAGACACGACCAAGAAGCAAGACGCTGAAAAAAAACATTTTAGTATAAGCTTAATCAAGTAAATATTTCATCCTACATTCACGATTGAATATTCGGTTTAGTTGAAAGGCATTCCATGCGTCTTTCTTTAGTTCTACTAATTAGATAAGGGTATAAAAGTTTCATCTTGAAATCATGGGGGTTTACAGCCATGATTAACAGTCATAATTCAACACAATGCTCAATACATGTACCTAAGATCTGTACAAAGCCGACCAAGAAACCACATATGGCGCCCCATATATGGAGGTGTGCAATATAATTATTCCTAAATGGATCCAGGTTTACAAGGGCATGAACTGAATTACAGAAGGCAGATCTTGAATTTGGCCAGAGTCCAGTATATAAACTTTCACTGGCTAGGTCCTGAAGCTTGGTTCAGTTCCTTAAATGAAACCCAAAGGGTGGTCCTTAGATTTGGTTAGCCTCTCATCTCAAGTAGTACTCTCTTTTATGAGTGAAATCAGGACAAAGGGGCCCTACTTAGTAGATCCTAGATTGCTCTTTATAAGTTTGTTCCTCCCGTTTTCCTCGAGTTCTAGTTTTCCATATGACTGAGTATTTTTAACTGAAATGCATTCCCTAAAAGCCATCAATGTATATCTGTGGTAAATATGGAAAGGAAGTCACCTACGTCATATTGTTCATTACACAAGAATTAAGTGATAATTCGAACCTTCTCTGGGACTCTGCTTTGTTTGAATATAAACGTTGCCAATGGGAGACTGAAGACGGAGATTAAATTTCACGCTTAAACAGAAAGATATCACGGCGCAAGCATTAAATGTATATCATTATACATATCGTTGAACCTCTGTGTGAAAGGTGATACTATTGATAATCATTGACCGTATCCAAACTAGAATAACAACAAAGTCATGCTATCTCCCTGATCATCTATAACATAGGTGTTTTACAAGCTGGATGGAGATTTACTGTTCTCAGCATTGTTTGACTCAGTCTATCCCCTCAAGGCCATCGCTACAGTCGATAATAAACACTCTTACGCCTAGAGATATGAGCTACAGGCGATAAGTTCTCTGATGTTCTATGTTGGAGCTTTCAAATAGTTAGACCATACAGCTTTCTATTGATTTAGTAACCAGAAGTGATATAAAACGTAATGTTAGAAACCTTTTATCAGAATGTAAGTTGTTGTTTTTTTTACTTCTATAATGCGTTTCAGGATAATCTGCTGATGTCCGTTTCTATTTAGAAAGAAAAATATTGGTTTGCTGTTCTCCGACATCTTATTTTGGTAGGTTATCACAAACCTAGAATGCGGACTTCCCTAGCCCACTTAAAAGGGTCTATGTCTCCTCTTTTCTATCCCCTCAGATGTGTGTGGTGCACATATGCGCAGGCACTGACACATTCCTCTGTGAAATTGTGTAATGTTGTTCTCGCCATGAATATGACCTTAGCTGTCGAAATGGCGTTAAACCTCTATTACTCACTCACTCACTCAAACCTAGAATGCCTGCCCTATGATCAACATGTAATATAACAAGATCACTTTCACATATATCCATGGAAGCAACATTCCATCATAACATGAATACTTTTAGTCAAGCAATATATATTATGGATCATAAACATCCAGCATAGGTAGGCTCACACCTTTGTTGTAGTCTCTCGCAATATAACTGAGACCTGAAGGTGGACCTTGCCCATGTTATCGAGTACAGAGAACAGCTGGTAATTTAGGCCAGTATCAAAAGCTCTCCAGCTTTTACGATACTACTTTCAAGTAGATCATTAATCAGTGACCATGTGTCCACATTGTGGAGCACCTTAAGGCGTAACCAATTGAGGGTTACATAGGCTATTTGTGCTTCTGTGGGTATCAATAAATGAAGCTTTCTGCATCAGGGTCAGATTATCAACTGGCCAGTGACAGATTCATGCAGTGTTCACACTACCGGAGTTTAAACCGAGTTCCTTGACAACGGTTTTACTGACCAGTGCATCATTTCTATTTACCTATCATATGTATGGTTCTTAAAGGTTTAACCTCAGCAATCTAGAATGGTGAGAAGCACTGTAACCTCATTTTTTAGGAAGGATACAACAAAATAGATGTAATAGAAATGTTATTGAAAAGCATGATGATTTTGATAAGACAGGTATCAATAAAAATACAATATGTGTCATAGACCTTATGCATATAGGCCTATACCAATTGTAGCAATAGAGGTTTTGAATGTGTTAAAGTAAGGGGTCTAGGTGATGCAACACTACGAGAGGGATTAGGCCACATGCTAAGCAGCTTACAAATCTTATATGAGTGGTACTGCCTAGCAGGTTAATATACAAAAAGGTTACTCAAAAGAAGTGTATAAAGCTTCATTGTATACCAATCAGCGCCTCAGTTGGTGCATATATTGTTGCTGGCCACATTCCTATAGCAGGCTCATTTAAATGGGACTGTTGTACATTGTTTATATGATGAAGTAGAGGTCCAGCCAAAATAGAGTAGGTCTATAGTGGTGCAGGAAAATGCCCACAACATATGGTTTGGATAGTTGACGAGTTTTTTCTTATCATAACTTACATTTAGACAGGAAGTAATATGGAATAATATGGTTCCTTTCTTCATTATGTTTAGCTTTGACAACGTGCGACCATCAGAGTGTCAGTGGTTCTGTCAGTGGTTCTGTCAGGGATACAATTTACTCAAATGGCAATTACTAATTGGGATTGACTGTCTAGCATCACATCAATCAACAATTTTTCATCTAAGATAAATGCACAGCAAATCAATTTCCAATCAATCGGACCTCCTCGCCGATTATCAATACATTTAATAAATGTTACCAAATAGATGAAAGCTGGCACAGGCCCAGCAGGAGTGTATACCTATATTAATTAAGAGGCTTTGACTAGCCTATTCTGTTCAAGCCGGTAAATGACCGCCATGCAATCAACGGTTGGACAAGTAATTGCATCTGGCTGATCGACCATTTCTCAGTAAGGGAGGTTGCTTGTGACTTGGATGGGAGGGGATAGGTGAACTTGAGAGAGAGAGAGAAAAACTCTCTCCTCCTTAGCCCCCACCCCTCTTGGGGGAGGGGTGTAAGAAGGAGAGAGGATTTCATATATTTCAGTTCAATGGTATGCGGGTCCACGTGAACCCTCACGCCTTCCTGGCAAAGAATGACCGTTCCCTAATGCAGGTCAATAACAACGAGTAAATCATGCCTTACAGCATTGTGTATGCGGTTTGAAGCTTGATGAACTGGTTTTAATTGGTACATTCATGTAGAATCATCAAGGTGTTCGCGAACAGATAATCCTTTGGGGCTTTCAGGTTATTGCAATTCGTGTGGATGTTTATAACTTAGATTATGAACCCACAAAGCACTGATTTGTCCTCCACGGGGAGGGTCACTACATTCTAGAGAGGTTAGTATTGTATTATTTATAACGTGTATTCTAAACGTTCATGTTGAAGCACACGTCGTGATGTTAAGGTGGGTCACTCCCATGGACTAAAAGTAACTAATCTTCACCAAATTTGCGCCACAGTTCCCAAATTCAATCTTGGCATTGAGAACAAGAATTTAAATTGTTTTCAATGGCAAGGTTCAATGGGAGATCCTCCCCTCTCCCTGAGTCTCCGTAAATTGACTACAGACACCTTCTATAGACCTCTCTAGCCTCATTTCTACCCTACCCTTACACCCATGGTCCACTAGGCCTCTGTCGCCAGAATTAATTTTGGACTTGTATTAGCAACGCGAAACTGGCACGCCTACTACACAGTGCAGAAGGTACCAGGATAACTGGCCAGTTACCCCATCCAACATGGCGAAACCTATATGAAGTATAGTGAACTAAAAGGGGAGATTACACAGGATCTCTATTGCTTTTAGTAAGGTTAAGTCAGGGACGTAGGAAAAGGGGGGGGGCAGGGGGGCCTGCACCCCCAATAATGAGGTTCCCTATATAAGCCTATATGAAAATATAGCAGGCCCCCCAACCGAGACCCCTGCCCCCCCCCCCCCAATAAAAATTTGCTTCCTACGCCCCTGTAAGTGTTTAGATGTGGGGTCCAACAGGCACGATCATCTGAGCTAATAGCTGTAGGCTGACATTGTCTAGAGCAGTAGTATAGAGAGGCTTTAGATTTGTCAGTACTAGGGTAACTCAGTTTGTTTACAATAGCAAGTACTTCATTAGAAGTTACCCTTGTACCCAACATTTAGTTTTGCCTAATTATATGTAATCCAAGTAATGTAGTAACCTCAGGGCTTGTATCCATGCATAAGTATCAATGCCCTAGCTAACATTCCGCAATATCATTATGAAGTAGAATAGTTTATCAACAACATAGACTGAGGAAAAGTGTTCACACTTGTTTGCTTATGACCCTTCATGTTGAATGGGGTAACTGCCAGTTACCCTAGTACCTTCTGCACTGTGTACTAGGGGTGAATGTTTCCACTGTTTGACGGCCGGGTCCAAAATACACCAATGTTAGAAAACTAAAGAGTTCCTGGTAGGGGAGGAATGTATCTATCTACAAATTGAAGCTTCAGCATCTGTATTAAGGCTAAGTTCATGTTGCTTTGACCAGCCAAGCCACCCCACATATCCATACCACGGACTAGAACCAACTGCCCGCCCCCCCCCCATGTGTTAAGTGATGGATAGGAGCCTGATTCTGTGGTCAGATCTGTCTGTACCAGCTTTAGTGTCATTTAGGACACATACAGCTATACATGGGGATGAGAACTGGAATTATGTGGCCATTAGAAGTGAAATACATAAAAATATGTTGAATTTGACAAGCTGCAGCATAATCATAAATCAGGATATCAGCTCAGTTATCATTTCTACTTATTCACAAGACAAGGCAGAGCTGGAATTTATGACTCATCCACATATAGATCCATTAATTCACACTTCTACAGATGCATATCATAGGGCGTATCTGAGAGGGCCTATAGTGAGCCCACCTGGACTTGCAATCACACTTGGCTTCACTCAGTAGGCCTACTCAGGTCCATGTGAGCTCCTGGCCCCGGTGCTGTAGGTCCATAGGAAGGGTGACTTCCCGGACCAAAATGCAGTATCTACTTCTCCTATCAGTGGCTACTGAGAATACACTGATCAACAACTGCATATTGCAGTAGGCACTGCTGAAATACTTCCAAAACAGCTGACTCTACACTGCATTTTCAGTCTAGAGTCAGTAGTGTACTGACTCTCAACTGAATATGCACTGCATTTTCAGGCTAGAATCAGTAGTCTGCTGACTTTCAACTGAATATTAATAGATAACAAAAATGGCACACTCTCTGCAGCAGCATATCTGTAGTAGTCTACTGACCATCTACTCTGTCCATTCATGGGTTATTTACTGGGCTACTGGCCTGATGCTTCTGGGACAGTCCATAGTGTGAATGTCAGCATGGTTGTGAACAGCAATCAAAAGATCCTAAAACTATCCAGTGTTTGTGAAGAAAATCATACTTCACCCTTATGCATATGAATGTATATGTTATTCAGTGACAGCAATGGATACACATGGATGTTGGGGTGTGTGAATACGAGGAATTACTCACTGACTTTATGTAGGGCATAAATGTACTGAATTATCGAGTATTCTTTTGGTCACCATCATGACACCCTTTTTTTACTAGTGTACATGTATCATTGATAATAGGCAGGTTTAGCAACTCCAGCTTCCCTGGCCAGGTCGACGTAGACGCAAGTATTTTGGGTAGATCGTCATCAAAGGCTGTGCAAAACTCAATCAACCATGACTCCCTACCAGTGGACCATTCAATGACCCTTGGAGGACCCTCACAAAAATCACATTTAGAATAGGAAATCAATAATATATCAATACCAAATCAATAGAGTACATGCCTAAGATATGTGGTTAAATACACCTTCAATTGCAATACTCAAATGTAAGGAATTTCTGCCTGATTGGCCTACGTATTTGGGACGCAGGAAAGGTGGTTTCCACATCAGGAATGTATGTTCTATCCCTCCATGTCTGTGTGATATGTTTGGGACTGCTAAACATCCCTAATTACAAAGCTGCTGTCTTATCACCTTAACATGGCATTCTAGTTTAGCAGTACTTTATCAGACATTTCTACTCTTACCCCCAAGGTTGCTATGGTAGAAGTTAGCCAGTACTACTGAATCAGTACTGCCCTAGCCCCCTCCTTCATGAGTTGCATGCAGTAACGACAGTTCCACATAGCAGATGGGGAGATGGCTGAGTGGGCTAATGCGTGGGTAGAGTAATCCAAAGATCCCAAGTTCAAATCCTGCAGGGACCACCTAGAGAGGCATTGGTAGTGCCAGTACTAGAACAGTGGCTGCTTCTTTTATGCTTCAACCTGCCCCCAGCAGTATTTTTCAGTATGATCTACTGCTTAACTACTGCTATAGCAGCAGTCATGCAGTAGTGCTGATTGAACACTGCCCCAGTCCCATATATGGTCATGCAGCATTGAATAAGTAGATACTGTTCAACTGCTGCCATCTAATTTACATAATTGGGACAACTGATTCAATACTGCTTGCATGCTCCTGATACTACTGATGCTGCTTTCACACTGAATAACTACTGCCACACCACACTGTTTCCCAACTGATTTAGTGCTGCTTTTCTACTGCATTCTGATCCAGGTTATGCCCTACATTTCGGACTAGTCCAGACTGTACATGTTACAGTATGGAAGAGAGTCTATGTATTTACTGCACTGTTATTGTTTAGGGGTTGGGTGTGCATGTCGTATAAGCTGACTATTGCTTGTAGTACACTTACTGAACTGTCTCCTGTTATAGGCCTATGTTTGATATTGCTCAAAGCTAACAATCCTTGCTCATCTTAGTGTAGGGCCTATCAACCTACCTACCTACTCATGCATGACAATCACTTGGACGCATTAATACATGCACTGTACCCAGATAGGCTCTACTGCATTTAGCAATAATCCTGGATCCCAAATAAATTTTGATATGTGGTTACACTTACAGTGATTTAATAAGGAATGTAGCCCTTGTCACTGAGGGTCCATATCACATTTGGTACCCAAATTTTGACTGGGTGCTCCCTATCGAATTTGTCAATCATCACCAATCACTGTCTATAACATGTGTGCAAAGTCTGTTTCCTATAACAGACACACTTCGTTAACGTTTTGGTGAGAAGAAATACGAGGTGTTGTCTGATGAAGTGGTAGTGAAAACAGGCTAGAGAGTCAGACACTTAACCTTTAACCAATAGCGATCGATATGGGATTCGTTCTGCTCACTCAAATCAATGAAACCATTCAACCCTTCATTGGGAATCTAGACAACGAGAATCATAATAGTGCTCCCTCTATACTAGGGATCATGTTCGTGAGAGGGGGGGGGGGGTGACTAGCTGGATTGTTGTTCACACATATATTAAAGTTCTCCCCTTGGTTCAGACAAGTTACTATACATGTATATTGGACTCCGCAGAGTGAGTGAGTAATAGATGTTTAACGCCATTTCGACAGCTAAGGTCATATTCATGGCGAGAACTACATTACACAATTTCACAGGGAAATGTGTCAGTGCCCGCGCATATGTGCACCACACACATCCCAAGGGGATAGGAAAGAGGAGAAACATACCCTTTTAAGTGGGCTAGGGAAGCCCGGGACTCCGCAGAAACCTTTATTGTGATAAACTAGACCAGAAAATGCGAAAACGAAACCAATTAATGTCAAAGTCTTAGCAAAGATTCTGATATAAAAAAAAAAAAAAAAAAAGATAGAAACTGTTTCATCACATATCGCCTGCACATGCTCCATTGGATGGGCCTGGGTTAGTTTTCACACTGACAGAGCATGGCTGGTGAAGAGGAGGTGTGAACCCCTAATGCTAATTGCTCTTTACATGAGAATCGCATGCTGAATCCCCTTTGGGGCTGTGCCTTTATTGATTTTCTAACCACAGGGATCTCTATAGTTGGAGTTATTGAGGCCTTAGCCATAGACTTCTTGGATCCTCTCGATCAGTATGGATCCAATATCCTGCCTGCTTCAATGCATGTCATTGCCTTAACCCCTTAAGTTCGGTATAGTGCACCATGCCTTTTTGTAAACACAATAAAAAATACAGCAGGGGGAAATAACTGCCAAAGGAAAGGCATGATACATTTATTTTATGTGAATAACTTCTTCCCATAGAGATAGCATTACAGTGCCGATCCGCACAGCCCCAGTGGCGTAACGTGTGCCGATCCACCACAGCGGCTGATCAGCGCCGATCCACCACTGCAGCCTCGTTCTGGGTGCATGTAAACATTCAAAATGGCGGACCGCCGCTCGTACGGGGGACTACGGTAACGGATTTTGCTAATTTTCAGTTAATTAGACACTCTAAAAACATAAAATAAATATAGAACTAAACTCCCCTGGTGCCCTCGGTGGCTGATCCACCCCTCGGGGGGGGGGTCTCCCCCGAGGGCGTTAGCCCTCGGGGGAGACCTCCCCCTCGTGGTGGATCGGCCACCTCGTACACCACGGTCGTTTAGTTCTATCTATATATGCAGCAGTAGTGGGTCATTGATAAGAGTTGTGTTGGACCTGTGCATCAGATGTGGAAAGGGCATGGGGCCTTTGAAGGTCGAATCCCACAATGCAATCTAACCCTGGAAAGTTCTTGCAATTTGGGAACTCTTGCAGATAGGGGGACTTGCCTTTAATGCAAATTGCAAGGCTTCTAACATGCCATTGCATTTTACAAATCTGACTGTTGCAATTAAACTGAGCCCTCACCCTTGCAATGTAGATCTGTAAGCTGCGTTAGATTGCAATGCCATTCTCCTTGATATTGAATTTGCAAGTTGTTGTAAGTAAGCACAGTGCAGAATGAGACCGAAATTGAACTCTGTGTGTAATTTATACAGACATTTTGCATACAGATTGCAGGGTATGGGGCAAGTTTGGATTGCATAGTGGGACTTGGGTTGCAAGTTGAAGTGAACACACATCCCTATTTGTCAATGACTTTATCCACATATCTGTAAATTGCAAGCAAATTCTGTAAATTGCAGAAACTTTTCACTTAAGCGATGGAAAATATCTAAGTATAAAGATTGTAACTTCATTGTAAATCTACAAGGGATTCCTTGCCATTAAAGCCCCCCGTAGCCGTTATAGGTCTTGCAATATAAGGAGAGAGCACCAAATTGCAACAGATGACTAAATTGCAGAAACTTTTCAGCCAAAATTGCATCGTGGGATTTGACCTTCAAGTACCATGCAATTCTTAACGGATTAATCCTTCTGCATACTTAATTCATCCCATTATGTTCCTGACCACACTTTCAAGCTTCCATCATCTGTAAAGCAAATCTGTCCTCCTACATATTGCCTAGAGATCCCCCCCCCTCACCTTGTGTCCTCTGGACAGGCTATACAGGTATTCACTCGTATAGACGTGAATTCCTGGGCTAACTTTGTAGACATAATCCCCACACCCTGGAGGTTTACCATTGGAACCAAATCTCAACCAAGTCTGACCAGGTATACACACCTGGTCCCTACTCCAGGGCATGTTTGACCATTGACTATAGAAATAGTCTATGGTTTGACCAACCTGGTGAACAAATAAGGCTACAGGAAAAGGCTCCCCATTCCAGGCTGGTGCCATTTAGTCCAGTCAATGCTGAGTGAAGTTGTCAATATTTTCAGTCGTTGTTTGACCTTTTAACGTTCTCAGCAGCAGTTGCCTCATTACTCCCAAGAAGATCCACAGGTTTATATAAGAGTCTGAAGGCCTGCAAAGATGTATTCCTTGATAGTACATTTAGCTAAATATCTCCTTTACATTTCTGAGATTCTGAATTAGTCTCATTGTCTCGGGACCTTGACCCTACCTAGCTCAATATGGCCGATCCTTTCTAGGGACATTTCCTAACTTTTGGTGATTTCAATGTCATTTAGCTGACAAAGAGTATGAATAAAGCATTGAAAGTGGTACCCACCCTGTGAAACTTATTTTACGAAAGCTACAGAAACAATCATGTTAGGCCTTAATTCATCCTTCAAGCACATATGAAACAGCATAGGTCTCATAATATGTGGATCAACACGGTAAAGGGTACGCCCGGGCGAGGGTGGTTGGACCATATAAACTATGAGTTTAGTGTTTAGCAGACGTGCGTGCAATAATAAACCCCAGTATTTATGATTATTTTCTTCCTATGTGTTCCCTTTGACATTATGCCTTAATGTTGCAGCCATAGCAAAAGCCAAACAAAACAGTATTATTGAGTCAATAAAAAAGGGACGACGTTCTATTCATGACAAAACCTCCATTGGTTGGTGTGTGTTGAATAACTTATGCGCGGATCTTATCTTAATTTTTTCCCTTTAATTGTTAAATATCGTGTTTGTCACCTATACCTATTTCAAACCACAAGCCAAGAGTTCCAAGCTTAGTGTGTCGAGCAGGAACATAATCCAACGTAAGCAATCCAAAATCGAAGGTCGATATGTTAATCTTCCCCTTAAGGCGAAGGGGTATTTGTAGCAAAGCCAGATTGCACAGACCAAATAGAAACACACCAGAACTGGAATGCCGAAGCCCGATGTTGGCAATAGGAGATATCTCCTAATAATTGCAGTCTTTAGAGGGAAAAAAGGCTGAAACGCAATATCCCCTTTTGAAAGTTATTATGCATGGTTGATGTTTTGATCATTTGAACATAAGGAGTCCTATAATGTTGACTAGACAGCCTGATACTGTAGAAGTACAAGGATGTACCTGTGCTGGGTTAATGAGGTACTTCTTAGGAAATGAGACTGATAATGTCTATGTGTGGGAGGTTTAAGAATTATCATCCCTATGTGTGCTAATCGTTGATCAGAACCCAAGTCGGGCAACTTTCCCAGTTACATGTAATATACGAGGGTTGGTCATAAACAATTGGATGATAAGAGCACCTTTTCCTACATTCGTTTACAATGTCAGTCTTTGACTCTTCGTTAGCCCATGTTCTAAGTATCTGGTCTCCATTTTGGTTCAATGCGAAAATAAAAGCTTGACCAAAGTCCTCCAGGTTATCCCGTATGTCACCCGTTTTTGGTCATCCTATCATGTCGTAATTTCAAAAGCGTTTTCAATACCCCAAGGCCCGACCACCTAGGGCGACAGCTTTCCATACAAGTAATTTTCTCAATGGCCTAACAACGGACAAAAGAGATAACATTGAAGGGCCATATGCCACACCCCCAGTGGTGTAACATGCTGGTCACGTGACTTATTTACATGTTTATTTCATTGAATTTAAGCACGAAAACATGAAGTGAATACAGAACTAAACTCCCATTATGGTCGTTTAGTACTGTGTGTGTCTTCACCTCGACAGCTCGTTCTAAGTCTGAGCTATTTCGTTTTAGATTATCTATATCAGAGTGTTTACTTACGAAATCATCTGGTTCAACCACGCAGGGATCTGCAATGAAGGCAAAGCAACAATGCATTCAACAAATCAATAACACAACAGTATGTTGTCAACAGGGGAAGTACCGAATAAGTCAGTATGATATTGTAATGGTAAGCCCTGGCTCCAAACACCAACGATACCACTGAGTGTATACATATTATATTATTACATGATCATGTATATATTCATGTCAGTCTAGCACCTATATAAGATACTCTGCATATGGGAGTTATATAACCAATCCTTTCTACCTATGCAAACATTAGACCAAGTACCTCACCACCCTCTGTGTTCAGGCAGTATCTAAGATAGGTCAGATATTTCCGATACTATGTTGTAAGGCAGGGGCCGTTACCAAAACGTGTTTATGCCCTAGTAGTTGGTCTGTATATACACATAATCCCTATTTAAAGGTAATTACTCGGATCAGTAGGAACCTGGGTGGGATTAAGAGACCCACACGGAGACTACTGTAGCCAGTAGGTATACTACCTATGTCAGTTACTCTATAACTGTATCGAATAGTGTGACAACTGAGGGATATAAATACATGATTCATATAGCGTAACCCATGCCATGTTATTTTTGCTAGGAAGTGGAAATTCAAAATATAAAGATATAGTCAGTGGCCATGCAGAGAATATATTTGTGTAGTACCGCTATCTATGAAACTTTATGCATAGGACAAAAGTATAAAACTCCTTGCGAGTAAAATATAAAACTCTTTTTCTGTGTTTAGAAATGTGGGCCTTTGATTTCCATCCTAGAGTCCTATCCAGAAGAGAGGTGTTATCAGTAGGGCCTAGAGTCCTCCAATACTGTCCATTCCAGGGGTGCTATGATATCAGATGAAGTTATCTTTTATGGTAGTGTCTATGACTGAAGTATTGCGAATTGATCACCCACCTATCTTTACAAGTACTTCCTTCATTCTGCACTGTAAGCCGGCACAACAGGACGAGTTCTCTTCAGGTAAATCCAATGGAATTCAATCAAATCCAAGTAGTGGCACACACATAGCTGCTCCAGTACCTCAGCATAGGTAAACATCCATTAGATGCCCTGTCTGCTTGTCCTCTTCGCACAGTAGCCCAGTGCCCTCCAATGGTTACCTCCAGGGCCTAGATCCATACATTGAATCCTGTGTGTTTGAATAAGTACAGGTTAGCACATAGTATATGGACAAACCAGTATTGTGTTAACACACAAAAACACACCAGCACTGAGATCTGAAGTTCCAAGTATAGTTGTGAGTGGGAAAGCCGCTATGGCTTGTGTGATCGTCACCTGCAGAGCTGTATGGAGGATTGCAGGTGAGTAGGGCTGTGCCAAGCACTGGGTGGGTAAGTCAGGTAGTAGGACCCCCTCTAACTTCAAGCCAGGATTACCATGTCAATACTCTCACAGCGGTGCCGGAGCTCCCACCTCATAATGTTGTTACTCCAGTAGGTGGAACTGGCGCGAGGCCGTTGGAAAGCACATGGCTGAGTTTGTTGACGGCAGTGTGTCCATAGCGACGACCTCACAGCAGATGACCTTGCTGCCACCTGATTGGATCCCCTGGGAAAGATCAATAGAGTGACACATAAAGGCGGCGGTGCTGGGCTGTTGGTGTGGGATTGGTCATGTAACCTTCATAAAGGAGGAAAGTGATTTCTTTGGGTTGGTTGTGTGAAGGCTAGGCCAAATAAAATGTTGAACAGAGCGGTGGGGGTGTTGATGTAAGATTTAAGATGGCAGGTGAGGGCATTCAGATACATGGTAAGGCTTAATTACTTATACTTTCTTGATGTAGTCTATTTAATCAAATTGTATTTGCGTCTGGGTTAAGAGCCAATGACAACATAGCGCGATATATGCCCCGTGCGTTTACATAATAATTATGGTCCTATTATATGAGAGTCATATGAGGTAGATGTAGTCTATACATATTATACAAAAACTGGGGAGAATCTGTTTTGGCACTAATATTCAATAGCTTTATTGTGATTGGCATAGATAGAACTGGCACTCTCAGCATTTCTCACCCGCTTCTAGCATGTATTCTATCCACTTTTTTTCACCGGTCATGTCCAAGTGAAAAATTGCTAGGACTAGGAAATGTGCCTTTATAGAACCCTGTATACAACCAATAGGGACAGTATCATTAGGGTTTAGGGCTGATTTTCTAGTTCTATAAGAAGTGAAGGTCGAATCCCACGATGCAATTTTGGCTGAAAAGTTTCTGCAATTTAGTCATCTGTTGCAATCTGGGGCCCTGTCCTTATATTGCAAGACCTATAACGGCTACGGGGGGCTTTAATGGCAACAGACCTAAACCCTAATGATACTGTCGGTATTGGTTGTATACAGGGTTTTTACCTTTGTCTTTGACAAAGGGAGTAAAATCTCAATGAGTGGTAGAGAGTGAGGTTTCGCAGCTCTATCCTGGGCCTCAAAATGTTGCAGTCGTGTGGCTTCGAATCCCATCGAAAACCATCGATGACTTAGGGCGTATCCTAGACAAATCTTGAGTCAAATCATACCTCCGCAGTTAACGATGGCTTGTGGAGGGGTTGGACAACGATCCGTACCTTCCATTGCATGGGCAATGGAACGAGCGGATCATCGTACAACACCTCCACAATCCATCGTTTTGAATTTGAAATTCATAACCCTGCGAGGCAAAATTTGTTCTTTTCCCTATAAGTAAAAATTTCAGATCCATAGCCCTGCAGGACATGATTCTATTCTAATCCAATTTAGTAGCCCTGCGGGGCAAGAATCTATTCTAATCCATTTTAGTAGCCCTCCAGGGCAAAATTCTATGGTATATCATAGGAATAGTATAGAATTCTATGCTATATAAGAAGGATTATGATAGAAGTTTATATAGTAGAAATGTGGCTCCAGTCTTCATATACTACACTCAGAATAGCATCCACAGAAAGGGTGTGCAAGAGAAAGTACCAGTGACACAATGCCATCTACAGGAAGGCACCTGTATTAGTGCACAGCTTTATCACTAGGTGTAACTTGGAAAACTTAGTCGTCTCCCCAGTCCCTGCACTCCAGAGACAAGACTGACATCCACCTGCGTTCCCTCTCCTCAAAAAGACCCCTTTGGCACAGATTTTCAGATGAAAATGCACCCTTTTTTGTAAGAAAACGCTGACTTTTTGAGGGACAAACCCCCCCCCCCTTTTTTAGACAACACTGACATTAATTCTATTCACCCCACCCACATTGAAATGGTATCGAAAAGGAAATGATAAAGTATATATATGACCATTCCAGTGATATATTATGTTATTCAAAGCAGTGTAGAGGTACACGTTATTAAACCATAGGAGTTGGGTACCGTCTGACGTGGCGGGTGAGTCGAGTCGTCGGACGTTCCTCAGGTTCCGGATAGGTGGCAGCACCGATCCGGGTCTGTGGGGACATCTGACGACGAACACCTGGGTCCGTATATAAAGCCCAGGGCTCAGCCGCTACGTCAGAGGCCCTTCTGGCCTCCACACCATGTAAACCATTGTCTTTTAATATTAGCTGCCTCCTTGATATCATCCGGCAGCCGTGAGTGTGCGTTAAGTAATAAACCTAACCGTTGGCATACACTTGGAATACTGTCTTACTCTTTCTTTCCGAACCGTAAGACCCGAACCCCCCAGGTCCGTAAGGTGGTGGTGCAGGTGGATTCCTCACTGCTCCAGGCAGTTGAGCATGGAAATTTTCACTGCCAAGGGCCTGGTGAGGAAAGGGATAAAAAACCTTCCTAAGAACAGTGAGGAATTCTAAGAGGGGTCCACCCACCCCTTCCCCCCCACACACCCCTTCCCCCCCACACACCGGAGTTATCACTGACTGAATGATAATAGGGAAAGATGAGTAAGAACAAGACTATTATACACAGAAAAAAATAATATCCAAAATCTTAGTCAGATATTAGTCAAAAAGGCTAACTTTCTAACAATACCTAGTCAAAAGCATGTGCCTAAGTGTCCTAGTTTTTCTTAGTCAAATACGACTAACCATTAGTAAAAGTGCCCAACTTGCCTTGGCTTGCCTGATTTTGACTAAGATTCCTTGGTGGTTTTGACTAAGTATGCAATGTATTACTCTTTTGTTTAATTCAAATGGTGAGTGTCAGCTCTATGTGGGATCCACATCCCACAAATCAGTCTCATCATTTAGGAAGCATGTGAAATGCCTCACATCATTTTCATAAGAACCCCTGAGTCAAGTAACTCTGGGTTTCCCTCAAAGAAGCAAATACATCTGTGGATACTTTACTCATCTAGACTCCCACAGAAAGGGTGTTATTATCTGTTTACCTAGTTTATTTAACAAATCATCAACCTATTTGATATATTTTGCCAAGCTTGATGTTATATTGAATTGTGAAAGCCTCAAATGTATACAGTGCCTGAAAATCACCATAATTTTGACATACATCGAACAATTTATGGTACGAAGCCACCAGAAAAATCCTGTTTCAAACTACGCTGCCACCTGGTGTGTAAAGGCAACACTATGCCAATGTACCTTAGTCAAAGTGACTAAGGGATCCTAATCAAAGTGACTAAGATCCCTTAGTGACAGTGGCTAAATTAAGTTAGCTTGCCTGAAACTCCCAGCAGATACCTTGTTCATGATTGTGCTTGGAGAGGGAAAATGATTTGGATAGTCAATGTGACTAACATAAGCTAGACATTGTTAGTCACACATTAGTCATATGCACTAACTAAGATTATTTGGCCGTTTTGACTAAGTTAAGTTAGACCGACTAACTTTGATTTTTTTCTGTGTAGCACATTGTTTTTGGTAAATTCAGTAAAGTGGGACAACTAGGGTTATGACCAAACCAAATTATTCTCTCTGCTAGGAGAATATTTTTTTATATTAGAGAAATATATGTTTTATCCCTCTGTTCTGCACCTTTTGTCCTCAAATTGAAGAATAATTACGCTTTCGAAATGTTATTATCATCTTGATACCTGCACTTTCCGATGCATAAAAAATAGTCAAATAAATTGCTAGTAATGACATTGAGAATATTGAAGTACCATTGCAGACTTTCTGAATATATTAGATGCAGATATCAGTTCTCTTAATTCTGATTATTTTCAGCAGTCAGTTTTTAGTATTATAGACTGTGAGACCTAAGGTATAAGTGTCCCACTTTACCTAAAGGTGTTTGGTTAAGTCGGACAGGCAGATCCAGGTTAAGTGGGACACTGCATTGTGCCAATACCCACTGGGTACCAGTGCCTAATACATTGTTATTTTCATTAAGCTAGGACAAAAAAAACAACAACAAATATCAATATACATTTAAGATACCCATTTCTGTCAAGAAAATCCTCAATATGCATGATCTAATAGGATCCATATATAAGTATTCAATGTTTCTTCAGGTTGCACAATTGCTTAACCAATTAGTTACATGATAATCTTTAGGCAAATATTACTATCTTTTCAACTTTAGAAAATTCTATAAGATCAGTGATTCTTATATGTTTCATAATTAATAGCATTTCAGAACTAGCAAGAATCTCAAATCTCTTTGATGTGAAATCTTCATTTTAGAACTCACTGGCATATACAGCTGGCTTTATCAATGCAAATACATTTGTAGAGTCATTTATAACCAGACAATTCTAAATTATTAAACAGATTTCCTGCAGTGAAATTAGACATAGCATCATGCATTTAGTTTTAGGTCTCATGCATTGTGGTGTACAGCACAGCCTCGATGCACCACATTTTGGTCCCAGGGCAGTTAAGAGGGGGGTGGGTTGACACTGACTCCCAAAAAGGAGGTGGGCTGTTGTCTTTCATCATCCTTACGGCTATCTTAAATATTGTGTAGCTAGATACCATGTATCATAGCAGCTTTTGTCCATACAACTCCCTCTGTTTTTTTAGAACTGATTGTATTATAGAAACCTAGGTTTTATGTCATGGCAGATACGATCGTTACTATGGATTAGTACTAGAACAGCCGTATTCCATGGGGAGCATGGAATACAATATGTTTGTATTCAATGGGGTCCGGTATCTTGGATTTTGAATGGAGCTGAGCTGTTTTTCTTTATCTAAAAGCAAATTAACCCCATAGGCCATGACATAAATGCAAAGGTCCACTCCCATGGAACATTTTTGCATCCTATTCACCTCGGTGAGGCCTGTCCGCATTCAACTCTGCCTATAAGGCATCATTGAATACGGATAGCCTCACCTCGATGAATACGATGCAAAGATATTCAATGGTTGTGGACATTTGCTTATGTAATGGGAGCACTAGCCAAATCTGTCACATTTAGAACATCAATGCCACAGCAATACCCATTACTGTAGATGCAATTATTTCCATGTGTATATATTTTGGCCATTTTCGCACACCTGCTTCACTGAGCTAAAATATGATGGAGTAGCGACTGGTATTATCGTCACCTTAATTGTCAATCTTCATCAGAAGTCTATCTATTCTCCTCACTTCTGAGAGATTGTGCTTGGAGCCCAGTCTCTTGCCCTTCGTTTCCACTATGTTTCAAGCCCATAGCCACAGTATTAAGGGAGCAATCATTATTTTTCTGAGGTCATTTCTGGCTGGTATTATCACCAGTCCTGTATTATCATCATCCCTGTAATTAATGCTCCTAATTAACCTGTAAATACCTTTAAACATTTGCAACAATGCTGTTTCCATGACGAATACATATTTCAGTGTTCGATTAAAGTTATTGTAGTGTTTATATTGCTTAAGTAATCAGAAAAATTGGTGTGGCAAAATATATTTTTAAATCTCCCACCTCCAGCACTACTGAAATATAAATATGACGGTATGAAATAAATGCTCCCTCGGAAATTGGGTCTATGACCTAGTATCTAGAAGTGACTTCCTATGGCGTTATGGGAGGCCTTTTGCTACATGAAGAATGTTTAAATGATCCAATATTATTAATTAATTAATGCTGCTATAGGGGGGTATTATTTGTGCTGTATGGCGGAAATACCAGACATATGATTATTTTGGATGGTATTATCATCACCCATCTTACTTAACAAATATTTACAATGAGCATGCTAAAAATTCTGTGTTCTATGGTAATTGACTTATGCTTAACCACCTTAAACAATTTTTTTACCAGAAAAATGTTTAATTCTACATCTAAAAAAGTATTCAAATTTTCATCTCCATTACGCTACCTCATAAAATCAAGGATTTCCGTCACTGAGGAAAAAATGAAAAAAATTACATACGGGATTTTTCACATTTTCATTGGTCACACTCAAAAATGCTTTCAGCTGATACTTTTAACCCCTTCAACTTGCTATCCAACAAGCCATGCATATTTCAGGACCCTTTAATTTCTAATTATCTGAAATTGAACATGATGATCTTAATATTTAATGTCTGATAAGTCAACTATTTCTTATCCAATCATAATGAAAACCCACAGTTATCTTTATGTCCACGTGTTAAAACGCTGTATACAGCTAGTACCCTACACATTGGGCTGTGTGGGTTGTGTTTATATGTATATTAATGTGGTATAAGCTGTGTAGTTATTATCAGTTCGCTCCGCTGTTTTCACGTATTTGGGAAGACTAACTCTAGTGGTATGATGTTGGCCTAGCCCATCCTTTTAACCAACACCAAGACGCCGATACAAGTCACCATTTATTGTTCATTGGTTATTCACAGTTACAATTATTGATGAGTCCACTCATGGTTGTACAGCTTCAACGACATCAGTCTATTCATACAAGCAGTTCATGTTTTAACAATCCGATGCTACTGGAGAGGTATGAATGCCATAGAGATCCTGCTCAATCCGTTCTTACATTGGCTAAGTGTAATACTAAATATTAAACAGCTTCATCCTCGTCTACTCCAGGAGTATGTGTTGCCTCCTCGGCTGCTCCCACAATACTAACTCCTCCCTATCTCTTACCAACCCCTCACACCTTTCAGACGCCGGTGTTTGGCTCACCCGTATTCCCCCCTCCCCCTCTACAGAATCTACCTGACCAGATCTCGTCGACTCCCCTCTGTCTACACATTCCACAGTCTACCATAAACTCTATACTACCATAAACCCTATACAGGACTCCCCTAGCACTCTCCCATATAGCATATAATAAATACACACATAATACAGCACACAATAAATACCCACACAAATGTACCCTGTTATACCCGTTCATTATAATTATTGGCTATTGATGACAAAACAACATGAGAGCTAAAGGTCCTTTTACCACAAAGGGTATCTTACCCCTTGCTATCCTACTGCATAGATCGTAGAGGCTCAAATTCTGGAGGCCTAAAAGCGTAGCTTTCCGTGGGTGGGAGCTCTCGACCTACTAGGGTAAAATGGGGCATTTCTGTGCTAGTGGGTAATATCAAGCATTTTCTACAGAATAGTCAAAATAGATTTAGATAGATTTATAGATCCTACAGTCAGTGCTAAGTTGTTATAGGCCCTAACTTGATTTTTTTTTTTGGCACTGTTAGGGGGTGTCAATGTTTGGGTGATATTACCCTATGTTCTAATCTTAAGCTAATTTTCACATATTTGAAGTATTTTTGAATAAAATATTTGATAGCATTGATTTCAGGGATAATATTCATATGGTAAGTATAAGGCTTTTTTTCTGTTATTGTATCGTTCCAAGACAATTGCCATTGTCTACCCGACTTGCAGTTTGTTGGTTTATGTAGGGAGAAGACATGTGGCGGGAGCAAATCTAATAGTCAGTGCAGGAGTGCTCAACATACGAGATTATCTGATTAGGTATACTATCACATTGTACCAAAAATCCTATATATGTCCTTAAAGGCTAGGTGTTCTACATAAACAAGTCTGTGAGACCCAATAAGTCAAGAACAAGTAGAATAATAACATGACAATTATATTCTATTCCATTTCATCAGAATCATCCAAAATTTGGTTTACACAAACATCATTACAATGCATAAGAATATAAATGGTCAGTTTATACAAATGACCTCTAAGGAATCTTAATTACATTAATAACTTTTAGCATTAGTTCCTGTTAATAAGCTTCTTACAGGGAAAAATATCATAGAAGAGGTCAGGTTGTACCTTTGGTTTCCTAGCTCTCTTAGGCTTTCTGCGTGCATCAAGGAATTTCTTCCTGTCTCCCTTTAATTTAGACTTTAGTGTTTTTTTAACTTTATCCTTAAAAACATTCTTTTCCGTTAATAACTGAGCATCTTTGTCCAAATTGTTCCACACTTGCGCACCTCTGTAGTATGGACTTTTCTTATAGGCCTGTTGCCTGGGCCTAATGACTTAACATTTAACTCCTGTCTTTTTTTTTTTTTATTAAGAAACATAGCGGAAAATTAGATTTCTTTTCTCCTAACGTCCTGGGTCGAAATCTCACAGAGTGTATGAACACTGTCCTTGGAGTCATCCATAACTCCCCTTAACAAACAACATCTTAACATTCTGTTTTGTGCAGCCTGTAGCGCTCTTTGAGATCCTGACATGTGACATCCAATAAATACGAACAATAATCGAACCTGGGCAATATGGTTTGCTTGAATATTAGAATTACAACCATTCTACTTACTAGGTATCTTAATTTACCCAGTTTGAAACCCACTTGATTTTCCTTACTTATCACCTTTGAGGCGTGTTCTTCCATAGAAAGAAACTGATCAAGTATCATGCCCAAGTACGAATAAGAATTGATTGATTGATTTGTTTAACGTCCTAAGGCCGTAGGCCTCATGGGACTACGTAAGAATAAGAAGTGATCCGCCACTAACTTTACCTTACAATGGTTTAGACCTTTATCAATACCATTTATGAAAATGGTATAAAGCATAGGGCCTAACACAGAGCCCTGAGGTACTCCAAAGGATACATCTTTGACCACTGACGCTACCCCATTAACAAGTGTCCACTGCCGTCTGTGGTCTAAATATGACAAAAACCATTTCAGTACATTTCTCGGAAAACCAATGTCTTTTACTATAACATGTTCAATAAAATAAGGTGGTGGACTGAATTAAATGCCTTGGCTACATCACATTTTTCCCAGGAGGAGCAGAATTGAAATGGGACACCAGTCCCCAACTTGATTTTATTTAGCTCCTTTAGGAATAGGCGCTACTCTAGTTAAAGCCCATGCTTCAGGAAATAAACCCCTCTTCAATGAAACCATGAATATATGGTGTAATTGTGGCACAATGACACTGAGAACATCCTTTAGAATCTTAGAACTAATATTATCTATGCTTGACGGCTTGTTTACATCAATAGCTTAACCAGCCTCTCCACTGTGCTATGTGTACAACCAGACAAAATCTGCAAATAGTCATCCTCCTCCCAAGATCTTTGTGGAGGGATAACTATCCGGGGACCCTGTGAGTCTAACCCATCAAACAACTTATCACCAATATTGGAGAAATAATCATTCATATGATTAGCAACATCAAATTTCTCTACCCCAGAGAGCTGATCCTGCAAGGAGACCAACAGTGGGCCTTTAGAAGGGTTTATTAATTTGTTTAAGTGTGCCCAGAATTTTGTTGTGATTGTTGCCTGCTTCTTCCGGGTTTCTTTTTATAAAAACCCACTTTAGCTCTCCTGACCTCTTTTGTGATGTTTACCCGAAGTGTTCTCGCATTTATGATTAAGATCTCCCTCTTATTCTACTTGTATTTCCTGACGTTCTCAGCTCTCTCCCACGACTCATGCACATTTCAGGCATAAGCCATTCATTGCCAGAGTCCCTAAAGGAATACTCGTTTATCGGACATTTTTTTTATCCAAATAGGATGTAATCTTATTTGGAACAATAAGCCACTTTTCATTAGGACAATCCAATTCATAAAACTCCCCCAATCCATGTTCAAAAATTCATCTTCCAATTCATCCTTTTTATAATTTTGTTATGACCTTCCCTTGAAGAGGGTGGGTGTAGTCCTGTTCCTTTCTTTTTTCTTAACTGCATACACTGGTGATCACAAATAAGATTGTCCTTGACACTAGATTGCGCTACAAACTGACTGTGATAAGTAGAGAACTCGACCGCTTTTACTTTATTCATATATTGTACATTATACCATTTATATATGACATCAATTATCGCTCACTATGCTATACTCGCCTATAATGTATGCAGTAGTACCACACCCTGCCACTAGGGGTGGTACACCTGATGGTCATTATGTATATACAGCCAGGTACCAGTACACCTGCCAGCATTACCATCTAGCTATTCACTGAGTTAACATCTCTTCAGCATGTACTTTTGTACAATAAAGCTATCAATTATCCACTAATCACCAACTTCTTTTTATCACTATGTTCATTATTTGGCTATAATACCCCATAGCTAGATATGACATGTGGTGGAGAACAATCAATTTTTGGTTCTTTCTCATGGACCAAGTGAATTTTTGGCAAAATTAGTTGGTGATAGTGCATGGTGCAGTTTTGTGCACGACAAGCAGAGTGCTTTGTTCCTGATGGAGGCATGCCTGGATGTCAGACCGACGCAGAAGGAAGCATTGGAGAGCCGAGCAGATTCCTGAATTTCAGAAGAGATATGGACCTCTCGAGAGTAGACTTCCCAAGAAGGTTTTTGAGGATGTGGAGAATACTGGATTTCTCACCTCAACCCAACAGCACGATTCATCTCCAGCAGCAGGGGCAGCAGCAGCTAGAGTGCACAATGGCACAGATGCATATCATTGACAGTTAAGTGATACCAAGAAGGTGATTTCTTAAGAGCTAACGTTACTGAATCCTCCACTATTAACTTTGGTACTGGTGATACTGACAATTACTAATAAGCTAGGAGCACAGGCCTCTGCTATAGACAATGGTATAGACTCCATCTGGTCAGTCAGGGATTCCATTACCAACATGGCGGATCAACTTCCCAGAACGTTAGAGGATGCATTGGCATTTATTCAAGACTTACAGCAGAAATCAGCTGAAATCCAAGACGGTTATTCTAAGCATTATGAACATTATCAGAGCATCAACACAGTGGTTTTGAATGCTTTACAACATAGTATGAAGAGAGAAGATGAGAGAGGCCATTCTAAGCATAAGTCTAAGAGTTATGGTGATAAAAAGCATTATTCTAAATCTAGCCATAGCTTTAGTTCTAAAAGTGACAGTAAAATAAGTCACAGCCATTCCGATTTTGAAGAGGGAGATTTGGATACCATCCCATCTTCTAGTAAGCATAATTTAAACAACTAGAGTCTAGACAGAGCAGGTCTTCTAGACTTAACCATAGAGTTGCTGATTTCATGGGGCTAATTCATTAGAATGCATGTTAGAAAACGATGCGTTGAATTAAATATTTGTGGTTATAAGATACCAGCATTGGTTTATACTGGTGCATCAATAAGTGTAATCTCTCATAAGTTCTATCGGGCATTAATTGAGAAATCATGTATAAAGACTGAGCCATGCCATATTGGAGTCTTTCTGGCCCATGGAATGTCACAAGTTGCACATATAAAAACCAAAATTGTATTTGAAATGAACAATGTTACTGTTATGCATGTATTCTACGTTGTGCCTAAACTTAATAGAAGTTTAATATTAGGGGTTGATTTTCTATATTAAGTCTACTATTAGTTTCAAGTATCTAGACCATGATATTCTTACTATTAGAGCTAAGGATCATATTGCAATAACACCTAATTGTGAATCATATGTCAGACTATATATGATTGTTAAACTACCATCACCCTATATAGTGAGAATCAGAAGGCTCTCTGGTGGTATATCCAGCGCTTGTAGTTTGTTTGTTTGTTTGTTTAGTTTTACGTCCGGGGGCCATCGAGGAAGCGCTTGTAGGGAATTAAAGATTGTGAAATTCGAAAAGGTGGATACTGAAATCTGGTTTTAAAATCTTCTAATTAACCACTAATTCAGTCACTCATAGGAGGCCAGATGTTTTATGGCCCACTTGATACACACAGTGTGTGTGTCTGTACTGTATAGACTTTGTGTGCACACTGAGAGGTGACTCCAACACAAGTGTGATTGTCAAAGTAGGTGTCAGAGACACAGGTGTTGTGTAATTAGCGCCTTAATGGCTCACTTGTATACAATAGTAGTATGTGAATGTTGTGGTGGCGTCTTTTAGTGGCGTCTGTAGGACGCATTAGCCACCATAAGGTGCGAGTGTAAACACACTCATTGTGAATACAATATGAGCGTCAAGGGACTTAACCCACGCGCGCGTTAAGCTGTGAGTTATACACTCAGTGACATGTGGATAATAATCTCATTAAGGGGCGCCATGTGCACAAGTGCATGCGTCTCAGATAAACACTATGATTGATTTATAATTGGCTACCATGCATACACTCATTTCAACTGATTTTATTCATTGTCTTACTGCGCTATGCAGTTATTTTGACTTTGGAAACAAATTTCACAATTCATTTTCAACCACTGTTGTTTTATCATTAATTTAGATCACTGTTATAATTATTTCAAAGTCGCAGACAATATCTGTGATTTTGAAAATGTACTATTACTACAAACAAAGCAACCATGACGCGTCCTCAAATTTGTATATTGAAATCATTTATGATGTGCATAGAAGTCATAAAACCTGTATATGTATTACTATGGGAGATTTAAATCGTGGATTTGGTGAGTTTGCATTTTAATTTAATTTGGAGGGGATGGAGCGCTTCATCTCCCTCCTTGCCGACTCCTGTGGCCGGCAGGGGGCACTTTATCACCATCTCATTTAAGCCACGCCCCATGGGGTCATAAAACTGTCAATAAACCCATGTGCGCCTCAAGCCACGTGCACTGGTGACCAGTGGTGTTCTTGGTAATTACCACCCATTGGTCAACCGCCCACATTAAGCACGCTCCGGCATCGTGCTCCAGCAACCACCAGGGTTACTTAAGCTTGTGATACAGCCTCACAGCTTTATTCACTCACACTCATCCACACACTGTTACTGTTCCAGAAGAATTTCACAGCTATTCAAGTCCTTTTTAAGGCTAAGTCGCCGACTTGCAATTGCAATCGACCACTGTCAGTCTGTGATTTAGTATTCTGTCAGCCACTTGGTACAACAGCAGTGACCATGTTGGCTTCAGCCACCCTAGTTGCATTCTGGTAAGGCACTTCATTTCCTACAGTCACACTTAGTGATGGATTTTGTAAATTTTTGTGCATTTATTACAGCATGAGTTCACATGCACACAGGAGGACTAACAGTGCGTCTTATTTTATTTTTCAGGATATTTTTTTATATCCTCATGCTTGCATAGACGGGCAACACAGTCCATACCCCTATTCTGAGACATAATTATGGTGTCTCATTTGAACCTTATCATCTATCTAAACCTTTGATAAGAGGTTATGTTGATTTCAACGTGACTTTGGATTCACCAAAGTACACTTGCACTGAGAGCTTTAATTCATCTCTCAGTGACTGCCTAGATTTGCTGAACGGCAAGATTGGCACTGTGATATCCATCATTAAATCAAAATTTGTCTATAGAAGACAGAAACGTGCATTATTATTAGATGTGGGAAAAATCTTGAGAGCTCTGTTTGGTATAAGCAGAGAAGACGAAATGCACAAATTGAGGGAAGCGTTAGGGATTTTAGATGCTACACTTCATGATGATAAACATTATAGAGTTGAGATGGATATCTTGCTTGCCAAACTTGCCCATTCTCAACATAAACTGGTGAATCTAGTCAAAATTCAAACTCGGGAACCAGAGAGAGTATCTAATTATCAGGAAGAGAACATTAGTCGTGTAAAACAATTTTCAGTAGATATCTATTCAAAACTACAACATTCTATGGCCTATGAGCGCTGTCTTTGGAAAATTGTCCAAACTCAAATGTATTATGAGTACCTATTGAAACTACTGTATGGCCTAGATCAGCTCAGTAATAATAAGGTGAGTCTTGAAATAGTTCCAATTCACAAGCTATATATCGTCTTAGATGATTAGAAATTGATTTTGTTTAGAAATTTCCCTTTAAATTAGCTCATGAAAATGCCAATTATTATTATCATTCAGAAATCGTCGAGGATTTCAGTCTCGACGCTGACAAAATTAGCATCAAAATTAAGGTACCAATGGCTGTAGATAAATTTGATTTTGACATCTACAAGGTTGTACTCTTTGAAGTGCCTACAATGACACACAGTTTTAATGTTTTGGGTTACACAAAATTGCATAATAAATGATATCTAATGACACACATTTCTCAACCACTTTCTCACCTAGATAAAGTAAGTTACCTGCTGTTTATAGACATATAAATGCAACGTCATGTTTGTCAGCTATATTCTTTGACGCTGACTATGATGTCATAACGAACTTGTGTAGATTTGATTTTACCTCAAAGAGAATGCCAGATTTCGATCATATTTCAATCTCAACGAACATACATGTGCTAATCATGGCGGAACAAACAGCCTACATGAAATGTATTGGTAAAAATGACACGCTGATTAGAATGGCTCCCTTAAGCATCATGGATTTGCCTTGTCAGTGTCAACTAATTACCACCACCTTCGTTTTGAACGAAAATATGTTCATGTGTGAGATTGATTCAAACTATACCATAAACACTGGCATTAACATTCCGCTGTTTCTCTCCATTAAGCTTAATTTCAACAAATATGGAGGGGCAGACCTGTTTGACTTGAAAATTCCTGAATTGAAGGAATTTCATGTTAATTTTTAGAGATATGTGAAAGATTTGAATACACAAGAGGGTTATGTGATAGATAGTGTGAAAAATGCTGAACAGCTCATTATTAAGGATAGAGCTTACAGCAAGCCTTCCAGTGGATGGAATGCTAATATAGTTAAAGTTTATGGCCCAATTATTAGTTGTTTTGCTTTTACTACTATATCCTTATGCATTTCATTCTATCTGCTTTACAGGCTCCATGGCTTGTTCACCTTGCTATTGGGGTTCAGATCCGCTCTAGGCGCAAACCTGACTCTCACCAAGTGGGAGTCAGACACCATGCTTTACAACCTTGAGGCTTCACTTCACAATCTGTCCATCCTTGCCGACCCTAATCCCAGTCCCGTGAATCCAACATTGAATATACAGGACGAATCTTTCAAATCCGACTTGGCAATCGGAATCTATGTACTTCTTTCAACGGTCATCCTGATTCTGTTTTGTAAATTTGTGGATTTATAGAGCAAGGACCACTAGATATCATATCATGGGACCCACCGGCACAAAAGTTTTTCTGAAAATTAAGTTTCAAGATGCTGTCTATGCCTTTGAAATCTGTCCTATCCTTCACCCTATTTCCTCCATCACCTTCCCATTGACACCCAGGATTCATGGTATCCGCCCCCCGCATTTCACCCGCAGTCACATTGAGCTCAGCTGGGAGCGCTTCGTCATGCTTCAGTACGTAGCAGCGGGACAGCTGATGAAGATTGCACTGCCAAAATCACTAAAAGTGCCACGCTCGTGTGCAGAAGTGAAGCATGCAATCAACACTGGTGCATTTAAGGCCGTCATTATGATGGCTGATGCACATGGCAACACCATGTCATTGCTGAGTGACACCATGATGCCACGCAATGGTAGAGACGTGTGATGTGTGGTTCGTGTTGTAATGTTATAAGCATGTTGCATTTATAACCAATTTAACAAAATGCATAAGCTTAATTAGATTAAGATTTAGTATTAAGTTACTGATATCTACATAGCATTAAAATTTGAACTATTATTAAGTTTCACTTTCTATCTGTATGCATGTGCTTATCTGTATGCATGTGCTTATCTCATTTTTGCCAATATGGTAAGAAACAACAGTTAGGTTGTTTCGTGTATCGATCCCGAGTTGATACACTAAGGACACCTAGTGGTTATATTATGTACTACTGCAGCATGCAAATGTGTGGCTCCACCTGTGTAGGGGAGACCACACTAGGTCAGTGTTCTATAAGCGTGGTGTCATTGCAGCAGCCGCCATGCCACGCTTCGCATCAACTTTGTAAATTTTTCTTTCGCTTTGCTTGCTTTATGTTTATTGAATAAATAGGCCGACCTTGAGTCAGCCCAAGTCCCATATCTGACTTATTACTGCCTCATGCCAATCTACGACAGTATCGATAAGATTATAAGAGGATTTGATTGATTTGAATGCATATATTCAAAGACATGTGGTTATTATGAATGCATAGAGTATTACTATTGCCTTAGTTAAGGTTCCACCATGTAAATAAGATGTTAATATTATATAAATGTTGTAAGTTTTATGATATATAAATAGTAGAGTTACATGCACATTAGAAGTATTGATACAGACAGCCCATTTCTATGTAATGAAATCAGCATCTCATATATGATAAATCCTGTGGGTTTATTTTTTTATTGTTTTCAAATTGTATGATTATTGTTCAATTTTATTTTTTCATTGACGGATCCAGTTAATAACTCCGTGTGCTGGGCCCATGCAGTGGACAGTTTGGTTACATACGCTATTATCTCAATACTGGGACCAGCAGTGCCAAAGACGAGATGTGCTAAGGCCAATCACCATTCGGCCAATCGCAGACGTTGTGGCAGAGGTGCACACTCTAGACGTGCATGCCTGGAACCACGTGATGAGAACATTGCTTTTGAGCGAGTTACCCATACTGCCGACCTTGATAACAATCGTGATCAGAATAGTGATCAGGATTGGCCAATGGAAACATCACCCTATGAACTGTGGGTGGTGCCAAGTGCTTAGTCAAGTGGTGTAGTGACATTCCATAAGACGTTAGATGCTGAGTTGGACAAGTCGTAGACAGATTTTACAAATCACCGATTTATATTATCGGTTATGAACATTGACATTGGATCATATAAGCTACTATGCTATGGACTGATACTTTTAAAAACATTTAAGGTTCTACACATGCATTCGGTCAGCTATAAATAATTATAACTGTATGGACACATATTTGACATTTCATTATTTTCATGATAGTCTAAGTGTATATTGCAGGTGCATAGTGGTGATTAATGAATCGTTTAAAGTATTAAAGGTGGTTTACTACTTGCTTATTGGTCATTTCATGCCTTTTACTCTAAGAATTCAGGAATTTTCAATTATTGACATATTATCGTTGAGTTTCAGGCTTATATGTTTAATATTTGTTAGGCATATTGTTGACCCATGATTAAGGCCTTGCTTTCAGAGGGATGTTGTAAATCACCAGACTTGTTGAGTAATATAATACATTTTTGATTTCTAGATGTGAAGGGTTTTCACTGAGCAACCTTGGTTTCATAAGCTGTTTTGGGAATTTTCAAAATTTAAAAATCTTTGTTGACAATTAATTTAATTGTCGAGTTATATACGCTGTATAAAATTTTGGCTTTTTGGCAAAATTGTTGTTGTAGCTCAGTTAGAACTCTGTGTTTGAGCATCACACTTACATATTTAAAACGACGCATAGTTATTCCAAATGTATGGCAGGGACTCCATGCCATTGGAAGAGCAAAGGAAACATTTAAAGGTCCATCTACTATTGCATCAAGGTCAGGACTTTCAGAAAGTAACATTGCCAAACAGTTTTGAATGGGATTTCAAGTACTATAATAAGATCTATGACATTGATAATAACATCACTGTTTGGGTTTTGAAGCACAAAGTGCAAATTTTTCTGTGTCGCGGCACAGGCGTAAACTTTAGGTTGCAATTGTCAACTCGGTACATTTCCAACATCTGTGTATTTGTGAAAGAAGTCTATAGTTGTCAGGATAGCCCATATCATTCGTTCAACTTAGAGATTTTTGAGGATTTAATACATAAATTTGATGAACTCTTTGTTCATTTCATTTTCAAATATGGACTTGATGTGTACAGACATGTTATAAGACCAGAAAACCCTCTGTGTCCAGATCCATAGGTTAATTATTGTTATAGTGGATGAGCATACTAGCTTACTAAGCCGTTGAAATTTTTCAATTAGGCCAATTTTCCAAATTGTTTAAGCTGAAAAGCTAGTGACCTCATTTCGACAACTCATTGTGTATTGACTGTTAGCATTTAAGTGTATTATAGATTTAAGTGTGATATTAGTACTTATATAGTATGGTAGGCGATCCCGATCTCCAAACGATGGATTTTTCAGATTTCCGACAGCACATTGCAAGTTCTGTCATCATAGTTCACCAAATGTTCAGAGACTGATCGATTCAGATAGCACGATAATCGAATATACACAAGTAAATAATAACATTAATAGTCATTTCACAGTCACTGTGTCTGAATCAGAAGTAGTTGTACTAGAAGAAGAACCAGGACATAAAGCTAGACTTTATAGTATCAATATGACTGCCTTCAACCAGCTATATAATTACTGGTTAGACCTAGTTTCAGTCAACACATTACCTTATTTTAACTTTGATCAATCGACAGCCGTTAATATGATTGACCATTATGGTTCCGTGTTTCTGGGATTCACTTTAGATCATGGACATGAAATAAGAATGTATTATTCAGATGTTGTAGACTGTGTCGATGATAATGATCACCTTAGGAGTTAATTACCTATATTAGGTTCTGGGTCTTTATTTGTGTGTTGATACGTTGCCGTATTTAGATCTTGATTTACCAACAGCTGCAGGCATCATTGATTTCTATGGATCAGATTTTCTAAATTTTATATTGAACTATGGTCAGGAAAATTATTCAGTACGCTTCTGGAACCGACGATTATAGGAATAATATCACCTACTTTAAGATATGACATTTATTTGTAATTGGTTATTGACTTAATAACCATTGATGTATATACGTTGTACATGACTGTTGTATTACTGTATTAGGTAACATTTTATATGTTGATATAATTGTGGACTTTTTCCCCCCAAATCGTTACCTTTCTTCTGGTACCAAAATTATTAATCTGCGATAAAAATAAGGTCCCCTGGCACTGATTATACCAAGCAAAACACTGTTTTTAGTTGGGACTATTTAGCTGTCCTAGGTTTACTGGGGCGGAATACTACTGTGACACCATAATACACGGGGAAGCACTGCAAAAAGAATTTTTGAAAAACCTTCAAAACTCTTGTAATTAGGCAAGATGCGTGATACAACCCAATTTTACCCTAATCACTGGACAGGAAAAAGTTCTTAGGGGGTCCAAATTAGGCAACTTTCCTCTACTTTTACTTATTTCAATGGAAATCATTAGGGAATGATCTTTGCATTTTTGGGAGACATTCTGCAATTTCCCCGGGGGTGGGGGGGGGGCACTTCATATGTTGGAGATACACATATGTGCGGCTGGCAAGGGTAGTTTTTGAGCAAAAAATCCCTCTAAGCAAGGGGTCTGTTTTTTCGCCAAAAGTCATCGTGTGCATCACTTTTTACCAATTTGCTCAAAAAAGGGACACTTTTATTCCAAAATCCCTCTGACCAAGGGTCAGTTTTTGAGAATAAAAATTACGCACATCATTTTTTATCAAATTTTCTCGAAATAGGGGTACTTTGTCACAAAAATCCCTCTAACCAAGGGTCACTTTTCAAGAAAATCCCTCTAAGCAAGGGTAAGGGATGTCAGAGGCCCAGCCGCACACCATGTCAGAAAAAAATTAAGTGCCCCCCCGGGCCAATTTCTGGTGTCATTTGACACAAATCCAAAGGGAAATAAATGTGATTTGGGATGTTGTTTTAACCCCAAAACGTGGAGCAAACGTGACCCTCACGTTCCAAATGTGGAGGTGTAAAAAAATAGACGTCCGGACGTGGGTCTCACGTCCAGACGTGGAAATTTTTATGGTTTGGCTCTATTGAAACTAGATCTATGTATACGTAGTACGGAGCCCTGGAAAGGACATCTGTTTTCTACACATTTATGTCATGGCTGATACAAACATACGTCACTATAGATTAGTACTAGAATTGCCGTATTCAATGGGGGGCATTGAATGCAATGTGTCCGTATTCAATGGGTGTCCGCCATCTTGGATTTTGAACAGACCTGAGCTGTTTTTCTTTATTTAAAGGCAAAATACCCCCCTAGGCCATGAGTTTGTTTCCGCAAGAAGTATTTTCGTTTCCGCAAGAAGTATTTCCGTTTCCGCAAGTAGTATTATCGTTTCTGCAAGTAGTATTTCCGTTTCCGCAAATTATATTTTTGTTTTCAACTTTTTTTATTTTCGTTTCCGCAAGTTTAATTCTTGATTTTGTTTTCGCAACTTTAATTTTTGTTTTCGCAACTTATACTTTTGTTTCCACAAGTTAATAGTTTTTCTTTTTGCATAGTCAATCAATTGTGAATGTTAAGTTGTGGACATCATAAAAGCATGGCTCGAGCTCGAGTGTACACTCTGAGGTGTACACTTTCAGGTGTACACTTTGGAGGGGATGTGTACAAATGCAAGTCGGGATTCCCCGGCGGGATTGGCGTAGTGCAAACTCGCAATCATTCTTTAAAAAAAAAAGTAAATAGCCTCAATGCAAAGACATTTTTGGCAAAAATAATTCTAGGGCGTAGGGACAGTATCCTTAGCCCTTTAATTGTCTCTAGTTCTATTAGAGCTTGGAGTATGATTATTTGGTTCACTATTAATCCCAAATGCCAATGTTTTCATTGTCCCAGCTGGCATCCAAACAGTTGCGCGGAAATTTTTTAGAGCCCCCCCCTAGATGGCAATCAAAAATTTGTGTGCCACCCCCCCTTTTTTCTTTTTTTTTTTTTATAAAAAATGACCACTCCCTATATTAAACTACTCTAACCCTGAAAGTGTACACTTCAGAGTGTACACCTCAGAGTGTACACTCGATCTCGAGCCATGGTGCATTCGTTGTGGAAACAAAACATAAAGTTGCGTAAAATAACTTGCGAAAACAAAAATAAAAAGTTGCGGAAACAAAAATAAAACTTGCGGGAACGAAAATAGAATTTGCGGAAACGAAAATAAAACTTGCGGAAACAAACTAGGGAAAAGAATGTGTAGAAAACGCACCCAGGGGGGGGCCACTTATGGAATTATGGATACCATGTGCGTACACAAACTGGCGTGAAAGGGGGTACCTTATGGGCCCCATGAACGGATCCACCCGGACCCGTTAAAAGGGGTCCTTTTGGGCCCAATTTAGGGTTAATATCAAGAGGTCTTAGCTTTGTCTAGATTCTTGACTTTTTCTCAAACAAAATCTAATATTTTGGCCGGGAAAGGGGTTACTTTTCCCAGAAAATCATCATGTTTTGGTCTGTAAAGGGGTACCTTTTTCAGAAAAATCTCAAAATATGATCGGGAAAGAGGTACGTTTTATGAAAATAATTCCATTGAAAGGGTGCCTAAATTGAGGGTTAGCTAGAGTTAGTCTTCTTACACTCTAACAGTAGTAAAAGGGGTACTTTTCCAAGCTAATTCCCGTCAAAAGGGGTATATTTTGGTCCAATTTTGCCCCGCTAAAAGGGGTACCTAGTCATGGGCCATGTACGCACATGGTTACTATAGAACATATAGGGAGTGCCCCCCCCCCCCCCCCCCCCCGGGAAAAAGGTACGGCCGTGCTTCCACTGCGCCTGGATACATATAGCGCTAGCGGCCACTATAATTTAGGCACTGACAGCGCTAAGCGGGTTTCGGTGTAGGGAAAACGGATGTCCTTTTAGGGGCTCCGTATAACGGTGCGTGGCGCGCTGTCACTTCTGGCCTTCTGAGACTGTACGCTTAGAGCGAGTAGGTGAATGCAGCCTTGGCCACCTTGAGATGATACGTTCATCTACGCACGTATCGTGCACCGCTCACACACAGTGTGACGACGATCTGATTGAAATCAGACTAGACTACCGCAAGTTTGCTGCCAAAGATGATAGGCCTTATCTTTCTTCTGTGCTGCTGCCTATCTTAGTATCTAACAACACAACTCACCTGCTTGTCATGACGTGGTTGCTATGGTTCCCATGCGTGGGTTTGTCCTTTGGTTTGTCACCATAACCAGACAAGCGATCGTAGGCGTAGGGACGAGTCAGCTGCACTCCCGGGCTTCAATTTCAATTTCAATTCAATTTTCAAAGTTTTATTGCTTCTTAGCCGTGAGACATCCTACTTCTTCAACACCGCAGAGCCGGTCAACTTTGTAATACATCTAGATAGTTCAAATTTAGCAAGTTAGCAAAATATAGTTGAAGTCAGGATGCTTGATGAAGTACCGGTATACCTTTATTAGGTGATGAATGATACTTTGGTTACTGTGGTACAATACAACTATGTACTTATGTCAACATGGCTCAGAGTTCCCAATCTGTGCCATGTGCCCTACGGGCCGCCATCGCTAACTCACTTCCGGTTCCGCGAGATCACGTCTCTACCAACATCTCCCTTTTATCAATTTTTTTTTTTTTTTTTTTAATGGAACAAACACATCCCTGCAGACAAGTATAGTCCAACGTCAAGTGTTAAAACTGTCTATGCTGAAAGAAAATACTAATTATATTGAGTCAGAAAATAAATCATATGTATGAACATGGTCTGAACACATGAGTCTCTAAGCAAGCATATAGTCATCATATCTTGAAGGTCGTGAGATCTCCCTTGTCCTTGTGCGACGAACCGGAGAGGGGCTCAGGGCAAGGGAGGTAGGGTAGGGTGGGGTAAGATGCCCTTAATTTACAAATGTGTCATTTATAAGAAATTCATGGCTGCTTCCAGAATACTTTTTTCATTAATCAAAGGATGGAATGATATTTTCTTCATTTGCAAAAGCTTGTCAGCTCTGCCCCATAGATTGTTACAGTAAATCATGTATGAAAAAATGTGGATGCTGGGGTAAAAGGCCCACAGCTGGGGTAAAAGGTCCACAACCTTTGGGATAAAAGGCCCACATGCACAATAAAGAGGATCATGATTGGAATAAAACCTCCATTTGGATTCTTGTCATTAAAAAAGAAGCTAAAGTTAATATTCATGAACTACTGCTGAGATTTGGACATTCTAAATCACCTAAAGTAGCATTTTCGATAATTCATATCGAAGTCCAAGGGGTGATAGGGTAGGATAAGCTAAAATACCCTAATAGCACGTAACTGAGCTAGTTCTAAGAGATTAATCCCTAATTAATGCATATTTTTCACACCAATCAAGAGATGGAACAATGTATCATACTTGTGAAAAAGGTTGTCAGCCTAGCCTTATGGAATATTCCAAAAGAATGCTTGACAAAAAGTGGGGCATTTTGCCCCATAGGTTGATTCGCTGGTACCACTGCGGGATCGATGCGATATGCCCGCTGGTAGCTACTAACTGACCTTATGATGTCCCGAGTTCTAGTAGAGCTAACACGTGACCAGAATATCATTATCATAAATTATGATTTGCATATCACTCTTCAAACATTGGCAAAGTACAAAGCCTTGGTATAGGCGAGTGAAGCACGCGCATGGGCATGCCCATGCGCGCGCTTCACTCGCCAATACCGATATTTAGAAAATGCTAATGCTTGAAGTTGCTAGCTACCTGCCCTATACCGAGCGTGGGAGGTTGGGCTGCGGGACCAGCCAAATAGGTTGAAAGGCTTGGGTAAAAGGCCCAAAGCGATGGGGCAAAAGGCCCATGGATCTGATGATAAGATAAGGTTCATCTCAAAAGCCCATGTAGGTATTGGAACAAAGTGTAAGGTAAAAAAAATGTATCTTTATGACCTACCCTTCACCCCTTTATCTAATAATACCTCACCTAATACTTTTAACCCATCTAACTTGCTACCCAAAAATCTGGCTCTGGACTGAGATGCAGCAATGTTGCTGCTGGGTGGTGCAGGTGACTTTGGCACTTTCTATGGGGAACAAGTCTCCTTCGGTTGCACCTCCTTGCGGTTGTCAGCTGGTTCTGGTGAAATGTCAGCTCTGGCTGATGGTGTAACTGGAGCCAAGGTTATTCTGGGCTGAGTTGTCTGCCCATGTCTAATGCCAACTGGGGGAGGAGCAGCTGGCCGCACCTTGAGAAAGCAAAGAAAGATGTGGTTTTCTGCTGGCTGCCGAGCCATATTGGCATAGACGGAAACGAGGCAGCAGATGAAGCGGCAAAGTCAGCACTGAAATTGACACCTCGAGAAGTGCCAATCCCACACACGGACCTGACATCAACCATCAAGAAATATGTGAAACTGAAATGGCAAGCTGACTGGAACAAGCAGCATGAGAACAAGCTACACTCCATTCAGCCTCAACTGAAAGGAAAGGATGAAAAAAGAAAACTATCCAGATCAGACGAAGTGAAACTAACACGTCTACGAATTGGCCACACAAGGCTTACACACGAACACCATCTGAAACGTGAAGCCCAACCAATGTGCCAACAATGCAAGACTGAACTCACAGTTAAGCATATCTTGCTCAACTGTCGAAGGACTGCAAGCAACAGAAGAAAATATCTTAAAAATGCAACAACACTGAAAGCTGTCTTCAACACAATAGAAACAAAAGAACTCCTGAACTTCCTCAAAGAATCAAACTTATATAAGTACATATAGATCATACATACATATAATTTAAAAAAAAAAAAAAAAAAAAAAAAAAATGGCTGGTCCGTCGATGTCAGGATAATGTGACCGACCTGGTGATGTGTCTACAGTTTGAGACATGTTACCTGCGTGAGGCAGCACGATAAAGAGGGGCCTTGAGCCACAAGTGGTATTTCACCACTACGAGCCGTGTCCCACTGCTACAAGCAGACTCATAAATATATGCACGCGCGCACACACACACACACCCACTCATATGCGCAAACCCGAGGTAGGCCCGCAGCCTACCATTACTATTGAATAGTTTAAAATTCTTGAATGTCTGAGTTCCTCGATGGCCCCCGGACGTAAAACTAAACAAACAAACAAACAAAAGCAGCTGGCCGCACATGCACCCAGTTGCGGCTAGCCAGTCCCCGATCAGTCTGAACGGTGTATGATCTGGGTCTTTTGCAGTCAACTACCTGCCCGTAGGCCCATGGTTGACCACGCCTGTTGGGGGGGGCCTTCAGGTAAGCATAGTCTCCAACTGAGAGAGGTGGATGGTTTACAGTATTTCTATCATATAGCTCCTTGGAGGCCACCCTGCGAGCTTTGATTTCCTCCTGGACCACCTGACTGTCTGCCACCTGAGAGTCTAACAGCCTGTCTGATGTTGGGAGAGGAGTGTGTGTCCGTCGGGATAGCATACGCTGAGCAGGAGAGTATGAATATCCAGCCTGGGGGGTGTTAATAAGGTGATGATGTCGTGTGGGTGAACCTGAACCTGGCCACCATGTCTGCATAGTCTTTACTAATAAATTGAGGGCCATTATCCGTGTGTATTCTTGCTGGGGCCCCAAAAGTGGCTAGGTGAACCTCTGTCTTGTCGACTACTGTAGAGGCAAGGGTGTCTCCCAGCTCGTCTATCTTGATCCAATCTGAGTAATGACACACAGTGACTAGGTAGTCCTTCCCCTCATATGCAGACAAGTCTTGGCTAAGTAGTTCCCAAGGTCTTGTCGGTATAGGCAGTGACAGCATGGGCTCCTTTTGTGATGATGAACCATATACTGCACAGGTCTTGCAGGCATCACACATGTCCTTGATCGCGGCTCTCATTCCTGGCCAGAATAGTACCTCCTTAGCCATCCTGTAGTTTGATTCAGCTCCAAGGTGATTTGCATGGATCTTGGCAAACATTGCGGCCCTGAGCTGCTGAGGCACTAACACAGTCTCCCCCTTGTATATAGCCTCATTCAGTACAGACAGCTCATCTCTGTATCCCCAAAAAGGCCTGAGATCCTTGGGAACTACAGCACGGTCATCTGGCCAGCCGTCGATAATCATGTCTCGTAAAGCATTGAGTGACTCATCAGCGTTAGTCATTTGCACTATCTCCCTCTCAGTCTCTCCAGTCAACCTGGGACTGCGGCTGATGGATTCAGTCTGAACACCTCAAATCCTGTTGTGGGTGTATTGACAGGGGTGCGTAAAGCTGCTCTGGATAGAGTGTCTGCTATGAGAAGCGTGGTTCCTTTCCTGTACTCCAAAGCGAAACGGTACCGCTGCAAGGTCATCAACATCCTTTGCAGTCTGGCAGGTGCTTTGTGTAATGTTTTTGACATGATAGGTACCAAGGGTTTGTGATCAGTGTGCACTGTAACATCAGCTTTCCCATAAAGCCATTGGTCGAACTTGTGGAGACCATGGCAAATGGCGAGGCACTCTTTTTCCATTTGAGAATACCTCCTTTCTGTATCACTACGCTGGCATGAGCTGAAGGCTACTGGCTGTAGCTCTCCCTTTGTGTTTGGTTGCAGAAGTGCGGCTCCTAAACCTGACTCACTTGCATCAACCTGCAATATCACCGGTTTATCCAGACTGTAGTAGAGGAGTGTAGGTGCTGATGCGATGAGCTTCTTGGCTCTTTGGAATGCTGATTCCTGCACCTTGGACCACATGAAACTGGCACCATCTTTTGTCAGCATACGTAAGGGCTGTAGAGTCGAGCTCAGTTTGTCACAAAACTGTGATAGGTATGTGGCCATGCCTATAAACCGCATCAAACCAGCCTTGTCTGTTGGGGTTGCCATTCTCGTGATTGGCGACACTTTCTCAGGATCTGGCCGCAAGCCACTATCAGTGATGATGTTCCCCATGAACTTGAGCTCCCGAAGGGCAAACTTGAACTTATCTGGATTGAGTTTGATGTCTTTAGCTACACAACGTTCCATCAATGCCACCAATCTTCTGTCATGGCTGGTCTTTGATGTTGTGTAGTCCTCACCCTCACCATAAACAAGGATATCATCAGCAATGCAAATTATTCCTTCAAGGTTCTCAAGGGCATCCAAGAGTCTCTTTTGGAACTCCTCTGGCGCACATGATATACCAAAAGGTAGTCAAAGCCAGTGATATCGACCATCTGATGTGTGCATGGTGGTGTACATAGACGACTCATCATCAAGAGGAATGTGTAGGAATCCCTCCCGAACATCAAAGAGAGAGAAACACTTGGCATTAACCAGCTTGTGTAAATGTTCCTTCAATGTGGGGATTTGGAAGAGAGGTCTTATCAATGCCTTGTTGACGGTCTGACCTGGGTCAATACAGACGCGGAATTTCTTCGGGGTTTCTCTGATGAGTGCGTTTGAACACCAGGGAGTGGGCTCATCCACCTTTGCCATGATCCCCAATGTCACATACCTGTCCAGTGCTTCCTTCTCTTTTCCCCGTTTGGCGATCGGCACCCGGTGATTGGGCATCTGGACTGGCACAACATCTGCGCCAACTCAAAATGGACAGGTGGGCCCAGACACCCTAGTCCCTGAAAGCTGTCCTTGTATTCACGCAAGACTGCATCTTTAGTCAAGTTGCCTGCTGGAGGCAGGCATCTGGAGCGAGGGATCTGAATAATCTTTGGTGAGGGTTTAGCTTGGTCCAGTGCTGTTGCATACACCACATCCAGAGATTCTCACTGTCTTCTCCTGAGAGAAGTGCAGGCTTCTCACCAATGTCACTGTCTGCTAGCACCTGGAATACCAAGTCATGATAACGATCCCCCCGGTCACATAAAAGGGTGATCTGACCAATGGGCTTTACTGGAGCAGTGTTTTTGTACGGGAAGAGCTGGTATGGTGAACGGGTCATCTTGATAGAAGGAAAGATACTCTTGGCCAGGCATTCTGGCATTGTGTTGATTTCAGCTGCTGAGTCTATTTGTATCTTCATTCTGTTGAACCTGTCACCCTTATCCGACAGAAGAAGCTGTGCAAAGTACTTTCGCCCTTTCCTTGCACCAGCTTGAAAGACAGCTGTGTCTTCCAGGGAGTAACACTGCTCGTCATAGTCTACTTCTGAGTAAGGGTCTTGGGGTACATGAGCTAGGTCTTCATCAGTGTTGACCGCATGGATGCTATGTTGACTTCTTCTGTCATCCGGCGGTAACTTATTCTGAGGCCCATGGTTGACCCCTCTACCCCGCTGATTTTTCCTGGAATGACCCGCACTGCAGCTCTGGGTCTGTGGGCGGTGACTGTCTCCTTGAGGTTCCAGACAAACATGGGAGAAGTGATCATTGCCACCACACTTGCCACACTTCTTTCCATTGGCTGGACACTTAGACCAAGGGTGTGGCCCACGTCTGTCACCACACCAGTGGCATGTACCGTTCTCACGTTTCAGCTTCATATCTTTGTGAGCCTTCCCTTTTGCCGTCAAATTCACAGCCTCGTCTGTGCCTCTAGTGGCTTCGCCAATAAGCTGATTAGCCCACTTTGCAACTTCTTACACCTTGGCTTCTGCAACAACATCACTAAGTGTCTTTTTTGTGTTGTCAGCTTTGACATGACATTTTAGAAGCTCTGCCCGAATGTCACTGTTCCGTAAACCAAAAATAAACTTGTCATGGCTCATCTCATCAGTTAAAGTACCATAGTCACACAGGCTGCACTCACGCCGTACATGGGTCTCCCAGTCTTGCCCTGTGTGGCCATCCAGAAGGTGAATCTGTCTGTCTGTCTGTCTGTGGCCGAGCCTGTGTAGTGAGTTCTGAGTCTCTCCAACCACACCCACGGCTTGCTTTTGTCCCCGGCTGAAATTTGGGGCTCTATGCTGTACCGAATAACCTGCAGTGCCTCATCGGGCATAGATGAACGTAACGCAGCAATTTCCATCAGTGGCTTAGCATAGTACTCAGCCCGATGAGTTGCGGGGTTCTTGGACAGGTCTCTATATTTAGACTCAATGCAGTAGTCGTTGAATCTCATTTCAAAATTTTTGAAGTTTTCTGGGATGTTCCCTGTTAGATTTAGTTCTGGCTTCTTGGGTCTAGACATGTTTGAAATTCAAGTCACCACCACCACAATAAGAATGAGAATGTTTGTTGTTGCACTACCTTGTAATTTTGCATTTGGGTTCCTGACAATCCCACTTCTGACACCAAGTTGAAGTCAGGATGCTTGATGAAGTATACCTTTATTAGGTGATGATACTTTGGTTACTGTGGTACAATACAACTATGTACTTATGTCAACATGGCTCAGAGTTTCCAATCTGTGCCATGTGCCCTGCGGGCCGCCATCGCTAACTCACTTCCGGTCCCGCGAGATCACTTCTCTACCAACAATATCTACACCAGGGTAAACTATTCCACTGTATAATGAACATACCAGGATTTATTCTTTGAGACGACAAGATGTATTTGGAACCCGTTTCAACGATACACTGCAGTCCTGCCTCGTTGTTTTCCTTTACGGCGACGTCACAAGCGACGTGTGACATCACAAAGACGTCCGCCATTATTGTGGGGGAAAGATTATGATGTACGTGTAAGTAAGATAATCATCAATTTCTCGATTCATCTGCAATATTTCCGTAATTGAAAGCATCGTTAACGCAGATAATGTCATTTTCTTCTCTCTGCCCATCCGGTCAATGTTGTTTTTCCCCCACGACGATGGGGACGTACATCTACCAGCACCCCCTACATTTCCGTCATGAAATCGTCTGAAAGAATAATAACTAGATCTAGGCCCTAGGGGCTTTGTCACAAGATTTTGGGGCATTAACACAGATTCACTGCCCCCCGACACACACTGCCCACAGAATAAGTACATAAGCTTCAGGGCTTAGTGTACTTCCCTAATTTGTGCACTGCCTTCTGCTGCCACCCAAAGAGCGTGGCAAAAGCAGGACGCAACTTGCTACGTTGGTCTATGTCCTTGGGGCAGAACACCGCGTCGCGTGGGAGCGACACGTAATCTGGGCGCATTTTCCCACGCTGGTCATGGGAAGAGAGAATGCAGCCCTGGGGGCATTGATGGCATGGGGGGTAATGTCCTATTGTTCAAGGATAGAGGCTTCTGCTCTCTGAATCCCATAGAAGTACAGTAAGGAACATTCACTGAGGGCATAGATTGTGATGATGCTGTGCCCTGAGGGCATGCACTAGTTGATTTACTAATTATGCCCTGGGGGCATGAACCTGCATTATGGTCTTTGGGCGTGACCATGAATATAGCCTGAGGGCATATATAGGCCTATTGGTCAATGGTAGGCTATGACCTATGGAAGTAGGCTAAGATATAAGAGAATGCATGCCCTCAGGACATCGATGCCCTCAGTACAAAACTAAGCCATGTCCCCAGGGCATCGATGATATGCCCTAAGGACATCAGCCAGGTATAGTAATCTCTAACTCATATGGTAGGCCCACAAGTTTAGAATATACCCTTAGGGTATCAGTGCCCTAAGGGCATAGGAGTGAGGTCCTGTTGGTAGGCCCAGCTACAGTTTGTGATATATGCCCTAAGGGCATGCCTGGATCAATCATGCTTTTAAAGGAGGGCTGGCACGGCTAAGACGTACCCGTCTTAGCAAGTCACGAGACCACCCCTTGACCAATGAGATCATTGCAAATTTTGAGCTGGGTAACGCGAATTTATGGTTTGTCTTTGATCAGGTACCAGTAATGATATTTTCTTTAAGAAGCAAAGAACATGTCCTGAGGGCATAGATAACACTCGTTTTGGCCTAAAGAGACATGCATGTCTTTGGTCATCTCAGAAATTCTAGATTGCAGGAATAATTATGCCCTGAGGGCCACTTCACGATGCCCTAAGGGTATACACTAGATTAGTCAATAGTTGATTTGTAGAAGGCCAGCAATATGCCCTCTGGGCATGCTGAATCCCTCGCAGCAGTCCCGAAAATATACCCGTGCGCGGCAAAATCTGTGGTCCCATCTGGTGATCTATGTCTGCATCTGCAGCGTCACAAATGGTCTTGACCTTTCCCCACAAACGTCGGACATTTGCGAGGTTATTTGCTGATATTTTCTTTTGTGCCAAGAACACCCAGGAATGGTTTGGTTAAGGAGAAGATATACTACATTTGCAGACTTGAAAATAATAGATAAGTTGGGATTAAAGGGGCCCTGGCACGGCAAATGCATGCCCGCATTAAAAGGTCATATGACCACCCATTGACCAATCAGGGCACTCCGCTGGGTCCTTCGATTTTACCAACGATTTTTGGGTCGGTACCCATATTGTAGTTTGCCGTGCTAGCCCCCCTTTAAAAAAGAAAATTGAGTTAACTTTGAGAAAAATACAATAGCTGCTTTTGATTTATGTGGTACCGGCATGTGCTAGGTCTAACTCTGTTATGAGGTATGCAGAAGCTAACCAGCAACAAAACAATCCTGTTTTTAATATGGGGTAATAAGAGACCATAAACTACTGATACAATATATCTAGGGGAAGGTTGCCTAATTTGGGCGCAGCGCAGCCGTTGGCAGACTGAGACATTACTCCAAGTAGACAAGCACCTGCTCATGAGTAGGCTACCTGAGGTAGATAATAGAACTGACCAATCAGGAGCCAGGACTTGAACAGCAGCTTTATAACAGCAGCTTTATACTGCATGACTGGACTTTGCTATTTTCAATGAAGGCCTTCTCTACCTCAGGTAGACAACAATATTGTTGCCTACCTCAGGTAGACAACAAAGCCCTTCTCTACCTCAGGTAGACAACAATACCCTTCTCTACCTCAAGTAGACAACGAGGCCCTTCTCTACCTCAAGTAGACGAGACAAAATGATCCAGGTAATTCTTGACTAACATAATGCTTGCCTACCTGAGGTACAGTGTGGGCACCTTGTCTACCTGAGGTACACAATGGACAGCTTATCTACCTGAGATAGACTATGGACACCTTGTCTACCTCAATCACACTTGTTCTATCGTTGCGGCTGCCAAACCGCGAGTTCCCTTTCGATATGCATGTGTGAGGGGTCAATTTCATGTAAAATTCCAGTGGCTTTCACCTCAGTTAAGTTTCAAGCTGTCAGATGCATTTCAGATTGACTTATAGGGCCATGAACATCAGAAAACGCTGCCAAACAATTTTTTTTTTTACAAGAATAATTCTGTAATATGAAGTTTTCAATTAGAATCCACAACTAAGAGGTCAAGGCAAAGCAAAAAATGTCTACTTTCAGTATACTAAGTTTCACAAGAAAATTCCGAGCAGTTTCAGATACAAAAGAAAAAAACTGTTACGATTTTCTGAAGGCTTGATAAGGCTTCCTTTTGAATTCTATTGATACTAAGAGAGTCTGTAGTGGGCAAATATGCTGGTGAAATTCATTATTAGCTAGGTCTAGTGGTTGATCCACAATTAGCCTCCGAAAATTGAAAAATTCACCCATATTCCTACGCTGCCTAGGAACCGAATCACTTCCGTGTAGGCATATTCAATGGATTGGTCCCCAACGTTTAAAGCACACTCAGGGCCCACCCTAGGGTGCAGTCTAGCCCTCCTGGACCCTTTCCCGCTCACCTCCCACCCACACATCTGCAAAATCGATGGTTTTACATAGGGACTCTTTTATGATACTTCCAAAATCCATCCTGCTCACTAACAGCTCACTTATATCCAACACAAATCATTCCCTATGGAAAACTGCCAATTTCACACTTTTCGGCGTCCTCTTCAGACGGCCATATCTTCGAAAGTAGAGATGCTAAAGCTATCAAATGGGGCTCAAAAGAAGCAGAATTTAGTTCTTCAACTTCTGTCCACTTGCCTTACAAATGGTCATGATAGCTTCACTGCATGGGGACTTAGAGTGATGAAAGTGTAGAGGTATACCGGTAACATGTACTGTACTAAGGTGTTGTCTGGCATGGCGGGTGAGTCCTGTCGCTGGATGTTCCTAGGGTTTCGGATAGGTGGCAGCACTGGTCCGGACTCATGGGACATCTGGCGACAAACACTAGGGTTCATATATAAATCTCTGGGCTCAGTCGCTACATCAGAGGCCCTCCAGGCCTCTGAGCTTAATACATCTATTTTAAGTAGAATATCAGCTGCCCTTTTGCTATACCTTCCGGGTAGCCGTCTAGCTATAATAAACCGTGGGCATACACTTGAATTACTGTCTTGCCTTCTCCTTTCTGATCGTAAGACCCAAACCACCAAACTGGTAGAACAAACCATTACATTAGTGCCGTGACCAGTTAAATTCTGGTGTATAGCCCGGAAGTCATAACGTCCGAATGGCTAGTCTATGGGTTAGATGACCTTAAGGAAACTAACCCTGATGGACAAACAATTGTCCAAGATAATGGAAATGGGACATTATCTGTCTAAACTCATTCGAACTCACAGGATGTAAGTGCTAGATCCTGGAGGGAACCCGGACCTCATTATACTATGGATAGTGAGGAAAATATCCCTGACTCTGTACATAGAGACTCTGACTCTGTACATCCGAGACAAGGCATCTGCATTAATATGCTTCACTCCGGGTCTTATTAATGCAGATGCCTTGCCTCTGATGTAGCTGGAACAGCATAGACCCGGAGTGAAGCATATTAATGCAGATGCCTTGTCTCAGATACCAATTCAGAAATGTGACAATCCGGATTGTACTGACTGTGGGGCTCATAGAGCAGTTTTGGCTTTTGGGATTCGAAGACCTTTCGAACCCTGGATTGCCAGCATATTGGAATGGTCTATGAATCACATATGACAGTTCCAAGAAGCTGACTCGATAACTGCACAGCTACTGTAATTGGTACCAAAGGGAATACGTCCAGTCAGACCAGTGGTCTCTCTGGAAAACCGAGAAATAAGAAGGTTTTGTTGCTCAATGGACCAAGCTTGAAGTCCAGAAAGGCGTGTTATACTGTTGGAAGCCATGTAATAATGGTGAGAGACTCCTACAAGTGGTTATACCACATGCTATGAGGCATGACATTATGTATTATTGCCATGGCCATCGGACCTGTGGTCATTTCGGAAGGAAACGCTCATTAGCACGTCTTTCTAAAAAATACTATTGGCCCGGCATGTCATGTGACTTGCAAAGATGGGTTACTATCTGCCCGGATTGTTGTAAAAACAAACCCGGACCTGGAATGGGTAAACTTCCCCTATCCCAGGAGTTGTTTGGAGTAAGATTTGCTCGAGTCGGAAAAGATATCATCAGTGGGTTTAATACAACCGCTAATGATAATACCTGTATGATGGTAGTGTGTGATTACTATAGAAAGTATACTAAAGTTTTCCCACTACCGGATCATAAGGCTATAACCTGAGCCGAAGCCTTTGTAAAAGGTTGGGTGCCTTTGGTGTACCACTTATGCTGCACAGTGATCAAGGCAGAGAATTTGAATCAAATCTCTGGCAAGGGATGTGCGAATATCTAGCCATTTGCAAATCTAGAACCAACCCATATCAGCCTCAGAGTGATGGATTGGTTGAAAGGTTCAATAGAACCCTCATCCAGGTCCTGAAGTCACTCGTAAATGAAAATATGGATGACTGGGACAAGCAGTGTCATTTTGTGACACATGCTTATAACGGTAAGTAGTAAGGAGTGTGTTGTTTGAGCATAAGATGGTTAAGGGAAGATATCGGGGTAAGTATATGGAGTATGAATAAGATATTTATATGTATGTGTAGAGGAGCTGTGTCTGAGTAGGAATATGCAATAAAAGTTGGAATAAAAATAATATATTTTGATGTATATGTCTTTTGGTGTTATATAGGTGTAGTCAGCATGGTTAAGAGAAGAAGTGAGAGGGTGGGGGGGTAGGTGGCAGATGGTCGGTGGCAGGTGCAGACTGTACTGGTAGGACTCCCTCGTTTGGGTGCTGGCATGACAGTTGACCTGCATTCAGTGATGGTAGAAGGGGGGGGGGGGTTTGGCATGCAATAAAAGTTAGCTGTGCTCATGTGTCTACTTTGATATAAAGGTCATCGGATATGATTGAAGGTGTTTACCAGATATTTAATTCAAAATATGCAATTAATGATAGAATAATAATATGAATACCATATTGGCCTGTATAAGCGCCGGGTCTTGAATAAGCATGGGGTACAGGGGTGTTGAAATTTCCAAATACACTATACAGTCCTGTATAAGCATTGGACTTCGAAAAAGCCCTGGGGGTAGAGCTTACTTGAAATTAATGAGCACCTGTGCGCTTATACAGCCCAATAGGGTAGTTTGATTAGATGGATATATTTGTTTTTAGTTGTGTTAGAGATGTGTGGTGCTTGGTTAACACCTTAAGGGCTACTAATGCATTAATGTATCATGCCCAGCGGTCTTCATTATGCATCAATGAAGTGCTGGCAGACTCACCAGCACTTCATTGATGCATCATGACGACCAATAGGAATGATGCACTTTTACAACAGCAGCCTTTTAAGGGTAAAATGAAGGTGGGCAGGTGGCAGGTGCAGATTGCATCTGGTGTTGACCTATATTAAGGTTTGATGGGAAGTGTGTTTGCTTTGAAATTCTGTTTTAGCTACTAGGATAAGAGCTGAAGATCATTTGGTCAAAAGTATTGTGAGTAGAATATGGAAAATGTGATTAAGATATCTATATGGGGAGATGTGCAATATTCAGAAGACATGTCATAAATTCTCCCATATAAGCAAGCACCCTCCACTTTTGAATGAGCCAAATTGAATGTTCAGTTCTATTCTATAGTGTCAAAAACACCCATATAGGGTGGACCTTGACTTTGGGTTCATTCTATAAGCCACACCTTTGCTTAGGTTCTAGTATAAGCCATGGTTTGAATAGATTGATTAGATGCATTTAGTTGTTTTTGATAGTATCAGAGATGTGTGGCTTGGTTAAAAGAACCTTGCAGGTGGCAGGTGCAGACTGCACTGGTTGCCCTCAATTGTTCTGTGCCTGACAGTTGACCTACATTAAGTTTTGGCGGGAAAGGCGGTTGATGAATGGGCAGAAGTGAAGTTTGGCTCAGGGAGGGGTGAGTGCTAAAAGATATATGACAAATGTAAATGTATATGTAGACAAGATGTGTGGCAGTCAAACTATGCATAAATATCATTGAATTGGAATATTGGAATGATATTAACATTTTAACTTAGTGCTTATAGTTGCCTTTGGTAGTTCACTGACAGGAGCATATTGAGACTGAGTTAGAATTAATAAGTTAGGTTAACCTTTGAGGACACACCATGCATTAATGCATTATGCCTCTTTGTTATCACTTGCTGGCATTACATTGATGCATCATGATTACCCTTTAAGGTTTTACCAACCCTTTAGGCCTGATGCACTATTGCATTATCGGAGTGAGGGGTCTGACAAACCATGGTCTTTTAGAACTCTCACATAGGTCATTAATGAGGAATCCCATGACAAACAACCAGCATCTGTTTTCACCCATGAATACAGACACCATGTGTTCTCTGGAGACATAATACCTCAAGGTTATTGTCTTTTACAAATACACTATGGCAAGTGTTATTATGGAAGACTCTTTTCCCTATATGGACTCCCATGGAGGTTGTTTTTCCCCATACCCCCATACTCCACAAGGGGAGAGGATGCCAATACTCTGTGGCATTTATGAGCAGAATGCTTGGCAACTGTAGATGTTATAATCATGCTCTAATACTTAGAGACAAGAGTATTCAAGGTTGATTAACCCATTGAGGGCTAGCATCGACTATAGTCGACACCATGGTAGGCCTAGCATCGACTATAGTCGACACCATGGCAGGCCTAGCGTCGACTATAGTCGATGCCAGTTATATAGGATTAGTATAGGAATTGAAAATAGGCTCGTCCTCTAGGAACTATACTTTTTTCAGAGGCCGTCCCCATGGCCAGGGCAACAATTTTTGCTCTGCCCTTAAGGGGTTAAGTGTGGCAGTCTACAACACAGTGCATATCCAGTGGTTGAGATTTCAGAACATGGGTCAACGGAAGCAGCACCATTTTGCCTGCTCAGGACTTCATTATGATTAAGATTATGTTCATATCATGAACAATATTTCCTGCATCACAGGTCAACATGATTTCATCATATAATAATAGATCACAAAAGGAATGATAGCTACCTGCGAGTTTCATAACCCTAACTTATTTGTGCTGATACTTCCAAAAGTGGCACCCACTTTTTTTCTGAGTAGAGCCATACATTTGTAAATGGGACCTATACATACCTTTCTTTTACAAACCCATGTTTAAAGTGTAAAACCATAGTATGCATACCAATATGAGTTCAGAAAATTATTGTACCTGTGTTAGGGACATGGGATTATTTACCCTACAGGTTGACATTGTAAAGCAGAGGACATAAAACAGGGAATTTTGCTTTGGTCAGCTTCATCCAAAAGAAAAGCCAGACTGGCTATTAGCATACAAAAGGACTTAAATGAAGGTGGGGGGTGTGAGTATGCCACACTATATAACCATTAAGCATACATCTATTAAGTCATATGATGGACATAGATTAGTAAGAGAAGGTAAAGCAAGGCCATTGTATGCTTTTGCTCTTAAGTTAGTGCATGCTGTTTATGATATAGCTATATATTCTTATATTATCAACCCTGAAGATATTTATCAATGCAATTTCTGTCAGATTAGTACTACATTATATATATATGATATACCTTGTACAAGCTGCACCCAATATAGATATGGTTAGTATTAGCTCAAAGCACTTTTAACTCACATACAAGCTACAGCTTGTAAAGAGTTTCACGGTATAAATCTATATGTCAAGTCTACTACTGAAGTTTAAAATCACATAATTTAGTTTAACATCTCCACAAGCATCACTATCATCATTTTGTGGCATTTTATTTTTTTTTAAATCAATACACAATTCTTTTCCCCTATTTTTATTATTGTCCGCACTTGTACACTTGGGTTACTTAGGGAATATATTTTTTAGCTACTAGGATAAGAGCTGAAGATCATTTGGTTAAAAGTATTGTGTGTAGAATATGGAAAATGTGATTAAGATATCTATATGGGGAGATGTGCAATATTCAGAATACATGTCATAAATTCTCCCATATAAGCAAGCAACCTCCATTTTTGAATAAGCCAAATTGAATGTTTAGTGCTATTCTATAGTGTCAAAAACACCCATATAGGGTGGACCTTGACTTTGTGTTCATTCTATAAGCCACACCTTGGCTTAGGTTCTAGTATAAGCCATGGTTTGAATAGATTGATTAGATGCATTTAGTTGTTTTTGATAGTATCAGAGATGTGTAGCATGGTTAAAAGAACCTTGCAGGTGGCAGGTGCAGACTGCACTGGTTGCCCTCAATTGTTCTGTGCCTGACAGTTGACCTACATTAAGTTTTGGCGGGAAAGGCGGTTGATGAATGGGCAGAAGTGAACTTTGGCTCAGGGAGGGGGTGAGTGCTAATAGATAAATGACAAATGTAAATGTATATGTAGACAAGATGTGTGGCAGTCAAACTATGCATAAATATCATTGAATTGGAATATTGGAATGATATTATAAACATTTTAACTCAGTGCTTATAGTTGCCTTTGGTAGTTTACTGACAGGAGCATATTGAGACTGAGTTAGAATTAAGAAGATGGGTTAACCTTTGAGGACACACCATGCATTAATGCATTATGCCTCTTTGTTATCACTTGCTGGCATTACATTGATGCATCAGGATGACCCTTTAGGGTTTACCAACCCTTTAGGCCTGATGCACTGATGCATTATCCTGAGTAGGAATATGCAATAAAAGTTGGAATAAAAATAATATATTTTGATGTATATGTCTTTTGGTGTTATATAGGTGTAGTCAGCATGGTTAAGAGAAGAAGTGAGAGGGTGGGGGGGGTGGTAGGTGGCAGATGGTCGGTGGTAGGTGCAGTCTGTACTGGTAGAACTCCCTCGTTTGGGTGCTGGCATGACAGTTGACCTGCATTCAGTGATGGTAGAAAGGGGTGGGGGGTTGGCATGTAATAAAAGTTAGCTGTGCTTATGTGTCTACTTTGATATAAAGGTCATCGGATATGATTGAAGGTGTTTACCAGATATTTAATTCAAAATATGCAATTAATGATAGAATAATAATATGAATACCGTATTGGCCTGTATAAGTGCTGGGTCTTGAATAAGCATGGGGTACAGGGGTGTTGAAATTTCCAAATACACTATACAGTCCTGTATAAGCATTGGACTTCGAAAAAGCCCTGGGGGTAGAGCTTACTTGAAATTAATGAGCACCTGTGCACTTATACATCCCAATAGGGTAGCTTGATTAGATGGATATATTTGTTTTTAGTTGAGTTAGAGATGTGTGGTGCTTGGTTAACACCTTAAGGGCTACTAAGGCATTAATGTATCATGCCCCTTGGTCTTCATGATGCATGAATGCAGCCCTGGTGAGTGACTTGCTAGGGCTGCATTTATGCATCATGACAACCCTCTGGGACTAATACACCCTGGGAGGGTTGGCATGATGTACCAATGAAGTGCTGGCAGACTCACCAGCACTTCATTGGTGCATCATGACGACCAATAGGAATGATGCACTTTTACAACAGCAGCCTTTTAAGGGTAAAATGAAGGTAGGGCAGGTGGCAGGTGCAGATTGCATCTGGTGTTGACCTATATTAAGCTTGGATGGGAAGTGTGTTTGCTTTGGAATTCTGTTTAAGCTACTAGGATAAGAGCTGAAGATCATTTGGTCAAAAGTATTGTGTGTAGAATATGGAAAATGTGATTAAGATATCTATATGGGGAGATGTGCAATATTCAGAATACATGTCATAAATTCTCCCATATAAGCAAGCACCCTCCACTTTTGAATGAGCCAAATTGAATGTTTAGTGCTATTCTATAGTGTCAAAAACACCCATATAGGGTGGACCTTGACTTTGGGTTCATTCTATAAGCCACACCTTGGCTTAGGTTCTAGTATAAGCCATGGTTTGAATAGATTGATTAGATGCATTTAGTTGTTTTTGATAGTATCAGAGATGTGTGGCATAGTTAAAAGAACCTTGCAGGTGGCAGGTGCAGACTGCACTGGTTGCCCTCAATTGTTCTGTGCCTGACAGTTGACCTACATTAAGTTTTGGCGGGAAAGGCGGTTGATGAATGGGCAGAAGTGAACTTTGGCTCAGGGAGGCGGTGAGTGCTAATAGATATATGACAAATGTAAATGTAAATGTAGACAAGATGTGTGGCAGTCAAACTATGCATAAATATCATTGAATTGGAATATTGGAATGATATTAACATTTTAACTTAGTGCTTATAGTTGCCTTTGGTAGTTCACTGACAGGAGCATATTGAGACTGAGTTAGAATTAAGAAGTTAGGTTAACCTTTGAGGACACACCATGCATTAATGCATTATGCCTCTTTTTTTTCATTTGCTGGCATTACATTGATGCATCATGATTACCCTTTAGGGTTTTACCAACCCTTTAGGCCTGATGCACTAATGCATTATCGGAGTGAGGGGTCTGACAAACCATGGTCTTTTAGAACTCTCACATAGGCCATTGATGAGGAATCCCATGACAAACAACCAGCATCTGTGTTCACCCATGAATACAGACACCATGTGTTCCCTGGAGACATAATACCTCAAGGTTATTGTCTTTTACAAATACACTATGGCAAGTGTTATTATGGAAGACTCTTTTCCCTATATGGACTCCCATTGAGGTTGTTTTTCCCCATACCCCCATACTCCACAAGGGGAGAGGATGCCAATACTCTGTGGCATTTATGAGCAGAATGCTTGGCAACTGTAGATGTTATAATCATGCTCTAATACTTAGAGACAAGAGTATTCAAGGTTGACTAAGTGTGGCAGTCTACAACACAGTGCATATCCAGTGGTTGAGATTTCAGAACATGGGTCAACGGAAGCAGCACCATTTTGCTTGCTCAGGACTTCATTATGATTAAGATTAAGTTCATATCATGAACAATTTTTCCTGCATCACAGGTCAACATGATTTCATCATATAATTATAGATCACAAAAGGAATGATAGCTACCTGCGAGTTTCATAACCCTAACTTATTTGTGCTGATACTTCCAAAAGTGGCACCCACTTTTTTTTCTAAGTAGAGCCATACATTTGTAAATGGGACCTATACATACCTTTCTTTTACAAACCCATGTTTAAAGTGTAAAACCATAGTATGCATACCAATATGAGTTTAGAAAATTATTGTACCTGTGTTAGGGACATGGGATTATTTACCCTACAGGTTGACATTGTAAAGCAGAGGACATAAAACAGGGAATTTTGCCTTGGTCAGCTTCATCAAAAAGAAAAGCCAGACTGGCTTTTAGCATACAAAAGGACTTAAATGAAGGTGGGGGGTGTGAGTATGCCACACTATATAACCATTAAGCATACATCTATTTAGTCATATGATGGACATAGATTAGTAAGAGAAGGTAAAGCAAGGCCATTGTATGCTTTTGCTCTCAAGTTAGTGCATGCTGTTTATGATATAGCTATATATTCTTATATTATCAACCCCTGAAGATATTTATCAATGCAATTTATGTCAGATTAGTACTACATTATATATATGATATACCTTGTACAAGCTGCACCCAATATAGATATGGTTAGTATTAGCTCAAAGCACTTTTAACTCACATAGAAGCTACAGCTTGTAAAGAGTTTCACGGTATAAATCTATATGTCAAGTCTACTACTGAAGTTTAAAATCACATAATTTAGTTTAACATCTCCACAAGCATCACTATCATCATTTTGTGGCATTTTATTTTTTTTTAAATCAATACACAATTCTTTTCCCCTATTTTTATTATTGTCCGCACTTGTACACTTGGGTTACTTAGGGAATATATTTTTTAGCTACTAGGATAAGAGCTGAAGATCATTTGGTTAAAAGTATTGTGTGTAGAATATGGAAAATGTGATTAAGATATCTATATGGGGAGATGTGCAATATTCAGAATACATGTCATAAATTCTCCCATATAAGCAAGCAACCTCCATTTTTGAATAAGCCAAATTGAATGTTTAGTGCTATTCTATAGTGTCAAAAACACCCATATAGGGTGGACCTTGACTTTGGGTTCATTCTATAAGCCACACCATGGCTTAGGTTCTAGTATAAGCCATGGTTTGAATAGATTGATTAGATGCATTTAGTTGTTTTTGATAGTATCAGAGATGTGTAGCATGGTTAAAAGAACCTTGCAGGTGGCAGGTGCAGACTGCACTGGTTGCCCTCAATTGTTCTGTGCCTGACAGTTGACCTACATTAAGTTTTGGCGGGAAAGGCGGTTGATGAATGGGCAGAAGTGAACTTTGGCTCAGGGAGGGGGTGAGTGCTAATAGATATATGACAAATGTAAATGTATATGTAGACAAGATGTGTGGCAGTCAAACTATGCATAAATATCATTGAATTGGAATATTGGAATGATATTATAAACATTTTAACTCAGTGCTTATAGTTGCCTTTGGTAGTTCACTGACAGGAGCATATTGAGACTGAGTTAGAATTAAGAAGTTAGGTTAACCTTTGAGGACACACCGTGCATTAATGCATTATGCCTCTTTGTTATCACTTGCTGGCATTACATTGATGCATCATGATTACCCTTTAGGGTTTTACCAACCCTTTAGGCCTGATGCACTGATGCATTATCAGAGTGAGGGGTCTGACAAACCATGGTCTTTTAGAACTCTCACATAGGTCATTGATGAGGAATCCCATGACAAACAACCAGCATCTGTGTTCACCCATGAATACAGACACCATGTGTTCTCTGGAGACATAATACCTCAAGGTTATTGTCTTTTATAAAAACACTATGGTAAGTATTATTATGGAAGACGCTTTTCCCTATATGGACTCCCATTGAGGTTGTTTTTTTCCCATACCCCCTATACTCCACAAGTGGAGAGGATGCTTGGCAACTATAGATGTTATAATCATGCTCTAATGCTTAGAGACAAGAGTATTCAAGGTTGATTAAGTGTGGCAGTCTACAACACAGTGTATTTCCAGTGGTTGAGGTTTTAGAACATGGGTCAACGGAAGCGGCACCATTTTGCTTGCCCAGGATTTCATTATGATTAAGATTAAGTTCATATCATGAACAATTTTTCCTGCATCACAGGTCATCATGATTCATCATGTAATAATAGATCACAAAAGGAATGATAGCTACCTGTGAGTTTCATAACCCTAACTTATTTGTGCTGATACTTCCAATAATGGCACCACTTTTTTTTTCTGAGTAGAACCATACATGTAAATGGGACCTATCCATACCTTTCTTTTACAAACCCATGTTTAAAGTGTAAAACCATAGTATGCATACTAATATGAGTTCAGAAAATTATCGTAGCTGTGTTAGGGACATGGGATTATTTAAGCTTCTGAAGTGTTTCATGGTATAAATCTATATGTCAAGTCCATTACTGAAGTTTAAAATCATATAATTTAGTTTAACAGTGTGTTATGATATATAGAAATAAAAACAAATCTGTATTTTTTCATCATATTTATCAAATAGCATATAAAGGAACTCTGCAATAGTTACAATTTAATCAATCAGTAATTGTTTAATAGGTGACATCATCCATTTTCTTCCACTAATGCTCCTCTACATCTCCACAAGCATCACTATCATCATTTTGTGGCATTTCATTTTTTTAAATTCAATACACAACCCTCTGTTCATGATGACTTATTTTGGTAGTCTTTATGTTGAATAAACATTTTCTGGCATACTAACCAGTACATTTGCTATTATAAGGGCAGGCAGCAGGATTATCTTATGCAGTCCATGACTTCACAAGATACCAAATGCATCATGTGCTGTATCGTTTAAGGAAAGAGTCTGTTGCAAAACATGTTTGTAATCTTATAAGTAGAGTCTCTATCAAGATTATATCATTCATGATAACACATTGAGGTTATTTAGTCCTAATAATATAAAGGAATATGCAAGCACTATCCAAAGATACTTATCAACAGTATTTATATAGAGTACTGTACAGTCCTCACTGTGGTGCATTTGGTTTACTGTGATGTCACAGGCTGTCCTTATGATAGCAGATTACTTTGACACAAAACTTTTATTCAATGTAAAGACTACCAAAATAATGAAAAGGGGGCTGCCTTTTCCTTTAACTGCACAGTAGGTATCCCAGTGTGTCAAACCTTTAAGATTTATGACAAAGATCAAACTGTGACATATAAGTATGGCACACTGAGAGCTGGTAAGGGCCCAGTGTAATTTGGTGTACAAAGTGTTTTTAATTCTTGAAACAGCCATTGAGGAAATGAAATGAATCAGTGTTATCTCAGCACATGAAATACTCCATTTTGTTATTCTCTGTACCATTAGTGGACATTTGGGCAGTAAAGCGAATGTGACTGAATGGCGATATCAACTCACACAGTATATGAATCTGTGATTGTGAGTGGGTATAGTTAAGTGTTATACATCTACATTTCTACCTGCTGTCTTTGAGAATCTAATAATGTGTTCATGGTCAATATTTTGATTCTCTAACCTCCATTGTGTACTCTCACTTACACAACCCCATCCCTACAGAAGAGACATAGCTTACACGTTGTCTCCTTAATGTAATTAGGTTGGATCTGCATTTGGGTCAACAGGGTCAAAGGTTCCTCCATGAGAGGGCTCACTAATGGACCTGTTACCCTGCTGACCCAAGTGCAGTTACAACTTAAATGACATGAGTCCATCCCGTGTAAGAGTTATGGTGTGGCTTAGAGTTGACATATAATCATATGATATTAGTATTGTGGCACACTCTGAATCAGGTCATAGGTGTGCCCATAACATCTAATCAAAGTCAGGGTGTGGTATATATATATATATATATATATATATATATATATATATATATATATATATATATATAGGATCACCTTACAGAGTACTATGACAGTTGGTAATTATTTGACATTGTGCAAGAGATTTTGAAGAATTCAACCTAACCACATGTAAATTGAAAATTTTAGTTTGTAATCATTAAATCAATGGTGTAAATCTTATTGGATGTTTAATTCTTTCTGCTCATACTGATGATAGGATATACATCATAGAATACTTCATTGGTACACACTTATCCAGGAACATGGTGGTATTCTAGCTCTCATGAGGAGAGATGAGAGTCAAGTGAAAGGCAACAGAGAAAGCAAAGATGTTGTTCATATTAGATTATATTTTGTGTATTTTATTCCATAGTCAGAGGACACAAAAGCTGAATCACACTTGCATTGATATTTGCTTCTACCTTTAGCTGATATGTTTTCTTAAAGAATCATGTGTCCTTGACTCAGCATACATCATACCCCTTCTTTTTTTTAAAAGAGTTCTGTCAGAAATAAAGAACTGACCATGTCTGCTTAACTCAGGGTCATTAGGTGATTGATATCCACCAACTCATTTTCTGGTATCCATGTGTTATTGCATTCAGGCCAACCAAGCCACTTAACCAGCACTTCCTTCCTCTTAGTCTCACCATGACCAACCAATCTATGTTTCAGAATGCTCTCCACTTCATATACCTCATTCCCATCAGATGCTTTTGGAGGGTTGTTTTCCTGTTCTCTCAATGACCACTCTGCCCTCTTGTCATTTTTGCTCCTCCCGGGATTTTCCTTGTTTAGTACAATTGAAGTAGACAACTGTGATTCCCCGCCTGTGTAGGTTATTGGCTCTTCCCCTCCACCTTGGGTGTTTTCTGCTTCGGCACATGGATCTACATGATCAGACATGCCAGTAGATGTTTGCATAGTAGATAGCATAGTCCTCCATAGCCGGAACAAGTTGAATTCTGACACAGATATCTTCCTGACAGTGACTGATGAATCGATATGTGTGGCCAACCCCTCGTGAGACCATTCAGGAACTATCAATATTCCTTCTTTCGGAATAGACCTTGACCACCATCCTGGGACCTCTTCACTGTATATCTTGGGCTGATGGGAGAAGGTCACAATTTGTGCATCTGGGATTAGTGTGACATCATTGACCCAAGGATGCTCTCCATGAACTCTCTTCATATGGTCTATGAGATGTTGCTTGCGTCCTTGCTTGAATGCATGCTGACAGATTGGGCAGAGCCAGCCCAAGCCATTCTTTTTGTGAGCTAGGGCATGTCTTTTAGCATTATAAGCTTGTGAAAATGGACCATCTCCACATATCTCACAAATGAGCCTATAACCTTTCTTTATCGTTTTCCTGTTTATTTTCTTCTCTTGATTCTTCTCGTCTCTCCTTTCCATATTATTGCTTTCTATCTTAGTAGTCCTCTCGAGTAACATGTAGTGACTGCTGAATGAATACAGAATCACTCATTGATATGTCTCTGGATGGTCTCTACTTTTCTGCTCTTGAAGCGACTGTCATGCCACCTCTTGGTGAGAGATGGCAACAGATGATTTACCTAAGCACAGGGGAGTGATGGTACAATTGACTCTTGTCAGCATGGTGATACACCCACCCTTTATACACCCTCCCTCTAATGTTGTTCAACAGGGGGCAAGGGGGCAATACTCCTCCCGACTCCTCCCGAGTCGGGAGGAGTATTGCCCCCCCCTCCCCAATCATTGCATATGCCCTACCGATGTTCAGCTGGGGTACAGTGGCAAAAGTCCTACCGACTCCTCCCATCTCCTCCCAAGTGGAGGAGTTGGGACCCTTCCCTATGGTGAACCACACTTTGTGGTCTGCCACAAGGAGGCAGGGGCGTCCTAATTCCTCCACTTGGGAGGCGTCGGGAGGAGTATTGCCCTGCTACCTCAGCTCAACATCAGTAGGGCATGTACCATCATTTTTGGGGGGGGCAAAATTTCCTGCAAAACTCCTCCAATTGGGAGGAGTTTTTCCAAAGAACTCCTCCCAATTGGAGGAGTTCTTTGGAAAAACTCCTCCCAATTGGAGGAGTTTTGCAGGAAATTTTGCCCCCCCCAAAAATGATGGTACATGCCCTACTGATGTTGAGCTGAGGTAGCAGGGCAATACTCCTCCCGACGCCTCCCAAGTGGAGGAATTAGGACGCCCCTGCCTCCTTGTGGCAGACCACAAAGTGTGGTTCACCATAGGGAAGGGTCCCAACTCCTCCACTTGGGAGGAGATGGGAGGAGTCGGTAGGACTTTTGCCACTGTACCCCAGCTGAACATCGGTAGGGCATATGCAATGATTGGGGAGGGGGGGGCAATACTCCTCCCGACTCGGGAGGAGTCGGGAGGAGTATTGCCCCCTTGCCCCCTGTTGAACAACATTAGAGGGAGGGTGTATAAAGGGTGGGTGTATCACCATGCTGACAAGAGTCAATTGTACCATCACTCCCCTGTGCTTAGGTAAATCATCTGTTGCCATCTCTCACCAAGAGGTGGCATGACAGTCGCTTCAAGAGCAGAAAAGTAGAGACCATCCAGAGACATATCAATGAGTGATTCTGTATTCATTCAGCAGTCACTACATGTTACTCGAGAGGACTACTAAGATAGAAAGCAATAATATGGAAAGGAGAGACGAGAAGAATCAAGAGAAGAAAATAAACAGGAAAACGATAAAGAAAGGTTATAGGCTCATTTGTGAGATATGTGGAGATGGTCCATTTTCACAAGCTTATAATGCTAAAAGACATGCCCTAGCTCACAAAAAGAATGGCTTGGGCTGGCTCTGCCCAATCTGTCAGCATGCATTCAAGCAAGGACGCAAGCAACATCTCATAGACCATATGAAGAGAGTTCATGGAGAGCATCCTTGGGTCAATGATGTCACACTAATCCCAGATGCACAAATTGTGACCTTCTCCCATCAGCCCAAGATATACAGTGAAGAGGTCCCAGGATGGTGGTCAAGGTCTATTCCGAAAGAAGGAATATTGATAGTTCCTGAATGGTCTCACGAGGGGTTGGCCACACATATCGATTCATCAGTCACTGTCAGGAAGATATCTGTGTCAGAATTCAACTTGTTCCGGCTATGGAGGACTATGCTATCTACTATGCAAACATCTACTGGCATGTCTGATCATGTAGATCCATGTGCCGAAGCAGAAAACACCCAAGGTGGAGGGGAAGAGCCAATAACCTACACAGGCGGGGAATCACAGTTGTCTACTTCAATTGTACTAAACAAGGAAAATCCCGGGAGGAGCAAAAATGACAAGAGGGCAGAGTGGTCATTGAGAGAACAGGAAAACAACCCTCCAAAAGCATCTGATGGGAATGAGGTATATGAAGTGGAGAGCATTCTGAAACATAGATTGGTTGGTCATGGTGAGACTAAGAGGAAGGAAGTGCTGGTTAAGTGGCTTGGTTGGCCTGAATGCAATAACACATGGATACCAGAAAATGAGTTGGTGGATATCAATCACCTAATGACCCTGAGTTAAGCAGACATGGTCAGTTCTTTATTTCTGACAGAACTCTTTTAAAAAAAAGAAGGGGTATGATGTATGCTGAGTCAAGGACACATGATTCTTTAAGAAAACATATCAGCTAAAGGTAGAAGCAAATATCAATGCAAGTGTGATTCAGCTTTTGTGTCCTCTGACTATGGAATAAAATACACAAAATATAATCTAATATGAACAACATCTTTGCTTTCTCTGTTGCCTTTCACTTGACTCTCATCTCTCCTCATGAGAGCTAGAATACCACCATGTTCCTGGATAAGTGTGTACCAATGAAGTATTCTATGATGTATATCCTATCATCAGTATGAGCAGAAAGAATTAAACATCCAATAAGATTTACACCATTGATTTAATGATTACAAACTAAAATTTTCAATTTACATGTGGTTAGGTTGAATTCTTCAAAATCTCTTGCACAATGTCAAATAATTACCAACTGTCATAGTACTCTGTAAGGTGATCCTATATATATATATATATATATATATATATATATATATATATATATATATATATACCACACCCTGACTTTGATTAGATGTTATGGGCACACCTATGACCTGATTCAGAGTGTGCCACAATACTAATATCATATGATTATATGTCAACTCTAAGCCACACCATAACTCTTACACGGGATGGACTCATGTCATTTAAGTTGTAACTGCACTTGGGTCAGCAGGGTAACAGGTCCATTAGTGAGCCCTCTCATGGAGGAACCTTTGACCCTGTTGACCCAAATGCAGATCCAACCTAATTACATTAAGGAGACAACGTGTAAGCTATGTCTCTTCTGTAGGGATGGGGTTGTGTAAGTGAGAGTACACAATGGAGGTTAGAGAATCAAAATATTGACCATGAACACATTATTAGATTCTCAAAGACAGCAGGTAGAAATGTAGATGTATAACACTTAACTATACCCACTCACAATCACAGATTCATATACTGTGTGAGTTGATATCGCCATTCAGTCACATTCGCTTTACTGCCCAAATGTCCACTAATGGTACAGAGAATAACAAAATGGAGTATTTCATGTGCTGAGATAACACTGATTCATTTCATTTCCTCAATGGCTGTTTCAAGAATTAAAAACACTTTGTACACCAAATTACACTGGGCCCTTACCAGCTCTCAGTGTGCCATACTTATATGTCACAGTTTGATCTTTGTCATAAATCTTAAAGGTTTGACACACTGGGATACCTACTGTGCAGTTAAAGGAAAAGGCAGCCCCCTTTTCATTATTTTGGTAGTCTTTACATTGAATAAAAGTTTTGTGTCAAAGTAATCTGCTATCATAAGGACAGCCTGTGACATCACAGTAAACCAAATGCACCACAGTGAGGACTGTACAGTACTCTATATAAATACTGTTGATAAGTATCTTTGGATAGTGCTTGCATATTCCTTTATATTATTAGGACTAAATAACCTCAATGTGTTATCATGAATGATATAATCTTGATAGAGACTCTACTTATAAGATTACAAACATGTTTTGCAACAGACTCTTTCCTTAAACGATACAGCACATGATGCATTTGGTATCTTGTGAAGTCATGGACTGCATAAGATAATCCTGCTGCCTGCCCTTATAATAGCAAATGTACTGGTTAGTATGCCAGAAAATGTTTATTCAACATAAAGACTACCAAAATAAGTCATCATGAACAGAGGGTTGTGTATTGAATTTAAAAAAATGAAATGCCACAAAATGATGATAGTGATGCTTGTGGAGATGTAGAGGAGCATTAGTGGAAGAAAATGGATGATGTCACCTATTAAACAATTACTGATTGATTAAATTGTAACTATTGCAGAGTTCCTTTATATGCTATTTGATAAATATGATGAAAAAATACAGATTTGTTTTTATTTCTATATATCATAACACACTGTTAAACTAAATTATATGATTTTAAACTTCAGTAATGGACTTGACATATAGATTTATACCATGAAACACTTCAGAAGCTTAAATAATCCCATGTCCCTAACACAGCTACGATAATTTTCTGAACTCATATTAGTATGCATACTATGGTTTTACACTTTAAACATGGGTTTGTAAAAGAAAGGTATGGATAGGTCCCATTTACATGTATGGTTCTACTCAGAAAAAAAAAGTGGTGCCATTATTGGAAGTATCAGCACAAATAAGTTAGGGTTATGAAACTCACAGGTAGCTATCATTCCTTTTGTGATCTATTATTACATGATGAATCATGATGACCTGTGATGCAGGAAAAATTGTTCATGATATGAACTTAATCTTAATCATAATGAAATCCTGGGCAAGCAAAATGGTGCCGCTTCCGTTGACCCATGTTCTAAAACCTCAACCACTGGAAATACACTGTGTTGTAGACTGCCACACTTAATCAACCTTGAATACTCTTGTCTCTAAGCATTAGAGCATGATTATAACATCTATAGTTGCCAAGCATCCTCTCCACTTGTGGAGTATAGGGGGTATGGGAAAAAAACAACCTCAATGGGAGTCCATATAGGGAAAAGCGTCTTCCATAATAATACTTACCATAGTGTTTTTATAAAAGACAATAACCTTGAGGTATTATGTCTCCAGAGAACACATGGTGTCTGTATTCATGGGTGAACACAGATGCTGGTTGTTTGTCATGGGATTCCTCATCAATGACCTATGTGAGAGTTCTAAAAGACCATGGTTTGTCAGACCCCTCACTCTGATAATGCATCAGTGCATCAGGCCTAAAGGGTTGGTAAAACCCTAAAGGGTAATCATGATGCATCAATGTAATGCCAGCAAGTGATAACAAAGAGGCATAATGCATTAATGCACGGTGTGTCCTCAAAGGTTAACCTAACTTCTTAATTCTAACTCAGTCTCAATATGCTCCTGTCAGTGAACTACCAAAGGCAACTATAAGCACTGAGTTAAAATGTTTATAATATCATTCCAATATTCAAATTCAATGATATTTATGCATAGTTTGACTGCCACACATCTTGTCTACATATACATTTACATTTGTCATATATCTATTAGCACTCACCCCCTCCCTGAGCCAAAGTTCACTTCTGCCCATTCATCAACCGCCTTTCCCGCCAAAACTTAATGTAGGTCAACTGTCAGGCACAGAACAATTGAGGGCAACCAGTGCAGTCTGCACCTGCCACCTGCAAGGTTCTTTTAACCATGCTACACATCTCTGATACTATCAAAAACAACTAAATGCATCTAATCAATCTATTCAAACCATGGCTTATACTAGAACCTAAGCCATGGTGTGGCTTATAGAATGAACCCAAAGTCAAGGTCCACCCTATATGGGTGTTTTTGACACTATAGAATAGCACTAAACATTCAATTTGGCTTATTCAAAAATGGAGGTTGCTTGCTTATATGGGAGAATTTATGACATGTATTCTGAATATTGCACATCTCCCCATATAGATATCTTAATCACATTTTCCATATTCTACACACAATACTTTTAACCAAATGATCTTCAGCTCTTATCCTAGTAGCTAAAAAATATATTCCCTAAGTAACCCAAGTGTACAAGTGCGGACAATAATAAAAATAGGGGAAAAGAATTGTGTATTGATTTAAAAAAAAATAAAATGCCACAAAATGATGATAGTGATGCTTGTGGAGATGTTAAACTAAATTATGTGATTTTAAACTTCAGTAGTAGACTTGACATATAGATTTATACCGTGAAACTCTTTACAAGCTGTAGCTTGTATGTGAGTTAAAAGTGCTTTGAGCTAATACTAACCATATCTATATTGGGTGCAGCTTGTACAAGGTATATCATATATATAATGTAGTACTAATCTGACATAAATTGCATTGATAAATATCTTCAGGGGTTGATAATATAAGAATATATAGCTATATCATAAACAGCATGCACTAACTTGAGAGCAAAAGCATACAATGGCCTTGCTTTACCTTCTCTTACTAATCTATGTCCATCATATGACTAAATAGATGTATGCTTAATGGTAATATAGTGTGGCATACTCACACCCCCCACCTTCATTTAAGTCCTTTTGTATGCTAAAAGCCAGTCTGGCTTTTCTTTTTGATGAAGCTGACCAAGGCAAAATTCCCTGTTTTATGTCCTCTGCTTTACAATGTCAACCTGTAGGGTAAATAATCCCATGTCCCTAACACAGGTACAATAATTTTCTAAACTCATATTGGTATGCATACTATGGTTTTACACTTTAAACATGGGTTTGTAAAAGAAAGGTATGTATAGGTCCCATTTACAAATGTATGGCTCTACTTAGAAAAAAAAGTGGGTGCCACTTTTGGAAGTATCAGCACAAATAAGTTAGGGTTATGAAACTCGCAGGTAGCTATCATTCCTTTTGTGATCTATAATTATATGATGAAATCATGTTGACCTGTGATGCAGGAAAAATTGTTCATGATATGAACTTAATCTTAATCATAATGAAGTCCTGAGCAAGCAAAATGGTGCTGCTTCCGTTGACCCATGTTCTGAAATCTCAACCACTGGATATGCACTGTGTTGTAGACTGCCACACTTAGTCAACCTTGAATACTCTTGTCTCTAAGTATTAGAGCATGATTATAACATCTACAGTTGCCAAGCATTCTGCTCATAAATGCCACAGAGTATTGGCATCCTCTCCCCTTGTGGAGTATGGGGGTATGGGGAAAAACAACCTCAATGGGAGTCCATATAGGGAAAAGAGTCTTCCATAATAACACTTGCCATAGTGTATTTGTAAAAGACAATAACCTTGAGGTATTATGTCTCCAGGGAACACATGGTGTCTGTATTCATGGGTGAACACAGATGCTGGTTGTTTGTCATGGGATTCCTCATCAATGGCCTATGTGAGAGTTCTAAAAGACCATGGTTTGTCAGACCCCTCACTCCGATAATGCATTAGTGCATCAGGCCTAAAGGGTTGGTAAAACCCTAAAGGGTAATCATGATGCATCAATGTAATGCCAGCAAATGAAAAAAAAGAGGCATAATGCATTAATGCATGGTGTGTCCTCAAAGGTTAACCTAACTTCTTAATTCTAACTCAGTCTCAATATGCTCCTGTCAGTGAACTACCAAAGGCAACTATAAGCACTAAGTTAAAATGTTAATATCATTCCAATATTCCAATTCAATGATATTTATGCATAGTTTGACTGCCACACATCTTGTCTACATTTACATTTACATTTGTCATATATCTATTAGCACTCACCGCCTCCCTGAGCCAAAGTTCACTTCTGCCCATTCATCAACCGCCTTTCCCGCCAAAACTTAATGTAGGTCAACTGTCAGGCACAGAACAATTGAGGGCAACCAGTGCAGTCTGCACCTGCCACCTGCAAGGTTCTTTTAACTATGCCACACATCTCTGATACTATCAAAAACAACTAAATGCATCTAATCAATCTATTCAAACCATGGCTTATACTAGAACCTAAGCCAAGGTGTGGCTTATAGAATGAACCCAAAGTCAAGGTCCACCCTATATGGGTGTTTTTGACACTATAGAATAGCACTAAACATTCAATTTGGCTCATTCAAAAGTGGAGGGTGCTTGCTTATATGGGAGAATTTATGACATGTATTCTGAATATTGCACATCTCCCCATATAGATATCTTAATCACATTTTCCATATTCTACACACAATACTTTTGACCAAATGATCTTCAGCTCTTATCCTAGTAGCTTAAACAGAATTCCAAAGCAAACACACTTCCCATCCAAGCTTAATATAGGTCAACACCAGATGCAATCTGCACCTGCCACCTGCCCTACCTTCATTTTACCCTTAAAAGGCTGCTGTTGTAAAAGTGCATCATTCCTATTGGTCGTCATGATGCACCAATGAAGTGCTGGTGAGTCTGCCAGCACTTCATTGGTACATCATGCCAACCCTCCCAGGGTGTATTAGTCCCAGAGGGTTGTCATGATGCATAAATGCAGCCCTAGCAAGTCACTCACCAGGGCTGCATTCATGCATCATGAAGACCAAGGGGCATGATACATTAATGCATTAGTAGCCCTTAAGGTGTTAACCAAGCACCACACATCTCTAACTCAACTAAAAACAAATATATCCATCTAATCAAGCTACCCTATTGGGATGTATAAGTGCACAGGTGCTCATTAATTTCAAGTAAGCTCTACCCCCAGGGCTTTTTCGAAGTCCAATGCTTATACAGGACTGTATAGTGTATTTGGAAATTTCAACACCCCTGTACCCCATGCTTATTCAAGACCCAGCACTTATACAGGCCAATACGGTATTCATATTATTATTCTATCATTAATTGCATATTTTGAATTAAATATCTGGTAAACACCTTCAATCATATCCGATGACCTTTATATCAAAGTAGACACATAAGCACAGCTAACTTTTATTACATGCCAACCCCCCACCCCTTTCTACCATCACTGAATGCAGGTCAACTGTCATGCCAGCACCCAAACGAGGGAGTTCTACCAGTACAGACTGCACCTACCACCGACCATCTGCCACCTACCACCCCCCCCACCCTCTCACTTCTTCTCTTAACCATGCTGACTACACCTATATAACACCAAAAGACATATACATCAAAATATATTATTTTTATTCCAACTTTTATTGCATATTCCTACTCAGGATAATGCATCAGTGCATCAGGCCTAAAGGGTTGGTAAACCCTAAAGGGTCATCCTGATGCATCAATGTAATGCCAGCAAGTGATAACAAAGAGGCATAATGCATTAATGCATGGTGTGTCCTCAAAGGTTAACCCATCTTCTTAATTCTAACTCAGTCTCAATATGCTCCTGTCAGTAAACTACCAAAGGCAACTATAAGCACTGAGTTAAAATGTTTATAATATCATTCCAATATTCCAATTCAATGATATTTATGCATAGTTTGACTGCCACACATCTTGTCTACATATACATTTACATTTGTCATTTATCTATTAGCACTCACCCCCTCCCTGAGCCAAAGTTCACTTCTGCCCATTCATCAACCGCCTTTCCCGCCAAAACTTAATGTAGGTCAACTGTCAGGCACAGAACAATTGAGGGCAACCAGTGCAGTCTGCACCTGCCACCTGCAAGGTTCTTTTAACCATGCTACACATCTCTGATACTATCAAAAACAACTAAATGCATCTAATCAATCTATTCAAACCATGGCTTATACTAGAACCTAAGCCAAGGTGTGGCTTATAGAATGAACACAAAGTCAAGGTCCACCCTATATGGGTGTTTTTGACACTATAGAATAGCACTAAACATTCAATTTGGCTTATTCAAAAATGGAGGTTGCTTGCTTATATGGGAGAATTTATGACATGTATTCTGAATATTGCACATCTCCCCATATAGATATCTTAATCACATTTTCCATATTCTACACACAATACTTTTAACCAAATGATCTTCAGCTCTTATCCTAGTAGCTAAAAAATATATTCCCTAAGTAACCCAAGTGTACAAGTGCGGACAATAATAAAAATAGGGGAAAAGAATTGTGTATTGATTTAAAAAAAAATAAAATGCCACAAAATGATGATAGTGATGCTTGTGGAGATGTTAAACTAAATTATGTGATTTTAAACTTCAGTAGTAGACTTGACATATAGATTTATACCGTGAAACTCTTTACAAGCTGTAGCTTGTATGTGAGTTAAAAGTGCTTTGAGCTAATACTAACCATATCTATATTGGGTGCAGCTTGTACAAGGTATATCATATATATATAATGTAGTACTAATCTGACAGAAATTGCATTGATAAATATCTTCAGGGTTGATAATATAAGAATATATAGCTATATCATAAACAGCATGCACTAACTTAAGAGCAAAAGCATACAATGGCCTTGCTTTACCTTCTCTTACTAATCTATGTCCATCATATGACTTAATAGATGTATGCTTAATGGTTATATAGTGTGGCATACTCACACCCCCCACCTTCATTTAAGTCCTTTTGTATGCTAATAGCCAGTCTGGCTTTTCTTTTGGATGAAGCTGACCAAAGCAAAATTCCCTGTTTTATGTCCTCTGCTTTACAATGTCAACCTGTAGGGTAAATAATCCCATGTCCCTAACACAGGTACAATAATTTTCTGAACTCATATTGGTATGCATACTATGGTTTTACACTTTAAACATGGGTTTGTAAAAGAAAGGTATGTATAGGTCCCATTTACAAATGTATGGCTCTACTCAGAAAAAAAGTGGGTGCCACTTTTGGAAGTATCAGCACAAATAAGTTAGGGTTATGAAACTCGCAGGTAGCTATCATTCCTTTTGTGATCTATTATTATATGATGAAATCATGTTGACCTGTGATGCAGGAAATATTGTTCATGATATGAACATAATCTTAATCATAATGAAGTCCTGAGCAGGCAAAATGGTGCTGCTTCCGTTGACCCATGTTCTGAAATCTCAACCACTGGATATGCACTGTGTTGTAGACTGCCACACTTAACCCCTTAAGGGCAGAGCAAAAATTGTTGCCCTGGCCATGGGGACGGCCTCTGAAAAAAGTATAGTTCCTAGAGGACGAGCCTATTTTCAATTCCTATACTAATCCTATATAACTGGCATCGACTATAGTCGACGCTAGGCCTGCCATGGTGTCGACTATAGTCGATGCTAGGCCTACCATGGTGTCGACTATAGTCGATGCTAGCCCTCAATGGGTTAATCAACCTTGAATACTCTTGTCTCTAAGTATTAGAGCATGATTATAACATCTACAGTTGCCAAGCATTCTGCTCATAAATGCCACAGAGTATTGGCATCCTCTCCCCTTGTGGAGTATGGGGGTATGGGGAAAAACAACCTCCATGGGAGTCCATATAGGGAAAAGAGTCTTCCATAATAACACTTGCCATAGTGTATTTGTAAAAGACAATAACCTTGAGGTATTATGTCTCCAGAGAACACATGGTGTCTGTATTCATGGGTGAAAACAGATGCTGGTTGTTTGTCATGGGATTCCTCATTAATGACCTATGTGAGAGTTCTAAAAGACCATGGTTTGTCAGACCCCTCACTCCGATAATGCAATAGTGCATCAGGCCTAAAGGGTTGGTAAAACCTTAAAGGGTAATCATGATGCATCAATGTAATGCCAGCAAGTGATAACAAAGAGGCATAATGCATTAATGCATGGTGTGTCCTCAAAGGTTAACCTAACTTATTAATTCTAACTCAGTCTCAATATGCTCCTGTCAGTGAACTACCAAAGGCAACTATAAGCACTAAGTTAAAATGTTAATATCATTCCAATATTCCAATTCAATGATATTTATGCATAGTTTGACTGCCACACATCTTGTCTACATATACATTTACATTTGTCATATATCTTTTAGCACTCACCCCTCCCTGAGCCAAACTTCACTTCTGCCCATTCATCAACCGCCTTTCCCGCCAAAACTTAATGTAGGTCAACTGTCAGGCACAGAACAATTGAGGGCAACCAGTGCAGTCTGCACCTGCCACCTGCAAGGTTCTTTTAACCAAGCCACACATCTCTGATACTATCAAAAACAACTAAATGCATCTAATCAATCTATTCAAACCATGGCTTATACTAGAACCTAAGCAAAGGTGTGGCTTATAGAATGAACCCAAAGTCAAGGTCCACCCTATATGGGTGTTTTTGACACTATAGAATAGAACTGAACATTCAATTTGGCTCATTCAAAAGTGGAGGGTGCTTGCTTATATGGGAGAATTTATGACATGTCTTCTGAATATTGCACATCTCCCCATATAGATATCTTAATCACATTTTCCATATTCTACTCACAATACTTTTGACCAAATGATCTTCAGCTCTTATCCTAGTAGCTAAAACAGAATTTCAAAGCAAACACACTTCCCATCAAACCTTAATATAGGTCAACACCAGATGCAATCTGCACCTGCCACCTGCCCACCTTCATTTTACCCTTAAAAGGCTGCTGTTGTAAAAGTGCATCATTCCTATTGGTCGTCATGATGCATCAATGAAGTGCTGGTGAGTCTGCCAGCACTTCATTGATGCATAATGAAGACCGCTGGGCATGATACATTAATGCATTAGTAGCCCTTAAGGTGTTAACCAAGCACCACACATCTCTAACACAACTAAAAACAAATATATCCATCTAATCAAACTACCCTATTGGGCTGTATAAGCGCACAGGTGCTCATTAATTTCAAGTAAGCTCTACCCCCAGGGCTTTTTCGAAGTCCAATGCTTATACAGGACTGTATAGTGTATTTGGAAATTTCAACACCCCTGTACCCCATGCTTATTCAAGACCCGGCGCTTATACAGGCCAATATGGTATTCATATTATTATTCTATCATTAATTGCATATTTTGAATTAAATATCTGGTAAACACCTTCAATCATATCCGATGACCTTTATATCAAAGTAGACACATGAGCACAGCTAACTTTTATTGCATGCCAAACCCCCCCCCCCCTTCTACCATCACTGAATGCAGGTCAACTGTCATGCCAGCACCCAAACGAGGGAGTCCTACCAGTACAGTCTGCACCTGCCACCGACCATCTGCCACCTACCCCCCCACCCTCTCACTTCTTCTCTTAACCATGCTGACTACACCTATATAACACCAAAAGACATATACATCAAAATATATTATTTTTATTCCAACTTTTATTGCATATTCCTACTCAGACACAGCTCCTCTACACATACATATAAATATCTTATTCATACTCCATATACTTACCCCGATATCTTCCCTTAACCATCTTATGCTCAAACAACACACTCCTTACTACTACGGTACATTCAATTATCTCACGATTCTGGCCTCTACAGTGCTTTTTTGCTCATAACCCCAGTTCCTTATCCAGCCATAACGCACTCTGAGACCTTTTCTTCGTCTTCAAGAAGCTGCTGGTTTCAATCTGGACATGTTAATAAATTGGAGAAGTATACAATGTCAACTCCTGCATACATTTCCTGTTAAAACCGTTTAGGTTCAAGGGGGAATCGATCCCCGGCCGCTGTGGCAGGAGGCGAGCTCGCTGTCCACTATACCAAGCCGACCGGTGATAGAAAGCAATGTACATCCAGTATTTGAATTTTTTTTCCCACATACCTGATGTTTACAGACCTCATTAGCATAGATTTCAATGGTGCCAGGTGGAGTTATTAACAGAGAACCATCCTTAGATATCCTAGATGAACATGCCATGCCTAATTTCGCCATTTTGTTCGAAATAAATAAGAATCCATTGATTTTCCATAGCGATACGAGTCGGGACCCGCCCCGTAAGGCCATTTCTTGTTCGATGTGTGGTTGACCTAGTTCTTACATCCGGGCACCTCCCCGCTTTGTCAACAAGACACAATGGCCGTGTACCGGGCCGTGTACGTTGGATCGCTATGGAAAATCAATGGATTCTTATTTATTTCGAAGAAAATGGAGACAAAATGTATGCGAACACCAACTAGAGATCGTATATTTGGCGGTGCTAGAAGTACAGGACTTGACATGCTTGGATTATACCCGAAAAATGTGTGTAAAGGTGGAGGTATGTCGGGCAGAACGACAACATGGCCACGACGGCTTGGCAATTCAAGCGGATCGCATGCACTTACAAAATGTCTTCTCCTGGATTAAATCTTGGGTTATAAGGTAAGAAATTAATACAAAATGGAGAGAAATGTGAGATAAACGCCTTAATGTATGTCATGGAAAAGCACTCGTGGATTTACGGGTTGATAATCCACTCCCGCTGCGCGGTCGTGGATTATTAACCCGTAAATCCACTCATGCTTTCCCATAACATACATTAAACGCATAGTACTAATTGTTCACCGAACCTATTAGTGTTCGGAGAAGATTTTATAATGCCTGCTGACCTGGTATTTGGGGTTGTGGGTATGGATCCGGAACTACTTTACCAAGTGGTCTTTGTTGAATGTTTACAAGACAGATTTAAAAAAGCGTATGAATCTGTCCGAATTGATCTAGAAAAAAGTGCCCGCTGGCAGAAAGTAGGGTACGATGTAGATTTGAAAATGCGAAAATTCAAAACTGGAGATAGAGTGTTGAGACTACATGAACCACTTAGACATATCAAATTGGCATCTAATTGGGATGGTCCATTCACGGTGACCCAACTCATTAGTGATTGTACAGTGATTGTCAAATCAGACTTAAGAAAATGGTCTGGGAGGGAGACCTCCACAGAAATGTATGGTGAAGGATTTGATAAGATTCTGGATCAGAATCGAATCACCAACCAGGAAAAGAACCCGATACCAAAAAGGGGCAGGGGTAGGCCTAGAAAGGTGGCTAAACCAGCGCTAACACAGACTAAGCATGGTGGTGTAAAAAAAGTCTTGGCAGGTGTAGACAATAAGAAGAGGAAGGGGGTTTCGAAGGCTACGAAATCCCTAGAGAAGGCTTTTCGAGTTGTCAGGTCCGAAAAGGAACTATCCAAGGAAGGGGTAGTCGTCCGCTGCAGACCTCGTCTCGCCCAGAGGACCGCAGTGACCTAACCTGTAAACACAACGAGTGTAAAATGGAACGGGTAATAACTGACCCGAAAAGTTTAGTTGTTGTCGCTGTATGATGTATCAGTGGGTAGTGGACGGATAATCTGGTGGATTAGATTAAGCTTTCCATAATCTCCACTCAACTCCCTAGACGAGTCGACAGCATGACCGATAATTACCTAAAACAATCAGTTTGTTTATGTTCTGTCAGTAGCACTTGCTTTGCCGCATGACGTCATCGCATCCAGTCTCGGTTGACCTCTAGTGAGCGTGGAAATGAGGTCACAGAACCTGGCATGTCGCCATATTGTTTTTTAGTAGTAGATCGAAGCGGATGAGTTTTCGTCCGTCGTCTGATTTACTGCTAAAAGGCGTTACAAACCACCAGAGTCGGTTCTAAGGAAGGCGGCTCCATTCCGTGTCGGCCCCTGACGCCGTTAAGTCGGGAAAGTAGTTAGATTCCTTCAGTTATAGCTGAGGAATCCGGAACTGCAGCCAAGCTATCCGGTGACCCGGATAGGTTGACTCCGACAGCTGATGCTTTCCAGGAAGCATTATTACCTGTAACGCAGGCTGAGAATGACCTGATGGAGGTGGATGAAACCGCCGATCGATCAATCGAGGACAAGCTGGCCTCATTCTCTTTGAATGAACCAGAGAAACCGGTCTCCCCACTTCCTAATGAGGGGCCTGGTGACGCTTCAAAGCAAGTTGAAGAAACACAGGGTGCTTCTGGATCCGACCCAGGTGGATGGATCTAGAGACCCTCAGGAAAAGGATAGGGAACCGATAGAGGACAACCCTTTCCCAGCCTATTACGATGGAAGGTACCTGTATGTTCATCCTGAACTACAGGCGCGATCTGTGGACTCTGAAGGGGAACCAGTTAAGCTGGACTTACGAGTACGCCATGAAATCGATGATGGCTACTACATCGTAGAAGCGGAAATTACCCAGGTTAGAGATTCTTCTATCCTAAACCTGGATCGACATGCAGCCTTTCATATGATTGTTCAACGACGTATGACGGCTGAGGATGAGGCTCGACATCAGTTGAATGTCATCGAGATGGATCGGACGATGAGAGAGAAGAGTGCTCCTCTAAAACTGATCTAAAACTGGCTACTAGAGGTTCAGATACTTCCAAATCCGACGCGAGTACTGCTGCCGGGAAGTCAGCGGATCCGGAAACACCTAGTACTGCGGGTAAGGGTTCCTCCTCTGGAAAACCCAAACCTGATGCTAAGGATCGGGACCAAGAAGATTGGCAGGTCTCTAAAAACAGGAGGCCTACCTTATGTCGGCTTAAAAATTTACCCGATTCTGTTAAAGCCGAACAGAAACAGAGTACACCTAGTACTAGTAGTCAGCTGGATGCCACCATGGAAGTGGACTCATCCGACAATGAATCTTTGGATGAGTCATCGGTCGAGTACAATGAGAAGAGTGTCCCATCTACTCAGACAGAGGCCGAGCGTTGGAAAAACGCTGAATCAGGTTTCAAGACCTGAGTGCCAACCTGCTTCCAGGACTGTGCATATGGAGTGAAAAAGGATGGTTCCATCCTATATGCTTGCCCCGACCCTGTTAACAAGAACGGGGAATCGGATGATGAGGATTGGATGCGTCCTACAGACGAGGATCCTAATCTGAGTAAGGCCTACCGTAAGATGTGGCTTATGCTAAACCATGCGGAAGGTTACTACACCTATACCCAGAGGCGTAAACTTAGATGGCCACTTGAGAAGTGGTACAGCGACACCCATCTCTATCTGCCAGGATGCCAGTGATGTGTCGGTCTGGACCTGGAGTACTTCAGCCCGGTTCCAGAGGCATCTGGTAGAAGCCCATATCGACCATCACCCGGTATTCGTTTGTGACCCGAGTTATGGCAAAAAGGGTAAGAAATGCACTACAAAGGTGACTTGCAACCGGCGAAGAGATCTGGCAAGGCACCAGAAGAAGGGACATGCTGAAGGTCTCAAGACAGCTCGCAAACGCATCATGGAGCTGCACCAGGAACTCATGAAGGAGTTCGCTAGCATCAGTGCGGATGCTTGGACTAAGATCCGTCCAGGGGACCAGGTCCTTTGTGAGGTTCCGAAATCCATGGATGCGAAACTAAGAGCTAAGATTGTCCCGACTCCAGGGAAGGGCAAGCTGGATATGCATGAAAGCCTATGGCAGCAGTGCAAAGAATCTGGTAAGGAGGGAAAACGTGCCAGAGAAAGAAATAGAAGAGACCAGAACTGTGGTGGGTCTGGTAATGGTCCAGGGAAACCACCTAGCAATCAGCCTCGGTCAGAGGATCATTCAAGATCTCCTCTGGCACGTCATCCGCATGAGCAGAACCAGAGCTCCCTTGTTTTCAAGAAACCTGGAACTGCTGACTAAGCCAAAGCAGCTGCTAAACCTGGGAAACTTGACAAAGAGAGCTTCCCGTCAATGTCACAAGGCCCTGGACCCGAGAGTCAAACCTTGGTCATTGGGAAGGGGGGTTGCCTTGTACCCAAGAAGGCCCCAGCACCTGCCGCTGACGGATCCGCAGGTGTAGCATCAGGATCTCCCCAACAAGTATTGACGACCCCTGAGCAGATACAAATGTATCTGAACATGGGACTGAGGCAAAATCTGCCACCCAGTTACTGTGTCCCTATGGTACTACTGGCTATGTCCGGAAGTCCACAATCTGGAGGAGCTGCACCGGTAGTAGCAACGCCCCCCTAAGGGAGTTACACGACCCGCTAAACCAGATGATGCCATTACCCTTAAAACTGATAGGGCTGAAATCTGGTTTGATAAATCACGCCAAGGGGAGGCAGATGTCCAGAAGGCCATCTACACCCACTGGGAGAAATGTGTTAAGGAGAGAGCCACAAAGTTCCACCAGGGTCTTCTGAATGACACTCTCCTATGCATGAAGGAGGTGGGCGATGCTGAAAAGCAGCGCCTGCAAGCCCAGATTCCAACCGAGGTCAAGGCCCGGGAAGAAGAACCCAGCTAGCACAACTCGTGCAATTTGTGTCATTCTTACGTGAAAACTCATATGATTTACGTAAAATAGACATCATTTGGATGAGTTGTGCTAGCAGGGAAGCTATAGCTGCAAAGGAACAAGCAGCTATGGACGTACACATATTAGAGAAACATGTAAAAGAAGAAATTCAGCGGAACATGAACCTGAACACTAAGTTCATAAGGGTGTTCGGAGTAGACATAGATGAGTGGGATGGTACTCCCGTATCAACCTCAGATTTCCTGAGAAAGAAACACACTAAGAAAACCACTTAGTGTGTTCCAGGTCCCTTCTCTATGACCAGACTTAGTGTTTACAGAATGTACTTACACCTACATTCTGATGTTTATGTGTCGGTAACACACTAGTGCCTTTGATGTGTTCCGGGTTCCTTTATAACCAGATTTAGTCTTATCATAATATGTTACACTATACATATTACCTGATGTACCTGTTTTCGGATTATTTTTCCTCAATAATAATAATAATTGCGAATAAATATCTATGCTGTTCCCGATGCTGTCTGATGTGGATTTACATGCCGGTGCTACCTGTTCCTGAACTACCTGTTCCTGATTTACACTCGGATGAATATACCTATTATTCTGCCAGGACTGCTATTAACCATGTTGTGCCTACACCTCCGGATTTACCTTTTGGACTATTGACTTACTGCACTATGTGATGTACATACGCGCCAAATGGACTACCACTACATGTTACTATAGCATCATATATCTACACCATCTGGATTATAACTACAGACATTAGCACTACTAGAGGATTAAGGGTAGCTGCCCTGTTCAACTTCTGTTTATACATATATGTGCGAAGGATATCTAGAGACTAGCACTACCACCCCGTGGTTAGCTGACCACAACATTTTTTTTCTACCAAGTTCAACACATATGGACTCCACATCAGAACAGCACCTAGACAACATTATGAAGAATTAGCATTGATATATATATATATATATATATATATATATATATATATATATATTCATACAAATGTATTTGTTATTATATCAATATATTAATAACTATCATTCATATAGAACCAGTATATACCTGAAGGAACTTAATGTTCTCGATAACTTACGGGTTTATAAAAGGATCTGATAAAATGTAAGGTTCAAGTACACCAGAATGTCATATTTAGTTATTTATGACATATTATTGTATAATAGTATTTATCTGGTGCTGATGATAGTTAATTGGATGTATGAGATTATAATATGTAGATTTAATTTTTTTCTCGAGTGTATGAATTTGTCATTACGGTTTCAAATCAAACAGTTCTATTCAGAACTAAAGGTTATCAAAAGTATCATTAGATAGTAGTGTTACGTTTAGAGTCTTTTTCAAGACTAAATCGATACTATGTTTTTTGTATAATAACGAACTTGTTAATCCATTGATGTTTGGATTGTTTAAAATTATCAGATCCGCTAAACATATCTAATTAATATCTAAGACTGTCAAATTATATCGACCTTCATGATAATTTTTCGTAACTCTATACTACTATTAAATATGTTTGATAGTTTCTTGTGTGATACTTTAAGATGTAATTGTAATATCTCTGGTTATACCTCTATTATTCGGATAGACATAAAGCATATGTTACCCTGATATAATGTATAATAGTTATAACTCCTACCTATTGTCTGGGGGAGTAGTGTAGAGGTATACCGGTAACATGTACTGTACTAAGGTGTCGTCTGGCGTGGCGGGTGAGTCCTGTCGCTGGATGTTCCTAGGGTTTCGGATAGATGGCAGCACTGGTCCGGACCCATGGGACATCTGGCGACAAACACTAGGCTTCATATATAAAGCTCTGGGCTCAGTCGCTACATCAGAACCCTCCAGGCCTCCGAGCTTAATACATCTATTTTAAATAGAATATCAGCTGCCCTTTTACTATACCTTCCGGGTAGCCATCGAGCTATAATAAACCGTGGGCATACACTCGAATTACTGTCTTGCCTTCTCCTTTCTGATCGTAAAACATGAACCACTAAACTGGTAGAACAAACCATTACAAAAGGTAGGGAAAAACTGAAGATTTTGGCAAAGTTTGGGCATGGTTTCCATGGCAACCAGTCACATGATTCTCAAAACATGGCCACAGGGCATGTACAGTCAGAAAGCCCATTATCTTAGCTTTAAGGTGATATTTAGATCACTGCTGTATGTGGAGGGGCTGTGAAATAATCAATGATTACTTGAAACAAACAGCGGAATTTTTAAACCTTTTATCTATACTTGGTGATCATCCGAGAGACATGTTCGTGTGTTGCTCGTTCCTTCTATGCCAACCAGGCGTCGCTTTGCAAAACCTGTTTGGTACAAGAGGGGGCAGCACCATACCTCACGTCCAGCTCCTACTAAGGAGCCGGGCGATCGGCAGAAGGTGACTGGACTCCGTCCACTCAGGACGCGCTACCCTACCTTCCAGTTGTAACGAAATAAAGGCAATCTGAGAGGTGGAAGTTTGAGAGCTTTGCCCAACCTGAACTACTCGTGTCGTGTTGGTTCTTATAGCTATTAAGCGAGCCACCCTTACATACATAAGAATACGAGCCATTTCACTGGTGCTGTGACCAGTTGGTTCGGGGTGGAGCGTGGCCAAATGGCCAAAAGCCATGATCAGCGAGATGCGAGTTCTTCAAGCTTAGGCCTAGAGGAATTCGAAGAGGATGGCATTGCCGCTCAGCAGTTACGATATAACTGGGTACCTGGTCAACAGTTTTTAGTTGACCCGGCAGGTATGCAGAACACCATCTCACCACCCCCAATGATGGCCGGACCCAATATGATTGGGGGCGGCGATGTGAGAATGTACCCTGGTACCCCTAGCCATACTGCTCTGGGTACGGGTTTGTTAGGCGGGTTGATCAGACCTGCTCGTTTAGACTTGAGCCAATTGTCTCAAATAATCACAAGTAGGTGTGATTTGGAGGTGGGTGGTTTCAACAGTGCCGCTAAGGTCTTAAGTACACCCAGAGCTCAGAGTCCTATCCAACGGACAGGGACACCAAAGGTTGCAACTAAGGCAACTGGTAGTGTGGGGTTGGATGGAACCCAAACTAAACTGCATCAACCTTTAATGACATCCTCTGATCATGAAAGTGATCATGATGATCAAGGTACCAATACGTATGCAGGGAACATAAAAGTTCCTCTAGTATTGACACCGAGAAAGAAACTGGCGGGTCGCTTCTAACCCGAAGAGATATCTTGGATATCCAATGCACCAGGTAACCTAAAGCTACGGATGCGCATACACTGGGATTATCTTTGGATGAGGCCTTATCTGACTCAGTGTTTAACCCAGGGGGGAGTAAGAAGTCAAGGCATGGACATTGGATGGTTCCCGGGTGCAAATCTACCACGCAAATCTACCACGGCTTACTTAAAAGCCAGGGAGCAAGTTGAGCTAACAGGTAAGAAGCAGCATGAAGCGTTCATGACTGCTCAGAAAAAGATTGAGGATGACACCTGAGAGCAGATCAATAAGCTTTGCTCTATAGAGCAGGAAGCTATCCTGAAAGAGTCTGACTTAAAGTACAAACTCTCCTCTCTGGTTCATAGAGTGCAAATGCAGTCTACAGAAGAGAGGGGAAGGGAAAACAAACTGGCAGAACTCGAGAAAGAGGTGGAGGAAAGACGGAGAGCCATCGAAAAGGCTAGCTCCGAAGAAATTTCTAAAGTTCTGGATGTAATAGACTACAGGCTAAGTTGAATGCAATGGAGGAGAAACTTAAAAGACTCCAACTGCGCAATGCTGAGACGGAATCCAAGCTTGTCAGTGAACAAGACGAGATTCAAAAGGAGACTACTGAGTATTAGAAATCTCAGAAAGAAAATAGTGAGAAGTATCGTGTATATAAAGATACTTTGAAAAAAGAGGCACTAGCTGCCCAACAGGAACGGAACCAAGTGGTTCAGGAAAACGAGAGGATACAAACTGAGATTCTATCCGAGAATGCTCAGTTACAAGAGGAACAGAGAAATTTAACAGCAAATGTTGCTATTCTGACTCTAAATAAGTCGGCTATGGACAGCTACTTACAGGAGAAGGAAAAGATTAACCAACCTCTGTTGGTTCCTGATCTGGATGCGGATCAAACCTTCATTAAGCAGGGCGGGTTTGGCACCTGCTCAACACCCAATCAACCGATGTGTGCATACAATCATTTCTTGAATGATAATGCTACTCGTAATGTGGATCAGGAAGGGGTATACCTAAGAACCCAAGACCCTAATGGTAGAACTCAAAGGGTTTGTATAAGAGAGGTGCCTACTGTCCACCAATTATCACTGGATCCGGACCTAGTCAACAAAGACATTTCAGATGGAAGTGTCGAGACCAATGGGTTCCATATATATGTGAACCAAGCCGGTGATATTGGATTGGGCGCTGGTAATCCAAGCGCTTCACAGAATGCGCAGGGGGTAGGCAGTAGGGTCAGACAGGAGGTATCCCCGGGTCAGGTAGTGCTAGTAGCACTACCTATACAAAAAAAACCAGGGGGTGGTAGCACCTCTGGTACTAATCCGGGTGGATCCGGCTATAGTGGCGCCAATATGTGCAGTAGACTGACGTATGCTCATAATTCAGCCAGGAGAGTAACCGTAATCCCTACGGAATACGACGGTACTCGACCCTGGAAGGAGTGGTTTGAAGACTTTATCGATGTGATGAATTATAATGGGTGGACATTTCGGGAAAAAAAGATCCATAGAACGCCTACAAAGACATTATTACTGGCCAGGGATGAGAAACGACCTACTTCGATGGATTGCAAATTGCCCTGACTGTTGTAAAAACAAGCCAGGACCCGGCTTGGGTAAGTTACCTTTATCCCAAGAATTGTTTGCTGTCAGATTTGCTTGTATTGCGATCGCCATCATCAGTGGATTGAAAACGACACCTAGAGAGAATACGTGCATGAGTGATCAAGGTAGGGAGTTTGAGTCGGAGTTATGGCAAGAAATGTGTCACTACTTGGCAATATGCAAGACCTGAACCAATCCATACAGACCACGGTCAGATGGTCAGGTGGAAAGGTTTAACCGGACTTTGATACAAGTCTTGAAGCCATTGGTGAATAGCCACCAAGATGATTGGGACGAACAGTGTGAGTTTGTAGTACACGCCTACAATAACACTGTCCATGCGTCTACCAATTGTACACCCAACCTTTTGGTGTTTGGAGAGGACATTATAATTAATCCAGAAGCCCCTTGTAGCGTGCTGTTTGTTGAATCACTATGTGATAGATTCAAACAAGCATACAAAGTAGTAAGAAATGGGTTACTTAAGAATGCTAAATGGCAGTTGTCCACTGCCGAGTCAGATCAGAACAAAATGCCTCCTCCACCACCTCCTGGCCTTGTGGCATCCGTGTCAAGTTCTGTGGACCCGACCGAGACTGTGCCAGCCATGATGGAGTCTATCCAGACCCTCTTAAGTATCCCGCTCTACCCACCGGGATATAAGACGAAGACGGAACACCTCGCTGGCAGAAAACATGCCGGTGTCATGGCTGAGGAATTACCGACGCCTTGCTGGAGCCATGATGGTTAAGGAGGAACTTGCCCATGCTGTGTTAGTAGCCTACAGGATCTTTCACAGAACTACTCAATTGCAGGAGTCTGAATCCCAAATGGACACAGACTCCACAATAGAAGAAGAAGAAGAAGAAGAAGAAGAAGAAGAAGAAGAAGAAGAAGAAGAAGAAAGTGCCTGTTCGAGTCTTGCCAGCTCTCTATTAATGGGGAGAAGATCTTCAAAACGAAGCCTCGGTTCGCACGGCATATTGTGGAAATGCATATATGCACCACAAACCCTTGCTACAGTGTGTACCTGGTGAAAGACCCAGTAGATTGTGTGATGGCAGCTTCGTTACGAGCAGGCGTAGGGACATGGCTTTGCAAAAAGCTCATGGAACTGGCCTGGAAAAGACGAGGAAGCAAGAGATCAAGTGCTTCAACAAGCTACTTGCAGTCTGGTCCTCTATTCCAGCAAGCCAGGTAAAGAAACTCACGTGGGAACCCAAGTTCTGTGCTTGGAAAAGTGGCAATATCAGCACTTACTTTACAGTGAACCCTTCGGGTTCGAAGTTTCAACTATCAACGGAGGGGCACTCTAAGTTGAAAAAGTGGAGAGGTGATGATAAGAGGGAGAAAGAGAAGCAGGCTCATTTAAAGGAAGCTGCCGGGGTTCAGACCCCTGGATATGCCAGGTTATCAGGCGCACGCTTCGCGTGCAGGTAACCAGGCAGTAGCTCCACCACCTCCACTGGGATATTATGCTGGACCTCCACACCAACCAGGTGTTGACCCCAATGACTCGTGTGGGTGGCATCGGTTCCAGGGCAGACGCACTGGACACAATGGATGGTGGGCAGGTGAGGAGATGTCTAGTTCTCAATCCATGATTATGATGCATTTTTCAACTGTACATACAAAGTATGCCAAAGCGGGTTGGTATACCAACAAGGAACCAGAAGGAGAAAAAAAGGTTCACTCCTAGTGGGCCTGACTCTATGGGGGGTCGTTTTCGCGGCACTCAGCAGTGACTGAGGGTTATCTCACTGAGGATTACCGTTATCTCACTCACCTTCAGTGAGATAACCCTCAGTCAGACCCACTACTCGTGCTCTTTGTCTATAGGCCCTATAGTGTAGGTGTGACACAGGGTGTGACAGCACACAAGGGGAAAGCATTTTATACCACACCTTTATAGGCGTGAGGGTGTGAATGCATGTGCGCGATATAGGGGGAAACTGGGAGAAGAAAACAGGACTGGTCCTGACCTGTTGCATACACTACATCCGGAGATCGACACAGAAGCTCATCAGCCATAATCTTTATAAGACTATCAAGATTATCAATGTCCTCTCCCAAGAGTAGCGTGAGCCTCTCACCAATGTCACAGTCTGCTAGCACCTGGAACACCAAGTCATGATAACAATTATTGCGGTTACATAAGAGGGTGATCTGACCAAGGGGCTTCACTGGTGAGGTGTTTTTGTATGGGAAGAGTTGGTATGGTGAGCGGGTCATCTTGATAGATGGAAACATATTCTTGGCTAGCCACTCTACCATTGTGTTAATTCCTGCTGCCGAGTCTATTTGTATCTTCATTCTGTTGAACCTCTCCCCCTTATAGAACAGGAGAAGCTGTGCGAAGTACTTTTTCGTCCTTTCCTTGCACCAGCTTCGAAGACACCCACATCTTCCAGGGAGTAACACTGTTCCCTGTATTCTACATCTGAGTAGGGTCCTGGGATGCATGAGCCTGGCCTTCATCAGCGTTGACTGCATGGACTCTGCGTGGACCTCCTCGGTCATCAGGCGTTGTCTTGTTCTGAGGCCCATAGTTGGCCCCTCTACTCCGCTGATTCTTGCCGGACTGGCCTGAACTACAGCCCTCGGCCTGTGGTTGGCGACTGAGGTTTAAGACAGACACGAGAGAAATGATCGTTGCCGCCACACTTGCAGGACACTTAGACCAGGGGTGTGGCCCATGTCTATCACCACACCATGTACCACTTTCACATTTCAATTGCATATCCTTGTGAGCCTTCCCTTGGACCGCCCAATTAACAGTCTCGTCAGTGCCTCTGGTGGCTTCCCAGATTGCAACCTCTCAGTACCTTGGCTTCCACGGCAACATCACACAGTGTTTTTTTTGTGTGTTGTCAGCGTTGACGTGACATTTTAGAAGATCTGCCCTAATGTTGCTCTTCTGTAGTCCAAAGATAAACTTGTCATGGCTCATCTCATCAGTCAAGGTAACATAGTTACACAAGCTGCACTCCCACCGTACATGGGTCTCCCAGTCTTGCACAGACTCATGGGTACCCTCTGTGCTCATCCAGAAGGTGAGCCTGTTGGTGAAGAGCGAAGATGTGGCCGTGCCTGTGTAGTGAGTTCTAAGCCGGCTTGCCCTTGTCATCAGTTGGAATTTTAGGCTCTATGCTGTACCGAGCTACACAGCAATTTAAGTGATAGCAGTTCAAATGGTAACCAGTTACCAGTATGGGGGGCTGTGGAACAAGAAAGTGGGGAAAAACCAGGATTGCATCAGTCCAACCTTATAGTGATAGACAGCATTACTGATATCTTAACATCAATCTACACATGTAGCATGATACAGGTATATGGTCTCACTGAAATCTGAGATTGGTGCTGGAAGAGACCCTCCCCCCTCCCACCCACACCCACCACCTTACTCTGATAGACCCTGTAGTCATCTACTAAGCCTACTCCTGCCTAACCAGGACTACTGAGGCATGACTGAGTAGGCCCCCACCCACCCAGGACTGCTGAGTGTCCATATCTCCTACACCCAGTGGTGTGCCTGCCTGCCTACCTACAACCACCCACCACCCTCCCCCTGCCTACTCTACCCACTGGTAATTGTCTGATGGTGTCACCACCTACCTACCCTCCCCCCTGCCTTTACACCCAACTGCCTCAATTTGTGTTGTGACAGGTAGCTAATTATAGCTGTGACCAATCAAACATCAGTCATGCTAGTCAGGCGTATTAATCTACTGTAATCTTTTGCGTATAAGGCGCGTCTTATAAACGAGGTTTTAGATCTCCCTGGATCCACAAGGGGAAGATCAAGAGCTTTCTTTTGATATCTTACACTCCCCTTAAGCCATAATATGACATAGATGGGTTAAAGGGGGTTCCTGAGTGTCTTAGGTACATATATGGGTTACAACTTACAAAGCCATTTGTGTGCCCTTATATGGTAGTGCCTCTATTCCTGCCTGCTATCCCAACATAATCTTAGAACTTTTTGCTGCAGAATATTAACAAAACATGTCTATAAGTTTACACTTATGTACTATGTAGGGATAATAAGCGCCCACTTCTATCTACAACAGTTACCTGCACAACCTAGTATCTGTTCCTGAAACAACACCTTATTTGCTACGGCCTTAATACAAAAATGGAAATTTCTCAAAAACTGCCTCTTAGAAACATCTCTAATTTTTCACATGTATTCCATGACCACTCATCTAACAACTATCCTAAAATGAATTTCCTGATTACAGTAAAAGTCGATTTACTATAGAAATGTATAGAGAAAATGGACATCTCGGGTTACAAATTCTCTTTTTCTAAACCTTCCATATCAAATTTCAACAATCCCTGCAAATTATACGTACAAAAAATATTTACCTATCTCACACTTTTCTTAGATTTCCTACATTTACATTTTTTTTTAAGGTTTGAAGCCCCCAAGCACTGAGCATTGAGAAGCAGGTTTTATATGATGAAGATCCAAACCAAACAAAAATTATAAGTACCTGTAAATGGGATAAGAGAAGGTTGACTGGTTAGAGTTAAGCTGGTAAAGTATGAAGAAGTTTAGAAATTTTGAATTGCGGGTGTGTGTGTTAGTGTGGTGGAAGCTGCAAGGTGTAAAGTAGTTAATTTGGAATAATGAGACTATATGGGACATTAACGTGTAGCCGACACGGCTGGCCTTTGATAACCCAGTCAGCAGCACTGGGGGTTCTGGGAAAGTGCCTTTTTTGTGATTTAGTAAGGCCACACCTGTAGGTGTTGGTGCCTTAGCCGTTTTTCTGTCCTGACCACAGAATAATAATTATCGTCATTCATTTTGGGAATTGATTTGACAGCCCTTGGTAAGCAGCAGAGTCAGTTCTGCTGTGTCCACAAGTACCCAGAATCAGTTAAAGGAGTTCTGAGCATCTGATTGGGGTGAGCTTGCTCATCTTACCCACTGTAATCAGTGGAGGGGTTTGGTGAGTGCATGGTTGGATTAGCTGAACCAAAGGCCAAAAGCCATGCACGTTTGTTGTTTGATCTTTGTGGTAGAATTGTAAAATGAGTTACTACAAACAATTATGATGTTTAGGAGAGGGTCGAAGGTGAGTAACCACACAATTTAGCTAATATAGCTACAAAGGGCTATAGGTAGGATGAAAAATAAGAACCCATGGATGCAAGGCCCCGAAAAGTAGAAGGGGATCATAAAAAGATGTTCTTATATCATACTGGTTTTTAGCCCTTTAAATGTTAGATGTTGGTTGGTTCATTTTTCTCCTCCTCCTGGAAGAGAGAGGTTGACTTGCAGATGCTAAGTGGGAGGCTGCTCCCTCCTAGAAGGGGGGTGAAAGAATCTATGGATGCAGTGTTGTGAGGATCATGCAAAGAGATTCTGACAACCTCCTGTAGGGGCATAGGGGTTCCCAATTAGTTGTGTCTGAGTGCGAGCACTTCTCCCTATGTTAATTAGGTTAGTAGAGATGAACTGAGTCTTTCTTTTCACCAAAGAAGGTCTTTGTTCAGCTCATAGAAGCGGAGCAGGGGGAGTACCCCTGTTCTGCAACAAGTTTGACAATGGTAGCAGCCCTGTGGTTTTTAAGGGGAATATGTTTGGTAGCTTCCAGAAGTTCCTTTAGTGGTTCATAATTATAGTACTTGCATGATGTAAGGACATGGGGCAGACTAAACTGCCGGTCTCCACAGTAGCAGGTTGAGTATTTAGGAATATCCGCCCACCTACGGTGTCCTATTCTAAATCTGGTAGCTACATGTTGAATTCTGGGGTTGAGATTGAGGGAGCGGGGAGGAGCTGAGTCAGTGACAAGTTTATACCAATTCCTGGATCTAGAGTGGGATAATTTTGTCTCTTTCTTTGAGTTTTACCCATAGGAGGTTGGTTGCTTTTAGAATTTTGTTCATGGACTGAGATCTAGATAGTCCTGGTGCTGAGTTGTAGATGTTAATATTATTTGTTGCCTCCTTGGCAGCTGAATCAGCTTTATCATTTCTGCTTACGCTGTAATGGGAGGGGATCCAGTGTAGGAGCATTTGAATATTTCTAGATTTTCTTTCAACGATCTGGTCTTGTATTTGTATGGCTAGTTTATTAAGGGTGAAGGAATTACTGAGTTTCTGAATAGCCCCTAGAGAATCCGAGTGTATTATTATGCTGGTGTCCCATTTATCTAGGCCCAGCTTGATAGCTAGCTACTAGTTCTGTTGTAAGTATGGAGGAGTGATCAGCCACACATTTCTTTTCAATTTGGTTGGAGTGAATGTTGACTACCGCAGAACCAGCTTTGCCACTGTCCAGCATGACACTGCAGTCAGTGTACACATTAATCAAGTTTGGGTGAGCTAAATATATGGCCTCATTTTTTGCTTGAGTATGGCAGGAGACATGATTTTCTTGGAGAAGTTATGTTCAATTATAGTGTGGATGGGGATATGTCTGAGGGGGTGCCTATGTTCAGTATGGGGTCAGTCAAATAACCTTGCTCCATTGTTATACCCATGTCTAACCAAAAGGTTAAATCTGACTGATAGGTTGGGGACTTTTCTTTTAATGCCCTCTGCTAGCTGCAGGTGTTTGGTTCTGTTGGCGTTGGCCAAGTTACAGTCAATATTTGAAGCCAGAGATGAATAGGTTTTGTGGGCAATTTCATAGATTCTGGCCAAAATCGGACACAGATTGCTTTCCCTTTGCATAGATGTGATTTTAGAAAGCATGGGTGCTCTAAGAATAGCTCTGAGGGCAATATTCTGGGTGGTGTCTAATTTTTTGATAGCCATAAGAGTGGGATTGCTCTGCACATACCATTCTTGTTTACGAAGTGGTATAGAAGTCATAATAGCAGGGGCAGCGAAGTCAACTAGGGAGCAGACTGCTGCTACATATAAGGCTCTGAGGTTTCTTGCAGAGGCCTCTTTGGCTTGACCAGAAATGTTTTTCATGGTATTAATCCTTGGGAGCATACGGTCGTTTAGATACCTGATTTCTGCCATAAAGTTAAGCCTATAGTCAAATATGACCCCTAAGTACTTAATTTCAGTTACCCATCTTCAATCTTGACCTCCCAGGTTGAGCTGAAAGTCATGCTGGGGATGGAAGTATCTCATAGTTTGTTTTTTTCAGCTGAGATTTTCAACCCAAGTTGTGCACATTTCCCCCTGGAATGAAACCCTGGCCGATCTGCCTGTTAGGTATTCTTTGATATATGCTAGTACTTTACCCTAGACCTCCCTTTCTGCTAGAGCATTTAGGAGGACTATATGGTCCACTAACTCAAAGGCCTTTTCCAGGTCGAGATATATTACTACTACTTCACCTGTTCATTATCATCAAATGTAAATCCCTGTTCATATTGTTTATAGAAATGTTCTTAAAGTGGCAGGCAGGTAAATTGAAATGTCCATATATGTGATCAGAATTATATTGTACTAGAGATTTCTTGAAATCATACACAAACACAAGCATTGTAAACCCATAGAAACACCATTGGATAGGATATATAGTAATTTACTAGAATTACCGACATATTGTTTTGTCATCAATAGCCAATAATTATAATGAACGGGTATAACAGGGTACACTTGTGTAGGTATTTATTGTAGGCTGCATTATGTGTGTATTTATTATATGCTATATTGGAGAGTGCTATGGGAGTCCTGTATAGGGTTTATGGTAGTATAGAGTTTATGGTAGGCTGTGGAATGTGTAGACGGAGGGGAGTCGACGAGATCTGGTCAGGTAGATTCTGTAGAGGGGGAGGGGGGAATACGGGTGAGCCAAACATCGGCGTCTGAAAGGTGTGAGGGGTTGGTAAGAGATAGGGAGGAGTCAGTATGGTGGGAGCAGCCGAGGAGGCAACACATACTCCTGGAGTAGACGAGGATGAAGCTGTTTAGTATTTAGTATTACACTTAGCCAATGTAAGAACGGATTAAACAGGATCTCTATGGCACTTATACCTCTCCAGTAGCATCGGATTGTTAAACATGAACTGCTTGTATGAATAGACTGATGTCGTTGAAGCTGTACAACCATGAGTGGACTCATCATCAGCTGTAACTGTGAATAACCAATGAACAATAAATGGTGGCTTGTATCGGCGTCTTGGTGTTGGTTAAAAGGATGGGCTGAGCCAACATCATACCACTAGAGTTAGTCTTCCCAAATACGTGAGAATAGCGGAGTGAGCTGATAATAACTACACAACTTATACCACATTGATATACATATAAACACAACCCACACAGCCCAATATCAACATGATGCCAATATGCTTTTTGTGAAACTGTTTTTATATCTATTCCAGGAAACAAATGTATCCAATCTTGTATATCCTGTCTTCATATTGTACTAGAAAATCGCTATGTGCAGTTACAATAAATGCCTATTTTATAAGACATAAACAAAAAAAAAACTTCAAAGTCCTTGCCTAAGACTTCATAGACGTGGTTTAATTTCGTAAGGTAGCAGTGCTGGGCAGATCTAAATGATCTGAAGCCGAATTGTTCAGAAGGGGGAGTGTGATTAGCTAATTTCTCCAGGAATTTAGACGTGGTTTGAAGTAGTATGATGGGTCTTTTGGCATCTGAGTCAGGTTCATGTTTAGGATTGAATGTCTGAGTTCCTCGATGGCCCCCGGACGTAAAACTAAACAAACAAACAAACAAAATCAGGTTTAGGAATAGGGACAATATGACCCTGTTTCCATTCTTTGGGCATGTTGCTGGATTGGTAGATGTTATCTAAGGTTCTAGTCAAGATAATGCCATTGGGGCAGTTGAGGTTTTTTAGGACCTGAACAGGAATTCTGTCAGAATCGGGGGCTTTATTCTTGGTGTTGCTTAAGTGCCTGTCCACTTCATGAATAGTTATGATGCTATCAAGGTCACCAAGGCTGGGTGTGATAATGGCATTGTTAATGGTTTCAATCCTACCCGGTTTGAGTTGCTCTAATTTGTGCAGGTGCCCTAGAGGAAGATTGTCTTTTTTTGTCCTTTAATGTCAAAGATGGACTTTGACTGGCTTGTTGTTTAGATTTGGGAAGTGTGCCTGGTCAGCAGCAGGAGGTGTCTGTTTTGAATGGTTAGGCCTGAAGTTGAAGAGATGTTTTCGTTTATTGTTAGTTTTGAGCTACTTCTGTTGGCCAGGGTGATAAGGGGGGTTCAGGGTCACAAAGTTTATGGCATACTTGGGGCGGACTCTGGATGTGGAAGGGTGATCCCCATCACAATTGAGGCAGGAGGCTTTTTTCTCCTTGTTGGTACATGCCTCCATTTTATGGGGCCCAGAGCACCAAGCGCACTTGGTGTTGTTGGTACATTCAGCCTCCAGGTGGTTCAGCTCACAGCATTTCTGGCAGCGAGCTGGCCTCCTAGGGGCAGGTCTAATATGGACTAACCCTTTCTTGGTATAGATCTTGTCTGCAGAGATCACAGTCTTGGATTCAAGAATTTGATCTTTGTAGAATGGTGGGGAGTGGGGGGTATTTTGTGGTGTAGATGGCCGTGATGTTTAGATTTGTGGCCTGTAGGTCATGTTTAGTCAGAGGTTCAAAGGTTTTACTGGTGACCACATAGGCATATGTGCCAGGTTCTTTGGTTGCAGGATAGAGAGGACGAATTTTGGTGTGGGATCTGTTTTGGTAGGGCAAGGGGGGACTTCAGTGTGTTTGTCATCATGTGAGGTACCTGGAGCAGCGGGGGCAGATGTTGGTTTTGGTTCAGTGGCAACCCCTGAGCCAGAGGCCTTAGGGTCATTTTCTTTAGCATTGCTGGAGGCCCCTGAGCCCAAGGGCTGAGGGGCATCCTTTGGCTTGGCCTTGCCCTTGTCCCCAGGGGGGGCAGTTTTGGCTTGTTCATGGTCATTGGAGAAGGGTGATGTACCTCCCGCCTCTGGTTGGTTTGCCGGGATGGGGGCTTCGTAGTGAGGGGTTGGAGGGGGGGAATTGCTAACATTGGACAGCCCCTTTAAGTGACAGGAGTGTGCACTTTGGGGTTGACCATCATCGGAGGGGCAGCTTTCCACTCTGCATGCTTCCTTTTGTTGTGGGTGGCAAGACAGTCTACTATGCTGAAGGCTTTGTCTACAATGATTTTTAGATTGGCAATGAAGTGGTCCTCAAGAAGCAGGAATTGTCTATCTGCATCATCCTGTCTGCTGTCTCTTAGTGCAAAGAATGTTGACAGCCGGTAACATTCAAGGTAGATGTTTTTGACAAGTGTGTGGAGACCTGTCATCATACAAGAGGGCAAGGCTGTCATTAGAGTGGTAAGTCTTTCTGAGGAATAGAGTCAGGGTGAACATGGAGGAGGCCCTGTGCTTTCCAGCATTGTATCTTTGGTGAGCAAGGTTGGAGGTGCGTCTGTATATGCGAGGGAAGTCATCAATCCTCTTCAGTACATCGGAGATCATGACGGCAGCCTCCTCTGCTAGGGTCGACCTAATAGAGCCTGCCTTGTCATTAAAATTGTCATCTGAGCAGACGAGCTACATTTTTTGAGGTTCAATTTCCTGTAAGGGGGAGGGGGGTTCATAGGCTCCTGGGGTGATGGGAGTGAGCAGAAGTTGAGATACATGGGGGGTTAGCCCACCTCGCTCTTCTTAGGGTTAAGGGCTGGTGAGCTATCAGAACTATGCCCCACCCCATAGGGAATGGCAAAGTTTTCCATTTCAATAGTGCCCCAGATGATCTTACCATTGGTAGGTTCATTGTGGTCCTTTGGGAAATCAGAGGCACTGGGGCTTTTCCCGGGCATTTGTGGTGATTTTTGACTAAATTCCAGTGTCTAAGCTAAATACTGTGCCAGGCAGATATATATGGCTAAATCACAGGGAGTAGTGTTTTTACCAATATATAGCTACTGTTATTCTCAGTGTAGGCCTAGAGTGAGGAGTGGGAGCAAACCAGGGTGTGAAGATGCAGCTACAGCCAGGGGGCAGTGAGCAGCAGAGGTAGGCTAGCCACAGTACACTGGTGAGCCAGGTGTGAAAAGCTAAGGGTGTGAACGGTGGTTGCAGCTTGGAGTGAAGTTTTACAATATATCAAATGTAGCAGAGGTGATATTTTATTATGCTTTAATATATGGAGGGGTCTTATACTTGTGTGGTAGGCAGGAACACAGTGCTAGATGGGTGGACAACTGGTGTAGACTTGTTAGGAGACCAACAGTAGGCTACAGGAGTGTGTCCAGGAGGCAGATTTCTCTGTGGTTAGGAGTCTGGGTGTGGTAGGTAGGCTGTGAGGCACTGCAGGAGACTGGAGCAGCAGGAGGTGTGTTCACAGTGCTTGCACGATGCGAACTGACATTTACATTCATATCTCCACCATTAACCATCAACTTTCTCTTAATTTGTTGGCCAAAATCCAATGCAATGAATGGAGGGTCGTGCTATATAGCCAGACATCTATAAAGCATGGCATGGCCCCCCATAATAGCCTGTAGTGGCTCATCAGGCATGGATGAACAGAGCGCAGCAATTTCCATCAGCGGCTTGGCATAATACTTGGCCTGTTCAGTTGCAGGGTTTTTGGCCAAGTTCCTATACTCAGACTCAATTCAGGTTTCTTGGGCCTATACGATCTGAGTGATTGTGGCTGACTTGGGGATAAAGGAGTTACTCTTGTGCTAGTGATTACTCAGCTAATTCATTTTCACTACTTTCAGTTTCACTTCACCAGACACAGAATGAAATGGTTGTAAAACCAACTTGTGATTTTGCTTTCCTGAGCTTGTTTCCTAATAGATCCGCTGGTTGAAAATCACCCCACTGCTGACACCAAATTGGAGCCTGCAAGCTTTGATGTTGAACTATTATCAGCTGTGTCCTGAGTTACAGTAGCCAATACTAGTAGTACATTGTACATGAGGTTGAGCTGCGCTGCAGGCCGCCATCCTAACTAACTCTTGGTCCTGTTAGATCACGTCCTTGCCAACAGTTTTATGATAGGAATCTGCTATTCTATGATATTTCAAGGATAAATAAAAGTAGCACCTTGATTGGGGGGCCCATATAAATGCTCAGAACCAACTTCATTGCAAACCTGGGAAAAAATTACTACAATTTACTCTCATAGGGTCACTGTTGATACTGGACTTGTAAATTTTGCACAATGAGTTGTATACAACAAGGCTTCTTCTGTACCCAGGATACACAAGGGATCCCTTCTGTACCCTGGATACAAAAGGAACCCTTCTGTACCCAGGATACACAAGCGGTCCCTTCTGTACCTAGGATAAACGAGGGATCCCTTCTGTACTTGATTTATGCAAGGGACCGCTTCTGTACCCAGAATAGAAAAGAGAAGCATTCTGTGCCCAGGATACACAAAGAACTCTTTCTGTACCCAGGATCCACAAGAGACTGCTTCTGTAAATGCAGGATCCACAAGAGAAGATCTCTGTACAAAGGATCCACAAGGAACTCCTTCTGTACCACTGTGTCTGTAATCCCTCTGTACCCAGGATCTACTATGGTATATGTTTGGCAAACTTAGCAGTAGTAGGAACCTAATAAAAACATTTTTAACATAAAAAAAAAAGTTTTTATACCAAGTGGGATTATCCATATCTGAGGTAGCATTCATAAGGTTTTACATCGATAACCGAAGAAATGACTTTTCTATCAAGGTCTATCTACATATCTGCCTTGTAAATAAAAACAAGAGAGCGTTTATTTTAAAACAGTTGAGTCGAGAGTATGTCTTGGAGAGACAGAAAGGAAACAAGGCAAGGGTACAGAGCCTAGGCTAGATGACTTGGCCATGACTTTCCCACTATGTCATTAAGGACACATTTAGCTGCTTGATTGTCTTCCTCCCCCTCCCAACACAACTACCAGCACAGCTCTCAGTATTGAGACATGCCATACGTCCCGACCATACATCCCGACCATACGTCCCGACCATACGTCCCGACCATACGTCCCATAGTCATCCATCCATCCATCCACAGTCATTGTTGATCCTACACTTAACATCACAGACAGTGTAGCCAAGGTGATGTGACCTTGTTACAATTACTTGTTACATTTCCTTCCTTTCCCATGGGAAATGATTGGAAGCCAATTCTCTTAAAGGGCCCAGCTATCTCACTACTGATACTTACCATAGAGAAGCCTACTAGGCTCCTCTATGTACTCACCTAGATTCACCTCCCATGCAAGACTAATGTTTTGTCTATGAGAGAATCTTGGAATTAAACCTATCAATAAACCAAATTGGAAGGCCTTCAAAATCAACTATATCAAAAGATATTTGCCCAGATAACCATGGCATGCACTGCCCCCATACCTACTCTATGCCCTCCTCTTCTAAAAAATCTGAAATCTGTCTATAAGTAGGGTTAAAGACACTTTGATTACCCTTTTATTTAGGGTAAAAAGAGCCCTAAATCCCATGCATTTCTCCATAGGGAAAAAACCCAACAGTAATTACCATGTCACAGCCATCAAAGTACACCTTAAATGTAAATTCTATTACATGGATAGCTTTGTCTTGCTTTTTGTCTCACTATATGACTAATTTTTGGGGGTTCAGTTGTAACAGAAATAGGGCTAAATTACAGGTTTTGATGGTCTATGCAAATTCTTGGAATCTAAATATAAGAAAAGCATACCCCATGAAATGTTTTTTTCATCATTTATCAAAATATTTTCATGTAAATAGAAATATGACTCGTGGGGTCTTTGAAGGGTGTGATAGGGCATATGCTGTGTAATGGAATAGTCTTTTGGTGGTGCATGTAATCTGCTAGAGGCCAAAATAGCAATTGAAACTTGGTAATCATAAGAAACTCGGCTAAGGGCTAGTAGACAAGAGGTCAGAAAGGTGGTGTCAAAAGCCCTTGCCTCGTTTAAAAAAAAGGTGAATTTCCAACATTCAATCACAATGTTCCCCTTGTAGGGGATGTGTCACAGTGATATTACCCTGTGGTCAGTGATCCCGGGGGGGGGGGCACTCCTTATATGTCACTGACAGGGGTGTGCGCCTGGCAAGGCCACTTTTTGGCCAAAATCCCTCTCACCAAGGGTCTAGTTTTGGTCAAAATCCCTCTCACCAAGAGTCACTTTTAGCCAAAATCCCTCTCACCAAGGGTCACTTTTCTCATATTTTGCCCCCGTGCGTCTAAATAAGTGCCAGTTTTCAGAATTTTCTTTAAAATTTCTGCCAAATGTGGTCAGTTTTGACAAATATTCCTCGCATCAAGGGTAAATTTTCAGATAAAAAACTTAATTGTGCACATTTCTGACCAAAATCCCTCTCAGCAAGGGTCACCTTTTGCCCAAAATCCCTCTCACCAAGGGTAAGGGTTGTCAGAGGCCCAGCCGCACACCCCCGTCAGAAGAAATCTGAGTGCACCCCCCCCCCCGGGTCAGTGATATTACCCTGAGGCAAATAAAATAATTTTCCCCTTTCCCCCATTGTCAGAGGACTAAGGAGTATCTACTAATTTGTAGGAAGTTGTATACTACTGGGATAATTCGACAGGATTATTGGACAGTACAACTCAACAGATTCCCTTGTCATGGTTTAAGTTTCAGTAGGTCTATTCGCAGGTCTATTGCAATATTGGCCCTAGACTTAAGGTTACATGGACGTAAATGCTGCCCTCTCGTGAGTCATATGGTATTCAGGCCTGCACTGAAGGTGATCTGGGTGCTGATTGGCTTAGAAATCATATGCAAGAAATATTGGTAAAATTATGAAAAAAATCACAAGTGACCCCAAATAGTTCCTAAATGGAACAGTAGATGAGTTTTTATATTTTGCCAAGGTTTGGGGATTTTATCAGGTCTGCAAATGTTCATCTGGCCAATGGAGGTTTTGAGGCCCAAAATAGGGTAGAATGGCACTTGCTGTATGTATCGCTCCCTTAGTTAAGATTTTCAGGGTTAAGCCTATCCTATATTCTAACACATTGTGTGTGAGAGATGGTTTAATCTTGCTATGGTCGAAAATATTACCAACGAACATTACGGGGGGCTGTTTTTATGTGTTATGCTAAATAGAAACATAGAGGAAATGGAATTAGTTCCACGTAACCTATAGGAGGATTGGACATTTGACCTGCCTATTTCAAATGCCCTCTTAATGTCATTTTTCTGTTACAGCAAGGATGGTTTTACAGAAATCTGGCCAAATTAGTCACAGAAATGGTGTGTAAATAAAAAAAAATAGGAAAACCTTGCTTGCGGAGGTAGGGTAATTCACTAAATATTGCAGTTTCTATGAATCTCCCAAAACATAACTTTTTCTGGACATAAACCACCTACAGGGTGAAATTTTCAGCAGAAAATGACATTTTAGCCTCATTTTAATCTTCCTAGGGTTATTGATGCACAGATATCCATGTAGGGCCTACCATAGGGTCCATTGGAAGTTTGGTCGGGTTCGCAGTGTTTCATCAAAGTTTCAGTGAGAGCGCAACTATCTAATTAACCAGTAGTAATTTATCCCCCAGTGCAAATATTAGTACAATATTGATAACAGGTATTCTTGATGCATGTAACAGAAAAGGCATGCCTTAAAAAATGATCCCCTGGTAAGATATGATCTGTAAAAAGTGGGATTAATTATAGGCCTAATATTAATCATTTTTCACCAGTTTTATCATGTTTTTCATGATTTTGTGAGTTTTTCTGGCAAAATCCTAACAATATTTTGCAAAATCAATGCCCCCTTCATCATCAGGTGACTGAATTCAATGCAAATATGCAATTTGACAGCTCTAGAACTAATGCTTGTGCAGTGCATAGATCTTTGATGATAAAAGTCGCTGCTCGGAAATCACATTGAAAACTGGTAGGAATTTCAGTGTGAATTGCACACATCAATCCCCTCATATCATAACATTGAGAAAGGCTGTTGCCACCAAACTTTAGGATTTTATAGGACAGACCCTAAGGTTTGATAGGAAAAACATTTTAGTTTTATCTGAAGACCCTACCCCTAATTAAGGTTACATGGACGTAAATGCTGCCCTCTCGTGAGTCATATGGTATTCAGGCCTGCACTGAAGGTGATCTGGGTGCTGATTGGCTTAGAAATCATATGCAAGAAATATTGGTAAAATTATGAAAAAAATCACAAGTGACCCCAAATAGTTCCTAAATGGAACAGTAGATGAGTTTTTATATTTTGCCAAGGTTTGGGGATTTTATCAGGTCTGCAAATGTTCATCTGGCCAATGGAGGTTTTGAGGCCCAAAATAGGGTAGAATGGCACTTGCTGTATGTATCGCTCCCTTAGTTAAGATTTTCAGGGTTAAGCCTATCCTATATTCTAACACATTGTGTGTGAGAGATGGTTTAATCTTGCTATGGTCGAAAATATTACCAACGAACATTACGGGGGGCTGTTTTTATGTGTTATGCTATGTAGAAACATAGAGGAAATGGAATTAGTTCCACGTAACCATTAAGTGCATTTACCATTATGTCCGCAAGATGGCAGCACAAAGTACGCAAGCCTCAACCAGGTAGACGGAATCAAAAGTTCCATATAATACTTCAGCATTGTAAAACTGGCAAAAAAGCTGACGGGGGGGGATGTTCAAATTTTGTATGACGTCATATATGGATGGCCCCTAATTCAATGTTAATCTACCTCGCCTATAATGCGAGTGGAATGTTCGGAAAAATAAATTATTGTATAAGGCACACCTTGGATAATTCTCGTGTATATGCCTTATATCCGAGGATTTATGCCACAAAATATTTGTTAATTTTGTTTTGATCGGTATCTTTTTGATGTCTAATGGTATTCAAGTGAGCGCCAATGTAATACATTGAACGGCGATTTGTGAAATTCGCTGTGTTTAACAAATCCAGCAATACTACCATGTTTTGAATATCATCATACCAATTTCGAGCAAATTCCAACACTAATCAAAGAATATACTTGTACACACCTTCAAATGCATAAAAGAAATTGTCGGGACTGGATTTCATGTTACTTTGAAACAGTAATTTATTATACAGGCAGGATGTGGTCACATGCAAATATACTCTAGTTTAATAATACATTGTAGTTTAGTTGGCGTCCCAAATGGGAGTGGTATGTTTTTTTAACAGTAGGTGGGGGAGGGGGGGCAGTTCAGCCCCCTCTAATGGGGAGGGGCAGACAAATTCCGTTTTAGTCCTTTTCGCAAGCACAGATTCATAGAATAAAAGGGAGATGTAAAAATTTCTGGTGGGAAAATCCACCGACCCCACCTGTTAAAAAAATGACCACTCCCAAAAGTCTATCGGTATGAACAGCTAAATTTATCAAACAGGGATGCAATCGTACAGAATACATGCACAAAGGCTTATGATAATTTTCTCAATATGGGCATGTTATTGGCTAAATGCAATATTATCACTTAACACTTTTTAAGTCCAGTTACATACATACTGGTGCACATTTTTTTTTTATTAAATCAAGAGGTGATACATTTACCTTCAAACTCGTTTCAATCACAGAGAAAATACACAAGCAAGCAATTGGGTAATGCTTAGACCACTGACGTCTTTTATTTTTTAAAAATCATTTTTTCATTTCATGAATACATACCTCCACTCGTAATTATCAATATATCATGCATGTCCGTTACCTGGACTCAAGCTATGATAATTACACACTTTTCTTTGCCCATCCAGCTGATTTAGCAATTTGATCGGAGACCTGTTACATGCTGCTAGTTTTGATGGGTATACCTAATATCGGATTAGTTAGCGTGGAAAACAAATATCTTCTCTACAGGCATAATCTAAAAAAAACCCAAATAAATTAAACCCACTAACCTTACAAATTTTAAAGTATTGTTTTTTGTGACTGAAGACAATCGTTAATAAACACTCCAAATATGATTAAGCTAAAGTATAAAAAAGCTCCTACAGATTGTATTTTACAATCATATATGTTGTAAACAAATTGGGTGAGTCATTTCCATTTCAATTTAGTACCCCCACTAGGACATAAATACCATTTGGATCCCTAGCCAATCTGACATTGATTTTCACAGGAAATGGCTTGAAAGCAAGATATTCACGTATAAGGTACAGCATCAAAGTTCCAGAAAGCTTTTGCTTAATTGGTTGTAATCTATCATGCATTTAACCCCCTCCCTAACATCCTTAACTGATTCTCAATGCAGTGTTCACCAAAGTAAGTCGACTTATAGTCAGGGATACACGGTATACACGAGTTGCAATCCATGCAACAACACATAGCTGGTCATGTATCTTGGATAAATAATAAATAATATGTTATGGCGTATATAATACAAAACTGCAGTACCTCGCGCATAAGGTACAACCTATGCATGAAACCAAGTGATGTGAGGTGGAGGTGTGGGGATAAGTCCCAACACCCATCACCAAGAGGTGCATCTTAAAAGGGACATTGCCAAGCGAGGCACTACAGGAATGCAAAGCACAACTCTCTGAATCTTTTAGCTATATGTACAAATTAGATCTAGCATCTACTAAGTACACAAGGATTACATTAACCCCTTTAGTATCCCCCTATTGATGTCTAGATCATGTTTATCAAATAGTGATATGCAAGAGGGCAGCATAAAATTAAACAGATATCATGCGCTATGGCATAGAGAAAAATGGGGACAGCTTTAAAACGTGTACAAATATACACTAATAAAAGAGATCCTGCTGATTCTCAGCTTGTTCCGTAAGCTGCTTGAGCTGCAGCAGCTAACTCAGCTTGGACTGCTGCAACATCTGCGGCAGACTCATTTTGGGCTTCTGCCGTTGCTCCAGTCGCTGTGGCTTGCTGAGCCAACATCCGTCTGTATATAATACTGAGATATATGACAAGCAGAAGCAAGATGAAGATATCGTCCAGAAAACCGAGCAAACCAAAAACTGCCTCTGGGATGAGGTCCAGTGGTGAAACGAAGTACATCACCATAAATAGCAATAGGAGGACGATGCGTAGTCGAAACACAAAGAGAAGGCCGGTCCCATTCACTGACCAGAACTCTGACCAGAGGTGACGCAACAGCACAGGCAGGTCGGTCACATGCTCCATAAGCTGAAATAGGAACATCGGATAATCTGTAAACTGATATCACATAATTTCTTTGAACAATTTAAACCCTTATTAGTCGGGAAATATTCATGTGTACGAAGTAAATAGGCTGCTGATGGTTCTCGGAACATCATGGATCACACAAGTTATTTAAAATAAATATACACCTTTCTCAACAAAATACATGTACATAATTTAATTATGTCTACATCTATAGTATAAGGCAAAAACATTGTTCGCTTCAGGAAACCCGACCCTACCTAGCTCTAAACAGGGTGAACTCTAAACTTTTCTTTTTCAATCAAAATAACAAGAAGCATGTCAGGGCTGTACATAATTTGTTAACAAATGTGGAGATCCCCGCAGAGAATATTTCATTCAGACAACAGGGTTGAAAAAAGATTTAACGTGTGATGTATATCACATACGGCCCAGGGTTTGGCACATATGAGTTGAAGCATAGGAAAAAATTATTAGATGCTCTCATATATGCTAAATAATTGCTGAAAATTTGGTCCAGAACTAGTTATTTGTCCTTCAGAGATTGTCATATAGGTCTACAGTATTGCAAAGTTGGTGTAATAGACTCTAAATATCATTATAGCCACTTTAGATAGATGAACAGTGTGGTACTTGGTAGGAAAATAATATTTGTCATAAAAAGATTCTTCTATAGGCCTACAGTATCGCTCAGGTGATGTGATAGCTTTAAAACATCATTAAAGTCCCTTCAGGGCTGCTAACTTTTCTAATCTTAGTCAAAAGTGAAATATGGGTATTGCAAAATCTTTGCCATCGTGAGCTACCCCAAAATGATAGGTTACATGATGTGAAAAGTCCTTTTATTAAGGGAGAAGGGATTTGTCATTTCAAATGCCAATCCAGGTAATTTTTTGCCAGTCCATGGAGGGGCTTGTGTAAACCCCCCCCCCCTCCCCAACCACAAAGGAAAACCCCTTTTTTAATCCATTCCTGCCTAAAGCCTACAATTTTTTCGCCAGTCGTATGGACAGATTGGTATAAGGTGGCGGGAGAGCGAAATCTAGATCTTTACAGTACACTGGAGAGGGGGGGGGGGAGGAGGACGGGCTGTGGAAAGTGGGTGCACAGGTGTCAGGAGCGCTGTGCTGTGTTTCGTGTTTTGTCATTTTTTTTGTAAGAGATAAAATGGTTAAGGCTAGGGCACAGCCCTAAGATACCTATGGTCAACTGTGTTCTATGTGCTATGCTAAACTATGCTATAACTAAATGCTGACAAATAGTGAGTAATTACTGACATATATTGACTAATTGCTGAGAAATGTTGACTAGATACTGACAAGATGGAGCAGGTTAGGTCTAAGACCTAAAAGACCCGAGTTTTAATGCAATTTTCAATGCTATTTTCAATTCAATTTTCAATATTCAATCAGATATTGACAAATAGTGAGTGATTACTGACATATGTTGATGAACTGCTGACCAATAATGAGCAATTACTAACATAAATTGACTAATTGCTGACAAATAGTGCATTATTACTGACATATTTGCTGACAATGCATCATGACATCCATAAAAGGGTTAACTGCACATCAATGCCTTGTCTATCAATAAAGGGTTGACTGTGCACCAATGCATTATGCTATCCCTAAGGGGTTAACTGTGTATCAATGCATCATGCCATCCATAAAGGGTTAAGTGCATCAATGCATCAGGTTATACATGAAGGGTTAAATGTGCATCAATGCATCATGCCATTTATAAAGGGTTAACTGTGTATCAATGCATCATGCCACCCATAAAGGGTTAAAGTGCATCAATGCATCAGGCCATTCATAAAGGGTTAAAGTGCATCGATGCATCATGTTATCCATGAAGGGTTAAATGTGCATCAATGCTTTGTAACATCCATAAAGGGTTAACTATGCATCAATGCATCATGCTATCCATAAAGGGTTAACTGTGCATCAGTGCTACATGCCATTCATAAAGGCTTAAAGTGAATCAATGCATCATGCCATTCATAAAGGCTTAAAGTGAATCAATGCATCATGCCATTCATAAAGGGTTAAATATGCATCAATGCATCATGCCATTCATAAAGGGTTAACTGTGTATCAATGCATCATGCCATTCATAAAGGGTTAAATGTGCATCAATGCATCATGCCATTCATAAAGGGTTAAATATGCATCAATGCATCATGCCATTCATAAAGGGTTTACTGTGTATCAATGCATTATGCCATTCATAAAGGGTTAAATGTGCATCAATGCATCATGCCATTCATAAGGGTTAACTGTGCATCAATGCATCATGCTATCCATAAAGGGTTAACTGTGCATCAATGCTACATGCTATTCATAAAGGCTTAAAGTGAATCAATGCATCATGCCATTCATAAAGGGTTTAATGTGCATCAATGCATCACGCTATCCATGAAGGGTTAACTGTGCATCAATGCATCGTGCTATCCATAAAGGGTTAATTGTGCATCAATGCATCATGCTATCCATAAAGGGTTAACTGTGCATCAATGCTACATGCCATTCATAAAGGCTTAAAGTGAATCATTGCATCATGCCATACATAAAGGGTTAAATGTGCATCAATGCATCATGCCATTCATAAAGGGTTAAATGTGCATCAATGCATCATGCCATTCATAAAGGGTAAACTGTGTATCAATGCATCATGCCATTCATAAAGGGTTAAATGTGCATCAATGCATCATGCCATTCATAAAGGGTTAAATGTGCATCAATGCATCATGCTATCCATAAAGGGTTAACTGTGCATCAATGCATCATGCTATCCATAAAGGGTTAACTGTGCATCAATGCATCATGCTATCCATAAAGGGTTAACTGTGCATCAATGCATCATGCTATCCATAAAGGGTTAACTGTGCATCAATGCATCATGCTATCCATAAAGGGTTAACTGTGCATCAATGCATCATGCTATCCATAAAGGGTTAATTGTGCATCAATGCTACATGCCATTCAAGAAGGCTTAAAGTGAATCAATGCATCATGCCATTCATAAAGGGTTAAAGTGAATCAATGCATTATGCCATTCATAATGGGTTAAATGTGCATCAATTCATCATGCTATCCATAAAGGGTTAACTGTGCATTAATGCATCATGCTATCCATAAAGGGTTAATTATGCATCAATGCATCATGCCATTCATAAAGGGTTAAATGTGCATTAATGCATCGTGCCATTCATAAAGGGTTAAATGTGCATTAATGCATCGTGCCATTCATAAAGGGTTAACTGTGCATCAATGCATCATGCCATTCATAAAGGGTTAAATGTGCATTAATGCATCGTGCCATTCATAAAGGGTTAAATGTGCATTAATGCATCGTGCCATTCATAAAGGGTTAACTGTGCATCAATGCATCATGCCATTCATAAAGGGTTAAATGTGCATCAATGCATCATGCCATTTATTAAGGGTTAAATGTGCATCAATGCATCATGCTATCCATAAAGGGTTAACTGTGCATCAATGCATCATGTTATCCATAAAGGGTTAACTGTACATCAATGCATCATGCTATCCATAAAGGGTTAACTGTGCATTATTGCTACAGTGAGTGAGTAATAGATGTTTAACGCCATTTCGACAGCTAAGGTCATATTCATGGCGAGAACTACATTACACAATTTCACAGGGGAATGTGTCAGTGCCCACGCATATGTGCACCACACACATCCCGAGGGGATAGGAAAGAGAAGAAATAGACCCTATTAAGTGGGCTAGGGAGGCCCGCATTAATGCTACATGCCATTCATAAAGGCTTAAAGTGAATCAATGCATCATGCCTTTCATAAAGGCTAAAGTGAATCAATGCATCATGCCATTCATAAAGGGTTTAATGTGCATCAATGCATCATGCTATCCATAAAGGGTTAACTGTGCATTAATGCATCATGCTATCCATAAAGGGTTAATTGTGCATCAATGTATCATGCTATCCATAAAGGGTTAAAGTGCATCAATGCATCATAGGGAAGTATGTGCGGCCCCTGGACAGCCTGCTAATCCTGTAAGGATCACAGTGTGAATCGATGCATCATAAACCCTATGCACTGCCCTATGTATACCCCTATAGAAACAGACACCAGTGCATTAAAGGGTTAAAATTGGTTTTCACGGCTATATCCAGGGTGAGTAGATTGGCTATGGGACTGCATATAACATTCTCTTTTCTTTATTGACTGGCACCTCTATAATCCTATCATTACAAAAGTGGTGTATGTGCCCATAACAAAGGCTGTGGTGGTGGCAAGACTACAGTAGAACGTCTACTTTACACCAGGGAACTTGGTATATTCCAATATCCTATGGGCATCCTATGCCCATAGGATAATAAAGGGGGTTAACATGTTTGTCCCCTGAGTGCAGCCATAGCTTTATGTGGTCCTGGCAAGACATGAGAAGGCAAGCAGAAATGGATATCCGTATATATTTATTCAATACGGGGTACATGTGATCTTGATCACAGTTACTGCTGGAATGGCACTCTTTTTGAAAAAGTGCCCTTTTATAGTGCCTGTCATGTGACCAGTATTGACCAATCACAGCATGGTTGGTTGCTATGACGAGGAGTGGTTGCTATGGCAGCATGAACCAGGCCTCCTGATTGGGTCCTTATCCCTGGGGATTACTTTGAGGAACTGGGCGGTTTCACCTAAGGGGATCTTCAGACTGCATTGAAATAAAAATTATTTATCCATTCTAGGCAGGCCTAAAATTTCAAAAAAATAATTTGGCGGTACCACCATCCATGGGATGTATGGAGAATTCTTTTTGCGTCAAGATATCCGTGAATGGGGACAGTTGGCAACCTTTTCTGCTTGCCTCTTTTACATAGGAACACTTGGACCCACTGGGTGGACAGTCACTGCATGGTGCTATCAGCTCTGTTTGTGCTGTCCGGTGTTTTCGTGTTTCACCATCTTTCTGTGTTTAATTCTGTGATTAAATACAAAGTATTGCATTAATGTTGTTATGATGCATGTATGCACTTATTTTTAATCGAAAAGGATTTTCGATAGCACGAGCTCGATCAGAGGGAAAAGTAGTGCAGACCTATATCCCACAATGCATTGTTATGATGGTTTATAACCATTTTGCAAACTTTGTCCTTTATGTATTATCATAAAACAAAAAATCACATGGGCTAAGATGTAACATGTATAGCCAAGATTGTTATACACAAGGTACTGAATCTTAGCGTCTGAATTGTAATAAGCCTATAGGACTCCATGTGCTATAGAAATCTCGAATTCATCGCACTATAGAAATGTACTGGAGCAATTTTGTAGTCAGTATAGCTTCAAAAATGCTACCTATTTTTAACCGCCATTTACAAAGGGAACCAAACGTCACATGGACTTATAAATTCACAGGATGAAAGAGAGAGGTCCAAATTGTATAATGGAACACATACAACAATCAAAAATGGTAAGCAAAGTACTGAAAATTGTATTGGAAATTGCAATTCTGACAAACGGAGAGTTTGGCGATGCCAATAACACAGGGGAACCCTGGGCCAAAAATTAAGATAGGTAGTACTAAGGGGCCACACCAAATCAGAAAGTTGGTCTATGGATTTCCCACATCATATTTTTGAAAATATTTTGTTTATGGACAGTGCTACCATCGTTTCATGGAGATTTGAATTTCCCCCCTTTTTTTTTTGCTTGCTATACATATAGAGGTAAATGGAGAGCAGGATGAAGAGACACAGAAATGGCAGACCCCTCACTTGATTTATAAATATCCCATAAAAAGTAAAAGTTCATTTGAGCAAGATAGAAACTAAAGCTTGCTTGAACAAACAAATGAAAATTACCCTCTCCATATATTGGATAGTAGAATCCAGACAAAAATGAATTTTTAAAAAATAAAGATGAAACTTTCCCTCCCGCAAATTTTTTTTTCAAATGGAAATCCATATACAAACTATCTTATTTGGTGTGGCCAAGGTAGGATTTATTTTTTTTTGTTGAAGAATCTTTATAAAACTGAAAATCTTTGTATTTTTTTACACAAATTTGACATGTGGGATCCAAACAAATTAACCATTTTTGTAAATATGTGCCACAAAGATATTTTCCCAAAATGGCCATAGGAAAGTAGGGTAGGGCCAATAAAATGTTAGGTAGCCTTAGCTGAACATAATTTTTAGGCCTTGCTGTACATGCATTTTCTATTACTGTAAATTCTCTCATATAAGCTGCAGCTTATACTAGAACCCCAGCAAAGGGTCTGCTTACCGTATTTCCCTGTGTATAGGCCCGGGCTAATAAAGCAGTAATTTGAAAAGGACCAGGCCTATACACGGGGCAGGCAAGTACACGGGGTGGGCCTCTATTTCTATACCTGTAAAACACCCTAGCATCCTCTAATAATTTCTTCTTTTACCCACATTCATTCCCATATTTCCAATAATTTCTTAAATAATTAATGTTTTATTGCTCTTTAAACATAGTGAGATATAGATTGGCATTATATAGCTGAAGGAATTATGTAAATACTACATTTAGAAGTGAAGTTATGACCAAAGATATAAGGTTTATTCACTACATTTGCCCCTAGCCCCCTCCCCCCGGGCCTATACACGGGGCAGGCCTGTATACCACTGACTGGAGTTTTACCCAGGCTAATACACGGGGACACCACTGACTGGAGTTTTACCCAGGCTAATACACGGGGACTGGACTATATGCAGAAGGAGAAAACCGTCCATGGACAATGGTCTCCTGCTGTCAGAAGGAGGAAACTGTCCATGGACACATGGACATGACAATTCCTTCTGCCAGCAGGAGAAATATTTCATTCGCCTCAAGACAGCTCTCATTCTCCAAGCACGTACTGTAGTGGCCCGTTTAAGCGCCCGGGCGCTCATTAATTTAGATTCCCTTGAACCCTCTGCGTTTATTGGAGACAGGCGCTTATTTGAATAATGTTTTAGTGCTTAAGACTGATTTCAGTACCCCTGTACCCCCGCGCTTATTCGAGACCAGCGCTTATTTGAGATCCCGGCATTTAACCCATTGAGGGCTAGCATCATTCATAGTCGACACCATGGCAGGCCTAGCGTCGAATAGAGTCGACACCATGGCAGGCCTAGCGTCGACTATAGTCGCCGCCCATTATATAGGATTAGTATAGGAATTGAAAATAGGCTTATTCTCTACAAACTATACTTTTTTTCAGAGGCCGTACCCATGGTCAGGGCAACAATTTGTGCTCTGCCCTTAAAGGGTTAAACGGGCCATTACGGTCCTCATACTGCCAACACCTTTGAAACATCAGCTGGAGACCGTCATTGCATAATAGTTACTGCAGCCTAGACATTTCTCTCAATTTCAGCCTCAGAGCCTCGACAATCAGGAATATGGAGATCCATAGGAGCTTTCAGTTATAACTACATAACTAAAGAGCTAATTGTATAAACGCTCCAGGATCTCCATAAAAATATATGTTTCAAGCCCCAAATGGACGCTATAGAATTCCCTCAAATTAAAGGTGCGTCATATAAGTGGGATGTGCCTTATACACAGGGTATTCTGGTAGAGTCTGAGTGTGCCCAGATAGTGTAACACTAACAGCAATTATTCGACCTACAGGTAATCACAACTTTTTCAGCATACCCTTTGAGACATTAACTGGCTTTATGATAAATATCGTTATAGGAGTTCATTGGAATAAGATTCTATACCGGCCAAGTGATTATAAGTATCACATGTGATAGAAGGTATTTTCTTACCGTTCTAGGCTCTCCAGAAAAGCGTCTATTGTAGAGGTTGATCTTTGTGATAATTTCATCCTTTTCACTTGAAGATGTGTTTATTTCTTCTTCCGAGAACAGGTACAGAATGAGACTGACCTAGGTGAAATAATAGAACATAAACTACCTCAAAATTGTGATAATTTGAAAACTGCAGTGCTATGGCTATGTATTTTCAAGTCACGACTTTAGTTCAGTGTGGACAGCATTTCTAAAACTAAAAGTACTTCAACACATGGTTTCCGGCTGTTGGTGGGGAATTATTTTTGTGACATCCCTAATCTGGGTGAGAGTCGAGAGATCAAACACTGCACACATAGACAAGGTTCATGAGTGTGGGAATGTTGTGGGGTTCTTGCACTTTCAGTATTGTTCCCATATCGCTCACCAACCTGTGGGTGTCGTGTTACAGGAATCCAACACTACAAGTGTGAGAACAGTATTCACTGTGAAATAAATATCAAATGGTCCACAAGAGTATTGAAAACTTGACTAGAACCAGCATATCATCAATAAATTTTGGAAAGAGTGGGAAAGTGTAAAGTCATTGGTCATCAACAGCTGATAATTCACCAATTGATTGATTGATTTGTGTTTTACAGCACTTTAGCAGCACTAAGTGGCTATCCCGTGCTTCACAGGTTGATAATTTAACAAAGGAATGTGTCAGTGCCCGCGCATATGTGCACCACACACATCCTGAGGGGATAGGAAAGAGGAGATATAGACCCTTTTAAGTGGGCTAGGGAAGCCCGTGATAATTCACCAAATCTATATTATATCAATACATTATAATTTCTAATTTTTAGGTAGTGTATACATATTTACATTTTGTCTGCAAACAGGACAACGTATCGCTCCAAGCCACGTACCACTCTGCCAATAGGTAACGATGCACATCCCTGTAAAAGTTCAAATGGATACAATACATCATCCTATACAGAACCTAAACATATGTTTCGGTAATTTCGACAGTTAAGGTCAAATTCATTGCGAGAAATCTACATTACACATCAGTTTGATAGGGGGAAAAACACAAACGGCACCTTGTGACGAGGGCTTAAAAATGCTTCTGGTCACCCGACCTATCCAGCAGAAGAGAGATAACTGGGACATTATTTAATAGCTTTCTGAAAAAGTTTCAGTCCTGATGTTTAGAATTGAATCAGGGAATGCTAACTCCACTATGCATTTTCTGTACTTACCACAGAAAACGTGACCACAATTGGTTTCCACGGCAAATGACGGAGTTGTGATACAAATGGGACATTCATGATTTTCGTCTCTTTGTCTCGTTGATACCCGTTCAGGTGGTATTCTGTCTCTTAACCTGTCCCTTGCATTTTGGACATTTTCCTCACTCTCTGGGTGTATAACCTGTCGGATTGTGCTTCTGAAATTCCTAGAATTGTGAAAATAGTTCACATGGTTAAAGATAAATGGTATGTACGGGTAAATAAAGTGTGCAATTATTTAGGAGCTGATTATACAGCTATTCTTCATGGAATCTGACACGTGAGACATGGCCGTGACCAGTGCCCAGTTGAACACACAACTTTTGCTGGCATTTGTTCCTCAATGATGACGGCACGGCAGCTTTTGTCAAAGTAGGATCTAAATGGCCTATGTAGGCCTTGGAATTCATGCCAGGACTGCCTGCCAAGATCTCAGCTTTCTAATAATGAAGGATTTTTTTATTCAAAAATTGGTCAATTAGAATCAAAGATAGGGCCTTTTTTGTATTTTCTGTATAATCAAAAGTCATTTGATCTGGATGAGAGAGAAATGGTCTAAGTATTAAAGATGCAAGGACTCAAACCTATCTGGTTTTTGGCAACACAGTAAACTTGACAGTTTAAAAAAAAAAAAATGTTTCAGTGTTGCCGGGGGGTCTAGGATTGTGTGACGTCACATTTTCAAAACTTAATTTTAAGACCTGAATAAAAGACATAATATGAAAAAAGCTAGGATTGTGTGACGTCCCATTTTCAAAAATTAATTTTAAGACCTGAATAAAAGACATAATATGAAAAAAGCTAGATAGTTAGCTAGAAAAGAACTACAGAAGGTAATGGTACTGGTCGAAATTCGGGGACTGTGCCCCAAACTTTGTAAGATTCTATTTTGCCCAAAAATTCCTGTTACTCAGGTAAAATTTTAATAAGATTCTGATAAGATATTATTATTGGAAGCTGTGCTGAGGCGACAGTATCCCAGGTAGCACAGAGACATTAGCATAATGTCGGGCCGACATTGGCCCAACCATCTGCTTTACATCGGCTGCCCATCCTGCCTACGTAGGCCCGACGGTGCTAACTAAATGCCAACATAAGCCCAACATTGGCTTTTGGTTGGCACACATCGGCCATCGGCAAATGGTTGGCCTTTGGCCACTCGTTTGCCGATGTCCTGCCAACGTTGGGCCAATGTTGGCATTTGGTTGGCAAATGCAACTGGTCGGGCCTATGTAGGCCCAATGGGCAGCCAACGTTGGGCCCGATGTGTCAGGCCAACGTCGGCAAATTTTTGTGTGCTACCTGGGATGGCGGGGGGAGGGGGGTCTAGCCAAGTGTGACGTTAATTTTTGAGGAGGTGGTGCCATGGCTGATGTGCGACTAAGTATGACAGGGGGTGGGGGAAGGGGTTGTTGAAAATGGCCAAAAAAGGTGTCACGTAATTTATGGACGGCCCCAAATCTGAAAGATATTGAAAAATTGCACCATATTCTTATTTTCTATTTAAATCAAAATACATGACGTATTATTTACAATAGAAAACTGCAAAAAAATTACTTTTTCTAGTACCGGGTGCATGTAATATATGATGTATTGCCTATAGTATAGGGCCTATGATTTGACCCTTAACTGCCAGGTTCGTAGCGTCCAGGGTTCTGCTCCAGAGAAAGCAAATCTACCGTAATCTCCCGCATATAAGGCACACCATACATAGAAGGCGCACCCTGAGTTCACAAGAATACTATGAGGCACACATGTACACACATGGGCCTCAATTTTTGAGGGTTAACTTTAGTACTTTTCTATAGTAAAAGTACCTCGCCTATAAGACGCACCCCCTCTTTTGGAAGGCTCTATTGAAGGTGCAGTACCGGTAGGCTTTTGATTCATATATAAGACGGGCTTTATACGCGGGAGATTACGGTATTAATCTAGCTCTGCCCCACCCCAACTTTTAAAAAAGCTAGTCTTGTGACTGTGAGCGCTTGCTGACGTCACACTCAATTATAGCCCTCTTTAGGGAGTGGTCATTATTTATCAATGGGTGGGGGGTTGAGGGGGGCGTAAAAAATTCAGACCCCAGCCCCCCCGAGGGGGGGTAAACAATTTTTGACCCCTCTTGAGGGGGGGGCACAAACATTTTTGACTGCCATCGAGAGGGGGGGGCGTAAAATATTTTGCGCGACCCCCCCCCCACCTCTTGATAAATAATGACCACTCCCTTAGTAAAGAGGGCTGCACCAGCGCCGCCACCAGTCCAAAGGCAAAGCCTGCAGCTGGCAAAGCCAAAGGCAAAGACTAAAGACAAGGCAAGCCTACGCCAAGACAACTCCCTCGCCTACTTACCAAACGTAAAGTGACACGGCAAGGGACACTGTCGAAATGCACATAATTGATCCCCAGATAACTTCGTCGCCTATGCCTTCAATGAAGGTCCCTGTCTCGGGTAGTTTTTCCATCTTTCAGTCGGCCTTTCTGTCCCTGGTCTCTTCTGTCATCGTCCAAACATGGCCAACAGGAAGTTTATAACACGCACCTGCCCCGCGCGTGCGCACAGCGCACGTATCTCCATATTGCTTCCGATTCGGAGTTTGGAAGGTGGGGTGGGTGGTGTTTAAGTTGGATTCTACGACTTTATATCCTCTGGTTCGCATCTCCATGACCGTTTTTCACAATAATGGATAGAGAACTTCTATGCGACAGTTTAGTAACATGGGTAGGTCATTATTCTGCTCTCACACCCAGTTTTTGTTGAAGTTTTTGTGTGTTTACCTAAGTTCTTGGAATGGAAGTTGGATCCCCCTCTCTGACTCTGTAGTCTGTGTCAAACCGGGGAATGTCAAGGCAAGATCCCGGACTTGGTAAAATTAGGCCGCAGTGTATGACGCCCATGAATGTGATCCATCACGGCGCCTCCATCACTTCAAAACATAACCATGGACTTGAGTATTTGGATATCATTGTCTAGATGTAGACAACCTGAAAATAGGGAAAACATGCCAAATTTTTATTTTGGATTTACCCGAATAATTTTACATCACCGGGAAGCTGGCAACTTGAGTAATTTTATGGTGTTTAAATTCTCTTTCTAATGGTACTAGAACAGAAGTTATGAGGGATTGAATGTGGAATTTCTATAATATTTTCTGTCAGTGGATTTCCAGCCAGTGTGGGTCTTATCAGGCCCTGCCCACTGTGCACAGGCTGCACTGGTTCTCACACATTTCAGACCTTGCTTTACTTAATCTCAAATAAAATTTGATTGAATGATCATAGAGGGTAACCAATTACATCACTGTAAGCACAACAGTTTGTGGATTAATGGGCTTTATTTTGCATCAAAAGGAATTAAGATACATATTATAGATCATGTTGGAAAGTCAAAATTTTCTAAATGGCAGTGTGATAAGCCGACCTGAAATTCTTGGATTTTTTTACCCAACTCTCCTATACTCTTTAACTTTGGGCTAATTTGGGTTAATAGATAATAAATAGCTGATTAAAGATCCTAAAAGTACACACTTTTGTGGTTATCCCATATAAGTTTAAAAAAGTTACACAAATATTTAGTTTTGATATTTTCAGGTTTAAGTCAAAACTCTTCTGAAATGTATACAATCTCTCCAGATATTTCATTCTTTCTCCCTCTATGGTAACTGATAATGTCTTAAGCTTTCAATAGAGGTCTCAAATGTAAAAATTGACCAAGAATTAACAAAAATATCAGCATTTTATATTTCAAGGTTTTATAGAAGGGCTAAAAGGAATTGTTGTGTTCAGATAACGCTACCTACCCTAATTTTTTGGCCCTACCCTAGGCTAGGCCTAGGTAGGCACTTACCTAATTTTTAAAGATTTTATCCGATTAAACCTATCTAGGCACTTACCTAGTTTTTCAAGACTTTATCCCATTAAACTTATCTAATGGGCAATGGATAGATCTTGAGTAAAGAAGTGGATTTGCTTTTTAATTGAAGTCTCTATGTCAATTTAAAGTGGAATTATGACCGGTCAAAGGTACCAAAACAGATCCAGAATTCTGCCATAGTTAAAAGTTTAATTTAGATCCAATTTTGTGATCAAGCAAGATGAATCCAAGGTAGACTAGATCACTGAAATGATTATTTTGGGCAATTTTCTTTTCAGATAAGCAAGATATACCCCCAAGAATGTAAATAATGATACATTTTATCATAATCAAACAATGTAAAAGTAGATTTTTAATGTCATCTTTTCCCTTGAACTGCGCACTCTGACAGAACCACGGTAGAATATTGTCTTTGACTTAGGATGTTTGAATGATCATAACTTCCATACTAATTGTCATAAAAACTTCATTTAAAAAGCAAAACCACTTATTTTATCACATCTATCAGTTTCTCATCATATAAGATGCATAGGATAACGTCATGGTTGATAGGTAAGTGCCCAACATGGGGGAGGTGGGGGGGAAAGTGTTCAAGATATTCTCGCGGAAAAGTTTGTAGGGTCTGTCAAACATACTGCAGCCCCTTAGAAAAGCTAGACATTTTCTAGATCATTTTTAACCATAGAACAGGTGGGAACCATTTACTTTTAGGTGCTCAGTGATCTTCTCATCATAAAATGGTTCTAAACTTTTGGTTGAACTTTGATGGGGTCAAAGGCAAAATTCCCTGCATTCAACCTTGTACAAAAAATATTCATTTTAAAGGTCTAGCCAAGCCTGTTAAAATGAGCCCTTGTTTGTAAAGATCCTCCAGTAAATAGCTTCAGAATAAGCTTGCAAAGAAAAGAGAGTTTAACACTACCCAGTTTCAGCTTTATCACAGTTTCACACCTCTACTGCAGCAGACTCACACAGTGTTAAAGCCCCATAGGAGGTGCGAATAATTAACATTCCCACGTTTTTGGACTGACATGGTGTGGACCATTGCATTTTGGGTAAAAAAATTGATCCGACGTTGATGAATTTGCCATCATTCGATCTGTCCGTGCGTCTCTATTGTCGTAATACTCGTCGTTACTAATTTTTTTTTTCAATTATTCAGTGTTATAATATAGAAATATGATAAAGAATGGACAAAGGATATGATTTGAATCGATATGTATTATTAAAAATATAAAATAACTACCGTAAACTCCCACGTATAAGACGCATCCTCTACGCCAAACAAATCCCTGGTGCGTCTTATAGGATTTTTTCAAGTTGGGGGTGCGTCTTATACGAGGGGTAATTTTTCTATAGAAATGTACTAAATTTACAAAATTGAGCCCTAAGAGGTGCGTCTTATACGCGAAAATGCTTCTCTCAAGAAGGGGGTGCATCCTATGCGCGCAGCGCGTCTTCTACGCGGGAGATTACGGTACATGTTCACCCTGTCGTTAATTCGCATCACAAAGCCGTGGTCGTGCAAATTGACCCAAATAACCATGGAAATTGGGTCGGGCATGCGCAGATAGAACCAAAATCAAACATGGCGGAGAGCGAGACTATGGACTTGTGGGGCTATAACAGTAAAAAGATAGGGTATATTCGATTCAATTCAATTGATATTGCCAAAGATGCATGAATTATATTCAAGAAGACAGTAGTTTCAAGTTAAACCGATAGATTATATCATTTCTCCTTCGAAAATGCTACTTCCGGCAAGGAGGGGTCGCGCATGCGCACAAAACACAAAATCCAAAATGGCGGACAACGTGACGATCGACCCACGGTGCCATGCAAACTGCTGGATTATAAGAAAATGGAGGAGAATTACACTGTCTCATGCGTTTTTATGGTTAATATGGATCATTATTCAAGACCTGCTGGTATTGTGCAATGCTTAAATCACCAAGAGAGGAGTTATTTGCCAATGAAACATACAAGCGATAATGGATGCATTCTCTATAGGCTTAACCATCGACAGTGATAACGCTCGAAGAAAACATGAGGTTAGTATCAGAAAGGGCCTAAAAGAAGAGATTAAGTGCCCTGTTGGGTTACTTGCATTGCAAAATGCTGTCCTATATTTGAAAAGTAAGTGCCCAACATGGGGGAGGTTGGGACATTTTCTAGATCCTTTTTAACCATGGAACAGGTGGGAACCATTTATTTTTAGGTGCTCCATGATCTTCTCATCATGAAATGGTTCTAAACTTTTGATTGAATTTGAATGGGGTCAAAGGCAAAATTCCCTGCATTAAATCTTTTACAAAAAATATTCATTTTGAAGGTCTAGCCAAGCCTGTTAAAATGAGCCCTTGTTTGTAAAGATCCTTCAATATATAGCTTCAGAATAAGCTTGCAAATAAATGAGAGTTTAACACTACCCAGTTTCAGCTCTATCACAGTTTCACACCTCTACTGCAGCAGACTCACACAGTGGAGGTATTTCAATGCCTTTTTTTTGTCATTTAGGGGGAAAATCTTATATTTTGGCACTTATCGAGATATGGAAGTTTTTTCACGATCTTGCGCGTCAAAGTTCACGTTGCTAGGCGCGAAAAATTTACAGCCGGCCTAAAAAAAAATCCCTACCTACCTACCCTAATTTTTTTCGACCTTGTTACCTGAACAACAATTTTAGGCCCAACCTCTGGTAACGGCTAACACACAGGCTTTTTCACTAAAAGCAGGTGAGATTGTTTTGCCCCCCCCCCCGCCCAGAGCAGAGCCAGAGGGGTTGAAAACACTTTGAACCCTCCCCCTCCCCAGGTCAAGGGGTCGAAAAAAATTCCACCCCCTTTAACCCCCCCCCCCCCCTCTGGCCTTGTTGAAAAATGTATCACTCCCTGCAGGAGGTTGGTGGGTTTGAATGGGGGCATAGATACCGTAATCTCCCATGTATAAGGCGCGTCTTATACGGGGGGGGGGTTTACTTCCCATTGGATCCACAAGGGGGACACCAAGACCTTTCTTTTGATATCTTACATGCCCCCTTGGTCATAATAGGACATAAGGGGGCCCAGGAGGGTCCGGGGTGGCCCAAACTACACACAGATTTTTGAATTTTGAAAATTCATTCAGTAGAACCAAAGTTATGAATTTTTCATTTTTTTGAGAATTTTCCAAAACTCTAGGTGCGCCTTATACGCGGGCTGCACCTTATATGCGGGAGATTACGGTACTTTTGAGTTTGACCCCTCTTCAGGGAGTGGGGGCATAAAAGTTTAGTTTAAAAAGAAGGCCTGGGTACTGCGGTGCTATAGATCCCCGGGGATAGATCCACCTTATTTTAAAGATTTTCAGCGCCTCCAGCATGGGGGGAACAAATAAATTTTGTTCGCCATTTTAGCATTTGTGGTCCAAGTTACTGATAATATTTTGAATTTTGAGAATTCATTGAGAAGAACAAGGAAAATCATCGATAACAAACGTTATAACCTTTGAAGGGGAAGGGGAATAGGTGGATCCGTAAACACAAGACGTGTCTTATAAGCAGTATTAAGCAGGTATCAAGATAAAGTACACTATACAGACTTAGCGGGGTTGATTATCAGCCAATAAAATAATACCAGCCATTCAGTGTGGTCCTCTCGAGGGGCACTGGTACCCATCAGATAAGTGTTATCAGTGATAAGAGCTTCAGCAATGGCTGCAACCATTTGACGGTAACTGGACACCTCGGAAGCAGACATCTCGGAAGCAAATAACTTTTTTAAATAATTGTTTTCACAATTCTAAAACAGATTTTTGCCATTCCATGATTCTACGGCATAGGGGCAGTATCACTAGGGTTGTAGTTTTTCAAATTCTATAAGAAGAGATATTATCATGGTTTTGTCTGCTTCTGAGATGTCCCTGCTTCTGAGGTGTCCTCATGTCTGCTTCCAAGATGTCTGCTTCCAAGGTGTCTCTGCTTCCGAGGTGTCCAGTATTCCATTAGACAATGCGCTACCTCAGTATAGAAGACCCAGACTAAATCTCAACTTCAATTCCAGCTTCAAACGTTCAATGTCGAGGGCGCAAACGGCACGGTGGAGGAGCTTACAGATGGTGTTGCCATGGCACACGTCCTCCATCAAATGTAAGTGAAACACAAATTTGATGTTCTGCTGTTCTACAGATTTAAATGTTCTTATAAATGTCATCCAAAGTGTGATTTATTCGTTTATTCTCTGTTATCCTAGCCGTTTTGAGAGGTACTATTTTGATGTATGTTGCTTTTAATTGCAGAGCACCAAACTTCTTTACTGAGTCATGGTTGTCCAAAATCAAAGTAGATGTGGCAGGCAACTGGCGATTGAAGGTGAATATTTTATCTTGAAATGAATTGACATAATATCATTTAAAACATACTGTGGCCCTGTTTGATTTGATAAGCAATCGGACTTTTCTTGGACTTGCCGACCACCTAAATTTAAAACATGATTATCGATTGTAGATTTCTAAACAGCATTTAATAAGATCAATTAAATGGTTTCAAAAAGGTGAATTACCGTTGGTATCAAAGGGACAGGGTTATTGTTTTAGTATAACCGTAGTCAATAAAAATGTTCACATATACAGCCTTTTCTTTTACTATTTCTTTTTTCACACCTACAGGTCAGCAACCTGAAGAAAATCCTAAAAGGAATATTAGATTACTACTCAGAGGTAAGTATCGTCTGTAATATTGGATTATTTTCCCCATAAATGTTGTGCATGTGAAATAGGGACAGGTTGATGATTATAGATTATGTCGTCGGGTGCTTCGGTTCCGTGAAACTCATTGTTTATGTTTATTTAGCATAGTTTTATGTTAGTTTGTCCCCATCCTTATATTTTCCTTTTCATCTTTATTATTGTGTGGATGTTGCTGCATAATCTCTTCGGCCACTGACTCGACAACCCTCTGTAACGGTGTCAAAGGTACCAGGTCCACTGTGAGATGTGTGATATGAAGTCTGGTCCCACTGTAAACATTGGTGCCGGGCATCAGTTCTTGATAAGGCCAGCCAGATAAGCAGTCATGACTGGATCGCATTAAGACTTTCAAGTCACTGATTTCACAATGAACTTACTTTACTCAGTGAGAATACGTAGGAGAGTATTGTAAGGAAACGCCAGTGCACTTGAGCAAAACATGTTTAAGCCGGTGCTTTATTTTACCACTTAAGAAAATGTATCAGTACTATAACACAAAGGATGTAAGCTGCAGCTACACCTCGACGCTGTGGTTCAGCGATACTCGGTCTGCAATAGAAAGTGAACCCCCCCCCCCCCCCCCGCCTTGTATACGCCCCAGCCAAAGCTCTGGACAATCCTTTAGTCGCACCTCAGGTCTGACTTACCCTATAAGCAGCACCTTACTTGCGGTATTTTACATAACATGTCTGGTAACTATAGTGAGGGAACTACCGATAGATTAAGGGTGGGGTTGAGGGATGAATGTCATCATGGAGCCAGAACTCCATTGTATATCTGAGTGTGTATGCTGCATCCAATATAACCACTAGATCATGATATTCTTACTTTAAATAGTTTTAACATATGACCGATTATTCATTCTTCAAACTCGTACCTTAGCCGAACTTATACCCAATTGAAACCACATTGTCCCACGTAATAGTTCTCCATGGGGTTTCCATTGTCACCTAACAAATGCAGGCCGTTTGTCACTAAGCTGTGTGTACGGTGTCTAATTAGCCTCTTTATAATTAGGCTCCTTATGTGTGGGCAGCCCCTGGAGGAGGGGAAGCGTCACACCTGGTCCCGCACCCCCACACTGGAGCCAGGCTCTGCTTGTGTATGCATGCCTACAGTACAAATGTACAGTGTATACATATACCCGGTACTCTTTATAAATGAATTACCCACTAGGCTGCTTTAGACTAGGTCTTACGTTATAGTCCCATTTATGGTGGTCACAAAAGGTATTCACACTGGCATCTGTTTAATGAAGAGTGCAGCAGGGATATAATTCACTATGTGTTTGTAATGTATGTAGGTTTAGATATTGTGTGGGTTTCTTAATGTTGAAGTAACTTGAGTCCCTTTGACAACAAATGAATAATATCATGTTACTTGATATGTATATTCAGTACAGCCAATTCTGTTGCTAAGCATTCAGATTTAAGCCATCACCTTCATTCCCTCAACCATTTGAACAAAGTACATGTATTCTATCAACATGTGAAAAAAGACCGATTCACCCCAGTGGCAACCACAGCCGGCTTAGTAGTAGGACGAAGAAGCACTGCCAGATACATACATTGAAATGCTGATTGACATTTAGGGCCGTTGGAAGCGATTCAAGCAAATGAGTAGGACTAAGAGGTGTTATTCTACGTTTCAGAGACGGCAGGTTATTTTGTTAGAAAATACCCCAAGAAAACTTCTTGCGTATTATGTTATTTAAAAACAGGCTATTTGAAAAAGACCCCTGTGGCACTTAGGCCCGCCTGGGAATATATTTGACTGTTAGTCTGGTGGTGGGCCAATATATGTGAGTCCTGATCCTTTAATGGAAACAGGTTTACTGGTGCTTTCTCTCTGCCTATCATAGGGAATCTGTAGAGAGTACCGATACATGTGGTGTGTGAATGACATCTTTTAAATAACTAATTTGGAAAAATATTAACATTAATCATTGATAATATTGTTTTATTCAATATACATGTATATTTTCATAAATGTACATGTACATAGATAGATATGGTATTGTGGAGCTCTTTTATAGCTCAGCTTATCATAACTCAGCGGTTCGTCATCTCCTCTGCAAAACTCAGCAAAACGAAAGAAAAATGTGCTTCAGTATCAAAAGATCTGGCTGGAATGTTTCAAGAGGCCAATCCCGCCCAGAGTGTAGCCTTCCATGGGTCATTTGTTTGTGGACATAAAGCAGTGATAGTTTTCTATGTTAAGTCTGTTTCATTTAGACACGAATATTTGAGTTGTTCTTGGCTATTTGCCCAGCACAACATCCCCCAGTACTTATGCCCCATGGGTGGCTCTGGATCCGGCCTACCTTTGTTGAGGACCAGTATCAAACCGTCCCCAGTGTACACCCAGACTATTGTTAGAATCAGGGTCACTCGTAACTTAGAGTCTATGACTTAAGAGTGGGCCTACCTCTTGGGGACCTCATGCTTCTGAATAGGTACATTCCTTATTTAAATATGGTCACTAAACATCAGGGGAAAAATGGTTATGTAAATATGGTCATTAAACATACTTGAGGCGGGATGATTGGTGTAGTATGTGTTGTAGACAATAGGAGCATTTATTACACCCCACCTGACTGTCTATGTATTCTTGGCGACTTTCACCTGTAGGACACAAGGCTGAATTAAGCTATTGCCACGCTTCAGTAAGTTCATGGTAGACTACCCACAATGGGAACCATCTTTTATATGGGGAGATTCATCACCCCAACCCCCCATCCCATCCTATCTTCACCTTAGGGGGCCTGGGCACTGCTTATAGAACACACCTCTAATCCTCCCCCGATCTCAATTAATCTGATGTAGTAATGTATTATGTTGGTAAAATATATCAGACATTTTTACTGATTTTTTTGCATTATTTAATGTGTCAAAATCACTTGGGAGAGGATTGGTTGAAAACGACCAATAATCCCAACGTCTCACGAAGCATATGCATATGTACTACCGTTAGTATACATGTATGTGTGTACAGGTGAAGTGGTTTCCCCACGATGTACACGTTTAATATGCTGCTCAGCCATTTGAGTGCGGCAGTGAAGAGTCCATGAATCAACGGTTTTTGAAGGATGAGAAGGTAAAAACTGGAAAATAAAACCTATGTAAAACACGATAAGGCCACACCAAAAAAATAAGTTGGTCTACGGATTTTGTGGGTTTTTGTTTTTTTTTAAAGAATTTTTTGGCGTCCTTGCTGGAAAAGTGAGGCGAGCGAAAAAATTTATTTAAAAAAAAAAAAATTGCCAAACATCACCAAGAGAAAACTTGTAGAAAGTGAAGCGAGCGAAATCTGTAGATGAGATTTTTTTTTTTCAAAGAAAAAAAAAATTGTATTTCCGAATATAGAGACAGGGAAATCAGTAGACCAACTTATTTTTTTTGGTGTGGCCTAATGTACCTGCATACATCCATTCCGTACATCCCTTGTGGTGCACATCAAAAATAGTTAAAACTAGGAACTACCGTAAACTCCCGCGTAGAAGACGCACTGCGCGTATAAGACGCACACCAAACTTAGGACATGCATTTTTGTGTATAAGACGCACATTTTAAGGGTGATTTTTGTAAGATTAGTACATTTCTATAGAAAAATTACCCCTCGTATAAGACGCACCCCCAACTTGAGATAAAGCTATAAGACTCCCCAGCATTTTGTTTGGCGTAGAGGACGCGTCTTATACGCGGGAGTTTACGGTATGTCTTCTTTAACTGTTTCACAAATCACAGAACAGTCTGCCCGTATGGATGGATTACTTTAAAAGTTCCATGTATAATAGCCGTGGCTTACTGCTGAATGGGCAGGTTAAGAGGCCAGCACTGCCGACTGTTCCAACAAGTGGGCTAGTCAAATACATAAGTGGTTAGGGCCTGGTGGTATGGCTGTCTAAATGAGCCACTGTGTACGATTAACGCTATTTATTACATACAGGAGCCATACCACACACCTGTGTGGTGACGGCTGATAACAAGTAGCTGACCCCCTCCAGGGTTGCTGACCTCCCTCCTCTAGTGTGTTGGGGCTGGGGGGGGGGGCTTATATTGGATGATGGCGTGTGACAGGTACCTCATAAAGCAGAGATAAAAATGGTGTAATGAACCTGAATCAGGCACAGGTTGGGACGGACAGGGACTAACACACAGGCCTCCATGTGTATATAATACCTGTATATCATCATACACACCTCAAGGCTAATGTCACACAGCTCCCTTTGGCCATGACCCAGAAAAACAGTGTATTGTGTCTGTAAGGTTGGTGTACTATAAAAGAAGTGTGTTACTAGTAACATAAACCTACCTGTTACAAGTACACAGGGTTGATCAGTATATAAGAATTAAAGCCAAAATGAAAATTGAATACATCCCCCCCAACCACCAGCACCACGCACCCTCAAAAAGGGGGAAAGCAGAGTGAATGGAATAAATGAAAAAAATTGTTGCGGAAAGATTCAGCATGATGCCTAAAGTACACATGCTTGTAGGCCTTATGTGAAGAGGTCAGGGTCAACCTCGATCAGCCTGAGTGACATGCATTTAGAATCTGCAATGTCCATACACATAAGAAGGATTACACCCTAGGACAGCTGTCCCTTGTGTATGTCCAACTTCTTATAGAGAAGACTTAGCCTACATTGCGCTGTGGTATAATACTGAGAAGATATTACTTAGCAAATACATTGAAGCAATATCATACCAAATCTCAACATGATCCAGGGGCATTGACAAAACCAAAAGATATAAATGTGAAAACATGAGCTCCCTTTTCAGTTTGATTTCTTCAATCAATTTAATACAAATATAGGACAGAAAATCTTACTAATGTGTAGGACATTTTTTACTGTATGTCCACCAGAGAGTGGCATCTTTGAAATAGTATCTTTGATATAGTTATGTGATTGACTAGACGTCAATCACATACTTATATATACATAGACCGAGGCACAAAACCACATTGAAACAAAGAGGGATTCTGACAGACATAGGAACAAAGAGGGAAATATGGCCCATACTCTGTCTCTGTACACATTGCTATTGGTGTATATTTTTTTGGTATATAATATAGTTGAAGGTAGCCCATAGGCCATGTAGATGGTATGGATAGCATTTACACCTCAGAGACAGAGAATAGGTTGTGTACCAGTTCAGTGGCCATTAACAATAGGGGATTAGTCTATTTCTTCCAGCCTTCATGCACCAGTGGTCATTAACCCTTTCAGTGTCACATAGCACCAGTTCACATTAAGATACAACGGATCAGGAAATGGCATCACATTAACCCTTGAAGGGCAGCAGAATGAATAAAAGAATAGAGATTCTGTGGTCGCCATTGAACATAGGACATAGTAGTCAATTACATGTAGGCCTAAGGCCTAGCCTTTACCTTCATTTCTTGTGTCAACACAAGAAGGTAGGGCCAGGCACCAAAGGTTATAGTAGGGACAACTAAAAGCGTGGGATAATCCCGGGCTACATTTTAATGCAAGACATTATGTATGTAATACTTGTTTTATACATCACGTAGTGTTTTGATATGGTATTTGGCACCAACTTCAGAGAGACCTTCTTGCAAAATGGATACATAAAGTGTATTTGCCAGTCCCAATGTATAATGATATAATACCAAATATACAAACTAAAAGAGGCAATTTGGTGCATTCCTTTTCAAACTTTCGATTTCAAAATCAAGTCAGGGAAGATATACCACGTGTAATTTGATATACCGGTAGTTGTATCAAAATGAATACTTACAGCATGGCATACCACAAGTTGGAGCTTGTCAGACATGGGGTATAGTAATAAGAAGCACTAATGTCAACATTCTCATTTCTAGTTCAAGTAGTACCAAAGCCAAATATTTGGAGTCGTGGTGTAGAAATAATTGGTAACTGTACATGTATCAAGACTTAATGCTTAACGCATAGTAAAGCGTCTAAACTCAAAATAAAATATTATTGCCCAGTACATTGTGAAGTGTCAATATGCAGTGTACTCTCTATAGCTCACTGAATATAATATCGAAAATAGGCACCCAGTATTTTAAAAAAAAGGGGGAGGGGGAGTGGAGACAGAACATCCCTATATCAGACACTGACCGAATGTACATGTACTGTATTTATGTATCAGCGGGGGTTGTTTGAATTATCAAACACTTCATTCACAGCAGTTGGATCTAGGGCGTGTTAGGGGTATATAGGGAGATGCTGACAACTGTAGTACAATCTGTGCTAGGACTATGTCTGTGGCACAAAAAGAAAAGAGGATTATAAAAAGAATGATATCCAAAATATAGCATTTATGTAGATATAATTTCCTTTAATATACTTCCCATAAAATGGAAACATGTTTTTTTTTCTTTCCTTCTGAATGAAAATAAGGTACTAACGTCTTTTAATACGTTAACTGAATCAGTAACTATGGACTAACCAAGTCAGTACAGTGTTGAGGTCATATCAGTGGACAAACACAGTGGCCATGCAGATACATGACCCATTGAAGAGGCTATAAAAGTGTGCCAGAACTGGACATAGTGCGGGGTGTGTGTTTGTATGCCACTGACTTGTCACGTCCTGTCTGTCCCTGTACAACATAAAGCTCAGAAGTTTGTTAGTACCGGTATATAAGCAACAGGAGGCGGAACAGTAGAGATGGAATCCTCCAGGATCTATGTGTACCACACAACCCTTTAACGGTAGCACGCTCCTTTAATGAAGTGTGCTCATGGGTCTCTCATACATGAATGCTGCCCCACCACAGATGCAAAATGCCTCAGGGTCCGTGGAATTCAGTGATTTCATGCAGCAAAGCTACCACTAAGATCTGTGCAAATATAATGTGAAGATTAAATAGCCATTTGTGAGAGAGTGTCGGGGGGGGGGGGTTCTGCCGTTGTTAGATGGCTAATATACCAGACCTTATCACCTCCCATACAGTTTCACCATATCATAGTGTAGAATTACATCAGTACTAAAAAACGTAAGACCTGGACTCCATGTTGCAAATTCATTATACTAATGTTCAGAGATATAAGTTATCAGAATTTTGCGAGCCTTAAGATCGTTGTTTTAATATACCGTAATCTCCCGCATATAAGGCGCAGCCCGTGTATAAGGCGCACCTAGAATTTTGGAAAATTCTCAAAAGAATGAAAAATTCATAACTTTGGTTCTACTGAATGAATTTTCAAAATTCAAAGACCTATGTGTAACTTGGGCCCGATGGACCCCCCTGGGCCCCCATATATCCTATTATGGCTAAGGGGGCATGTAACATATCAAAAGAAAGGTCTTGGAGTCCTCCTTGTGGTTGCAATGAGAACTAAAACCCCCGTATAAGACGCGCCTTATACGGGGGTATATAAATATGATTTCAACATTTCTATGTGTAACTTCAGAATTTCTCATCTCTGACTTACATCCCCGTTAAGTATTACCTGTGGCATGAATCGTAAGCTGACAATACAATGTACTTTAACATAGGTCCAATTTCTGTACCATTAGGATGGGGTAGTTGATATTACCGATAATGTCAAAGGAATGACAAAACATTATCTGAGTAATTAAGTCCGTTCTAGGCGATTTTTAGTTGAAAATAAAAGAGCTGAAAACAGTATTCTGGTAACTGGATGAATAGTTCCCGTGCAACTGCTATGATTCCTGTAGTTCTTGTGAAACATTCACCACCGGTGCTTAAACATGTACCTGCACAGACCTACATATACAGGTCTATGGTTACATGTTGCTATATCCCTAGAGTTAACCATTTTAGGAGCATCCCTCTGAAAGCTGCAAACTAATCATGAGTCATAAAGCAACTCAGTAGTATGATGATTCATAATTACCAGTAACTAACATTACCCAGCGGTGAATATTTACTGATATGCAATAATATACCTGTATACGTATACCTCACGCCATGTAATGGCATAACCTTTCTTCGCAGGAAACTAGAACAAAGGGAAAGTAGATCTATCTAAGGCTACAATGGGAGACAGGTAAACCCTGTCAACACTGCATACTCCATTGTTTTTTTTTTTTTTGTGAAAGATACAAAAATACTGTACAGGTGAATAATTCGAAAGTGCTGCCTTCAGTACATGGTTGATATAGTGTGGCAAAGCACCTTTCCTGTGTATCCTGAAGATTGGCGGATCCAGAAATTGGAAAACAAGGTCAGGGGAGGGGGGCATTTGAGATATTCTTCCCCAGGTTCTTAGGAGGCAAATAAACCATTCGAAAATTGTTAAATTTACAAACTTTGGGGGGGGGGGGTCACTGAATGACGACATGAGTTTGAAGCAACAAAGGATTAACCCCAAAGAAGGTCATATGTACCGCATCGTTACCTCCATGAGGCCGGTAAAAGGCCATAGGAGGTGGAGATGGTGGTACCATCAATAGATCCCTCCTCATCTGTCTCCTCAACCTCAACTTGACACTCACCAGGCTGACCTGGCTGACCGAATAATGCACAAGTGAGCTTTGCCGGCAAATATTTGAATAGGACCCTTTTTAGAGATACTTTATAGTATGCCATCATGCACTAGAAAAACTATCTCTATATAAACAGGAATTTAATATTTCAAAAATAAAGAATGGAGTTACAGGTTAATGTGAAATGAGCTCTGTGTTTGTATTCATGGATGTGCTGTAAAACCGTCTGTATAGTTTATATGCCAAGAGTAGTCGTGTTACTGCTTACTAAAATCCGGATGTGCCTACCAGAGAACATATTCTGACATTATAGTACAGAACTAGTGGGGCATCCACAAATGACGTCATGCTGGAGGGGGGGGGTCTGGCTTGGCATGACGGAATTAATTTTCCATATAACTTAAGCATTGCAAAATTGGCAAAAAACATGACGAGGGGGGTTAAAAATGCTCAAATTTTGCATGACGTCATTTATGGATGGCCCCTAAATCTGCAAGAACTCAATTCCCAGAACTTTGCGCTTTCAAAGTTTTTCTAAAAGTCGGAGTTTGTCTAAAAATGGAAAATTAATTGTTAGATTCTCAATTCCTTTAATCAAACATTAATTCTAATAAGCGCACCCCTTGTAGCCTAAAAGTCCTTGTGTTTGCCATAAAAAGTCTTGAATTTCACACATGTTTTGTATAAATTGAGATCAGGGGGGTGCGCTTATTAGAGCAGGTGCCCTTAATAGAATAAATACGATATTTTGATGGCAAGGAAATGTGTCTACTACATGTATTAATACGTATAGTTTGGATGAAGTAGTATTTAAGTATAAATGTACATATACCGTAATCTCTCGCGTATAAGGCGCACCTCGCCTATAAGGCGCACCCCCAACTCAGGCAGGTCTGTTTCACGTATAAGGTGCACCTCTAAGGGCAGATTTTGTTACTTTAGTACTGTTCTATAGTAAAAAATACCCCCCTATAAGGCGCACCCCAAACTCAAGGCAATGTCCCTCCCACGTATAAGACTCAGCATAATTTTGTTTGGCTTATGGCTTATAAGACGCGGCTTATACGCGGGAAATTACGGTAGTCAAGGAAGTCAGCCAAAACTCTGTGTTTATCACGGTCATGGTGTAGGGCAATGAGGACATTTAGGACTGCCTAAGTAAAAGGACCGTGTATGGTACTCCCAGGTACAACATCGATATGTGATGCTCTTAACCAGAAGGAAAAATAATCGAGGAAACTACTAAATCAAGAGAAAAATAAATTTCACACTGAATTGTTAAAAAAAAAACAAAAAAAAAAAAACAGACATGGTTAGGCTAAAAAATAAATCTTACCTAGCAAGACAGGGCCCACCCTAAAATTGTCTTTTTAATTGTGATGATATTGCACATTCGTTGATAATTTTTAGGTCATTTTAGTGACTATTGCGTCGCAGCTAAGCACCCCGCCAATTTATTACAATAAAAGAAAATAACATTAAAAATTGTCGGCCTACACTTCCTACTTTTTTAAAAGCATGTTTCCTGAATCACACAACTTTATTTTTAGACCTTAGATGTTCATGTAAATTTAAGAGTCGATGCAGCTGTCATGTCTAATACGGCACATTAGGTATGAATTATTTTTCCATCTTGCTTACCATCTGGTCCACAACATGAAGTTGATGATCACTAGTTTAGAAAGTTTAGAATAGAACCTCTCCCTCTGAGTCCATACTTAGGAAATATGCTGTGTATGAACGCTATTCCAAAAAGAGGAAGGGAGTAATACCGTACATCACAGTGTTACATGTTGCTATGAGACGGAAACCGTAGTGAGGTGGAATGTCCATTGTCTAGAAACGCTCCTTGGCAATAAGGAATGTGTTATCCCCCACTTAGAAGCCAACCTCCCTCATCGACTTATACATAACTCACTGTCATATAGTAAGCTTTTCTGCATGAAGTGCATCCAGTCTGTGTTATTACGCAGAGAGACTGGATACATAACAGAGAGGTAACTCTGTGTGACCGAGGTATTGGGTCTCTTTTAACAAGGACCCATATGTTTGGATATATCTGATGGAATATGGATCTTTTACCCCAGGAGTAATAAAGGTGATTATGTGTGTCATAGTAACATAGTTCTTGTGCTTTTCTTTAATACAGGTGCTCAACCAACACATCAATGACTTCCACATGCCTGATGTGAACGCGCTCGGTGAGACGATAGATACCGGGGAGCTGGGCCGCCTCCTCCAGCTCATCCTTGGCTGTGCCGTTAACTGTGACGAGAAACAGGAATACATCCAGCGGATCATGGCCATGGAGGAGTCGGTGCAACATGGCGTTATGAATGCCATCCAGGAGGTGGGTGACATACATTACCAAATAGTTTGAAGAAATGCATATTGCTTTCAGTCTTCATGTCTATTGCTGTCCTGATTTATCAATCAAGATGTGCCTGGCAAGTTGCTCGATGCTGCATTAGTTAAGCACGCCCTTTTTAAAGAGTGTCTTGATCTATAAAGGGTTACATGACTTGACAAAATTTTATCTATTTGTTCTTTTTTTTTTGTTAACTTGAGGAGGTGACCCTGTCTTTTAGTTAAATTCAATGTAAATATATTTCGCTTATAAGTTGGATCCAGATTGCAGGCATGAGCCTTTGTAACAGGTCCAAGTTGCGTCTTTTACACGAGGTACTACAGGTGGTACTCTATAGACTTGAGGCAAACAAATACACATACATGAATTCTGTCATCAGCAATCAGAAGAACGATACATGGCTATACATAAATCTAATGTCAGCTGACCCTAAAGTTGATACCAATCAAATGTTTATGACACAGTTGATGACAAAGGAGGCCCCTGGTAGTGCGGCGGAGGGATCATCTGAACTCGGTGACCAGATGAAGCGGACCATGGAGGAGTTGAACCGAGTAGTGGAAGCCAAGGAGGAAATCTCACAGCGCTGCCATGAACTGGACCTTCAGGTACTTGACAAAGTAGCATATCGTTGATAGATTGTACAGTAACCTTTCTTCGTCGTTGAAAACCTGAAAAAGACACAGTGTAAATGTGGTTCAAGTTGGACTATCTGCATCTTAATCTGATACACGCTTGTCATATAAGTGAGATTTGCCATAGTATGGGAATGATCGTCATGGGGCAGATTTTTGATGAATTATTTTTTTAACATAATCTGTGGTAATATGTAATGAAGGAACTGAGTTTCTTTTGCAGGTTGCTGCTTTACAAGAGGAAAAAGCAAGTCTAGCGGTCGAAAATGATCGTCTTAATGAGAGAATAAATCAAGCCGACAGTTTAGAAGACCCTAGGTTAGTATTATCTATATGGCAGTTAATGATTCATTGGTTATTATAATCATTAATTATTATACTTCTCTGTATAATTTTCCTTTCTAGAACACCTCATTCTAACTTTATTTGTCCTTTACTTATATCTTTGTTGTGTGTGATGCACAATGGTGGCATATTGATGTCACCTTATAGTATGCCAGCAATGTTCAAATGAACCAAATCTATGGTTTACTCACAGAAGACAATTAAGAATCTCTAGGAAATCTTAGTATAGTGCAATACAACCATTGGTGAAGACACAGCGGTTCAGACGTTTGTATCTACAATCCCCTACAATGCTGAGTACCTCTGTAATTTATGCTTTCCTTGACCAATCAATACTACGGTACTCCATATAGGGGAACTATGTGATTAAGCTGAGTTCCTTGTTTCCAGCCTGGTTCAATTAGACTGGAGAGATTGGCCGGAGGAGCTGCAGAGGTACCCTCTTCTTTGTGCTATGCGCTCTGCCTCCCCTCTGAGTGAACTTGTCTTGGACATTTTTAGACTAACTCTGAGCATCTCTTGCATTGTTGGTTTCATTATCATCGTTCAATATTGTTATTACTGGGTGCCGTGTATAGAATGACTTGTCATGTGGGCTTCTGTTGACGAGTCGTTACCATGGTTACCACTACTTGTCTGCCTCATAGTCTATTAATGACATGGATGCCCCATGGTTTGACCTCACAAAGTAACGCAGCCATGTGAAATTAGGAGTATCGGAAATAAAGAAAGAGAAGGCAGAGGGACAATAGGGTTGGGGGATCTGTCTTAATAGGGGTTGTGGATGAATGTATACAAAGCAACATTAAAGTATTATATCAACATTAAAGGCCTTGTCAAATTGGTCGTAAAATGCTACCATTGTGCCTCAAAGCATTGTTATATATTTAACCCTTTACCGGTGGCATTATGCCTGAAGGCATAATTCATGAATGCAGCGCTGGGGGTTGTAGCTCCACTACAGTGATGTTTTCAAGATGACGAAATAATCTAGTGTGTAGCCTTGGAGGGTTAAAGAAGCTGTGATAACTGGCATTGAGCCTTTTGCTACATCTTTTTCCACTCTACTGCCATATATGTACATGAACTTTGAACGCTGCCCGCCATGTCTATGTGGGCGGGCATATCACAAACACATTACAGAGTCAAAATCTTGTCACTTCCCACAGCCTATAGCTGCCTAGTGTTGCACAAATCACATTTTATATGATATGCATCATGGCTTCACAGATAGAAGCATAATAATTATATGCATAGTATATTATACATGTCATATTTTAACACATGTTTGAAATACACAGCATTCGGTCACCCAGTTATATTTGAGTATTTATGTACCTGTCTGTTGTATCTTTTACTATGCGGGACTTATGGGGACTGGTATCGGGTATACGGCACATGGCTGTTGTATTATTGACCAATGGGAGGCATCCCTGGCATATACTGCGGAGTCGGGGGCTGAAGGTGTTAGTCATAGTGGCGTTGGGGTCTAATGGCGGCCCCCAACTGATAATGGCTATGTGAGCTATATTGCAAAACCACCATGCAAGCCAACAAAATGTACCGTTACCAGAAGTAAACTTATGGTATTTTCTTTTCTATTTTACTTTTAATATTCCCTCGAGGTAAACGTTGCAATTACCCACGCAGGGTTTATTACGATTAAAACTTACTTGGGTCATATAAAGGAAACTCGCCATCAGGACCATGTCTTCAAAACATTTTGTAAATATCTGTATAGTGGAACATCTGTGCAAATATTCTGATTGTTCACCTATCTTGGTCATGAAAACGTTCTTTTCAATGAAATTTGTATTTCTGTATATAAAAAGGCTTGTTAAATATTGGTTTTGGGGGTAATTACGTGCCTATCAGTAAGGACTATGTTTGTTCTGTGGCTCCTGTATCTGTTTGGGGGAGGGGGTTTATTTGCTTACAGAGTGAATATCTAATGCAGAGATGCCACTTTTTCTAATTCCGTAGGGGTTCCCACATTTTCCATGTGAAAGATATTTCATGAATCTTTTATAAAAATAGTGACAAGAATTGGAGTTTTGTCCACCTTTTCTTTGACGGAGTGGCATCCACGAAAAAAATGTAGAATTCAGAAATACACTGAAGAATATAATTTTATAATGTGCAAGGATAACAAGTTAAACCACATGTGTTCTTCAAGTACATGTACTTCATTTATTAGACTGAAATGACCAAAGTGGTCATTTCGGTCTAATTCTGGCGAAGATTTCACAGCCAACATGGTCAGGCATTTTAACATTTACTATACAATCAATAGTATTTATTCATTTTCACAGCTTCATTTTATTACTGTTAGCTTTATGATAGCGTTGTGGTCATGGTTTAGTTTTAGCCGTGAATAGAGTATCATGGTTTGCAGAATTTATTTTATATATCATAAATGTTGTGCCAGTCATTTTGATTGTAGGATTACACAAAGCTAACGTTCTACAATTGAAAATGACTTGAGATTTACCATCGAGTTTCACCCAGTTTACACAATAAATGCATGTTCACATTGGAACATACCGATAATACATTTTATCCAAACCCGCTATAACAATTCAAGACTTGTTAATGCATGGTGATATCTACGGAAGCCCCGCATGGACTCTAGCTTTACATATCGTTCACTCACACAATATCAATTTGGATAGCGCCCTTAATAGGAATTTAGTCGACGTGTCAAACACAAATGGAGTTTGGTATTCATATGGGCACCTGCATTATCATTATTAAGTGCAACTTTGGCAAATAACCTACTCCCACTTCCCAAATCTTAGTATTTGTACTGTCTTATGTTCTCTATGAATTGATAGTGTTTGTATACACCAATATCCCATACACCAATAGTACAAAGGTAGAAACACCAACACATCCATTTCTGATCGAAATTCCACCTCTAAACATCCTATGCAAATAGGGATATATGGACGCAAGTCTGGCATCATGCATAGGTAATACACCCTCAACACAAACCAAGTACAAGCTGTCAGACCCAAATCTAGAATAGCACAATGTATGTGTGCAACCGAAGTGCATTATATCTATATGTCTGATATTATAGTGTATAATTGTGTTTTGACAGTACGCCGGCAGGGCGGCGGTACCAACAGCTCCAGAACCAGGTTGAGCAGCTCCAGGAAGAACTTTACAGAGTGGAGACAGGTCAGTAGGTCAAGTTACTCAAACCTCAAACATGGAATCGACTTCATATTATACAATATATTCCTGCATGTAAGCCATTTAGTAATATGTGTACCGGTGATATTTCGCATGTAAGCGGCAGTGCGACTTTAGGATGTCATAAAAAATCTGTTTATTCGCTTACTAGTATGATATAAGCCAAGGCTTATCCGACAGAATTCACAGTCTTTTGGTAAATGCTCGATGTATGGCTACTATGGCCTGATTTTCTATATCTAGACTAAAGAGATAGTCACACCGGATGATCGAAATAAGGCTTCATGTACAATCATAATTTGTGCAGAAATACCAACGTCTTTTTTCCGGTAGCAAAAGAAAACAGGAAATGAATGGGTCATATTCAAAATATTCTGCATAAGTGTGTGCTCCAAAGGTGATAATTGTGTAATTTTGTGTGCTAACTCTATCCTCTAGCTCGCGATGACTTGAGAATTAAAGTGGAATTACAAGAGAAGGAAAATTTGGAATTACATCAAAAGGTAATGAAAATTTTATTGATCTCTCATAACATTGAAATGTTAAAACAGACACCTACCACTGACTTCATTTTGTATTTCAACATACCAAGTATACACTTTATGGGGAATCTCTGAGGAATACGTTGCAAATGTCAAACATAATCCTTAGCATCTTACTGCAGTATATGTACTTATGTCATGGCAGATACGATCGTTAATATAGATTACTACTAGAACAGCTGTATTCCATGGGGGGCATGGAATACAATATGCTTGTATTCAATGGGGTCCGCCATCTTGGATTTTGAATGGAGCTGACCTGGTTTTCTTTATCTAAAAACAAATTAACCCCATAGACCATGACATAAGGCGTCGTTGAATACGGACAGCCTCACCTCTCCAAATACGATGCAAAAATATTCCATGGGAGTGGACATTTGCTTATTTATTTCATGTTTGGAACAATGGAATATGGACACCCCATACTTTAACCTAGGGGCTCTGTATTTCATACTCCGTGAGATAACCTTGCCCCGTATCTCACGGCCAGTAACAGCACTCAAAATAGTCTTAAAAAATATCAATACTCATCATTTTATGTCCTTTTAAATAATTTTTGACTCAGATAACGTGAAATAAATATAAAGGTTCACCGAAGTAGGTCTGTCTGAGGGTTTTCCCACTCAGCTTCGCCTCGTGAGATAACCCTCAGTCAGACCCACTACTTGTGAACCTTTGTCTATATACACGGTAATATTAAATCCTTGATGTAGAGATGCGGTGGTGAGAAAAATACGGGGGGAAACGCAATTAAACTAGGCATAAATTAATCTTACAGAATGAAGATCTCATCACATTAGCCGATGAGGCGCGGGGCCTTAAAGATGAGATGGACGTATTGCGTCACACATCAGATAAGGTTACCAAGTATGAACAGGTCATTGACACATACAAAAAGAAACTGGGTAAGTTGTTTAGAGACAGGAATATTGAAAATAGAGATAACAAAATAGAATTATCTAACAAAAATAGTAATTTGTTGTTCTTAAAATGCTTTCATCTCTGGCTTAACTAGCAGTGAGGAAGAAAGAAGTGAGAAAGAAATAGTGTTAAGAATTGTTTGTAATCATGATGGCAGGAAGTTAACTTTGCCGATTTTCTTTTTCAGAGGAAATGAGTGACCTGAAAGGTCAAGTGAAAATGCTAGAGGAAAAGAACACGTCGTACATGCAGAAAAACATGGACCTGGAAGAGGTTAGACATATCTAGCTGTCTTATCAACTGTAGTAAATGGTATATAGGAATGGTGTCGCGGATTTCTATTTTGCATACTGTCAGTCATTTACGCGGAAGAACCTAGTAAGTTTTAGTTTCACCTTTGTCAGATGGACGTTTGACAGTGTTAGGGCACAAGTGTTAAAGGAGAGGGAGGACACTTTTGCCCAGCACAAAGCTTTTAGCAGTAGTGATTGATAAGCCATTCCCAGTAGTTTTTCAAATTTACCAATCTCTGTTTTTAGGATCTACGTAAGAGTGGTGCCTTGAAGTCTCAGTTAGAGCTGTACAAGCGACAGGTTCAGGAGCTGCAGATAAAGTCGTCCGAGGAAACACGGCGTGCAGACAAGGCTGAGTTTGAAGCCAAGCGTGTTCAAGAAAAGATGACAGCTGCACAACGAGAGAAGGAGCGACTCATAGCGGAACGCGACTCACTCAAAGAGACAAATGAGGAGCTCAGGTGCACACAAGTACAAAAAGGTATCTTGGAAATGATAATTCTCTTTTCAGGTTGCAACATTTATCAATGATTACTGGATTTTCCCACCGTTGAACCTCACCTATGATTTAAAATTTGAATGATCTTTAATACAGTAATTGTGTATCCATTATTCAAAGTTTCTATTTTCCTGTAGTTCTCCCAAAGTTATATGTATTCCTTTATTCCTTTGGAAGCCTCTTTTTTAACAACCTCACCTAGCTCTCTTTATGTATCATTTTCTACAGACATTTCACCTACATCTTGGGCCTGTTCCTCTTTAGAGCCAATGCTTGTATCAGGTGACTCGACTTCTCCTATTAAGTTGAGATCAATACCAACGTTCCCTTTTGGTGTTAAGTTTGATTGGAATATGTTCAGTTGATTAATCACAGCATGAGTTACTACCTAATGAAAGTGAAGAAATCGGAATAAAATTAAGTCTTTTAACGTTGGACTTGCTACACATGTTTCCAACTTTTGGTAATCAGAATTTGACATATCAAATCTTAAAATCTATAGACTTAAGTGGATCGGTTATGAAATAAAAGAACTTTAACAGATCCAGAATTCCTTCATAATGATTAAGACTGTTGACCATGTGTGTGTCATCTATCGCTTATAAGTCATACTTGTTAAAGTTGGATCAGTCATACCACTGTAGGTATGGGAAAAGTAGTAGGATGAGTAGGGGGAGACCAGACTAAAATTCTGTCACCCCGAGTCTACTAAATGGTCTAATTGCATCTGAAATCATCGTACTACTAATAAACATTTAGTGAAGACAAGACTATCCTACTACATGCAAACCCCTTTTTTCTACTTTATTGTTTTTATTCTTGAAAAACCAGTGAGGTATTGTCCTGTCACCAGCAGCTCTATATTAAGTGAAATCTTGATGCAGCTTTATGAATATGTTACAAAGGCGGTTTCCATATCTTGTCACAGACATCTTTTTACAACACTATAAAAACCAGTCCAGTGTCTCAGTTTTTTTTTTACCTTGGCAGGAGTTCTCATGTATGACTTAATTATTTCAATGTAGCACATAACTTTTTATTTTTTGGGAATTTATATACCAGGGTATTCAGTATTGATGTAATCGTAATACCTCGTGTATAAGGCGTGCCTTAAGTTGAAGGAAGGGCTGTAAGGTCCAGCAGGGGCTTAAATGTGGGTACTTTAAAGCTGTTCTTTACTAAATATATCCCACCTATAAAGCACACCCTGGATCAAAGAGCATATAAGTTGCAGTAAGGGTTAGCGCAATACCCTGTGTATAAGCCGCACCTGCGTATACCACGCCCTGAATTCAAGGCTTCGTTATAAGCCGCACCAGGGGTCTGAAAGAGTCCCATTCCTTCCTTTAGTCTATATAAGTAAAACCACACGTATAAGCCTCACCAGGGGCCCGAAATGTTCTATAGGCCGTGGCTTATACATGGGATTTTACGGTAGTTTTATGTCTCAACCACACTGTATTACGGTAATAGGTATAACCTTTACTCTAAGAGATACCAGGTTCAGAACTACCAGTAGTACTGGAAGATTTACCTTGGTCAATGGAATTCTATATAATGAATATAAACTGGAGTAGCATTAGGTATTGTATCAGATGAAGCAGAGAAACCTGGATCTTAGGCAGGTCATATATAACAAATCCCTTGACACAGAAATGACAATACCATACCTTAAATGTGTGGTAATGTTCGATTCAGGACATAGCACTGTACTAATGCGACTGTTGTAAACCGTTTCTAGATTCTTTACAAGGGGAAGCAGATCCTATGGCATTAGATGGTGCAATGGTGGACATGCTAGCCATACCACCAGAAATCAAGTAAGTCACAAAAAAGAATCACTTTGAAAAAAAAGAGTTCCTAATGTCAATAAAAAGGTAAGATTATTTGAAAAAAATAATTGGATTTTTAAGTTCCAAAGACATCTACATTCCCTATTAGAAACATATTTTATTAAGGGGGACTAATCAAATATCTCTGAGATTTTTAAGCTCAGTCACTTTCATCCCTGGGAATGGTCACCAAACTGAAAGATTATGTTTAAGATATGAATATAAACACTCTCTGTTTACTTTGAAGGGAACGTCTTATACGGTTACAACACGAAAACAAGATGTTAAAACTACAGCGTGCTGCAAGCGAGGATGACCAATCACAAGTTCTACAGACAATACTGGATGATACAACAAGACGGAATAGTGAATTAGAGTCAGAGGGCAGGTAAGACATACATTTGTGGTTCTAAGATTCTTGCAGTGAGAGTAGACAACAATGACCAAGGAAAGAACAGTAGATGTTTTAATAATGAATCCGCCCAGGAGGGTCATCTATGATATCATGCGTTAAGTGTTGTAACAGTATGTAGAAGGATGCTCACTTGTAAACGCTTCATTCACCACTACTATCAAATGTAGGACAATGCAGAACTTATGCACACTATGAGAATAGAGATAAATCATGACAAGTTAGGGTATATGATAAAGCATTGTATCAGTTGAATTAAGTATACAAATGTGTTTTCTCAATCGCTCACAGGATCCAGAACCAGCGCATCCTGGAGCTGGAGGCACAGCTGGAGGACCTCCGGGAGAGTACTGCGGGCAGTGCACCATCCGAGGAGGTGGCAGATCTGCGACGGAACATCGCCACTCTCACCACCAAAATGACAACACAGGAGGGTGAGCTAAGACGCCGCGCCACACATGAGGAGGAGCTAGAGGGCCGCGTTGCCTCACAAGCTCAGCAAGTAGCAGCTCTACAAGACACCCTGAATAAGAAGGACGAGGAGATGCGGGTCATGGAGGAACGCTACAAGCGCTACCTGGAGAAGTGTAAAAGTGTAAGTACCCAGACAGTTCGCCTCAACCCCGGTAAGAACACGGGCACCCAAACCTCAGTTGCAGTCCTTGCACGGGCTGAACCCCAAATAGAACCATGCATAGAGAGGTTAAGGCAGGTTCAAAGTGCAGGCACATTGTCCAAGCCCTATACTCATGAGAAGCTGGTTATTGAGGCACTTGTACATAATGAACAACAAACCACTAGACCACATATGGAAAAGACAAGGCATGTAAGACAGTCAAGTCAGACTGATTTATCACCAAAGACGCGCCGATTAAATATATTCCAAGCAGAGGGGATACTCTCGCCCTCAGCTGACTTGTCGAGACCCTCAGAGATGAAGATGTCTCGAGAGCATTTGCCGATTAAGCAAATACGTAGTTATGGCATAAATTATGAATCACATCCGATAGTAGAGCAGTCATATAATAGGAGTGCCCAGAACCAGAGTTCTGATAATGTTGCTTCATACTCTAGACCTGAGCAAAGTAGCTTAGAGCAGTTAGGAGTTGGTCAACCGCAAAGCAGACCACAGCATAGGTCAACAGTGCAGACTGCGACCCGTGCCGTGTATGAACTAACAAAAGAACCTCGAATAATCTCCCCGATAAGTACTCGTAGGAATCCACCAAGACAGGTTGAACGCCAAGAGAATCAGAGTAGCATATTTACTATATATAATCCTAATATTCATCGCAAAAGCAATGGCCCTGAGAAACAGTTAGATGTAAGTAATCCGGTAGGAATGCTGGATAGTCCAAGTAGAGATAGTCATGTAGATGGACCAGTAGTTGTATTAGACAGTAATAGCAATGAAAGTCGAGGAAAACCAGGAAGTCAGTTACATGGTCACCGAACAGGTCCTCAAGCACAAATAAGTCCACCCACGGGTCAGGTAGGGAGAAATAGGCCCAGTCCCAGAGTTGTAGACTCTAGTCCTGAGCCAGGCTGTTTGAATTGCTGTGTAGACTCTGAAGTAAGGACAGATGAGCCTAAAGTGCCACCCCAGTTCAGGTCTAGTGCCCCAGCCACAACCAAAGCACAAACCCTGCCGGCACAGCGGCTTCAGGACCGACCGGTGGGAAGTCCAACGGCGCGAGGGTCCACATTACCTCAATCACTTAGCCCCCGTAAACCGCCACCACCCAAACAAAAAGCTGTGCCGCCACCCCCCTCACCAGGGCCAATATTCACGCGGGTTGAGCGACGTAGCACCTTACTGCCTCACCTTATGAAGATGTACTTTAACCAGAGCTAGCAATCAGGAACACCACCATCAGTGCAGCGTAGGATAGAAAGGGTTTATTACCAGTTTTTTATGTACTTACACAAAGCTGTGTAGAGATGTATTCAAAAAATTTATGTTCTCAACAAAGACAGCTCCATGTTAAGAAAAGCAATACTTCAGATCTCAATCAGTGTATTGTTGTATTGGTGTCCATGGTCATTACACCAATCTGGTTTAATAAAGAAGACGACCTAGAGTATTACTTTATTAATAACTTTCTCTGATCTGAAGAAATAATTGCTGCGAACCAAAGTCTGTAGATCTTGAATATTACAATGTCAGTTTAGCTAGAATTATTTAAAAGTTTACCCCATAATATGTAAGATACATACAGTAGAATTTTCCTATGTAAAATATATGGCTCATTCCAAGAAATACTGCACATGGGGGGACTGGATCATGAATTGACAAACTCAGCATTTCTTAATAACATTATATCTTATTGATAACCCTATATCTTGGCTTATTAAAAAAGGTTCATTCAAGGATCCAACTCCTAACATGTCAGTTTTTATCGCAGATGCCATAAAACCTTCTAAAAAAGGGGAACGTTACTGATCGTAATCAATCAAACATGAATAACATCACTAATAAGAGTCCTAGAAACACCAAATATTGTGGCCCGACTGGTACAATGCATGACTTTATGTATACCAAAAAGCTAAAGTAAGGCTCGAAAACTCTTTAAGTTACGCATTGGCGGATAAATTGGAAACTGAAAATTTGGGAATTTATTCTATCATTTCTTAACTTTAGCCTAGCTCATTCTAAATCCTTCATACAATGATATATTAACTGACCATTGTCTCTAGTAGACCTACTGTACACAATAATTACAATTGGCCTGATATATCATACTTGTACTCCATAGTCAGTACCTGCATAGATGCCATATCATATGTACCATCAGTAACATTCCCTTTTCATTAACCTCTCAAAAAATTATCTCAGCTCATCCATGCATCATCATATACCATTGGCATCACATAAACAGTGGTAAAAGAGATTGTACTACATATATAGAGTCATTTAAACATGCATAAGGCCTATCTTGGGTGTCTTATATCACTTTGAAAATTAAAAATTACAACTTTTTGTACACTTGTTGCTATGCGCACATGCCATATGGTGCTAAAATGTATCTTTACATACATAGTCTTTTCTCATAAGCCAAACATGTCTACAATTGAATACAAATGATAGAGACACCATACAAGATAATAGGTTGGCACTATAAAAGTAGAATTCTAATCATCTCAAAAATGCTTGTAGCCATCAGTAACGTTCCCTATTCATATGTGGTGCTAAAATTTATCTTGACATACACCAAGTACTCTTTTCACATAAGCCAAACATGTCTACAATTGAAAAGAAATGCTACAAACACTATACAAGGTGGTAGGTTGATACTATGAAAATATAACTTTGACCATCCAGTAATATCTGTAACCATCAGTAACGTCCCTGGAACGTTACTGATCGCAGTGTGCATTGAAAATCACTTATATGTACCTGGCATGGGTAATTCCCGAAGTGCATCAAAAAACTTTTTTATGGAAGACCCCCTCCTGGGTACCTCTTGATTGCATATAATAAGAAGACTGGCGATATTTTCTAACCAGGTTAGATGGACTCTATTAGTAACGTTCCACTTGTGAAAAGTCATAATTAAATGCATATAAAACATGAATTATGCCCCAAGACTCACCTAAACCATATGGAAATCTTAGCTATGATCCCCCACTAAGGAATAAAAATATTATTGGTGGTGTAGAAGTGTTTCCCTTGCTATTATATGCCCAAGGAACCACATGTCCAGTAAATCTTGGAATGACCCATGTACATATATGAATGTAAGATTTATCTTAATAGGGATAATTATGTGTATAGTTTCCAAACCCTGTTGTGTATTATAGCGACAATAGTATTAAGAAAAATAACAACCTCAATCAGGCAGAGGAAATCAGGAACATAGCAGCAAAGAGATTATGCCAAAAGAGTATTTTCTCTATCATACTTTCCACTTGAGATATTGGCAAAAACCATATTTTTGGTGAAATGGTGTAGATGTGTACTGAAGACTAACCTCTTATCGTGTGAAATTACCAGTAGTAATAGTTGAGGATCTCATTGACACTGGATGAGAAAAAAGACAGAGAAATCAAACACGACAAGAGACACATGGTTTTAATCTACCCGTAGACAAACTTTCCAACGTTCGTTCATCGATCTTGTAGAAGTGTGGAACTGAAATTATTGGAAACCATAATGATTCAATTTGAAAAACCAAAGTACATTCTGCTTGACCAGATATATCACATCGCTTTTTCTAAGTAACTGCAGTTCCATTCACCTTAGACGGTTAAGTGCGAAATCTAGAAAATAAGAGGGACAAGATATTGGTTACAAAATATTTGTTAAGAAATTGTACAGTGAGATATATGATAACCTGTACTCAAATTTATCAATTTATGTCGACTACATTAGTTTTAAAACATAGATTTAAGGTATTAGGACGTCATCGCATTAGTCTGTTAAAAAGAGCTATCGGGTGGTGGTGGTGTTGCTAGTCTGTGCTGCCATAATGTATTTACTCAATCAGATGAGCATTCTGTTGCGATCTCGTACATAACAATGTTCTTACTTTAACCTGGGATAAGTATTCCGATGAAAGTAATTTTACACGTTCTCGATCAGAGAAGCTACAGGCCCTGACGTAAACGGTTTGTGTTATATAAACATTAAATCACTGCCTTTTGTAATTATATGTGTGGTTCAGGTAGAATGTGGATCTTAGTTCATTTTATACTAGGTCTATTTTCTTACTACATATATATGAAAAGAAAACATACTAAAATTAAGATCAAGAAACCATGAACGGTCTCTTTCAGATGTTCCTTTCTAAACTGTTTCAGTATGTGAAATTTCACTCTGGTATGAAGAGTATATTGGACAACGTGACGGTCCCCAAGACAAACTAATGTTAAACTTTGTTCTGTTTTCGTGTTACCAATTAGTATCTCAGTGAATTATTTGCATCTTTTTGATGCTGAATTCGTTTAATGATATTAATGAATGTAGCATGTGTCATGACACGTTACTGATTGAGAGATGTGTCTTGTCGTCATCTCCCTTTAACCTTTTACTTACATGCACATTGTATTTTCTATTTAAAGTGTGTATATTGTTAGCACTTGTAGAATAGAATTGCACATGGCACAAAGCATGATAGACTTTCAGATGTCACCAGCTTGTATTTTATGTGGCACTTAAACAATATGTTCAATGTACAACACTAGAGGGTCAGTCATTTTTGCACATTATTAGAGCTATCTCCGATATTTGGTGAGAATATAATTAATGTTAATGCTCAAGAAGCCTGTGATATCATGTCAATTCCCTAGTAGAATTCCACGGCATTTAAAAGTGTCATGTTAAAAAAGTACTTGCTTAAAATGGAAATTGTCTTGAATGTAGTGTTTCTGTGAAAGTGGTTTTTAAATTTCTAATATGACTCCACCCCACCCACCCCAAACACAGAAGATGAATTGTAAATATTGATATTAGTTTAGCATAGATATTACTACCACAGTGGTTAAGCTGAGAACTAGTACTTTCCTGTTGCATATTGTCCTTAGATTTGTACCGCATTCATGTTCATAGTATGTTGTGTCTGATAGATTGGTGCTTTTCATATTATATCCGTGTGTAGAGAAAACTGTGATAGACTTGACTTTTCTTCAATATCTGCATGATTACCCAGCATGGTCGTCTGCTGAAATACTCACATGTTAAACTTAATACTTTTCAACATAATCATTCTTAACTCATTACGGAGGGCATGTTGTCTCGCAGCATACAGGCAACGCCTACAGGTATCTCTCTATCACAGTATTCTTGTATCATGCCGACCCATCGGGGGTGAACTAGTCCCATAAGGCCAGCATGATGCATGAATGTAACTGTGGGAAGATTCTCGCCAGGGCTGCTTGGAAGTATCGTGGGACACCGTTCACACTAGCATGTTTTCCTTAAAGAGTTAGCAATATTTTGTCAGTATGGATTTCCGTGCATTTTTCTCTTGTTGGTTTCACACATTCTGCATTCTGCTTGAGTATGCTTTTACTTTGTATTCTGCGAATATTTACTCTTGCATATGCCAAAAGAGCCAAATTTCATTTTGAAATAACCTCCGACGCTGATTTTATATTTGCATGGCCATTACGTTTTCACATGCATAATTGATGGTATTAATAAATGTGTTTTTGTTTTAATGTGTTTAGTGTTTCCTTGATGCCTTAGCAATGCAAAATGTTTGCCGTAAAATGCTAGTAGAGCTTTGAGATAGTCAGGGCCACTTTATTTGGGACTCTTTGACCAGGAGAGCTCCTGAAACGTTGATCCACATTTGATTGAACCACACACTGCTTAGTAAATGCTTTCAATTCTTGTGACACCACCAATACATTGATATTACTGCACATTTCTACCGCCGGGCTCCCTTGCGCTCTTACCTCTTGTCGTTGCTGACCCGGAACCCTCCATTTGTCACTTTAGGTCATTCGCACTCTGGATCCACCGCAGAATTCAAACTCAGCACCCGAAATATCTGGACTGCGAAATCAGCTCCAGGAGAAAGATAGGCTAATTGAGCATCTCGAGGTTAGTAGACACTGCGTGAACAATTCTGGAATGCCTTTTCTACTCACCCCCACCAATCCTTCCACTGATCCACCCTCTCCTGTGTGCTTTGTTTGGCTCCCCTACCTTGGTGTGTGTTCTTTCATGTGGTTCTAGTTTAGTTCTTTGATTTAATTATGTTATTGACCTATTGAAGATATGTTTTGCGCTAATGACTAATCGATGATTAATCTTTATAAAATGAGCACAAATCATGCACCTTGCATATTCAGATTGTAAATACAAAATCTAATCACTACCCCGGTAGTATCATTAGGCACATTAATAGCTGGGCTGAATGACCACCATACCACCAATAGATCTGACAAGAATCGAGTTTTAAGATAATTTCCTACACTGATGATGGAAATTTTGAATCGCATGGAAAATTTTATAAAGACTCGTACTCAATCCTCATGCGTGACCATTTTTTGTAACAATTTTTGACTGGTAAGTTAATCTCTTCTAAGTCATTTTTTGCTTAACATTTCCCCCAATAATGGCTATTGATAAAATCCACTATGATACTGAGTTAGTAACTTGTTGAACTATGTTACGTACTGGTATATGGTAAATTCCTCAAGAAGCTTGGTATTTAACACATCACTCATGGGGTCTCCATGTTACTGGTAATTGCCTGTCTTTATTTGTGCATTGACACATTTTCGATTAATTGCAAATGACTTTTGTTAAATTTGGATACTAGTTTCTTTCTCTTTGCTGTGTGCTGTAAAATCACGCTATGTTTTTTCAGCGTGATCATGAGAAAGCGAAAAATATCCGTGAACAGGAGGAGCGACTCATGGTTTCTGCCTGGTACAACCTTGTGAGTAACTCACCGCGTTACTTGTATAATGCACTTTGGTCTCATTAAAACACTCAACCTTTAGATCATTTAATTCACAGAGGTTTTCTAATTGACAAGCACAATTTCCTCTGTGTTAGTGCCTGAAAGGAACTACCGTAATCTCCCGTGTAGAAGACGCACTGCGCATATAAGACGCATCCCAAACTCAGCACATGCATTTTCGCATATAAGACGCACCTCTTAGGGGTGAATTTTGTAAATTCAGTACATTTCTAAAGTAAAATTACCTCTCATATAAGACGCACCCCCAATTTCAGTACATCCTATAAGACTCCCCAGCATTTTGTTTGGCGTAGAGGATGCATCTTATACGCGGGAGATTACGGTAAATCTTAAAAGATGCCGATACGTATTTCGCCTGAATATGACCTGAAAATATACTTTGTTAAAGTCTTGTGGCCACAAGTCAATTTCGTTAATTTACTCATTCTCTACTAATGATGCAGATTTGAATCACAAAAACAGGTGATGCAAATTTGCATCACCCAGCCAAAAATGGGTGTTAGAATTTTGCATCATTTTGAAAATCACAAGAAAGCATAGGGTAGATTAACCTAAAGATGGCCGTTCCTGTGCAGGTTTTCACTAAGGGATTTGTAGTAGCTAATAAGACTAAAAGCTCCTCAGGCTTCCCGAAGGTACTAAAGGAAAGATAATTGTTTGGGCTTTTATACATGTTACCTGTCTAAAATCCATGTGTATTTTTAATATGTTGTTTTGCAACATTTCTAAGAACATCCCAGTTGGTCCATTTTAACCTTGAGGCGTCCACTTGATACACACTCATTTAATGGAGTTATTTTGATCAAACCATCATTCCAAAAATTAAGAAGTGCCTTGCATGTACATATAATATAATGACATTGTTAAAGCTACTGCATGATTACGAAAATGTATGTTTTATAGTTGTTAAATTAGAATGATATTTTCAGACAATTTTATGTCTATGGATAATGTAAATTCCATCAAAATAGAGGTATTACCCCTAAATCTGTATTGCAGAGGCTTTCTGTCAGCTGGACAATAATAATCCATTCCGTAACTTTATTATCACACTCTCAGCATCAAATGGTTCCTCGACATAGTACTAACAGTAAGCAAAACTAATGTTTATAAATATCTCGGGGTTACCATTGAAAATGGATTCACCTTTAATGAACATTTCAATGACATGTGTAAGAAAATAAGACATAAACTGTGGTTGTTTAGGAGAATTCGCTCCTTTCTGGATATTGATATATAGCATTGCGTCTGTTTAAAACCATCTTGTTACCGTATTTTGATTATGGGTGCATTTTTCTGACTGCCCTTCCGGCAGCTTCTTTTTTAAAGTTACAAATATACTGTAATACAGCGCTTAGGATATGTTTTAAAATAAATGATCCGACCACATATCATGTTAAAGACTTGTACAAGCGTACCAACTTGTTACCTCTTGATCTGAGAAGAATCTACTTCCTATTATCTCTGTGTCATAGATTAGTATACGCTGGGAAAGTAGATATATTACCATCTACTGGTACAAGGGCCACTAGTGCCCCAGTGATAAAACTGCCAAGGCTTAAGCTCACCTCTTACATTAATGGACCTACTTATCAAGCTGCGTCTAGATGGAGCGTCTTAGACCCTAATCTCGGATGGACCACTGACAAAAGGAACTTTAATGTACAAGTCAGACGCAGGCTAGGTCGCCTCCTTTTAGATAAGTGGAGAAGAGATAATCCTTTTATTCTCTTTGAAGGAATAGATCTTGTTGGAGGACCCGCATGAGCCTACACCACATTGGTTGTTTTATCACATAAAATGTGTCATGAATATCAAGAATGCCTTTGATACACGAAAACTGATTCAATACATTATTTCTTTATTAATACACTGACTCAAGAAATGTTAATTATAATGTCACACCAATGTGCTACATACTGTATAAGATCGCTGGTGAAATACACGACACTAATATGGTAGGTTTCTACAGTGCGAGCACATATTATGAACTTCTCGACCATTGTATAGCCTTTATTTTGAATTCATGTCCAATTTTAGGACTATATTTCTCCATCTGTAACTCATTAATATATTACTTGGGTTTGTCTGTGCTCTGTTCCGTCCAGTCGTCACCTGTTATGTATAATGTTTACTGTATTAATACTTTTACATGTAACATTTTACTTATTTATTTTTACACTCTGTTGAAGCAATCATACAATATGTCTATGTTATGTGTGTGAATGATCATTAAGTTACTAGCTTCGCTCACCACTGGTTTTCATTGGGTCGAATAGTTAAACTGATCACTGTAACCCAGGACCAAATAAAACCGTTTCAAAAAAGTATTACAGTAAAGGTTGAAATGTATGAATAAGAGAATTATCCAGACAGAATTTCTACCCCAAACTACACTGGCCATGAATCTTGTGATGTAATCCTACACATTCAATGGTTTCTATTCAATTAAATACATAAATAACTCTGTAAGGAGTGGTTGTCTCAAGGTGAAATAGTGGACGTCTCAAGGTGAAATTGGTATGTTTAGGAAATAAGTCCTAAACAGAAATTATGTAACAATTCTCTGCTTATGTATCATTTAGCAATAATTTTTACCTATGGCTAGAGCCAAAATATAGTCATGTAAGCAGTTGTTATGTTCAAAATATGGAAGCAGAATTCTGATCAAATGGCCAGTTGGTCATGAGAAAGAGCAGTCAAACATGGGAACTTCAGTGTATTATACATTGACAATTATCGTAATCTCCTGCGTAGATGACGCGCTGCGCGTATAAGATGCACCCCAAACTTAGCACATGCATTTTCGCGTATAAGACGCACATTTTAAGGGTGATTTTTGTCAATCCAGTACTGTTCTATAGTAAAATAACCCCTCATATAAGACGCACACCCAACTTGAGAGAAAGCTATAAGACCCCCCAGCATTTTGTTTGGTGTAGAGGACGCGTCTTATACGCGGGAGATTATGGTACTTGGTGTATCCCAATACATCATTCCAGGGGGTACTATGACACCTCAATTTCAATAATATTAGGGTTTAGGTCCCACAGAATACAGGTAAAAGTGAGAAAAACTACCTGACAGGTGGACGACTCAAGGTATGTGGACGTCTTTAGGTTAATCTACCCTATGTGTGCAAATACCGGGTAGATAATATAAGTCCCTTTCAGACCAATCAATTCCCATCAATTCTCTGGGCTCAGACTACTATTATAAGGAAGTACCCCCACCCTCTAGGCACATGGCATCTTAGGATGCCAGTAGTTTGTGATGTAGCTGGGAGTTTTGGCCCGTAGGGAATGAGTTAATTATTGGTAATACAGATACCTATACATTTATAAAAAGATGTCACTCATACTAAAATCCATAACTTACAGAAAACCTGTCGTTTTGTACGTTATTAGGGCATGCAGCTTCACAGAAAGGCCTCAGAAGACAGGCTGGCACACAGTGGGGCTGGACAGTCGTTCCTGGCCAGACAACGTCAGGCACACACACGGCGCACCCAGTCCATGGCTTCACCACACGCAACAGGTGCAAGATGAGGGTGAGCGCTGCTGCCCACCGCCACCTCGGGCAGACTGCACACGGAGGCCCACTCCCATCCCCTCTCCTACCCTCCACCCTCTCTGGGGTGCAATATAATCACGGCAGGTCTCTGTGCAAATACTTGCCATGCAACTATTATTAAGTGGATATTCAGGATTGACACACTGTTTGTAGGAAAATTTACGATATTGGTGCAAACCCCTTTCACAGAGGTATTATCATGGGCTTGTGAGTAATCATGTAACAGCTATTTATAAGGAGGAAATTATATGGCATTGCAGCAAATGAAGCGTATCCTTGTCAATTACACTTCTATTTGCAAATATGGAAAGCAATATACCGATACTACCCCATGGTGAGGTTGTAAACAATGGCGGGAAGAGCATCGCGTATAGGCAGATAAGCAATGATCGTTATACTGACCATGATCCACAGCATGACTTTCAAAATCATGTATCACTGAACTTTGAGGACACTGAGCCTCAGAATGACACTCAGTATAAAAAGATTTTTTTCTTAGTTCTAATGCTTGGTTCTCAAAATCTGCTCAACTGTATTATGGCCCTCTAATCAACTGCGCAATTATGTTAATCGGATGGAAACTCTAGATATAGGTCATATCTATCATCCTCCAAATCTAATAAATATATCCATAGGAAACTGATGTTAACTTGACAAAGGAAAAGGCAAATTAAGTCGATTTATTGGTAATCTCAAAGTTACAATTTACAAATTTGTTATATATTCAATAATTGCTGTATATAGAAGTGTATATCGTCAACAGACGCCCAACCCCAAACTGAGAATCAGTATTTTCTGGAAATTTGTAGGTAATATATTTGAGGAATGGATATTCAGAACTTAGGAAGCAGGAGAGGATCCATTATACATATGTACAGATTGGTGGAAGGAACCCTAACAAATCATGAGAATGACATGGATGGTGAGCAACTGGAAATGATAAGAGGGTTAAGAATGTAATATATGAAGGTTATTTCTTTGATGAATGAAATCGTGAATATGGTATCGGGTTGAACTGTTCAACTTCAATCCATCAGGGACAGCCGAGATGTTTGTGGAAATGTTGAACTGAAAGAATCTTTATTTTTGTCATTGAATACAAAACTCTAAAATCTAAGCACTAAATAATCTAATGTATATTTAATAATTTTCTACCACAATGTAGCTTATGATAGTATCCTATGTAAACTGTTTCAGTTAACACATATATAGCAACTATGTAATGATTGTAGCTCTTCACTAGAACACTCGTTGAAGATATTGATGGGATAAATGTCAAATACTAGTAAGGTTCGGCCCCTAACTGCTGTTAGATGTACAGAAACAGATGTCATATTCTAAACAGTGCAATCGATGCTTCATTTCCATACCGTTTAGTCTCATTTCATAGTACAAATATGACTTATAAACAGTTAAGATTTGAGAAAAAAAAAAAAGAAGCAAAATACTTTTTAAGAAATAGGCTCAGAAAATTTTAGACTGTGAAATGTGATTAGTTTTCTTTCTTTTTTTTTTTTGTTAAATATCGGTATGACATATTAGACTTGGTATGATTCAGTCATCGAAAATGGATATCAGGTTGTCATTTTCCCTGTTATCACATGTCGTGTGACGAAAGGAACATGTTTTGGGAAGTTTTATTCTTAATGCTTTGTTACCAGTGGCATTTTCTTTCGTGTATTTATGAAATAAAACTGTAACAATTTTATCCTGTCTTGTTTATTCAGTCAGATCGACTGAAGTTTCTAAACATTGTCATTTTAGTAAGTCTAATTGAGTCAAGAGAACACGAGAGTTATTTAAATTAAGTTTATTTTGCTGATTAAGCACCCTGGGATAGCTGTAGGCCTTAAGAACATAGATTAATAGATCAGCTTCATGTAAAGTTTCTTCAAGTGGTTATCCCAGTCGTCAGTTTTAAGATCAAAGTCCTGAGGATCCACCATCTCTATCCATCTTGAGTAGGTCAGCTCTTCTTGCCTTTGCCTGGCTTCTCTGCGCCTACGATCCATTTCTTCTGGAGTAGGTATTTTTCTGGAACAATCAAATATAGATTTAATGTACCTACCCTCAACTAAATCTTGTTTGCAAGCCTCACATTGCCATGCTGAATGGAAGCGTTTCAAAATTCAATGAATGGAATTCAGGGCAACTTGCTGTTAAATCTAGGTCAATAAAGTGGCCGAAGCTGTAGGAAGCATACTTTATTTTCAAATTGAAGCATTTGAGGCAAAACTGTGAACCAGAAGAGGTTTCTCTGCATTCCATTACTCGACTTACCTACTAGGAGTTTCCCGATGTAGACAGTCTGATTACCCTGCACCATGACCTGGAGCCCCTTGTTGTTCCCGGGCAGTTCGCTCACCGATGTACTACAGGCCACACCCTTCTGTACCGTGTGGGCAAACTCCTGACAGTCTATGCCATATACCTCCAGGTTCTCAATTAGAGTGACCTACAATCAAAATAAGCTATCAATTAAAACTGGGTCACGATCAAGACGAGCTGCTAATCAACCTATCAACATCATTTTGCGGTACAAGACCTACTGTAAATTCCCACATATAAGTTTGGTACTGCTCCAAAGGAAGCTTATGGTTATGTGCCCAAAATCAAGTATTCTGCCAGCAAGTGGCCTCTCTGAAGCTTATCAACTTAAACATGATAACCCATTTTGCATGAACTCTATAATTCTGTAATAAAATAGGTACCTTTTTGTTTCCACTGCGCTGGGCTGTTTTGATGCTGACTGGTTCTAGTTTACCCTTCTTGATGACTGGTGGCTGACCGTTAAGCGCCATCCGGTGAGCAAGAGTCATCTTAGAGAGGCATCGAGTGGTCAGCTCGTCTATCCGTAGTACCTCAACGTACTCGCCCTTATTAACAACAGCATCATGAAGGGCTGGGTCCAACGTCACAAACCTATGTAGGCAATGCAGCACATAGGTACATATAATTGTGTAAGACTATTCAATGTAACAAGTGTAATAACACTCAAAACATTTTAATATCAATTAGTGCATGTTATTGCTCAAGAAAAAACTGAAAACAGAAGAAAACGGAAAGGATGCATATATATCAGACCAAGTGGAGTTCGCCAAATCATGGCAAATGCAATATATATGCATTCTATGTTATATAATACAGGGTTCATAAAACCTTTGACTTGAACTTTAGTTTGATTTGATTTTTCTCCTTTTTGCAGAGAACATATCGCTAAGATTTGAGAATGGTATCTGTGTAACAATAACAAAGAAAGTTTATTGACATATTTTTATACATACCCTTTGGACTTGTGACCTTCCAATTCGTTCTGCTGGGCATATTGTTTCAAAAAGTTGCGTACTTCAGCAGATGTTAGTGGAACACCTTTCCTGTAATTAAATATTCAACAGGTTAATTGACATGTATAAATTCTAATGACCCCCTCTCCCTTACGCGAATAAAGTCATATTTCTTGGTTTTGGAATAGATAACAAAGGCGTAGTATTAGAGGGTGCGATGCGGGAGCTCATACAAAAGGTCGTCATGCTGAGATTTTTTGGTTATTTTCCCATATCCAAGACTACATGTATTATTATTACAACTTTGCTACACAACTAAGGCCACTCCAAAAAGAAAACCATGGCACATAGGTTTCGATCTTTTCAACTGGTTATAAGAAAAAAATTCAAATTGAATCCTCCCTTGTCACTCTTTTCATCGCTTGGTGATGAGAAAGTTTTTTTGAGGCGCCTAAATTGAATGAGTGAGATTTTAAACACTCTGCACCCTTACAGACGCATTTTCGCTACACCCCATAGTCAGACCTCTGATATCCCATAATACCTTGCAGAGTCAGTTTCCGGTCTGCCTAGTGTACAGGCCTCACCCTAGAGGGCACCACTAGCACACATAGAGAAAGAGGGAGGTCAGAGACACCTATTGTTTGAAAATTAAACTATGCCAGACAGGAACCTGACTCCCAAAGGTGGGCGATAATACAGAATTGGCCAACCGGTGAAGACTCTATAGTAAGTACCGGTAGCAATAACTTACGCGAGGCCATATGGTTTGAAGATAGGTAGTGTGTTAGTGGTGACGATGTAGACTTCAGTGATAGAAGGTGGTACAAATGTGGGCGCTGCAGCCCCGTCCTCATCCTCCTTTACACCCGCCTTGGGGGCCAGGTCGATTGATGATGTGTCTAAACCTCGTAAACTATAGAAGATAATTATTATGTATGTATTGTAAACTAGGGTATTACACTATTTGTAAAATATCATTCAAATAGGTAGTATAAATAGTCAGATATGTACCATAAATTCTCTCGTATTAGCCGCACACTCGTATATAAGCTGCACCCCTGACATTGGGAGAAACTACAAGGGGACCATGGTTAGGAGATTATGTTAAGGATTCAATTGAAAATTTAGAATCTAAGATCTATGATCAAGAGGCCCGTGTTAAGGATGCAATTGAGAGGATTCAATTTAGGATCTGTCATCTATGATCAAGATATTAGGGTTTCATATTTAAATTTGACGATCAATTCTGAGTTTAATATCAATTCTAAAAGCAGTTAAATTGCAGTGCGTTTCCCGGATTAGAAATTTATCCCATATTTTCGGCAAAGTAAACACAGCAAAGCTGTAATGCCGTGCATATTCATATCATGTTCTAAGAAGTATAGAATTGATTTACAACATTTTTAATATGATAGTAGATCAAAATTTTCAGAACAAATATTATTTTAATACGGAATCTAAAAGCCCTTCATATGTTGTGTGTTTTGCAATTTATTAATCTATAACATACTTTCAGGAAAGTAAACACAGCAATGCTGTAATGCCGTGCATATTCCTATGATGATCCAAGGAAAAAAGATCATTATATATGAACTCTATGGCTTTTGGAATGGACCTATACTTAAATATATGCTCTGATTGTGGTGCTTCCTCGCTCTCCATGTAAAATCCTGCCCCATTGCTATAGTATGGAGTAAACCTATGCCTGGATTAAAATATGCAAATAAGGAATGTGTGTGAGGGTTGGGAGTAGTGTGGTGGTGGTATTGGTGGTGGTGGTGTCACAATGGTCACTAACATCCATCTGATAACTTTTGAAGATCAAAATTGACCATATATGGCCTGGATCCCTGTGATTCCTTAAACCAAGATGGCCGACACACAAGGAAAACAAAAGAATTAGGTAGTGGAGGTGTCCCAATGGTCACTAACATCCATCTGATAACTTTTGAAGATCAAAATTGACCATATATGGCCTGGATCCCTGTGATTCCTGAAACCAAGATGGCCGACACACAAGGAAAACAAAAGAATTAGGTAGTTGAGGTGTCCCAATGGTCACTAACATCTATCTGATAACTTTTGAAGATCAAAATTGACCACATATGACCTGGATCCCTGTGTTTCCTAAAACCAAGATGGCCAACACACATGGAAAACAATAAAATTGGGTAGTTGAGGTGTCCAAATGGTCACTAACCATAACTTTTGAAGATCAAAATTGACCATATATGACCTGGATCCCTGTGTTTCCTAAAACAAAGATGGCCGACACACATGGAAAACAACAAAATTGGGTAGTTGAGGTCCCCCAATGGTCACTAACATCCATCTGATAACTTTTGAAGATCGAAGTTGACCATATACGGCACATGGCTATTGTATTATTGACCAATGGGAGGCATCCCTGGCATATACTGCGGAGTCGGGGGCTGAAGGTGTTAGTCATAGTGCCGTCGGGGTCTAATGGCGGCCCCCAGCTGATAATGGATATGTGAGCTATATGGCCTGGATCCCTGTGTTTCCTAAAACAAAGATGGCGGACATATATGGAGAACAATAAAATTAGCTAGTTGAGGTGTCCCAATGGTCACTAACAGCCATCTGATAACTTTTGAAGATCAAAATTGACCACATATGACCTGGATCCCTGTGTTTCCGAAAACCAAGATGGCCAACACACATGGAAAACAATAAAATTAGGTACTTGAGGTGTCCCAATGGTCACTAACATCCATCTGATAACTTTTGAAGATCGAAGTTGACCATATATGGCCTGGATCCCTGTGTTTCCTAAAACAAAAATGGCCGACATATATGGAGAACAATAAAATTAGCTAGTTGAGGTGTCCCAATGGTCACTAACATCCATCTGATAACTTTTGAAGATTAAAATTGACAATATATGAGCTGGATCCCTGTGTTTCCTAAAACAAAGATGGCCGACACACATGGAAAACAATAAAATAGGCTAGTTGAGGGCTCCCAATGGTCACTAACATCCATCTGATAATTTTTGAAGATCAAAGTTGACCATATATGGCCTGGATCCCTGTGTTTTCTAAAACAAAGATAGCCGACACATATTGAAAAAAAAAGAAAAGAATTAGGTAGTTGAGGTCTTTCAATGGTCACTAACATCCATCTCATAACTTTTGAAGATCAAAATTGACCATATATGACCTGGATCCCTGTGATTCCTGAAACCAAGATGGCCGACACACATGGAAAACAACAAAATTGGGTAGTTGAGGTCCCCCAATGGTCACTAACATCCATCTCATAACTTTTGAAGATCGAAATTGACCATATATGGCCTGGATCCCTGTGTTTCCTAAAACAAAGATGGCCTACATATATGGAGAACAATAAAATTAGCTAGTTGAGGTGTCCCAATGGTCACTAACATCCATCTGATAACTTTTGAAGATTAAAATTGACAATATATGAGCTGGATCCCTGTGTTTCCTAAAACAAAGATGGCCGACACACATGGAAAACAATAAAATATGCTAGTTCAGGTCTCCCAATGGTCACTAACATCCATCTGATAATTTTTGAAGATCAAAGTTGACCATATATGGCCTGGATCCCTGTGTTTTCTAAAACAAAGATGGCCGACACATATGGAAAACAATAGAATTAGGTAGTTGAGGTCTTTCAATGGTCACTAATATCCATCTCATAACTTTTGAAGATCAAAATTGACCATATATGAGCTGGATCCCTGTGTTTCCGAAAACCAAGATGGCCGACACACATGGAAAACAATAAAATTAGGTACTTGAGGTGTCCCAATGGTCACCAACATCCATCTGATAACTTTTGAAGATTGAAGTTGACCATATATGGCCTGGATCCCTGTGTTTCCTAAAACAAAGAAGGCCGACACATATTGAAAAAAACAAAAGAATTAGGTAGTTGAGGTCTTTCAATGGTCACTAACATCCATCTCATAACTTTTGAAGATCAAAATTGACGATATATGACCTGGATCCCTGTGATTCCTGAAACCAAGATGGCCGACACTTATTGAAAAAAATAAAAAGAATTAGGTAGTTGAGGTCTTCAATGGTCACTAACATCCATCTCATAACTTTTGAAGATCAAAATTGACCATATATGACCTGGATCCCTGTGATTCCTGAAACCAAGATGGCCGACACACATGGAAAACAACAAAATTGGGTAGTTGAGGTTCCCCAATGGTCACTAACATCCATCTCATAACTTTTGAAGATCGAAATTGACCATGTATGGCCTGGATCCCTGTGGTTCCTAAAACAAAGATGGCCGACATATATGGAGAACAATAAAATTAGCTAGTTGAGGTGTCCCAATGGTCACTAACATCCATCTGATAACTTTTGAAGATTAAAATTGACAATATATGAGCTGGATCCCTGTGTTTCCTAAAACAAAGATGGCCGACACACATGGAAAACAATAAAATAGGCTAGTTTAGATCTCCCAATGGTCACTAACATCCATCTGATAATTTTTGAAGATCAAAGTTGACCATATATGGCCTGGATCCCTGTGTTCTCTAAAACAAAGATGGCCAACACATATTGAAAAAAATAGAATTAGGTAGTTCAGGTCTTTCAATGGTCACTAACATCCATCTTATAACTTTTGAAGATCAAAATTGACCATATATGACCTGGATCCCTGTGTTTCCTAAAACAAAGATGGCCGACACACATGGAAAACAATAAAATAGGCTAGTTGAGGTCTCCCAATGGTCACTAACATCCATCTGATAACTTTTGAAGATCAAAATTGACCATATATGACCTGGATCCCTGTGATTCCTGAAACCAAGATGGCCGACACACATAGAAAACAACAAAATTGGGTAGTTGAGGTCCCCCAATGGTCACTAACATCCATCTCATAACTTTTGAAGATCAAAATTGACCATATATGACCTGGATCCCTGTGATTCCTGAAACCAAGATGGCCGACACACATGGAAAACAACAAAATTGGGTAGTTCAGGTTCCCCAATGGTCACTAACATCCATCTCATAACTTTTGAAGATCGAAATTGACCATATATATGGCCTGGATCCCTGTGTTTCCTAAAACAAAAATGGCCGACATATATGGAGAACAATAAAATTAGCTAGTTGAGGTGTCCCAATGGTCACTAACATCCATCTGATAACTTTTGAAGATTAAAATTGACAATATATGAGCTGGATCCCTGTGTTTCCTAAAACAAAGATGGCCGACACACATGGAAAACAATAAAATAGGCTAGTTTAGGTCTCCCAATGGTCACTAACATCCATCTGATAATTTTTGAAGATCAAAATTGACTATGTATGGCCTGGATCCCTGTGTATCCTAAAACAAAGATGGCCGACACATATGGAAAACAATAGAATTAGGTAGTTGAGGTCTTTCAATGGTCACTAATATCCATCTGATAACATTTGAAGATCAAAATTGACCACAAATGACCTGGATCCCTGTGTTTCCTAAAACCAAGATGGCTGACACACATGGCAAACAATAAAATTGGGTAGTTGAGGTGTCCCAATGGTCACTAACATCCATCTGATAACTTTTTAAGATCAAAATTGACCATATATGGCCTGGATCCCTGTGTTTCCAAAAACCAAGATGGCCGACACACATGGAAAACGGTCCCAAGACTCCAAATAATCCAATGCCACGCCACTTAAAACTCCTAAAAAAGTGCATCATACTTATGTGTACATGTATACATAAATATACATGTAGGTGGCCTTTAGTGGGTTAATAGTCAGTGGTGCTGAGAAATGCACCACCAGCAGAAGAGAACCACATGGTGCTGGGGGAGGTGGTGGCAGGCAGGTATGGGGCCACCACAGGAGCACAGCCACCACCACTATTCAGAGGTGGGTGTGTGGGGGGGGGGGGGTATATATACTATATACTATGGCTCTGCCTGAGGTGTCCAGGGCTACCACCACTCTGTCCCCAGGGTCTACAATAACAGGTCCACCAACACCACCACTGCCACCACTTCTATGCTTGACTGATTTGCAGATTTTAATCCAGGTATAGGCATACTCAATACTGTACCTATGACAGGATTATACATGGAGAGCGAGGAAGCACCACTATGAGAGCTTGTATTTAAGAATGGGTCCCCTCCTATAGCCGTTCATTCCTAAGAATGAACGGCAATAAGGCACACCCAAGGCTTGAAATTGGAAATTCAGGACTGTTTTATGAACTCAAATACCCTCATATAAGCCGCGCCCAGATTTTGGGAGAAGCTATAAGCTGCAACAAGCATCTCTGTTCCAAAAGCCGTGGCTTATACAAGCAAATTTACGGTAGTTAACATCACGGAACATTACTATCAGAGTTACACTCTTTTACAATTACTGCTTTTTTTTCAACACAACTCTATCTACTGTGGACATCTGTTTCAGTGGGTAAAAGACCTTGCAAAAATGAATGAAAGACACTGAATCATATATTTTGAACATGTAGATGGTACTTACTCTAGATGTGTCTTATCAAACTCTGTAATACTCTCTACGTCCTTTTGTTGCTTGAGTGTCACTAATCCTCGCTTCTTCATTTCATTTAGAAATTTGGAAAGCTGCAATAAAAGGAAGAGGCGGATGGTATTACATATTAAAAGATATATCCATCTGATTACAATGGGACGTAAATATAAACTGAATGAATTTCATTTAATAAGTAGTGTACTGTAGTTACTTTGCGCACAGTAAACTTAACTACAGGCTTACCTTCTTATAACTTGATTTCTTAATATCCAACGTTTTACCCTCAGGCCTACATCCGAAAATATGAAAAGAAAAGGGAAACAACATTCAGTCATGTTACGGTTCAATATCAATTACCATAAAACCTCTCACATAATACATGAACCCCAGGTGGAAGTACTACTTCAGTTACTGCCTGATTAGCATACATATTCACTTACTACCAGGACGTCTAAAATGTTTGAATGCTAATGATGCTTTGGTATCTTACGTGGTCTTATCCAGGAGCAATTTTCTTTTATCAATACCTATATGACTTTCGTATGCGGTCACACAAGCTACACAGTATTGCAATATTAACAAGTTTCATTGAAAGCACCTCCATATGTATGTAATTGACGCCCATCTGAATATGCAACTACCGGTAACTATTTCCAGGATATTCCCACAGCTGGTATGTCTACAGTTCAGCTTACCGACAGGGCAACATGTGGTTTCTATAGAAGTTGCTGGTTAGGATGGGTAGGTCGGACTTCTTAAGGCTGACTTTTAAGGCACACATGAAGCACCACTCTAACAACTCGTCCATTTGTTCTGCAAGGGAATTAATCATGAAAATGAAAACATTTGGCCACACCAAAAAATTAAGTTGGTGTACGGATTTTGATTTTGAAAAAATGGTGTGAGCGAGCGAAATTTTTTTTTTTTTAAGAATTTTTCGGTGTCCAATGGATTCCTTGCTGGGAAATTGAGGCGAGCGAACAAATTTATTTTTTTTTTAAATTTTGCCAAACATCACAAAGAGAAAACTTGTAGAAACTGAAGCGAGCGAAATCCGTAGACAAGATTTTTTTTTCAGAGAAAAAAAAAAAAATTGTATTTCTGAAAATAGGGAGAGGGCGATCCGTAGACCAACTTTTTTTGGTGTGGCCTTTGTAAGAGACCGAAGCTGAATAGGCAAGACAGAAATCTATGCGTTGATTGGACATATTACATAGAAGCTGTAGCAACGAGGGCATAAGCAGGGCAATTATTTATGGGTTATGTATGAGGCTTTTTATGTTTTTATTCACCCCTCCCTGGCCTGTATATTTTCTATAAGGAAAACAGGGATATGGTGGTCTCTAATAATTCTACATGTTTACCCTGAGGACTCCTTGTATCCTGTTCTTCACCTTCTGTCCCTTCTTCTAACACCAAACCATCAATATTTGGCAGTGTTTCTGTCACACTGTTATTTGTAGCTTGTACATCAGCAGCTGCCTCCTTAGTGTCTGGTAAGATAGCTTCTATTCCGTTCTCATTCTGCATCACTGCCTCAGCCTCACCCTCTTGTACAGCTTCTGGGTCTGCTGGTTCATCCACTATTGTGAAAGGATCTTCTAGTACAGGTGGCCCTGACCTATCACCAAACTCCCTTTAATAAGAACGGAAAAGGAAACAACAACGTTACAAGTAAAATACACTTTTGGTATAATGCACCCACTATGATGAGTTCATCTGGGGATATTATTTGTGCAACCATGTATGCAAACTCGCGCTATGAAAAAAAAAACACACAAAAAAAAACTGTGCCTTTGACTAAGACACACACACCCAATATAAGTGAAAACAAATTCTCATTTGATTTGGACGAATCAGACAAAAAAAAGACAAGTGTGGGTCAGCGGCGGGAAAAAACACACACACACACAAAAAAACAACAACACAGTGACACACAAAGAAAATGAGGACTTTGTTTGTATATGTGTAAACACAAATAGAAACTACCAGTAGCTCTTAGAAGATAAGAATACTAATTGGGGTACTGGTAAATATCCCGAGGATTGTGTATTCACGTATCCTGTTCAATTTACTTATTAAGTAGAATATAAGAAGAATAAAAAGACAAAAATAAACTTACCACATATGGTCCCCACAATAATGAACAATGATAACTCCTTTCCCCTTCATGCCTGCATCTTGAATCATCTCTCGGGATGACATAGTTGTGTAGCCCACTGCCATTGGAGCACTGAAGGGTGACACGTAGCATGATCAAACATCTTCGTAGCAGGATAGAATCAATATACCGGTAATCATGGATATTAAGAGTTCATGGGTTGTGTATATCTCTCTACTGATAATTCCAATAGGATCCTATCTTTTATGCCTGGATAGTTCTAAAGAGTAAATGTATGATATACACATGTGCAAAACATGTACATGTATTACAAACGTCGGTGTGTGAAGCTAATAATTTTTTGCACTTACTTATTTCCTATGAGTTTAATCGAACATGTCGTTGATTTGGGAAGGTTTCCTAGGCTGTGTACAGATATTTCTCCTTGAACGCATATACCAGGCATCATCAGATCTACGAGGAAAACGATTAAACTTGCATTCCATATAAAAATGTAAGATATAAATGAATTGATGTAAGAATAGTACATGTGTTGGGAACACGGATAGGCATTGTTCTGAACCAATTAAAAAGGTAGACAGTCTCAGTATTACCGTAATCTCCCGCGTATAAGACGCGTTCTCGACGCCAAACAAATGCCTGGTGCGTCTTATAGGATTTTTCAAGTTGGGTGTGCGTCTTATACGAGGGGTAATTTTACTATAGAACAGTACTGGATTGACAAAAATCACCACTAAGGGGTGCGTCTTATACGCGAAAATGCATGTCCTGAGTTTGGGGTGCGTCATATACGCGCAGCGCGTCTTCTACGCGGGAGATTACGGTAATAAACTTCACCTTCCGCTGTGGTAAATACAGCTGTAACTAAATAATAATGTGTGTTTTCCTTTCTTACCTGCACCGCCTTGGATCTTTGGGAAAACTTGTGGCCATGTCCGAAATGCAGGTATCAAATCAGGATATTTCCATAGTAAATAAACTGAAAAGGAAGCCAAAATTTCTATCAAATACAAATTACCGATCGTACAGATCGGAGTCATTGGTTACCCAGAAAGATAGGGAATTATCATTAATTTAGTTGTGGTCATATCGAGTAATTTAGAACCCGGTGCAATGGATTTCAATGGAATTTAGCTTTGGATTTAGGAACGGTTTGGATTATACATATCATCATACCGTTGTAGGGTTTGATCTTTAAAGCAGGCTCTTGCTTTGGCAGCTACCGCTTGAGTAAAATTTTCCAGTGAAAATTCCCCCATGACATCATAGTGGCAGTAGCAATTGATACCAGACCAATCACAAGTATAAACCAAGGTCTAAACCAAGCTATTAGAGTTCAAGCTTTTTCTCTTATTTTAGATTGGTTACATCTTACAGCAACATTGGTCACGTAGACCGTAGAATGCAGTTCAAATTCATGGGGCCTATGACACATTTTCAGACCCAAATATGGTGATGTGAAACTCTACTTACCAGTTGGGTACACTATTCTATCCACATCAAAGAATATTGGATTCTTTTGTAAGCAATATACTAATATCGTCTCTCCATTATGACAATGGACCTTTGTTGTGGTCATTTCTTCTTTGTTCGGCACTAGCTCAGTCAACTGGTCCTTTGATATACTTGGATATAAGGTTGCAAGTTCTGACCGGAGCTTTTTCCTGGAAATGCAGATGAAGACACATTCAAAGTTATTCTAAAAATGATCTATAACTATAAATTGATTCTTATATCCATAGGGTTTATTGAGGGAGGGTTTATAACCTTAGGTCGTTAAACTTATATCACAAAATACCACAATATAGTCAAGATGGAAGAATTTGGCAAGGCCATGAGGAGTATGATTGATTAAACTGTGTGGGAAACGGGGTCATAACTTTCTTATACAATGTAAAATCTTTAATCTCATAGATATCAGGTTCTTGGACCACTTCGGGGTGCATAGCCCCTAGGTCTCATGGCCCCCACCCAAATAGCCCACTGCCACTGTTGTTATGGGTTGGTACTGGCCTGGTACAGGATGGTATTTTGATAGGTATGGTAGGTATGGGTTCTACGGCCTGAAACAGGATGGTATTTGGTATATGGGGGTAGGTATGGATAAGTATGTGGACAAAAAGGTAGGTATGGTGACGTTCTGGTAGGTGCGGTGACTTATTATGAGGGCCATACATCTGTTGGGCAAGATGACAGGAGGGCCACGGGAGTGGGGGCCATGGGTGTGGTGGCCATGAGACCTGGGGGCCACCAACCCTAATTTCTTCTTGGACAGAGGGCTTGAAATGCGTCTTCCTTGGTAGTTCCTCCACTGAGAGTCTCACATGCAGAAGTCTATGCTTCATATAAGGCTAAGGGAGTGGTCATTAGATACCTAAGTTGCAATCCCACCTGGGCTCCAACTGGGTCCCAGCCGGGCTAGCCCACTTGGCTCCATGTGGTCAGCCTGACTGGTGCCGTCAATTTTGGACACTGGGCATTTGTCGGGGCCTAGACAACTAAGGCCAGACCAAATAAATTAGTTGGTCTATGGATTTCGCGCAATATATTTTCAGAAATGGATTTTTTTTTTTTTTTTTGAAAATTATTTTGGCTATGGATTGCGCCCGCATCATTTTCTGAAAAATTCCGATTTTTTTTTTAACCATAGGCCTACTGACTCTACCAATAAAGGTAGAGAAAGGGCAGACCACTCGTAGGAAAGAGCTGTGTCTGCAGTGTTGTCGAAATGTAGAATCTAAATGGCTGGCATAGGGCCTTGGGACGCAGGCCAGACTGGCCTGGCATGATCTCGGCTTTCTAATGCTGAAAGAATTTTTCAAATTGTCAATTAGAAGCAAAGATATGGATGAGACTACCGTAAACTCCCGCGTATAAGGCGCGTCTTATACGTGAATCAGAGCCCCCCTGCACCTTATAGAACCAGCCCAAAGTCAGGGTGCGTCTTATAGGCGAGGCATTCCTACTATAGAACAGTACTAAACCCTCACAAATCAAGCCCCATGTGCACCTTATAGCATTCTCCTGAACTCAGGGTGCGCCTTATACATGAGATGCGCCTTATACGCAGGAGATCACGGTATCTCCAATGAATTTTTTACCAGAACCAAATATATCAATTGTCATTTGGCCTGCCTAAGAAGGAAATGGCCTGCGTAAGATTTGGAGATGCAGGCCAAGGTGGCCTGTGTCAAGAAAAAGTTTTCAGCAACATTGCTTTTTATTGATTATTATAGAAAAAACACCGAAAATAAACTTCCGCAAGAAATAGGTTATTGAAAAAAAACGCCCTCTCCATATCTGTGATGTGCAGAATCCATTGACAATAGACATGCATTGAGAAGAATAAACTTCCGCAAGAAATAGGTTATTGAAAAAAAAAACGCCCTCTCCATATCTGTGATGTGCAGAATCCATTGACAATAGACATGCATTGAGAAGAATTCTCATGGCCTATACAGAGGCCATCTTGTGTCAGAATTCTTAATCACACATTATTCTTGCCCACCTATAGCCATGGAAAGCCCAACTGAGATTTTTCAACTAAATCACCAATAATACAAAGATTTAACGTGTGATATATATCACATATGGCCCAGGGTCTACTACCATAAAAACCCTTTATCAACCCTGTATGGTCACAGGAATCAGCATTTGCAAAATATTGACTAATTACTTACAAATAGAGACTATTATCTATACATGTACTGACACCAGTCTGGCATAATCTTCTCTTACTAAACCCCTTGGACCGCTGGCCCCCTGGTGTGCTGGGCCCCGGACACTTGGCCCCCAGACACTTGGCCCCTGGACACCTGGCCCCTGGACACCTAGCCCCTGGACACCTGGCCCCCTGGAAACCTGCCCCCCTGGACACCTAGCCCAGGGATATTGCCAGGGCCGCGCCCTGCGCCATACACGCATTTATATCTAAAATGGCGCATTAAATGGCCATTTCTGTGCCCATTTGCGCATCATTGGAAGTGCAGATATAGGGCTTTCAACAACTGAAAGAATTTTTCAAAAATTCCTATTAGAACCAGAGTTATTGAACAAAATGTCCGATGGTATGATGAAAGGTAGGTTTCAGTTCCAAGTAAACTATTCATAGATAAAAACATGTTCGCCTTATCAAATCTACTGTTAGTTAGGGTAGGCCATAGATCTAGCTCAACATTGCATATGGTCAGAGTGTAGGCTACTAGTGTAACTACCATAAATTATCTCACTGGCACCCTTGTATAAGCTGCATGCACCCTGAGTTTAAGAGGAGACTGGGTCTTGAAAATTGGCATTTTAGTACTGTTCCATGCTGTCTAAACGGTATAAGCCGCACCCTGAGTACAGGAGCCTGAGCAGGACCTCACAAACTGCATATTTAATTGGTTTCTTGTATAACTGTATTGCACCCAATCTCAAACTTAGTTATTGTTTATGACCTTCGGATATACAGGTCTTTAAATGGGTTTGGGAAATTCCCTGGTAAAACGTCAGGTTTTAGATAAGACTAAATCAGTAAATTGATTTTTTTTTTGCCAGTCAGTCACATTTAAAATAGCATCCTAAATTAGTTCAGTCATATCATCCATCTTAGAGAGCCAATGTACATGTGCCTCTAACTATAGATGTACTTAACATTAGAATATTTGAGAATAAATTATAAGATTCACATCAAAGTCGTCATAGTCTTTGTCAGAAAAATCAATATAACCAGAATTTCTAAAGAAAAGATGGTAAAGTAAGTTGGATACGCCAATCTAAATGCTGGAAGCTGCCACCAGCTGATGCAAGTAGTTACCCAAGCTTTAATATGTAAGTGAATGCAAACGACTCTCATTAAATGTTCACTTGTCTAGTCTCACTCAAGGCCCATTATCTCTATAAATGGTGCATTAATCTCCCCAGAAGTGCGCCATTGGCTCATTGCAACAAATGCTGGCAATATCCCTGCTAGCCTCCACAGAAAACTTTATCCTTAGCATGCTTAGTTTATCGCTCAGTCCCCAATGTGTTATGTGTATAGCTTGGATACTGTAAACATTGCCGGCTGAAAAAAAGTGTCTCACTTGGTGATTACCCATAGGACTCCATGTGCTAATTTCATCGCCAAAATCTATCTGACCCATAGACCCATTGGTTAAAGAACTTGTAGTCAGTATAGCTCCCAAAAGCATGGCTTAAGTACAGCAGCTTTTTTCGTAGAGAAAGACATCACTCACCATAAAGGACAAAATGTTGTCTGATAGATGAGATTTGAAACTTTCCTTTGGCTTTTGAAAAATGTGTAAACTAACAGTATATCACTGAATGATTACACCCTAAAGTTGGTGATTACAAATTTGTGGATCTGACTGAAAACCCAGCTCCAATAGCCCAGGGGATACCCTGGGCCAATTACTTCATATTCATTGAGGGTATGAGTTAGAAAGGAAAACAAATAACTTAAAACCATTTTGTTGAAAATTAATTTAGTGCGGATGCACACAAAATTTTACGCCCCCCCCCCCTCGAAGGCAGTTGAATTTTTTTTTGCCCCCGGCACCCCCCCACATGCCATAGCCGAGATGTCAGTTGGGTGTTGGTCCAACCTCTGAATTTTTTAGGGCCCTTGAAAACTTCACAAAAAAGATTTCTCAACATATGAAACTGCACTAAAGTATCAATTTAAGCAGATACTTTCATAGCTTAGAAAACTAAACTCTCATCTCCGTACCTCAGGCTCTGTCTCATGTAGGTACGGAGATGAGAGTTCAGTTTTCTAAGGGAGTGATCATTTTTTTAACAACGGGGGGGGGGGGGGATGGTGGGTTTGCGCGTAGATGCGTGAAAAAAATATCGCCCCCCCCCTCTTGATGAGTCAAAATTTTTTTGACCACCCCATTAGCCATGATCAGGGGCCGCAGGCATAGGTCAGTTGTATCTGAAAGCTCCCCAGCCGGGAGGGTGATGCAGGCCGAGGCAGTGGGGCTCTAAACCTCTGGGTACGAGAGAATGAGTAAGAAGTTTCTCAAAGTAACAATATCATTCAAAAGTTAGAAGAAAGATTTACAGAAAATCTAAAACAAATGATAATTTTTCAAACTTAAAGAAATGTAGAAAATATTTAGGGAGTGATCATTTTTTAACAACAGGGGGGTGGTGGGTTTGAGGGGGGGGTCAGAATTTTTTCGACCCCTTGACCAGGGGGTCAAAATAATTTCACCTGTTTATAGCGAAAAAGCCCGCGTGTTACTATACATTAAAAGGGGTGAGTTCGCACATGATTTTCAGCCCCTGATGGGGGGGGGGGCAAAAAAATTTTGACCCATCAAGAGGGGGGGCCGATATTTTTTTCGCGCGTCCATGCGCAAACCCACCAGCCCCCCCCCTGTTGTTAAAAAATGATCACTCCCTTAGTAATAGAATTACCTCTTTAAGAAAATTAGGGGACAGAAGTAGGAGGCCTCAATTGGACCGTTATCTTATCTCAGATCTTCTCAAAACTACTCCCGACTGACCACTAACTGGGCCAAAAATCGTGTGCAAACGCGCCCTTTGAACCTATAGTAACGTGCAGGTTTTTCGCTGAAAACAGGTGAAATTATTTTGACCCCCCTGGTCAAGACAAGGGGTCGAAAATATTCCGACCCCCCCCCTGAAACCCACCAGCCCCCCCCCCCCCCCCAGTTGTTAAAAAATGATCACTCCCTAAGCTAATACTTTCAGCCTCAGGGACTTCTGAATTTCTGAGGGTCTGACATCTCTGCCGGAGGCGCAGAGAATTTACGCGGCCCTCTTTGATCTAAACTAAAGTAGCAGGGTATAGAGTCTAGACACAACCATTGGACATATGCAGGGTCCAACAATTTATATATGGAACGAAAGAGCTTGAAATTTGCAACTGATAGCTTTTTGAATCGAGTTGATACTTCTCCTAGTAACATTTTTGTGCCACTTTGAAAATTGGAAAAGCAAAATTCTTTCTGTCATTTCTATGAAGTATTTTAGCTGAGATGATTCCAACAATAAAACATGTGCTGCAAGGAGAGCAAGCAGACATGGTTCTACTTAATCAATGATAACTTCTGATGGGGTGGGTCAATATACTAGCTATTTTCACTAGCTTGTAGCTAAATAATTGGAGAATAATATATATTGGTGTCATCTTATTAGTATGAGGGTAAGCAATTCAAATTTCAAGTGAAAATCAGAAATTTATTTATCATTTCTTGAAAATTTTTCTTGACACCTTTAGGAGATTTAAAATCGCCAAAAATCGCTGCTGTTTTTCTCCATAAATCCAAGTGATTCTGACTCAAAAATCAATTGAGAAGGGCCCAGTAGGTTTGTCCTGCTTGGCAAAAAACACTATTTTTATGGGGTATTTGGCCTAAACTTAGGGAGTGATCATTTTTTAACAACGGGGGGGGGGGGGGGGGCAGGGGGGCGGTGGGTTTGAGGGGGGGGTCAGAATTTTTTCAACCCCTTGACCGGGGGGGGTCAGAATTTTTTCAATACCTCTGATGGGGGGGGGGTCAAAATAATTTCACCTGTTTTCAGTGGAAAACCCTGTGCATTACTATAGGCTAAAAGGGGACGTTCGCACGCGATTTTTGTCCCTTATGGGGGGGGTCGAAAAAATTTTACCCCCTCGAGAGGAGGGGGTCAAAATTTTTTTCACGCGTCCGCGCGCAAACCCACCAGCCCCCCCGTTCTTAAAAAATGTTCACTCCCTTAAACTTTAAAGAAACTAAAGCTTACCCAACTTCTCTCAGTCTCATTTGGCATTCAGATGTATACATGGATCATAGGAACATGCTAGCGGGATAGAATACTATTCTGCCTTCAATTTGGTGTCGATTTGATGTAATTCTGTCCAATAGAACCCTCAGAATCGAATAAGCAATACCAGGTGTTTAGCACTGTGACACTGAGTGACTGACAGGGTAGGCACTGAAATACCTCCACTGCATGAGTCTGCTGCAGGAGAGGTGTGAAACTGTGATAAAGCTGAAACTGGGTAGTGTTAAACTCTACTTTCTTTGCAAGCTTATTCTGAAGCTATTTACTGGAGGATCTTTACAAACAAGAGCTCATTTTAACAAGCTTGGCTAGACCTTTAAAATGATTATTTTTTGTACAAAGTTGAATACAGGGAATTTTGCCTTTGACCCCATTGAAGTTCAACCAAAAGTTTAGAACCATTTTATGATGAGAAGATCATTGAGCACCTAAAAATAAATGGTTCCCACCTGTTCTATGGTTAAAGATGATCTAGAAAATATCTTCATTTTCTTTTTCTAAGGGGCTGCAGTATGTTTTACAGATCCTGCAAATTTTTTGGGCAAGATTATCTCTGGACACTTATCCCAACCTCCCCAATGTTGGGCACTTATTTATCAATTAAAACCTAATTGTATGTATTTTATATGATGGGAAATTGATAGCTATGATAAAAATAAGTGGTTTTGCTTTTTAAATGAAGTTATTATGTCAATTTAAATGGAAGTTATGATCATTCAAACATCCTGAGTCAAAGACAATATATTCTGCCGTGGTTTTGTCAGAGCGCACAGTTCAAGGGAAAAGATGACATCAAACATTTGATTTACATTGTTTGATTACGATAAAATGTATCATTATTTACATTCTTGAGGGTATATCTTAAAAGAAAATTGCCCAAAATAATCATTTTAGTGATCTAGTGTACCTTGGATTCATCTTGCTTGATCACAAAATTAGATCCAAATTAAACTCTTAACTATGGCAGAATTCTGGGTCTGATTTGGTACCTTTGACCGGTCGTAATTCCACTTACAATTGGCATAGAGACTTCATTTAAAAAGCAAATACACTTCTTTTCTCAAAATCCATCCATTGATCATTAGATAGGTTTAATGGGATAAAGTCTTGAAATATTAGGTAAGTGCCTAGACAGGGTCAGGGTCGAGTGTTCAGCTGTATTTGGCCGTCATCGCTAGTATCCAGAAAATCAATGAAACAGATGGTCTAAGACCGTCTTGTATTTCTTGATAGGATAAGTATTATGCATTTACCTGTCTGAACCTTTGATGGCATTTTGTGTCTTTACACGAAAGGGTTTAGTAAACATTTTGATGTCTATCTTTTTTTTTCCTGCAGACAGCTTTTGCACACTTTTCGCCGGTTCTCAGACTACAACGAGCACCTGCTGAATACAAGCAAATAACATTTACTTCTCGCATAAAACGCTAGATGGCAGTACTAAATTATATGATCAAGCCAATCAAAACATCTCTTATATCGTATGGACGTATGGGCCAATGAAATGAACGCTTTTAAGACGTCTAAGGCTGCGTTTCCTTGACAACCCGCCATATGTTTGAGGGCGCTGCTATCGGTCAGCGATGAACGCACGTCTGGGAGAGTGAATTTAGAAAAATTAAGACAAAATGACGGATATATTGTGTAACTGGCTCAACGACGAGGTAAAACTATCTCGAAGAGTTGGTAAGTTTACATGTTTGTAGCGACCATACCTCTGAAATCTCTTATATCACCGTTCACAGACGGCAACTTGTGGCCCAAGTGGCATCACAAATTGTATTACAATTTGTAATGTAAACAACGACGTTTGATGATGAACTGAAGTGTTGTCAGATAGTTCCGATTGTATAAACCCAGTCACTTTGATATGTTGAGTGGTGACTCAATAACGCGCCCATCGATACCTATTCCTATAGCGATTACTGAGTTGAAAAGTTCAACAACTGTCAGAGACAGAGGTCAACATTTAATATAATTATTGGTCTCTTGAGGAGGGTGGTCTCTTGAGGGAAGGGGGTGTAAAAAAAAAAAAAAAATACCCTCTTTTTAGCAAAAAAAAAAAGCCTGTGCGCTACTATAGATTAAAGAGGGGCTCGAAAATTCTGCGCGCCTCTGATGCTGAGGGGCGCAAAAAAAAAATGACTGCTGTTGAGGAGGGTGTAAAAAATGTTTGACTTTGACAAGTTTGAGCATCTGCGCGAAAATCCACCCCCTCCCCCCCCCCCGTTGATAAATAATGACCACTCCCGTAGGGTAGGTAAAGGGTTCACCATAGAACCCTCCTGGAGGACCCAGATTAAGGATTAGTTCTCACCCTCTTACTATCTCTATGACTTCAAGTATGAGTCTATCTTGCACAGATAGTCTGTGAGATGCTAAAGTCCTTAACATAAAATTTATGATAAGACAAAAGTTATTGTTTGTTTCAGGTAATCAAAACCTACCTAGTAAAACAGGGCTGAACCCAGGTTTTTTTCCCTTAAATTTTTAAGAAATTATATAGGCCCTATAGCCTATGTTTTTTGGTTTTCTCCTAATGAATTTAATCCTCACTGAGTCATCGCGAGTCACAGTAAATGATTGTGAGTAATTATAGCAGTTGAAATAAAGAAAAGAAATTTGACATACCCTATCTATTTTTTTTTTTTCAGATGCCAACAACTTTGCACGTGAATTTAGCAGTGGGTACTTGGTTGCCGAAGTCTTACAGAAATATGATCTTCAGGATGATTTTGATCAGTTTTCCCAGAACAAGTAAGTGAAACAATGATATACCCAGAATTTGGACAGGGAGCTGGGAGAAGCATCTAGATGAATTACATGTACAAGTGAATCATATCCCATTGTATCTTATTATGAATCACATTTTTTTTCCATGACTACCGACGTTCCTACGGCTAAAAAGGTTACCTAGAAAACGTGACCTCGTTATACCAGGCGACTTTCACGAAAAAGGTCAAATCTCTGGCAAAAGGGATTGATTTATGTTTTGCCTTCATATATGTAAAGATATAGGCCATAATAAAGCACATGTGAAAGCATGTTCCTGTCTTTTTGATGTTTAGAGAAATATTAACGATTACATTTTCTGGCCCAAAATAGAGACCGTTCCTACTTATTTTTTTTACAGTGTAGACGCTAAACTTACGTGTACTGCATGAAAACGGTTGAGAGTTGATCGCTATCTTAAGTTTCTCCTGTTTCCTTAATAGTTTGACATGTTGGATGCCTTATTTATTTCCACTTCAATAAATTATTTAAGGTAGTTATTGATTGAGAAAGAAACGCGCAGCTGCCGTAGTTGGTCTAAAACATGCCATTTGCACTGCTGTAGTTGTTTTCATAACGTCCCTGTAGGTGGCACTGCTAATTTGCGGCGCATGCATGACAAGACCTATTTTCTGGGTCGTCACGCATGCACCGCAAATTTCGAGAGTAAACAAGCGCACATGGTGGCCTGATCCTCTTTGTTCGCGTGGACATGTCCACCTGGTGTCTGTCCATATGTCTGCCCACCTGTCCAAGTCCCTCACTGGCATGACCCCCCCCCCCTAAAAAAAAACCCTTATTCAACCTCTTCCTGCCTTAAACATAGCCTTTTTTTGCCAGTTGAGTGCAAAATAGATAGCTTTTGGCTGAAGGTAGTGTGCATCCACACTGTGGTAAGTGCACAGGTGGACCAGCTGGGGGCGAAAATTAGCCTAGTTCTTTAGGGGGATGAAACACCCCAGATTCATACCGAACCCACCATATCGGCACATATTATTTGCATAATTAGCATAATTATGCAGTGTCTTGGTACTTTTCAATATACATAGACATGTACATAGACATGTGCTATTGTTGAATGTCTGAGCTCCTCGATGGCCCCCGGACGTAAAACTAAACAAAAAAACAAATGTGCTATTGCTCCTTTGTAAAATTCATATGCTTACAAATTTAAACTACTAATACATGGTGACTGAGTGTGTGCGGTGCTTTGTGTTTCGTCGCCTTTCATAGACATGTGCTATTGTTGAATGTCTGAGTTTCTCGATGTCCCCCGGACATAAAACTAAACAAACAAACAAATGTGCGTTAAATACAGAACATTGATCAAAGTCAATTGCCAGACATCCAATATTATTTATGCAATAACCTGCAAACATTGCAAGAACCAGTATGTCGGCCAAAATGAAAACAAAGTTCTAAGTCGTTTCAAGGGTCACATGACTAACATTGGCAAATTAAATATGACACTACTGTCGCCCGCAGCACCACCTACAGGGATGTTATGAAAACAACTACAGCAAATGGCATGTTTTAGACCGACTACGGCAGCCGCCCATTTCTTTCTTGATCGATAGCTACCTTAAATAATTTATTGAAGTGGAAATAAATAAGGCATCCAACATGATAAACTATTAGGGAACCGAGAGTACTAGTCTTGAAAGAAGAACTCTCCTCGTTTGTTACAGTCCTCAAGACTACATTATTTCATTTTTAAGTTTTAAAGGCTTGCTTCGCTTGCTTTTTCCTGATTGTTGCTGAGAAAGGGTGCATCATGCCAATCAGGGTTATCGATACTGAAAGTAGGCATTCAATGCAAAACGTGACTTGTTCGTTACAGTCCCCAAGACTACAGTATTTCAGTTTTGAAGTTTTAAAGGCTTGCTTCGCTTGCTTGGAATATGCATGACTGCCGGACTGCAATCTTCCAAAGTCAAATGATACCATAGAACTTTTCTAGTTTGTACTTGTAATTTTGTGCATTTCTGTTGGTCATCTGTCTAGCTGTCTCTCTCTCAAAGTCTAAGCACAATGGTCTAAGCTAAAATATTATTCCCTTTATTCTCTGTTATTCCAATAGAACGGCCAATGCTAAGTTGGCCAACTTCACACGGCTGGAGCCCGTGCTGCACCTCCTGGAGGTGCCCTTTGATACCAACATTGCACGGGACATGATGACAGAGAAGTTTGGTGTCGCCACACGTCTTATGTACCAAGTCTTCATCAGCCTACACCGCAAGACCAAAGCCAACCTCACAGGTGTTGCTATGGAGACTATGCGTCCAGCCGCACCAGTCAAATTGGAAGGGGTAGAAAGTGGAATTTACAAAGAGGTTAGTAAAGATGTATGACATCCAGAATGGAGTGAGGCAAAATTTTAACTATCATGTAGAGGATGAGATGGCTGAGGGTCATTGAATTGTGCTTGAAACAAAACAATCTATGATAGTGGAACCTAGGTTTGATCATGGCACATTTGTATCTTCAGAGGTTAAAGAGGATGACACCAAGACAGACCGATCTTAATCTGGGAGCCCTGAAGGCTCGTTTCCACGAAAAACAAATCGAGATGGAAAAGACAGCATTTAAAGAGAGATTTGAAGAGGAAGAACGTCACTACCAAGAGCTCCAGGATCACAGGCAGTCACTTATTTCTAAATACAAAGAGAGTCAGGCACAAAAATCTGAAATGTTGGCGAAAATTCAGTAAGTATCACTTGCTTCTTTTATAATTCTATCAGCTGATTCTATGTGTTTTTGCGTGTTAATGATAGATATAACTAACACCAAAATACAAAAGTTACAGAGAACGTGAAACTCCATGACATACTAACTTGATGTATACATTGAAGTTCTTTGGTCAAAGTCAATACTATTTGTACTTATATGAATTAGGAACACATCCCCTATGATAACAAACTGATTTGATGTACCACCGTATCAGTGATTTTTTTTTCTACAGATAGGATAATCGTTATGGATTTCTTTTTTTGAGTTCTGCATTTGGCTTTGAGCGAACAATGACTTAACTTTGTACTACCGTTTAGATGTGAAACGCCCAGTGTAGTTGGGACAGAGCGTGAACTAACAGGATTGGGACTAACTGATAAGGATGGAAAGCTGCTAATAGCTAACACCAAGATCAGGCAAGAACTATGGAATCCCTGTATAGGGATACCCCTGTGTGCTGCACTTCCCCAATCCCTACAGTTAATATAGGTTTTCAATATAAGTAAAAGTTCACATTTTTAATTCTTTTTCCCCCCATTTTACCAACCATCATGCACATGAATGAGCGATGCCCTACCAATTTATATCCAAAGCACCACCTAAATGCCACTCACATCTTCTAAGCGCATGTATTGTATTGGAAATTATACCGTAATCTCCCGCGTATAAGACGCGTCCTCTACGCCAAATAAAATGCTGGGGAGTCTTATAGCTTTCTCTCAAGTTTGGGGTGCGTCTTATACGAGGGGTACTTTTACTATAGAAATGTACTTATCTTACAAATATCAGCATTAAAATGTGCGTCTTATACGCGAAAATGAATGTGCTGAGTTTGGGGTGCATCTTATACGCGGGAGATTACGGTAGCACACTTATTACCTCAATGGGGGTGTCTCTTGTATGTACAATGGAATACATGCTATGATGACGCGAGCGCCAATTATGTAAATACGCTGAATTTTCTGCATGGATGACTCTGTAAGAGCAGCATCATGCTTTAATGGACTTTGAAATTTGTCAGCTTGATGCATGAATGCAGCATTCATTTACACACAAAGGCACGTCTCTCAAAAATCAAGAAGGTACAATCTATATATATGTATTTGTATCAGTAGATTGATCACTATGGTATCTCACATGCCTCTGTCCGCTGTTTCTCAATGTACATAATGTGCTTGACCCCTTCACCCACCCACAGGTACCCCGTCCTTACCACAAGACATCTGTCTAATGGACAGTTTACTTCCAGGACACTTGAGTAATGCATTCCTTAGTCAATTAGACCTCCCACCAAACCATCTAATCCCCACCTTACCCTAGTCCCTAGGTAAAGAGTACTCATAAACTTTGATGTCAATTCCACCAACCACGGTAGTTCAATCTAAATACAAGTTAATGTGCAATTAGGTATATTGGCACTTATTGGCACAGTATAACATCAAAAGTATGCAATCATTTAATGGTGAATATGGTTGAATACGACACTCCCATAGGTTTAATCTGAGAGCTTCGTCCTTTTCACCCCCGTAAAATAACCATGTCTTAGTTTCACGGCCACTAACTGCACCAAAGGCACTCATTAAAACCCGAGAAATCTTGTTTATGCCAGGCAAAGGCAGTTTTGAATACTGTACTTCTAACCACAATTCCATGATGGAAATACAGAGGTACACTCGGATATTCCCTCGTTGGGAACTATCCTCGTAAACCTCTATGTATCCCGATGGCCCTGGCACTGACTGTGACATGAATAATATTTACCCTGCATATGCTTCTCTCATTGAATATATTGATCTGATGAAATAGATATATGGTAGAGACAACGTGAGAGAAGGCAGCCACATAATTTGAGAAAGATTCTCTGTAAATAATATGTATATGTAGTGGTCAGCGGAAAATGTCATGGAGAAACCGGGACTTGAACCCACCTGGAAATTGAGGCTTAATCAAGCAGTGTTGGGGCACTCCTGACTTCCCAGTGGATGTACCAGTACAATTACCAGATTGGTTGAAGCATCATCTGTATCATATCGGCCCAGTTCCCGAGTCCTCAATCCATGATTGCGTTAAGATACGGGGTTCCCGTACCTTCAATCCGTGATTGCGTTAGGATGCTCGGTTTCTCCACCAATGTAGTGGTCAGCGGAAAATGTCATGGAGAAACCGGGACTTGAACCCGGGACCCTCCAACTTCGAAGCGGAAGCTCTACCCCTGAGCTACTTCCCCTGGCCTGACATTCTCTACCTTCCAACTACACCTGGATCGGTATGATAAACACACTAGGGGGCAGTGATTACCTGGTACCGAGCACTCTAGAGATCTCCCTCGCAAGGCGGGACCACTCGGTATCTCCACCAGGTATGGGGAATTACTGCCCCTACACTCCTCCCCATCAGCTTCAACCACCATCCACTAGCACCTGGCATTCCCCCTCAAACCAGTTACCTGGAAATTGAGGCTTTATCAAGCAGTGTTGGGGCACTCCTGACTTCCCAGTGGATGTACCAGTACAATTACCAGATTGGTTGAAGCATCATCTGTATCATATCGGCCCAGTTCCCGAGTCCTCAATCCATGATTGCGTTAAGATACGGGGTTCCCGTACCTTCAATCCGTGATTGCGTTAGGATGCTCGGTTTCTCCACCAATGTAGTGGTCAGCGGAAAATGTCATGGAGAAACCGGGACTCGAACCCGGGACCCTCCAACTTCGAAGCGGAAGCTCTACCCCTGAGCTACTTCCCCTGGCCTGACATTCTCTACCTTCCAACTACACCTGGATCGGTATGATACACACACTAGGGGGCAGTGATTACCTGGTACCGAGCTCTCTAGAGATCTCCCTCGCAAGGCGGGACCACTCGGTATCTCCACCAGGTATGGGGAATTACTGCCCCTACATATAATTGAATAGTGAAAATCATGTTGACTTTCTTTCTAAAGTACTAGTAAACAAACATTGCAAGCTCAAATAATCGTGCAAACACAAGTGGATACATGATGAAAATGTAGCAGAGGCGTATGATGTTGACTTAATTGCGTTCAAATATGGAACTTAACAAACCAACACATTTCTCGTATTTCAGATTAGTGCTGACTTTCCCACTTCACTATCATAATCATGTACATGTATATGTATATATGACAAGAATCTGAGCTCTGCATGGTCATTCTTCTCCACAGACGTAATATGCATATAACTCAACAAACCTCTAACCTTGTTTCACAACAGAGCTGCCACAGTCCACATTCCCAAGCCTCCGCCAAACAGAACTGCTCGGGCCTTAGCGATGCAAAGAGAACTTAGAAAGACCAGAGAAGCCGAAGTAAGTGTATGGCAAAACGGATTGTGCTTAAACAATATTTCCATTGGATGATTTCAGAATTACTGGCATGTACACAATGATTTTCTAATCGTTGATGTTTTTTTTTGTTGTTTTTTTCAGGCAATGAATGCAGATATCACATCATTTGAAGACAAGATGAAGCGGACTATTCCTCCCTCAAAGCAAGTCGGGTAAGTGGAAATAGTTACCCAAATAGGGGTAGCACATGTATTCAAATATTGAAAAAGAATCCGGATCCTATTATATGTCTGTATATAATATCTCTACAAGAAATGTGAACATTATCTGCAATGTGTAGCAATATATACACGTGTACCCGTTACCAAGAATAGGCCAGGTAGAACACTCTGTGAATGTCCTAATAATAATAATGATGAAGAAAAAATCTAATGTGAAGACAGTCAGAATATTGCCGTTTTTGTTAATACAGTGAGCCTGTTGTGGGAGGAGATCTCCCAGACCAGCTTGAGCTCATCAAACCAGCATCTAACGGCGAGTACATTGGTAAGATCCGAACACGCCTCAATGAGGATGCTTCAGCACGGGCCGAACGTGAGAAACGTAGACGCAAGGTACTCGTTGACCAGCTTAAGGCACATGAAGCTCAAGAGGTGGGTTCCATCAGTTCTAGATAATCACATAAACCTAGTTAGTTAGTTGATTTCTTGCCATTGCCAGTAAATAAAATCAGTGTCTTCACAACAGACAGGAAACATGCAAAACAGATATTAAAAATGACAAAAAAAAAAATAAAAAGTTTGCCTGAACACAGGGGAAAGGTCATAATTTTAACCTGATAATGGTAGGACAATACTGCTGTGACCACTTCGAACACAGAAAAAAACACAGGGGAATTGAAATTTCAGTGGAGACCCTGATTTACCGCCAGTGAATGATAAAACATAGAGTTTATGTTCAATAAACGGTATCTATTATATATACTTAATTGTTTGTGTAACTAAGAGAATCCTTTCTGCACAGGAGTTGTTCATACCTATAAAGGTGATTTCCATGTGTTATTTTATGTCTCGCAAGTACAGATCGGCTCGGTGAATAAATCTTATATTCAACCTCTTCACTTATCAAATTTCTGGGTTTTGCTGTTTCATTTCATTTTTGCATGAGATAAATGGTATTCTGTGTACCACCTATGCTACATGTGTATTAATGGAATTTGAAACGGACTTCAGTGAACCCCAATGCATTACCCTAGCATGTATGCACATTTAAGAATGTATTACCTCACAAGAGATAAAGGTAAAATGTAGATATAAATATGCCACATAATAACATTGAAACAATATCCATCATCAATACAATAAAAATGTACATTTATACTTGCTTTGCTGTGATAACTTGTGAATGCATACTCCACCACACATGTTTTTGGATTGCATCTTTTGTCCTGCATGCATCCATTTTGACCATTTTGATTATCGGTAACCAATTGAATATATTCATGTGAACAGGAGGCCCGTCGAGAGGAAATGCTAGTTAACCGCTTGATGCGACAATCGCAGCAGGAGCGGCGTATTGCTGTGCAACTCCTACAGGCACGGCATGAAAAAGACATCATCCGCCATAACCGAATCTTGCGAGAAAAACAATATGAACAGCGCCGACTGAAGGAGTTTGAAGATGCTCTCAACAAGGAAGCTGTAAGTTTATGGTAACATCCAACTTTTAAAAGCTAGTGCACAGCAATACATAGAATGAAAATGAAAATACATAGAATGAAAATGAAAACACATAGATTGAAAATGAATCCCATTTCAATATAGTTAAGCCATTTTATTAAGCCAATGGTCCTTGGACCTATTGGCTTTTACTATGGAGGGTATGGGTCTGAGCTCAAAAATCACCAGATCTCTTCAAGGAAACCCTTGCTCAGAGTAGGAACAGGGGGTGGATTATTTCCAGTCTGAAGAGTCTATAGCCCAGAGTCAGTAATTCCCTAACATTTTGTAGTGTCACTTTAGTCATGAGTGCTCAGGGCATAGAATGCACAATGTCAGATCTGGGAATATCCTGTGGGTGTCACATACACATAGCTAGCAAAAGACTCTTACCTGTGATGGAAAGTCTGTAGTGGCCCTTCAAGAATGTTTATGACACTAGTGACAATAGCCCCTCCCCCTTCAAACAAACAGAATACCAGATAATTACCCAGTGTTTACATATGTCCCACCCCTCTAACACTCCCCCCTCATACACACACATATAGAAGAGAACCTCTGTCCACCACCATGACAGCTATCATGGTCACTGGGTGAGGATTAACACTAACACCCCCCACCCACCCACCTCACACACATATATATATATATATATATATATATATATATATATATATATATATATATATATATATATATATATATATAAATACTACTGTAGTACCTGCTGATATTTGCCATCAGCACAGTGTAGTCAACTCATTGTTTTTATACCATGACATGGTGCATGGATGCAACACTCTCAAGTCCTAAATATAAAAGAGACCATTGGCCTTACAACTCCGTTGTATAATCCTGTGGCATTGCCCCCTCGTGTTGAGTATAAAGTAAATGAGTAAATTTAGGAGAAAGTTCTAAGAATCTATAAATGTTCTTGATCCCCCTCCAGGAAATGGCACGATTGGCCAAGTTGGAGTATGCGGAGCAGACTAAAAAAGACCGTGAGTTACATGACCAGATTGCTCAGTCACGTGCCGAAGAAAAGTACAGAATGCACTACGACATGGCACAGGAGATGCTTTTGAGTATGGTCGACTTCACCTGTAAGATTGGAGAGTACAGGGAACTCACCAACAAGTAAGTTGTCTCTAGACATAAATGCATCAATATTTAACCAAAGGGATGTCCGTTTTCAGAATTTTGTCTGATTTCAGAATTTTCTAAATTCGACATTACAATAGATTTCCCTAAATTTCCCTTCTTTGATTTTTTTTTTTTTTTTTTTTGGTAATTCACAATGAATTTAGAAATTCTCTCTGTATCTTGAGAAATTTTCATACACCCTGTCTTACATTCCTGTAAACAGGTGTCTTGCTAACGATAGTTTGAAGACATTCAGTTATAAAGCTGATATTTATGTGTGCTGGATATTTATAGAGTATGACCCCTTCGATTTTGATATGTTTTGGGCAGTCCATTAAATGATAAGAATTAGATAATTAAACTTGGATATATGAACAATTGACAAGGCAATTGACATTGGCATGCTGATTGGTCAACTCTAATGGTGTTGTAGGTTACTACCCGCAAAACTGATGCGCGACTGGACACAGTTGTTTGTGGCAGGCCAACCATTGTACGAGGATGCTCCTGAGATGATGGTTACAGAGGAGGAGCTCAACACAGAGAAGGTGCTGGAGGAAGAGAGGCAGGCCCTCTTAGACGAAGGTGATTTTGCCGAATATCGGGTAAGTCATGTTACTCATCAGCAGCACAAGTTATGGCCAAATCTATGATATTGATTGTCATGTAATCAACTATTCTCTGAATTTCATGTATTTCCTTCACAAAAAAGAAGTTTCACGTCGACATTCCTTAGGTTAGTCCCTCAAAATTTTAATTTTACTAAGGACGTATTTTTGTATCTCAGATTGACTAAGATGCCGACATTTATGAAAATGAAAATATCTGCTGCCATGATCCTCATTAACCAGTGAATACTTGCCTATGTTCAGAACATGATGGGAGAGTGGCAGCCACCAGAGGAATCTGGCCTGACCGGCCCTCCAAGGAACAACCCTATTGTTGGCCACATCGTCCAGCGTCTCTTCAATATTGTCCACCCTCCTACAGTAAGACAGTTTTTCCTTATTTCTGCCACTGATGATATATAGGTTCTTACATTGCAACCTATAACCGAATGTGGATTGTGGATATATTCTTCCTGAAATGTGTTACTGAAATGGATTTTAGATATCATGTAGACAAAAGTTCCTGAATTGTTTATAGAAAATTTGAAAAAAGTATTATTGTTTTTTATGTCATTAAATCTCAACCATCTTTACTTTTACATCGCAGCCCCCTCCACCACCCCCAGAGTTCCCGCCTTTCCCCATCAAAGCTTGTGTCCTGGGGAAAGTGTTTGCTGGAAAATCATCTTGTATCAAAAAGTTAGCTGAACGTAAGCATACTTGGTTTGTTTGATTAGACGTATGTAATCACTTTGACCATTTGCCATTGGATTAAGTAAACTATCAAAATACTGATCTGGTATATGCACAAAAAATATCAAATCAATCCAATTGGTGGAATCTGAAATCTGCTCTGATTGCTTGGATCCACAGCAATACAATTCCAAAGAGCTATTTAATGCAAATTCTTTCTAAAATAGTTCATTCATTACAGATCACCGCCTTCAGGTTCTTTGTGTGGACGATTTAGTGGCAGAAGCTGTCGAGGCACACAAGAATGGAGAAGTGACTGATAACGTGAGTTCATATAATAATTTTTACTAACAGTGTATTTCCAGCATGCTAGAAACTAAAGGAAATTTTCTTGATCCCAGCTTATTGTGTGTTTTGAGTATTTGATTGAAAAAAGTTTTAAAAAATATATTGCTATGGAAAATTTACAAAATATAGCTACCGCATTCACTTATTCATCTACAAATGCTTGTAAATAGACCCCCACCCCCCGCCACCAACAGAACTTTTCATGTTATGCAGACAGGGATGTGCATGACATGTGTAGGATTCTTACAACAGAGATGTCACCTTTCCTAACCTTTCAGGAATTCCGAAATTTTGGCTTTCATTTCATTAAGTACCGTATTCTCCCGCGTAGAAGACGCGCTGCGCGTATAGGACGCACCCCAAACTCAGCAGAGGCATTTTCGCGTATAAGACGCACCTCTTAGGGCTCAATTTTGTAAATCCAGTACTGTTCTATAGTAAAATTACCCCTCGTATAAGACGCACCCCCAAGTTGAGATTCATCTATAAGACGCACCAGCATTTTGTTTGGCGTAGAGGACGCGTCTTATACGCGGGAGATTACGGTATTTCCTATTGGAAATTGAGAAAATTGGGAGGATTTCCGAATATTTGGTAAATAGTGAGTGGCATCCCTGTTACAAAAAGTGATCCCTTAAATCCCTTTGCGGTTTCGCAAAAAAATAATTAGAATTATATAAAAATCAACATCAGAGTGATGATGAGGACTCTGCGGATGAAAGAACAGACCCGGTGGAGACAACAGAGGTAATTACTCTCATGTGTCACCACAATTACACCAGCACAGAATGTTCTGTTAGATTTGAATCACCCTAAGGTACACTCACAATGAAAACGAAAAAAGACATATTGAGGTATATATATGTGTTCACAATTATACTAGGATACATATTTGTAATAAAGTGGATGACTTTTAAATAAAAAAAAATAAAATAAAATAAAGAATTTGTAAACACTGCTATGCAAACGCGTAATTGGTTTGTCGATAGTGGTATTCATATCCATGTGTCTTTGATTATAGCGTATGTCATTATAAATAAAAAAAGAAGAAATGAAAAAAGACTTAAATAATAGATTACAGGGAAAACTTAGGTTGACTAATGTACAAGGACCTACAATGAAAAGTGAGTTATCATCACTGCACCTCACTACATATATCACAGTTTCACTAAAATGCGGGGTGTAGCTTGAATTCATTCATCTGTAATTTTGTTATCAGAGGTTTACAATGTACTTTCATAATCATTGATGAGCAGCATTTATGCATTATGTCGACAAATGGGCATGATTCATCGAAGTATCATGTGGCCCTCAAATGGTTAACATGGTCTATCTATATATGGGTTGTCACATACAGTTGCATCCTAACCACTGCTGGCTGTTAGGTCTCACTTTGACGTTTCCGGCTGTGGCAAAATGTGTGCTTGTGTAGAAAGGATGCTATTGGAGTGGTCATTTTTTTTAACTTCCGGATGGGGGCGAAGGTGGCTCTGAAAAAATACATCCATGAAGAAACTCGCTCCCCCCTACCCGCTACACCCTTCAAGGTTCGAAAAATTCAATTTCAGTCCTTTCATTTGTATACTCGTGGCTTCTTTCTAAAAAAGAATTACAGTTTTTAACCCCCTCAACCAGCCAAGCGCGTCAATTTCCCCTTACCCCCCCCCCCCGTAAATTCCTTCCCAAAATGACCACTCTCATAAACCTACCCACAACACCAGTTGTGATTGATGAAAACTATATAAATATGGAAGGTGCTAACACTATTATGTATATCAATCTTGGCGACCAGGAGGATGAAATGAGTGAGGAGGTATGTCAAGACGACATCGCCAAACTAGTAATATTTCCTACATTTCCCCCATTACTTTCTTCCTATTGGTGTTATTCCTGAATTGCGTTCTTGAGGTTGACAATACCATTAAAATCACTCTAATTTCTCAGCAATGACTAGAGAGTTTTGAATTAGAGTGCATGGTAGGTTGATTGATACAGGGCTAAAGGTGACACTGTCTTACTAGTAATTTGAGAACGAAAATCAAAAGCAGAAACAAATACACGGCTTACACACTTGGTTACACCTCAGTATGTTACTATCGGGAAGGTTTCACTGTTTCAAGGTGCATTTTGATCTTACATTAATCCTATTTCAAGAACCCATCGCTATCTTCTTTGATATTTGCTATATTTCAAACAAGGCTCCATTGAGCTCCTGTTTTTTAGAATTCTTAATTGGTTGAATTGTTTTTGGTGTATGGTTTTGTTTGTGCTGTTGAAAGACAGATTTCGAACATTTGCAATCGCCTTCAAAGCAATCGACTTAAAGCACTTACATTTTCTACCTAAATCTTTGTGAAGGGGAAATTTTGAGAAAGAAAAGAACTTATTAACCCTTTGTGCATATCGTATTTCATACCAATACACAATGTCAGGAATTAATTGCTGATGGAATACAAAGCTGCCTGCTGTAGTCCACAAAGCGAGAAAAGTGCACTGCACGTTTGCCAAATCAAAGAAGTATTTACATCGAAATTGTGACTAGATGATGACGTATAATCTTATCACCCTACTTTTCTGAAGCAACAATGGAAATTTTGTGTGATGTAGTGTACATATTTTCTTTCAAATCCATGATTGAGTGTGCTATCCATTTGAAGAATAGGCCAATTGCAAAATAGATAGATTACAGCTACAATCGAATGGAAATAATCCCCTATGTTTCAACCTCTTTAGGAGCTGGACCTTCCTCCCCAAACGGCAGAGTCAGGCCGGTCCATTGGTAAGTTCCTTATCACCGTATTCTATGCTCAATTTCATATATATCTATTCTCTTTTAGATCTAATGACTTTTTTAATACAATCCAATGGCTTATGGCCTCCTCTCATCTGGGCTGATAATCCAGTCTTTTTCTGGTAAAACCTGATGGTATTGATTTATCTAATTACTGCTGACAAAGTGGAAAGTGAGCCACCTGCATCGGCTGGTAGTGAGCATTCCAGTCCAGCACGCTCAGTGCGTGGGGCTACTTCAACAAGTAGTCGTGCAAGTAAAATAAGTAAAACTAATAAATCAACTCGATTAGGGAGATCGAGCAGGTCCACATCCCGTAAATCTAAAGGTAAATCTAAAGGTAAAAAAAAAGACGAAAACGATATGCATGTGTTTCTTCGAAGTAGCTAGTTCATTGTACCCCACCCTGACACTTCTTGCCTACAGAAATGCACAGGGCGAGGAAAGCATCTAGCTGTTGAATGTTCCCGCTCATGTTTTTTTTTTTCATTTAACATTGTACGACGACTAGCTTAGATATATCACCTATAACGTCTAAACTATCGAGCATATGCACCTTTCTTATGCACTGTCACAAAAAGGTTTGAAATAATGGTTAATAACACTCTACCCTGGGAGCACCCATTCACCTGCCCACAACCATCCCCTCTGTAATAAAAAGATAAAAGATGATATGGGGATGAAAAGTCATTATAGTTTCTTGACCAACAGCTAATTACATCCAATTCATGCCTTATACATGTATTTCTTAACCGTACTCTGTGATTCTGACTCTACACTGAATAAATTGTTTATGCAACTGCCCTATACTAAAATTGTCAAAAATACCCTTATATCCAACACCATTCACGTATTTTGTTTTACTATGTATAACCTCTTTATAGGAGACAAGACACCAGCGCCCCAAGAACCAGATAATAAGGAAACGGAGGAGAGAGCAGCAACTTCCAAGGAGGAGGGAATGGAGAAGAGTAAGTTGTCACTTATATTAAATGGTCAGTAGTATATGGAAATTGGACATACTAAAAGACTGCAATCTACACATAGTATAAAGTAGATGACATCTGTCGGGCTGCAGAGGCCAGTAGTATAGCAAAATGGGAGATATTGACAGGATGAAATAGGCAGTAGTACCGTAATCTCCCGCGTAGAAGGCGCAGCTCGCGTAGAAGGCGCCCCCCAACACAGAGAAGGCCTTTTCACGTAGAAGGCGCATGTACCTCTTCTGGATCGATTTCTGGAAAAACATGCGTATAAGGCGCCCCCCCAACTCACAGGGGGGCTGTTTCGCGTAGAAGGCGCCCCCCTCCCCCCCACCCTCACTATTGTACACCTCCCGGTCTGCCGCGGTGCTGACTCTATGAGTTCAAGCTGTCATCGGCACACGGTCGGCTTGAACCCGCTGAGTGCCCGTCAACACCTCCCGGGCTGCCGCGCTGCTGGCGCTATGAGTTTAAGCTGTCATCGGCACACGGTCGGCTTGAACCCGCTGAGCGCCCGTCGACACCTCCCGGGCTGCCGCGGTGCTGGCGCTATGAGTTCAAGCTGTCATCGGCACACGGTCGGCGTGTTGCCCGCCGAGCAAATCTACAGCGACCGGGCTGCCGCACTGCTGGCTATACGAGTTCAAGCTGTCATCGGCGGATGGTGGGCATACACAGACTGGGCTGCCACGGTGAGGGCTCTATGAGTCGATGCTGTCATCGGCGCACGGTCAGCTTGAACCCGCCAAGCGCGTTGACACCTACCGGTCTGCCGCAGTGCTGGCTATATGAGTTTAAGCTCTTAGTTCAAGCTGTCATCGGCACACGGTCGGCTTGAACCCGCCGAGCGCGTTGACACCTACTGGTCTGCCGCGCTGCTGGCGCTATGAGTTCAAGCTGTCATCGGCGCATGGTGGGCCTTATTTTGGGGTGTTTTCCCAATTGAAAGTCAGAAAAACCCGCGTATAAGGCGCACCCCAAACTCAAGGCAATTTACCTCCCGCGTATAAGACCCAGCAGCATTTTGTTTGGCGTAGAAGACGCGCCTTCTACGCGGGAGATTACGGTATATTGAAATCTTATATACTTACAGGCTACAATAGACAGTAGTATATTGAAATTGGAGATGTTGTCAGGCTACAAGGGACAGTAGTATATTGAAATTGGTTAATTGCATCTTTCACAATGTCAACAGGGTAATATAGACATTAGTATATCAAAATTTGGGATGTTGTGGCAGCAATGGACTTTAGCATATTGAAATTGAAAACACTGACAGCCAGCAATGGGCAGTAATATATTAAAATGTGACATGCTAACAGGCTGCAATAAGTAGCACTATATCAAAATTTGACATATTGACAGGCTGCAAAAGTCAGTAGTATGTTGAAACTGGACATGTCGACAGGGCAATATAGACAGTAGTATATTGAAATTGGAGATGCTATCAGGCTACAAAGAACAGTAGTATATTAAAATTGGACGTGCTGACAGGCTGCAATAGGCAGTAATATTTTGAAATTTGACATACTGACAGGCGGCAATGGGCAGTAGTATATTGAAATGTAACAGGCTGCAATAAGTAGAAGTATATCAAAATTTGACATATTGACAGGCTGCATAGGTCAATAGTATATTGCAATTGAACATGCTACAATGGGCAGTAGTATATTGAAATTGGACATGGTGACAGGCAGTACTTTATTCAAAATCAGTGGCAGATGGCAGCAGAGCCATGGGGGTGTTGGGGGTAAATCTCATCCACATTTTCAGGTTCGTTCCACTCTAGATTAAAGTGAAATCTACTAAGATTCAGGTAGCTCTTGAAAGTCTGAGTTCCTCGATGGACCCCGGACATAAAACTAAACAAACAAACAATCATGTAGTTCATCCACAAATCTTTCTAAGCTGCTCCTCCCCCAACTAAAATTTGACATACTGACAGTCTGCATTGCGCAATAGGTTATTGAAATTGGACATGCTGACAGGCTTCAATAGCCAGTCGTATATTGAAATTCAACATACTGACAGGCTGCACTGGGTACATCTGATTGGGTAGTAGTACCGTAATCTCCCGCGTATAAGACGCGTCCTCTACGCCAAACAAATGCCTTGTGCGTCTTATAGGATTTCTTTAAGTTGGGGGTGCGTCTTATACGCGGGGTTTTCCAACATCTCATTTGGGAAAATGCGCCGATGACAGCTTGAACTCATATAGCCAGCAATTCGGCAGCCCGGTCGGTGTAGATTTGCTCGGCGGGTTTGACGCCGACCGTGTGCCGATGACAGCTTGAACTCATAGAGGGGTGGGGGGTGCGTCTTATACGCGAACCCCCCCTGCTGAGTTGGGGGGGGGCGTCTTGTACGGGTTTTTTTTACAAATCGATTCAGGGGGGTTGGATGCGTCCTCTACGTGAACCAGCCTACCGTGAGTTTGGGGAGCGTCTTCTACGCGCACCGCGTCTTCTACGCGGGAGATTACGGTATATTGAAATAGGCCATGCTGACAGGCTTCAATGACCAGTAGTATATTGAAATTCCACATATTGACAGGCTGCATTGGGCACATCTGATTGGGTAGTAGTATATTGAAATAGGCCATGCTGACAGGCTTCAATGGCCAGAGTATATTGAAATTCAACATACTGACAGGCTGCACTGGGTACATCTGATTGGGTAGAAGTATATTGAAATAGGCCATGCTGACAGGCTTCAATGGCCAGAGTATATTGAAATTCAACATACTGACAGGCTGCAATGGGCACATCTGACTGGGTAGTAGTATATTGAAATAGGCCATACTGACAGGCTTCAATGAACAGTAGTTTTACCTCGGGAATACCTCGGGTATTTCCGTAACCGATGAGATACGACCGAAGCCGGTCACGTGACGACAGTTTGGATCAAGCGTCCGTGTTTGGCAGACGGTTTCAAATTTCTAGGTGAGTTTTTTGTTGTTTTCACCCCTTTTTACTGCCCTTTTCTGGGCAGTTTTTGCCCTATTTTAAGGGCTTTTGTTCTTGTTTGTATCTAGCCAGGGTTACGCCGTTGGGGTACCCTTTTAGAGCTAGAAAATAAAGTTTTTCTCTCAAAGACGGTCGTCGTGTCGGCGGGCCGTAGAGAGATTTTACATTTTTACAACTTCCTGGAGGAATTCCGCTGGAATTCTCTCGTTACAGGAATCTTACAGGGGCTCTCGAGCATTCCCTGATGTTATGGCACCTTTTTGCCTTCAGTTTTCACTTTTTCGGGCAGTTTTTGTCGATACCGATCGAAAAATTGTCCGTTGGGGCTCACCGAGCACCAGCGCTGTTGTACCTGCGTACTTAGAGTAGGACAACGCGAGAGCTACCTAAAGTATACCTCTAAGTGCATACCGCTCGGCGAGTTTCGCCGTTGCCGCTAAGCGGGTCTGCTCCAGGTACATGATCTAGTCCTACTCTAAGTACATACCGCTCGGCGAGTTTCGCCGTTGCCGCTAAGCGGGTCTGCTCCAGGTACATGTATCTTGTCCTGCTCTAAGTACATACCGCTCGGCGAGTTTCGCCGTTGCCGCTAAGCGGGTCTGCTCCAGGTACATGTATCTTGTCCTGCTCTAAGTACATACCGCTCGGCGAGTTCGCCGTTGCCGCTAAGCGGGTCTACTCCAGGTACATGTTTTCTAGTCCTGCTCTAAGTACATATCGATCAGCAGCTAGGCTATAATCTTTTTATTTCTGGTCTTTTTCCAGGATGGCAAGTACATCTCAGTCCAGTCCCACTGCTGTGGAGAAGGGAAAGAAATCACATAAGAACTCTAGTTCAAGTTCCAGCTCTGCTAGATCTTCATCTAGGCATTCTAAGGATAAGGGTGCTGAGAAAGACACTGTGATTTCAGTAAACTCTGAGAAGGAGCCTGAAGTTCAAACTACTGAGACTCCCAGTGCTCCTGTGCTGTTGGTCCAGCAGCCACCTCAAAGATGGGCTCCTCCTATGCCCTACTATCAGCAGGGTTATGATTACTATCAGGACCCTTATCAGCCGATGGATTATGCCTATGGTATGGATCACATGGCCTACCAGTGTGAACCAGTAGAGGAGGAAGGTCAGGGTTATGTGGTACTAGGCCCACATGGACAGGCACATGCTATGTCAGTAGTGGATGATGAGGAGGAAGTGGCTTCTGTGCAAGGTGATTTTGAGGCACAGTCGTCAAAGGCTAAGCCACCTCCAATAGACTATCTCAAGGGGCTAACTGGAAGCCTAGCTGAGAGTATCCAGTCCTACAGACGGGAAAAAGCGGAACTAACCAAGGAAGGCCCCAACGTACATGAAGCCCTCTCCGATGCCATCAATTCCTATTTTGAAGAGACTTATATTGCCCAGGACTTGGAGAAAGCGGCTAAAGAATTTCCTAGGCCTTCAAATGTGCAGAGACTGGTAGCACCTAAGTTAGAGGAAGCAATTTTCAACTCTGAGGCACTTTCCAAGAATGCGGCAGTGCGTATGCTGGATGTATCTCTTCAGACCCTGCAGAAAGGGGTGGTCTCGGCCATTGCAGCTATGGCACCGTTAGGCTCGATGATGTTGGAGAAAGGGCCCGAGGACCAACAACTGGATGCCTTTGGAAGGGATTTTAATAAGGCAACCAGACTACTGGTCAATGTATGCAATGGGCTATCGGTGAAGAGGAGGGACTTGCTAAAACCTTTCCTTGCTAAGCCCTATGCTAAGGCGCTCACTAAGACCAACATTGATGGGGACCCACAATGGCTTTTTGGGGGCAACCTGGAGGCTCGTATTAAACAAGCTGAGGAGGACAAGAAGATCTCAGACAAGGTTCTAGCGTCCAAACGCCCGGGGCCGCAGGATTCTCATTCCCAGTCTAAGAGGCAGAAGGTCATGGGCACAGCACCTGCTCAAGCCTGGGGGCCTAGACACCCTTATGGACAGAACCACTACTATGTCCAGGGCCCTAGGGGCCGCTACCCTGCTCCGCGCCATCAGTACGCTCAGCCGAGATTTCAAGTGGCTCATGGCTACAGGCAGACTTACTCTCAGAATTACCAGACACAAGGCCAGGGTTACCGCTTCAAAGCACCTTGTCCGCAGGGCCAAGGTCAGCAGCAGCAAGCCCAACAGGGTTTTTCCAAGAAGGGGCCCAAGTAGGGCAGGTGAGTCCCTTCCCACTACATAACACTGTCCAATCCTTTCAAGGGGGAAACATTCTGAAGTGTGCTGATGCTTGGTTTAAACTCACCAAGGACCCTTGGATCTTAGCCATGTCTCAGGGTGTCACCATTGACTTTAATGCCTTACCATCCCAGGACTGGGTGCCTCCTCCATATAAACTTGATCCGGTAGAGGTGGCCTTTATGGATAAGGAAGTAGATAAAATGGTAGCTAGGGGTATTATTGAGTTTACAGTACATGAACAGGGCGAATTCATCTCCAATGTTTTCCTGCGTCCCAAGCCCAATGGGGATTACAGGCTTATATTGGATTTGACAGATATGAACAAGCAGGTCATGTATGAGCATTTTAAGATGGCCTCCCTACAAACTGCTGTGGACCTTGTCACCCCTAATTGTTTTATGGGGAGTGTAGATTTAAAGGATGCCTATTACTCTATTCCTGTACGAGAAGATTATCGTAAATTTCTGAAGTTCAGGTGGAATGGGGTCCTCTACCAGTTTGTAGGGATGCCAAACGGTCTTTCATGTGCACCAAGAGTATTCACTAAGTTGCTCACTCCCCCCTTCGCAAAGCTAAGGGAGGAGGGACACATCTGTTTCCCCTACATTGACGATTCTTTTATTATGCATGAGTCAAAAGAAGGTTGTGAGCAATCTATCAGAAGAGTGTGTGAAACCCTGGATGGGTTAGGCTTTGTAATTCACCCAAATAAGTCAGCCTTTGTAGCCTCGCAAAAGGTGATTTTCTTGGGTTTTTGGATTGACTCTGTGGATATGTCTATATATCCAACTCAGGAGAAGGTAGACAAATTCATGTCAGATTCCTACTTGCTGCTGGGGAAAGTCAAGCCAAAAATCAGGGAGGTTGCATCTCTCATAGGTCTTATGGTAGCTTACTCGGCAGGAGTTCAATATGGGCCTGCACATATTAAAGGACTTGAGAAATGCAAGAATGAATGGTTAGCCTACCGAAAAGGGAATTTTGATGCAAAAATGGTACTTTCCAAGGATGCTATACAGGACATACTATGGTGGCAAGCCAGCATACCAACTGCTAAGAAGGCACTGGATGTAGGTCCACCAGAGTTTGAATTGTATACGGATGCATCGGATGACGGCTGGGGTGCACACAGGGGGAATGTCAGAACTAATGGCAGATGGCTTCCCTCTGAGGTGGACTTCCACACCAACATCCACGAGACCATGGCAATAGAATATGGGCTAAAATCATTGTGTAAAGTGAGAGGGGCTCATATTAGGGTCATGACAGATAATACCACGGCACTTGCATATGTGAGACATATGGGAGGGCTGCAGTCTCCAATGTGTAATCTGGTATCAAGAAACATCTGGAACTGGTGTGAGTCTAGAGGGATCTGGTTGACAGCGGCTCATGTGCCGGGAGTGGATAATGTCATCGCTGATCATGAGTCACGCCATTTCCAAGATGAGACTGAGTGGGAGATAAATGACTCAATTTTTGAAATCATTTGTGAAAGGTTTGGGAGGCCTCAGGTGGACATGTTCGCTTCTAGAACAAATTGTAAAGTTCAATGTTTTGTGTCACGTAGGCCAGAACCAGAAGCATGGAAAGTTGACTCTTTCTCATTCACATGGCCTAATAAGCTCTTATATTGTTTTCCTCCGTTCAGCATTGCAGGCCGGGTGCTTCAACGCATATTGAGGGCAGGAGCAAGGGCAATCCTCGTGATGCCGGATTGGGAGAGTCAACCCTGGAAGGCAAAAGCCCACAAGTATGCAGTGGACTACGTACGGTTCCGCAAGAGAAAGAACAACCTACTACCTCATGGGGCCCCTACAAGCCTACAGTTCATAGGAAGTCTACCAATTATAGCTTTCCTTTTCTGAGGCGACGCCTCCAAAAGGAAGGGTATGACAAGGCTTCCATTGACCTTATGATAAAAGCTTGGAGACCATCTACAAGGAAACTTTATACGACTTACATAAACAAATGGATAGTTTTCTGTGTTGAACGGGGTTATAACTGGATGAAGGGCACTATGCCACAAGTGTGTAAATTTATGAGAACTTTGTATGACTCGGGAGTAGGTCATGGAGTTATGAATGTGGCACGGTGTGCTTTGGGAACCCTGTTACCACAGGTAGATGGGGCGCCTATTGGGCAACATCCAAACATTTGCCATATGGTAAAGGGTACATACGAAGATAGACCTAGTGGACCAAGGTATGACACGTTTTGGGACGTTACAAAGGTATTCAAGTTGTTCAAAAGTTGGGGGGATAACAGTTCTTAGTCACTTAAGAAGTTATCGTTGAAACTAGCGGTCTTAATTTTGCTTGTCACATCTCAAAGAGGGCAGACAATCTTAGCGTTAAGGACAGATGAACTGTCTTGGGAAGACAGAAATGCTGTCTTCAGACTCAGTACTCTGTTAAAGTCTAACAGAGTCGGTGACCCTTTAAACACTGTGGTCTTGCGACCCTACATCCTGAATGAAAAACTCTGTGTGGTCAGCACCCTCAAAGCATATCTCACTAGGAGGCAAAAGGTCCGTGAAAAGTCTGAACGACTTAGGAGGAAGCTGAACCTCCCACCTCTTGAAAATCCACTGCAGCTCCTTATGAGTTACATTTCGCCTCATGACGGAATCAGTAGGGATACCCTGGCCAGGTGGACCATTGCCACTCTAGACATGGCTGAGATTGACACTTCACGTTGGAAGGCCCACTCCACTCGTGGGGCTTCAGCTTCAGCTTCCACCAAGGTAGGATCCTGCTTGAATGCCGTAATGCGCCTGGCAGGGTGGAAGTCAGCTGACTCATATCGGAAATTCTACAACAAGCCCATCGAGGTTGATACAGAGCATGTAGCTACTAACTTGCTGAGACTAGCAGATTAGATTTGTTGAACGTTCAAATGTATGGGTTGTCTGGTGTATTAATTGCTTTGGTTGGTTATTTGACTACTCCAGATAACTAGTGTACTGTGCTTTAACCAAGTTGGTAAAGGTCAGAAAATTAAAGGTGTTGAATTGATTCTGTATTGGTCTTGGTCAATTATTAAATTGATAATAATTGAGAATTATTGATAATAGCAAAAAATCTTTATGACTAGAAAAACACATTCGCTTTCAACATCTCATCGGTTACGGAAATACCCGAGGTATTCCCGAGGTAAAATTTTGGAATTTTGGGAAACTTACCGTAGGGTACCGGAGGGAAGTTGAAGTAAAACTTCTTATTTTACCGAGGGAATACGGGGTATTGGAGGAACAGATGCCCTTCCCACCCTACCCGTATTCTTTCGAGGTCATTATTATTATATGAAAAAATTGAAATGTCTAATCTGGTTGTTTCCAGAAAATTGTGTGTGTTTTTCTACTCATAGATTTTAGGTTTTCAAGTCTGTCGTCACGTGACCGGCTTCGGTCGTATCTCATCTGTTCCTCCAATACCCCGTATTCCCTCGGTAAAATAAGAAGTTTTACTTCAACTTCCCTCCGGTACCCTACGGTAAGTTTCCCAAAATTCCAAAATATATTGAAATTCCACATATTGACAGGTTGCATTGGGCACATCTGATTGGGTAGTAGTATATTGAAATAGGCCATACTGACAGGCTTCAATGAACAGTAGTACCGTAATCTCCCGCGTATAAGACGCGTCCTCTACGCCAAACAAAATGCTGGGGGGACTTATAGGATTTTCTGAAGTTGGGGGTGCGTCTTATACGAGGGGTAATTTTACTATAGAACAGTACTGGATTTACAAAATTGAGCATTAAAATGTGCGTCTTATACGCGAAAATGCATGTGCTGAGTTGGGGGTGCGTCTTATACGCGCAGCGCGTCTTCTACGCGGGAGATTACGGTATATTGAAATTCCACATATTGACAGGCTGCATTGGGCACATCTGAATGGGTAGTAGTATATTGAAATAGACCATGCTGACAGGCTGCAATGGCCAGTAGTATATTGAAATTCGACATACTGACAGGCTGCATTGAGCACATCTAATTGGGTAGTAGTATATTGAAATAGGTCATACTGACAGGCTGCAATGGCCAGTAGTATATTGAAATTCGACATACTGACAGGCTGATTGGGTTGGAGTATATTGAAATAGGACATGCTGACCCGTTGCAATGGACAATAGTACATGTATATTGAAATTGGACATGAGTCGACATGCTGCAATTGGTAGTACACCCAGTAGTATATTGAAATTGGAGATGTTGACAGGCTGTATTTGGCAGTGGTATATTGAAATTGGAGACTTTGACAGGCTACAATGGACTGTAGTATAAAAAATATGCTTTCTTTGAAAGGTGACCCCGAGAAGCCAGTCCCAGAGGAGCCTTCATCACAGAGTCTGGGCGTCGACAATCTGGTGACGCCTAACCGCCTTAATACGCCAGCCTCCCGTGGCAGCTCTCGTGCCCGGAGTAGGCCCTCATCCAAGGTACACCAGCCAGCATCTCAGTGGATCAATTGTTTTTTTAACAAATCTCCTACAGCAACATTTAAGCCCTTTTTCAATCCAATTTTGTTGCATAATCCCTCATGGTATTTTCAAAATCTTTTTTTTTCTTTCTGAATTCAACAGATACAGACATTTGGTATTTTAATAGCAAAACTAAGATGTTAATAATGTTTGAAGATAGTGGTAAATCAAAAAAAAAAAGATAAACTAGTCGTCATCCAAAACCAACTACATCTAATATGTCATATAGTTCTAAGTGATTGGGATCTATAGAAAGACAGTCACATGTAGACTGCTGCACGTGTACCTGGTGAGCGGCTTTTCTGTATTAGCGAGAGATATCACTTAGCCTTTTGAGCTTTTTGCCATATATTTTCCCTAAACCCCTCTACCATAATGTACCTACATTACTGCACTCACATCAGTCTATGCTGCACGCTTTTAGATCGTTTATGCTGCTGCTGTTGTTCAATGTTGCTGTTGTAGTAGTTTGGACCCGACTTTGCTTTTTATTACCGTAATCTCCCGCGTATAAGGCGCAGCCCACGTATAAGGCGCACCTAGAGTTTTGGAAAATTCTCAAAAAATGAAAAATTCATAACTTTGGTTCTACTGAATGAATTTTCAAAATTCAAAGACCTATGTGTAAGTTGGGCCCCATGGACCCCCCCCCCCCCCTGGGCCCCCATATATCCTATTATGGCTAAGGGGGCATGTAACATATCAAAAGAAAGGTCTTGGAGACCCCCTTGTGGATGCAATGAGAACTAAAACCCCCGTATAAGACGCGCCTTATACACAGGAGATTACGGTAAATCCCTTTGCAAACAGAAAAAAATCGCATCCGTAGAGGTCTATGCTATGTTTCATATCTGGCCTTGAATATAATAAATAACCTGTAGATAGCTCTCCTCCAATTGCAATATTCCAATGAAAGTATTTGTTTGTGCTTAGTTGTTTGTATTGGTGATTTTATAGATCAGTGAAATCTAGTAAAGCATCCTGCCATGTACTCCTTTGGATTTTTGAGTAAATTACGAAATGCATGTAGTGAAATTGACACAGAAGTAAGATTCAAGAAAGTTTAATTAAAGTTTTGTATCACCGAAAACCAACATGCTTCATGGTGCATGGCATCAATAGTCAAATAAGCGAATGATGAAAGTAAATGAGTTTTTATACTTATTTCCAGACTGTGACAGAGGATCATTGTAGTTGTTGATCAGTGACAATACGTTGTTGCATTCATAGATGTTCGAATTGGTAAAATTTGGGACAGGTATAAATAAGGATGATCATTAGGGCATTCCTTACATTGTTAAGCTCACCATTGCAGAGATTATAAATATACCTCCCACTAAAGATTTTCTGTGTTCTCTTCAGGCTACCTCACGAGCCAAGCTTGGCTCTAAGGCTATCAAGTTCTTGAAACGGGGAAAACCAGTTGATGATCAGTTAACCATTGATATCATCGTTGAAGCTATTAAGTAAGTTTTCCTTTTTTTTTTGTCCGCCATCAAGCGACATCTCTGTACACGTCTCAAATAACTAATTGATAGCTTTTATCACATTTTAACAGTACTTCATATTCATTCATTTGACACGCAATTCTAGACCTAGCTCGTATATGCTAGGCAATCTCTTGATGCCAATCCTAGTAATTCTTTATTTTCCAGGCGCATACCAGAGGAGATGGGCTGGATTTTGGATGGCTTCCCATCCACCTACCAACAGGCAAAACTGCTAGAGAAAGCACTGACGGGTATGGACTCTGGTGATCGGAAGACCGGAAAGTCACGCAAGTCTAACCTGGCACCGGACCCCCGCCCAACACCGCCACCGCCCGAACCTGGTAGTGGTATCAATGTAGTCGTTTTGTTTGACTTGGAAAATGACCTAGCGCTGAAGAGGTCTGCAGGTAGAACATGTAAGTTTTTTGGTTTTGGTTTTTTTTTTCAATTTTTTTTGTATAGTATTAGCTTAATCTTTATAGTGCTTTTCACACAATACAATGTGTTACATAGGCAGCTTTCAGGAAGATGATAAGTGCAGATGATTTATGCAGACGAGATATTACAGATAGAGCCTTGAGATACAATAACATTTCAAGTACTTTTTGTATTGCCAGCTGATTAAAAAATGGGTGTGGTGTTGTTTACATAAAGGTCGTTAAAATTTCATTTTTCCTACAATTGAAATTATAGACAGTAAAACCGTTTGATATAACAGATGCCACGCAGGCTGATTCACAGTTCCACCAAGAGTTCAACCCGCCTCCAGAGGGTAGCGCTACTGGAGTAGGAAAGCAGGAGAAAGTTATTCCAGTCGAAGATGCAGCTCATGACATGGAGCAAACACAACAACGGTTAGTTTATGCTGCAGATTTATTTGGAATATAGATAATACATGTATAGACATGTATGTGTACACATGTCAGAAATGTCGCTCCGATCACTGATAACCTTTTCTGTGTAAGTTATAAAAGTACATCAGAATGGTGCTTAGGTAGCAGCTATTCCTGATGCTATTGTCTTTTATATCATTTCTCAGTTTGACAACATTCCAAGACCAGTGGCCTAAGCTAGATAAGTGGTTCTCTAAGTTTGGTACCCTGCGGACTGTCGATGCTAGCCAAGAAGCAAAGACCGTATATCTCGAAGTAGAGAAGATACTTGAAGACACGCTGAAAAAGGTAGACTGAATATTTCACACATTGACTTAAAGGTTGCTTGTATTGCATGTATGTGTAGTGGTTTTGGTTTTACCAGCTAGGTTCGAGTCTTGTTATTCGAAAGAAAGATGAAGACAGTATTCCGACTGTATGCCAACAGGTTTATTCAGTACACCTTCCGGTTACCCTATAAATAGTAGTTAGGGAAACATGTCATTACATGTAGCATGTACGGAGGTCTACATGGCCTCTGACGTAGCGGGTGAGCGCAGGGCTTTTATATGGATCCCTAGGTTTGTTGCCAGGTGTCCCACGGACCCGGATAGGTGCTGCCACCTACCGGAACCTCAGGAACACCAGGCGACAGGACTCACCTGCCACGCCAGACGGCACCAGATATTACTAGGATAACTATATACCTCTACAAATGCCTTACACAATATCCCGTTCAAATAAACAAGGACACTCTTTATTGAAGAATATCGATGTGATCCCTTTGTTACAGCTAAGAGGCGAGGACCAGGAGGAATCCTTACCATTGGAGAGCACAGAACCTAAAGAAGAGGAAAAACCAGCAGAAGAAGAGAAACCTCCGGTGGGTCCTCCTTAAGTACTAATAAGGAAAGGATAAAACGATCTGTCTGATCATATGTAAATGGGTATAAAACCAAGACAATAAAGAGCCAATCAGGATGATCAGATACATAGGAAACAATATTACTAAGCGCCTTTCTCTTTCAATCATTCCAGGAAGCCCCTGCTGCTGAGCCTCCCAAAGAAGAGGAATCAAGATCACGACCAGCATCAAAGAAATCACGCTCCGGTGAGTCCTGAAACCTGGCAGTCCACATATGTGTACATTGGGAAGCATACTTACTATCGATATTTAGATGATAAATCAGAACAAGTCAACCACATCTCTCCTATTTCAATGGAGTATTCCAATATAAAGGTATATTTTATACCTTGTTAATGCAGGTTCTGCCAAGCGGTCTACCTCTCGTGGCTCAGCTAAAGGCGATAAGAGCAAGTCCCCTGGCAGAGCCGATAGCAAAGCAGGTTCAGGCAAGAAGTCTCCAGGCAAGGCAGGCAGTCGTGGTAAGTGACTTTCTCTTTTTCAGTTCATTCATATAGATATGATTTGATATCATGGAGACTACACAAATATACATACTGAGAGTTTTAATGCCACGTTGATTTATAACAAGATCTCCATGGAAATGAACTGTATGCCTTTGCATGGCAAAGATGTGATATATCACACATACATAATGTTAAAGGTGTTTGCTCATGTCTTGCCTGAAGCTATCTATATCAACACCTTGTGAATAGAAATATGTTTTTGCTACACTCTATCAAATTAATATCAGATGATGGAAAGAAATCCAAGCGTGAACGAGGTAAGATAGGCATACACATCGGTACGATAAATAGTCACAGCTAAAATTAGGAACACTATTATCTTAGATAAAGCTATACTTTAAAGGTGTATTTCATGCAAGTATCCTGGTGTGTAAAGGAATGGTGTCCCAATTATTGTTAAGCCTCACAGCTTACATTTAGTTGATACAGTTAGTCAATGTTTCAGCGTACTTCTGTTCATATACTAGGCCTGTCTGTCTCACTAATATTTCGTCGAATGGCCAGTATATCATTGAAAAGGTTTTCAAACATCCCTATTGTGTTGCCTGCTTTGGGATATTTTTGATATTTTCAGTCACTTTTTGAGCCATGCTTTTGCTACATGTATAATGGTATTTTTATGTGTCATTCCCCACTGTCACCAGAAACTCTTTGCAATCGGACTGTCTTTTGAGTCATACTACGAAGTAGCTTTGTACACTTTCAATCTTTTAAGTGACATTTTGAACCATGTTTTTTTTTCAATGCACAGTGTATTTGGGGTATCTTAGTCGGGTATCATAGGAATGAGGGGACCCTTTCTAAAAGAATTCATATTTCAAACTTAATTTTGAAAAACAGCCACCTATTACCTTGTTATAGATAAGAACCAAGTGTAGACTTTTCATTACTGTCATTAGAGGCTAAAGTACTGTCTAAGTGTAATTACCAGTGTACTCTGTTGTAAAATGTTCTCCTGCTTCGATAGAAAGCTATTCCATAAAACGGCGTAATTCTGTAAGCCTTACATGTGTGAGACTAGATGGGATTCATGCCTGATGATTCCGATCTGACTAATTTTACATACAGACGACGAAGAGGATGAAGGTAGTTATTTGGTGACTGGTACACTATTGTGTGGTTTTTGTTCTATTGGAGTTAAAGTTAATGAAGTTTAATCTGTTTATCTATAGATAAGCCATCGGGAAGATGCACCATTCGATAGATGAATTGATAACTAGCACTTGAAGCCGCAGCCCTAGATTCCTGATTTATTTTTTATTGATTACCATGTAGTGTCCATTCCAAGATTGGAGCCCACTTTTCCCCAAGGCCGACTCCTTTGTCCCATGTGTGAATGTAGTTACAAAACCAAAGTAGACAACCCTCACTGTTTGTCAGTATATACCACAAAGTATTTCATTTGCCACAAATTTTGTCAGTAAAGCTTAAGTAGAGACAGAGAATCCAATGAGGTTAAGTCAGGAGCACAGTACGCATTGGAATCTCATTTTGATTAATCAGAGTGAATAATGAGAGTTATATCCTAGCTTTATAGTTTACTCTATACCGCGTTTAATGGTTTAGATACCAAATTTAACCTGGTAGAAATGTGCAAATATCAGCGCAGTATAACAGGTTTACATTGCTTCATCTATAGCATCTTCTGCAAAACGTGGAAAGTCTGGCAAGAAAGGAAAGACACCTGAACCCGAACCTGAACCAGCACCAGAACCACCAAGCACCCCACTGCCAGTACCAGGCTCAGATGAATGGGAATTTGTTGATAGAGATATTTCTGATGTAAGTATACATTTCATTTCCAGAGGCAACTGTTCTCTTTGTGCTCTGAAATGTATCATTGTTGAACCGAGAAATTCATTACTGAATATGTAAATCACTGAATGATTATTCTGGGATCATATGAAATCTTTAAAAATATCTATGCCATTTGTTGAATAGGATACATATTGGTATAAGGTAGGTGATTTTGTCCAAAATGAGTGCTCCAATATTGTACAATATATATATATATATATCATTCTCTATGGTTCATAAAAAAAACAGTTGTAGCTCCTCTCAGGATGCATCACTCTGTATTTCCTCCAAAGGGAAGTTCATGCAAACAGCACTACTCTGGTAAAATCTGAGGACCAATGCAAATACATAGATGAAGAGTCAAATGGAATATTGACATCATTAAGGCAGCGAAGCAGCATCTAGATTGTCCATAAGATAAAAGTAATGATATAGATGTGAAATAAGGTTACTTGGGATGGTAACTTTCTAGCTCCTATTCTTACTGTGTGAATTGCCTCAGATCTGAGGCTAGATTCATGCAGTACACGTTGGATTTAAGGTTTTTGTACTATAGACTGGTAAATTAGAAGCCATGTAAAAGAACATTTCGCATTGCCAGCGCTGACAGTGTTCCATTTGTCTTTTCATGTTCCAGTTTGATTTACACCTCTGTATATTCACACGTTTAAATACGCCATTATCATATAGCAAATGTATATTCTACACACAATAGCCGTTCATGTAACATCACCTATTGTAAATTTGCAGCTGATTCAGATATCTGTACTGTATTACCGTCTCTACCACCTACACATATTCAGACATCCCTCTGACTGAAATACACACAGTAAATTCACAGGTCGACACAATGAGTGTATTTCTTTCCAAGCGATAGATATCTATTAGAAGTTGTGTATGAATAAACATTGATACAATTTTAACCCAAATTTCACATTTTTAACCTCATCAACTTTTTAACAAAGGAGGGGTTGGACCCAAAGATGTCAAAAGAATAAATGACTCATTCCTCAGATTGCGAGGAGCGCGACTTTACGTGAGCTTACATGTACCGTAATCTCCCGCGTATAAGACGCGTCCTCTACGCCAAACAAATGCCTTGTGCGTCTTATAGGATTTCTTCAAGTTGGGGGTGCGTCTTATACGCGGGGTTTTCCAACATCTCATTTGGGAAAATGCGCCGATGACAGCTTGAACTCATAGAGCCTGCACCGTGGCAGACCGGGAGGTGTCGACGCGCTTGGCTGGGTTCAAGCCGACCGTGTGCCAATGACAGCATAGACTAAACAGGTTGACACTATAGACAAAGCGGCATGGCTTGCCGGGGTGTAGGGAACATGTGGGCCGATGACAGCATAGACTCATAGCGCTAGCGCCGTGGCAGACCGGGAGCTGTCGACGCGCTCGCCGGGGATAAGGCCCACCATGCGCCGATGACAGCTTGAACTCATATAGCCAGCAATTCGGCAGCCCGGTCGGTGTAGATTTGCTCGGCGGGTTTGACGCCGACCGTCACACCGTGTGCCGATGACAGCTTGAACTCATATAGCCAGCAGCGCGGCAGACCGGGAGGTGTCGACGGGTGCTCGGCGGGTTTGACGCCGACCGTGTGCCGATGACAGCTTGAACTCATAGAGCCTGCACCGCGGCAGACCGGTCGCTGTAGATTTGCTCGGCGGACAAAACGCAGACCATGTGCCGATGACAGCATAGACTCATAGCGCTAGCGCCGCGGCAGACCGGGGAATGGTCCGCACGCCTGCCGGGGTGTAGTGGGGGGGTGCGTCTTATACGCGAACCCCCCCCCCCTGCTGAGTTGGGGGGGCGTCTTCTACGCGCACCGCGTCTTCTACGCGGGAGATTACGGTATGTTTTCTACAGCTCTCCCATTGTCATTTTTGATGAATACGTTTGGTGATGAATGCCATATTTCTGTCACCAAGTGTGGATGTTACTGCTTTTAGCTGACAATCTTGATGGTACAAACTTTTTGTAGGAGATGGCTAAGATCTTGGCCCCACAATGGGACCTGGTGGAAAAGCAATACGTAGACAGCAGTAAGGTTGTCTTCCGCAGTATCAGGGAAGAGCGAGAGAGGATTATTCGCTACTTCTACCAGATTAGGTAAGTCACTCATTCATCTGAGTATGTTATCCACATATGAGCTAACACAATTTATCCCATAGGATGAAGCAATACCAGCTCTTACCAATTTACCTATACAACTATTGCACCTTCAGCATAGATAAGTTTATCAATTTATCAAGTTGAGGGAATATGTTGAATGTGTCAAATCTGGTAATTCGGTTTCTGCTGAGAGCAGTAAAGAGAATTTCTGCTGAGAGCAGTAAAGAGAATGACAAGCCATTCCCTATTGCTTTATGATATTAAGTTCAAGCTCACATATTGTACTTTTTACAGAAAGGACTTTAAAGCGTATCTACGACGACCAGATTCAAAGCAAGAATTTGTATCATCCTGGCAAAAGGTAAGCTTCAGATCTACTCTACGACAACCATAAATCTCATGTTCAAATTGAAAGTTTTTATTTCTAACTTGTATGCTGCATCATCACGTATTTAGATCATTTCAAGACAGATAAAGTTTTCTGCTACATCTTCTAGGACAAGGCTTGTAGAAAGTACACATATTTTACTCCTCATTCAAAAAAAGGTATATGTACTTGGAAATATTAAGGTTTTGTATTTTATGTTTCTAAGGAATACAATGACCTTGCTGATGACTTACGTGATGATGAGGAGACTCGGGCGGAGCTTCATGAGCGAGTCGATGATTTACGTGAGCGCCTGTGGTCCATCTGTGATGACCGAAAGTCTGCAGCCGAATCCGGGCGAGAAGCTGTAATCAATGATGGATGGCTTGAAGATCATCTTGGCCTTCTAGCTAACTATTATATCACAATAGCTCAGGGAGAAGTGGACCGCTTCCAAGACTCAGTCCGCATGCTTAAGGATTACTATAAGGCAATGGAAGGCAAGATCCCTGAAGAAATTAACCAGGATCATGCTCGCATCCCTCTTATTGAGGTTAGATATTCTCTAGTCATAGTTGTACTTACACCAATTTAAGCATTATGGGGTGCAAAAGATGTCAAGCCTGTAGTTGACTTATGCTCTTTACGACTTGGCATAAATAAAATCTTGGTTTTCAAAATATATCACTGAACTACTGTAAATGGGCTTTATTTTACAATTACCATACCAGGTGTAACTTGCTACGACTAAGAAAGTAGAGTGAATATGTGTTTTGTGATGTGCATCTTTTAACATCTGAATATAAACTTGCATTGGCTGTAGTTGCCTGTGGAAGGTCGACCAGAATCAGCTGCAGCAAGCATAGCCAGTGGCGATGGCGGTGGAACGCGACCCACCACCCCAGCTGATGAGGTCAAGTCCTCTACCAGCAAATCAGGAACCCCTTCTGGCAAGAAGAAGAAGGGGGCGGATGCGCCAGCAGATGAGCCACCAGCTGACGCCACAGGAGAGGATACTGAGAAGCGTAGCCGGTAAGTTTGGAAATCAATATTTGTATTGTCATTGGCCTGTATGAAATAATGCTGGACGTATTGACTATATTGTGAAAACATAGAACACTAACGTTCTGTGGTATTTTAGATAACCAGGTGAAATTGTAAGAACTTTCTTCAAATGCTATAAAATAGAGCTCTAGATGTGTCTGAAGAGATTCCGTCACTTACATGGTGTTTTCAGCATTCCACTTGTACCACGGCGTCCCATGTCCCCGGAGACGGCTGCAGCACAAGCAGCGGCCAAGGGGGGCAAGCCTGAAAAGGGTAAAGGCGGTAAGGCTACTGAAATCCAGGATGCTCCACCGCCCCCAGAGGATGCCGATGACCGCCTGATCTATGATGCATACATCACAGCACTCACGGCCATTGACAGAATTGTAAGTTTTTCTACAGTATTCATCTAATCTATTTCACTCATAGAGACATAAAAGTCTAAATCGTCATAAGTGAGTGGACTGGTTTCTAGAGTTTTCTATTTTGTAATATGTCAGTGCATGTTACTGTATTATGTGTGACGGGATAGACACTATTGTTGGCCCGGGAAACACTGTATTGTTAATCTGGATAAGGACCAGGACAAGCGCCTTAGGTGGCTAACATATCTATAAAAGCCCTTTATACAAGTGGATTAAGCCCATGTATTAAAATCATGAAAACGCCAAATGTTTATCTCTGAACGATTCGAATTTATTTGTTTCCAGGAAAAAGTAATCAACTATTTTTGGGTAGAGTTTCATGTGAAAGCTAAAGTTGAATAGAGTGCCAAATATTCTCCGGTGTACCTGTTCATTAACAGCCTAGTATTGATAGGCACAAACAACATTAATATTTCTTTGCTAATAATCTTCGTTGTTATTTAGCCTTTATGAATATAGAACATTCAACGAAGCACATTCTTTCATTTATATTATTTCATATTCATTTTGTGAGAACACTGATTGGTTTGGATGAAAGACTCCATGTGACTGATCTATAGGACCCTCTGCATTTGACCCATCTGGACTTGATGTTATGTTCCATTCTAAACGTTGGCATCACAACAATCTCACAGTAATTTAACCATGACTAAATCCCGCCTTTGGATGATCAAGTGTATCAAGGCTTTGGTATTTTTTAAATGAAACCGCTGACTTCCTCCCTCGGCCAGCCTTAAATAGGCCTCAATTGCCTTTTGCTATGAAATAGTGCAATTGCTTAGAAGTGAACGGGCAGGCGAAAAAGGAGCATCCATGCGCCCCACACGGATGTCTCTTTCTGTTTGTTAGCTCCCATTTTCCCTTTGTCCTAAGACCAAGCATACCTTTTGGTCCAATACATCTATGCAAGCACCAGTGCTTTAAGTTTGCCTGTGGGCCAACATATTACTGAGGATGGCCTCAGAAGTAAGTGTCTACCCCTTCATGCCATTTTCTTGTTACCTTTCAGAACATGTGTGTTCATTACATAACTTGATCATTTCCATATCTATAAACTATGCTCTGATGTTTGCCCTGGGCTCACCTACTTTGTATCGTGTTTGATCTGTGTTCCACCGGGGGGAAAAAAAGATTGTGGTATGAGAGAATAACTATTTCATTTGCTTTCTTTTGATAATAGTCTAACCAGGTAAGTTACATCCAAGGACCTGATGCTTTTGAACCCGTCAGTGGTGAAGGTCCCCATCGTACTAACCCCCGTTCCAGTTTCTGTTCGATTTATGGTGGTTATGCCAGGCACACATCGAAAGATTTCTGTAGGAAATAGACGATATAACAACCCTACTTTTCATATTTAACCTAATCTTGACTTTTCATGTTATATATATTTAAAACCACACTATGGCCATACATAACGATAGACGTTGTTACAAAATGCAGTTCAGAACATCTCCAATGATTTAACATAGGTGAAAAACAGATCTTACACCTGTTATTGGTGAACACATGGGATATGAATATATTCTTTATATGTACAAAGAGCTTGAAAATGCTAGTTGCCCAATACTGACAGAGTGGTATGTGGTTGGTACCCAATACCTGTAATATGTCGAGCATTGGAGTATACTAAAGTGGTAAGGAAAGATGGATTGCATGAATTATATGAATGGTTTATTACCGACACCCTCTTCTTTTTAATATAATAACCACTAGATAGATGTTAAGATTGACTCATTTAAAAACATATGTAAATATTTTCTCAATATGAGGATAACGACCAACTTAATCATACATACCCTTGTGGCACAGAAAACGTCTTACTAGGCCACTATGTACAAATAATAACACATGATTGCATGTCGCATATACATGCATACTCCAGTCAGCTTAACTCAGAATATTTGAAATACTAGATTCTTGTTCATATATAACACCATCAACAAATAATTACACGCATATATACAAGGTCTTAGAGGTAATGCTAATTGAATGAGAAGAAGAGACGCAGATTCATTTTCTTAAGTTGTGGCCAGCATTGCTAAACGCCTGTTGCTTGTGTTAATTTTCTGTTGACTCTTTCTCTCCTCACAGTCTCGTGCTGCTTATAAGGTTTGCACCCTGATTGATCCAGATAGACTCCCAAAATATAGATCTAGCTGTCCAGAGATAAAGTATATGAGTGCAGTGGTATAGGCCAACCCCAGGGCACGCTAAACTAATATAGTGCCAAGTTGTATAACCTGTAGTATTGGTTAGAATATATACCAATATCTTTTGCGACGCTCGTAGAATTATAACCCCAAGTATGGTTTACCATGTACCCAGTTTCTCCTTTTCCCATTGTTAGATTGTTACAATTATATCTGACAGCGTAGAACCTGTCGACATTTTTCTAAAGCAGTTCCTTAATTCATTTCATTTTAACTACATTGATTTTGTTTAATTTATTAAGAATACCTTGCATTTGATATAATGAATTTTGACATACATATCAATGTGTAAACTTTTAACTTTAAGTGATGTTATGAGACTTTTGTAATGAGTTATTTTTTTGTCTCCATGGTAGAATGCTTCATTTATATAAGGTACTCATGTGAAAATTTAGAGTATTTCTTATTGGGATGTAGACCTGTATCGACATCTTTTCTCGTCCTCGAGGAGAAAACACAAAATACTAATTATGACCCATCTATAAGCTGGAATAATAAGGAAACTTGTGTTAAAGAACATTTAATTTACTATTTTTCTTTAGGTTGACGAGGAACAGGTTGGCATACAGTGTAGTAGAATGAAATATGGTGTGAAAGATTGGTTGAAGGGCATGAATATGTTTCCCCATATAATGACAAGGATGTGAAAATTGTCATTTTGGTTTGAGTATGGCTCCTGGTCTTGGACCACTGCCCTCTCCCCCAATACCAATAGTACACCCAAATGGCTAAAGCCGGCCCTTTTGGTCAGATCAGTATATTCCTTGTCCTGTAGTGTAGAGGAGTAGTGAGTAGAACTTGTAGGTAGAATTTCAAAGAGAACAGTTATGAATGTTGGTCAAGGTAGTGGTAACTAACATATGCATATTGACAATCATGGTTGCCCTTATCATGATATAATCATAGCAGGTTTGGGAAAAGGTGTTATGTTATTTCTTGCATGTGGTTGATTCTAGTTGACACATGTAGGCATGCATGCTTGTCGTGCATATCGTTTACCTGTCTGGACCCCCCCCCACCCCCCGCCAACCCAACAAAAAGGTATCCTTGTGGGTATCCTAATGGTCAAAATGCACAAGTATACATGGACTTTGAAAAATCCAGAAGTACTTCCAGATTCTACTCAGATTAAAAGAAACTTATATAGATTACCCAGGGCCTAAGATATATTTGAAATTAGGTGGAATGGTTCGTGCTTGTAGTCTAAAACACAAGGGCGAGTTACCCTAGAAGATTTTCTCAAGTAGAATTAATAGTATTACTACAACAAGGAGTTTTATCAAAGCATACAAAGTTGAAATTTTTGAAAAATATGATCCATATTGGGCATACTGCAAATACATGTGACTCTTCATATTATTCTAAGAATTCCCACATTTTCGGGGCGAAGTTTCATATCAAAACGTACATGCATCATTTATAATGTTTAAAGTATTCGGCTACTGCTTTGAGATTTTCTTATTCTTTTTGATAAGAGAGTGGTTATTTTGATAATCAATCCTGGCCCTAGTTTTCAACAGAATGTTTGCCTTTATTCCTTTCCTCAGATTGCAGCAGAACAGGCAGCAAGGGAGGCTGAGGAGGAAGCAGAGCGCGCCCGCGATCTGGAGAAGGAGAAAGAGAAGGAAAAAGCCGCTGCCGCTGCCAAGGGTAAAGGTGGTAAGGCTGCCAAGGGTGGCAAGAAGTCTCGTTCTCCATCTCCAAAGAAGGGTAAGGCTTCACCTGCCCCTACAACTCCTCCTCCACAGACTGAGGAGACTGAAGAAGAGAAACTCAACAAAAAGCTTAATGAGCGGGCAAGGATTGAGTTCTTCGCTGCTCTGGAAGAGGAGTCTAAGGCAGCCAAGAGCCGCCTGAACTTGATCCGAGTGGTGGCTTACAGCATATTAAATGACCTTCGCGTTAAGGCAGATGCTGCTTACAAGGACATGAATGACTGGCTGGGAGCTCGTTTCTTGAAGGAGATGGAAAGGTATACAGTGCCTTTATTTATTTCTAGTTCAAGATTAATTGTTTGAAACCTTCATCGGCCATGATTCATGTTTGACAAGTTAAAAAGAGATTATCTTAAAATACATGTAATTTCTCCTTTGTAGCATTGACCACCTGTCTGAGGTGGTGCGTAATGCCATAGAGACCAGCTCCCACATTAAGGAGGAGTTGGTTATTCACCAGGAGGACTTCTTAGTTAACGAGGTAAGTGAACACGCCAGGAACAACTTTTTCCATTTAACCAGTTCTCTGTGAATCGAGCATGGCACAGATTTTTTGGCCATGGTTTCAAAACCGGAACCTATTCAAAACCCTGAAAAAATTGCTCTTAACTATTTCTAAAAATCTACCTGAAGTTCCAAGAACCTAAGGCCAGTCAACCTTCTGAGGGACTCCTCTACCATTAAGGTGTCGGTATTTGTTCCTCAGCCTATTCCTTGACTAATTTCTACTGTAATCATATGTACTGTGTCATGTAGAGTATTAATAATTTCTCTTCCCTGTCTAATTCACATGAAATATGCGATATCAATGTAATAACCCTTCAGAATGAATGACAGCATCATTGTAAGTAATCTCCCTTAACATTGGTCTTTCTGAATCAATACCCTAAATGCCATGGAAGAACAACCTTAGAAACATTAAAATCTGGCGTTCAAAGCTTTCATATTGCTTTGAATATTTTCTTTTGTGATTTTCTGTGTTTTTAAAACAATTCTGGCCATGACTTATTGATTTCTCAGCATAAATGCCCAACATCTCAGTGCTATGTAGGGTCTGATCAGAAGGAGATACTTTCCAAATCATTGGGTCATGGCCTGAGATTCTTAAACCCTTCTCCAAGAATCATATGGGTTCTTGTGCTAAACTGTGATTCCCTTCTTCCAGGAGGTCATCATGCCTGAGTTTGCCAAGGTAGTTCTAGCTGCATCTTGCTGGCTCTGTCCGGCCCGATAACCTCATTTGTTGAATGGGTTGCCGTGATGGAGTGTTGTATACCAACTGATTACTTTAATACCGTACCCTCTAAGTCTTTGCGCATTAAGTCCTGTAACATGGCGTGGTCACAGTTTCAGAAGACTTAACCCTTTATGTGTGACATGATGCCCTAAGGCTTCATGCTTGTTGTGATGCTGATTATTGATACACCAATGCAGCACGATGAGTACCTTAAGCCCCACTTCCATTGCCATCACCCTATTCCGTCAGTCATGATTCCGTCGCCATTCCGTCCAAAATTGTGACAGAATGCAATTCTGCCCAAAATTATGACGGAATCGTGACTGACAGAACAGGGTGACGGCAATGGAAGTGGCCCCTTATCAATGCTGTGTATGCATTATGTTGACCCTCATTGACGTGTATCGACCCTGATAGTCCAACATAATGCATGCTGCACTGGCAAGCTACTCGCTACAGATCAGTGATGAAAGACAAAGAGTGGCTTTCAAAAAAGTTAGCGATAATTTCTTAACACTTTTTTAAACTTTGACAATAACATGGATGTCACATGACAAAATTGCAACTACCGGTAGTATACATTTTGAGCGACAGTTTTCTCGTGAATGTCCTCACATAGGATGTTTATTAACTCAAAAAGAGTTATAGGAGACAACTAGGGTCCCCTCATTTTCAGTCATTTTGGTGGTGCGAATAAGTTTAAAAAAAGATGGAAATTTTATATATAAGAGGCAGAATTACTTAATGAATTTGTAGTGCCATTAAAGGAGGAGATGTAAGGGTCTTGCAAGAAAAGGTATTTCAGTACCAACTTTTATAAATTTTGAGTAATTGTCTATATTCTACAGGGTCAATTGGTTGGCAGCCATAAGACACATTTTGCCTCCAATGGTGAAGGTATATGATGTTGATCCATGTATCAACTCTCCCGCCTTTTGACAATGTGGTGCGAATAGCGCAGTTTTGGCAGGAGTTATGCGAATAGTGGATTGGTGGCTCCAATAACCTGGGTGAGGGAGTGCTGATGCAACAGGATGAGTGCATAACTCATGGGAGCCAATCACAGGCGAGTAGTGTCTGTCTTACATCAGAACCCCCTCCGCCCTGGCTTACTCCAGCAGTGCCTTCAGCCCCATCCCACATTCTAATTTATTGATTGCAATATTTATCTCCTGCTCTTTTGAGCAAATAAAGAAAAAGACTCCAATGAATGATTTAAGTCAAAAGCAATGACTGTGTGTTTCATTTCATATTCACATTCATAGCTCAACAGGATCAATTACTCCACTCGTCCAAACAAAAAAAAAAGCTTTTCACTTTTCGAGTTATCAGCAATTTACATTGCTGCATTATATTTGTATATGTAAGTCTAATACTATGGCAATGTAAACTCGACTTCTAGGTCTTTAGTGGTGTTTTCTCGCATTACAACAATTAAAAGCACATAAAGGGTTAACATAAAACAGGTATCAGGTCTGAACCACAGCACGCCCAGCATGGATGCATGCCACCAAAGGTGTTTCACCTGCATGAACATTTTGGGGTTTGAAGGGAGCATCATAGCTATAAGTTAATTCATATTTTTATAATATTGCTTTTACATATTTGGACTGCAGGTTTTGCCACATAGTTGCTTCAGTTTGATACTTTCCACATGAGTGTGACGTGTGAGTAGTTCAATCCCGGTGGCTTGGATTCTAGCGCCTAGATTCTGCCACCCAAGATAAAAAAAAAAAAAGATACACTCTCAACAATCATATAGCATTTTCTAGAAGTTTATCTCACTCGAGTGTTTTTAATCCACTCTGGAAAGACAGTTTGTATTAGGCATCTCACTAGCACGTTGCATCACCCCTGTTGAAACATAGACTAAATAGCTAAAGGTTTCTTACTCGCCTTTCTTTTCTTGAAAAAGGCCAACTGGTGTCATGGACCTTGTAGAGCCAGTAATTATTCACAGTATTTCTTCAGTGATTAAACTCTCCCATCTAAAATAAACTTCCACAGATATATTGCATTAATACTAAGTCTGCATATATACATAGAGATTCAAAATCCAAACAGGTAATTTTGTAAAATATATTTATCCTTGATATCCAAATGTTTTTTAACGTGCATGGTCGTTCTATTTCTTTTACACCACCTTTCAATTGTAATGAGTTAATTACTGTTCTAACTGTATGGAAGATGAGGCTTTTGAGGATTACGTCGGTATACCTTGATATTTTTGCTTAAAAAAAGAAATTGCCATGTCTTTTTTCAATTTTCAATTTTACCCGGATCTATATCTCATGTGTAAGTGTTTTATCATGATATTCTTGAATGTTTAGAGGAGAGTCCTTGTTTACTTATGACATTTTTAAAATTGAAATACATATTATGCATGCTGTCAATGACAGGCCTTTTTTTTTTTTAACAAGTAGCATCTTTGTTAGTTCACTGATCCCAATCTGTTCACGGAGGCTATGTTAGATATTTATACAATGGTGCAATAGCAAGACTTATGAAACACTCCCAGGAAAGCACAAGTCACTGAGAATGAGATAGTTTAAACAAAGGAGATAGGTTACACTGCAGTGTGCCTGTCCTACACCTGGATGTTTCTTACAGAGATGAATGTATTCAGCTTTTGTTGGACTCAAGGTTTTCTACGTTGGGAAAACCTGTAATTGCCCTCAAAAAAACTTTATTTGAGGGCCTCCATTTCAACATTGTAGGTTTTTATTTGTCTTTGAGATTGGTTATACTTCCATCCCTGCTCTTATCTCGAAAGCGTATCATTGGGGAATCACCATATCATCATTCACTCATATATCCCAATGTTGATCATCGTGAACATGTGTCATTTTGAAACATTACAAGTCTGGCACACAACCCTAGGTGTGTGAATCGAATTTCGTTCCCCTGAATCGCATTTGCCAACCCTGAGTGCCAAAGAATTGTTTTGAGTGTGATAAGTGTTATGAATAGCCGCATGCTCTTATGTTAACCCTAACCCTTATACACGGCACTTGCAGAACTCGTTTCTGCGTGCTAAAAGTGGTATTGCATTGTGTTTGCCAACTAATTGTATGATTTTGACCAGATCATATCTAGAGTTCAGAGACTTTGCAAATTTTTCCATTTGCTTTTTTTCCCTTCTAATTTTCATTTTTTAAAGTTTGGTATTCTTTCACCTGAACAAGTTTCGGTATAAGGGGTAACGCAGAAATGGACTCCCTTGTCTGTGCTCTACCGTCGGACTGTGGAGAGCTGAAAGGAGGACATTCAAGTGGAAAACAATCTGTTTTATCTTTTTGTGTGTAAATCTCAAATTAGATCAGATTGTTCAAAACTTGCATGCACAAAACATTGATGGGAGGAAAAAAAAAGTTCATATTAATAATAATTCGTATGTTTCAACGAAACCTGTATAAAAATTGTCTATAGAGCATTTGATATATTGTACATAAGATAATTAAATCTAAGTGCCCACTCAATCGGATTTTTTTTAGGACTTGAAGGTGTTGAGAACTCCCAGTCCAATACTTCGCCCTCCACCAATTGAGCCAGCGTACCCTGATACCTTCACAGTGGATCAAATAATGAATCTATATCAGCAGGTCAGTATGTACTCAGTCAAATAATAAATCTATATCAGCAGGTCAGTATATACTCAGTCCAATAATGAATCTATATCAGCAGGTCAGTATGTACTCAGTCCAATAATGAATCTATATCAGCAGGTCAGTATGTATTCAGTCCAATAATGAATCTATATCAGCAGGTCTGTATATACTCAGTCAATGAGGAGCTTCCCTAGCCCATCTTAAAGTTATCAAAATACTCCTCTTTCCTGCCCCTCCATGTGTCGGGTGCACATTCATGGACACATATTCATCCGTCAATTGATATCTAATGTAGTTTTCTCGTCATTGATATTAACTTAGCTGTCACAATGTCGTTTTACAACCCTTACTCGGCAAAATGGATCTCTATAGCAGCAAATAAATCTATTGGGGAAGCATAGTGGCCCAAGTTATCATGGCATTTAATATGATCAGGTCTGTGTCCTGTAGGTTTGTATGTTATATCAACTGATAACGGCAGGTAGATCTTTTACAATAGATAGTCATAATTTATAATCTCTCTTTTCCTATATGTTCCAGTTTGCATTGACAGCCCCAACAGGAGTACTCTCCATCAAGGCTTTCCAAGAAACATTTGCTGATCTGTCGGCATTAACGCATGGTACAGAACAGATCCCAGACATCTGGATGCATATCGCCCCTGAGAAGGTAAATTATTAGGCAATGGCTCACTGTACATCAATGTATACGAAAACCCACTTTTATAGTAAATACAGTATGTCCAAAGTGATGGAGAGATGCCAACTGTACAACAAGGTTACAGTAAAATCATGTGCCATGTAAAGTATACCATTTCCATATATACTACTTACAAACATGTAATCTAATAGAGCCATATATAGTGTGCCATCTCCATATACTACATACACACATGTAGACCCAGAGGGCCATGTAAAGTGTGCCATTTCCATATACTACATACACACATGTAGACCCAGAGGGCCATATATAGTGTGCCATCTCCATATACTACATACACACATGTAGACCCAGAGGGCCATGTAAAGTGTGCCATCTCCATATACTACATACACACATGTAGACCCAGAGGGCCATGTAAAGTGTGCCATTTCCATATACTACATACACACATGTAGACCCAGAGGGCCATATATAGTGTGCCATCTCCATATACTACATACACACATGTAGACCCAGAGGGCCATGTAAAGTGTGCCATCTCCATATACTACATACACACATGTAGACCCAGAGGGCCATATATAGTGTGCCATCTCCATATACTACATACACACATGTAGACCCAGAGGGCCATGTAAAGTGTGCCATCTCCATATACTACATACACACATGTAGACCCAGAGGGCCATATATAGTGTGCCATCTCCATATACTACATACACACATGTAGACCCAGAGGGCCATGTAAAGTGTGCCATCTCCATATACTACTTACACACATGTAGACCTCTTAAATGAATCCTGTTGTAACGAAATTTTGGTTACAACAAAATGATTGGTCCTAAACCATTATTATACATTTATATAGTAAAATATCGAAAATTTGTATATAACAAAGGAATTCTGAGGCGAAATGTATGGTTATGTAAGTTGCCAGTATGGATAGGAGAGGGGGCCATGAGGCTATGGAGATATCAGAGAGCAGTCATGGCCTGTGCACAGGGCTTCTTTCACTGCCTACCTAGGCTTGAGTGCGGGAGCAAGGGGGAGGGTGGGAAACATCAGAGAACAGTCACGGCCTATGCACAGGGCTTCTCCAACCACTCCCTACCTGGTGGGTGCAAGGGGAGGAGCGGGGGAGGGGTTGGCAGACATCAGAAAGCAGTTTAAGTCGTCTTATTTAGATACTACGAAATTCATTTATACAATGTACTATTTATGCACATGTAATCTAATAGAGCCATGTATAGTGTGTCATTTCCATGCCCTAGGCTATGGTACTTACACACATGTATGTAGTGTGCCATCTGTATATGCTACTTACACATGTGTAGACTCAGAGGGCCATATAAAGTGCCATCTCCACATACTACTTACACACACACAATCTAAGAGAGCCAAGTATCATGTGCAACTCCATACGCTACATGTAATCTAAAAGAGCCATGTAAGGTGTGCCATCTGCATATGCTACTTACACAGGTGTAGAGTCACAGCACCATGTAATGTGTCATCTCCATATACTACCTACACAAATGTAATCTATGAGAGCCATCTTTAGTGTGCATCTCCATATACACATGTACTACCGTAAACTCCCGCGTAGAAGACGCGCTGCGCGTATAAGACGCCCCCAAACTCAGCACATGCATTTTCGCGTATAAGACGCACATTTTAATGCTGATATTTGTAAATTCAATACATTTCTATAGTAAAATTACCCCTCGTATAAGACGCCCCCCCCCAACTTGAAAAAATCCTATAAGACTCCCCAGCATTTTGTTTGGCGTAGAGGACGCGTCTTATACGCGGGAGTTTACGGTACATGGTATCTAAGAGAGCCCAAGTAAAATGTGCCATCTCCATATGCTACTTACATACATCTTTTTTGAGTATGGGTAATGATGAAGAACACCAGCCTGTTTATTTCATATTCATACTGGTAGCAGAAAAAAAAGCATATTCAGCTTGGAAAGCATTCTACCACCAGTAGAAATTTCAAGTAACATAGATGCTATATACGAATATCAACAATGAACATATTTTGTCCAAAATGAGTTCATGAATTAGGGGGAGGGGTGGCCACCCCTCAATAAGACAAAAACATATAGAGTCAGAGGGCCATGTCAAGTGTGCCATCTCCATATACTACTTACACACACATAATCTAAGAGTGCCTATGTACAGTGTGCCATCTCCATATACTGCTCAGACATAATCTTAGAAGGCCAATGTAAAATGTGCCATCTCCATATATGCTACATACACAGGTGTAGACTCAGAGGACCATGTAAAGTGTCATCTCCATATACTACTTACACACATGTAATGCAAGAGAGCCATGTTAAGTGTGCCATTTCAATTTGCTACTTACATACATGTAGTCCCAGAGGGCCATGTAAAGTGTACCATCTCCATATACTTCTTACATAAATAATCTTTGAACGCCTGTGTAAAGAGTGCCATCTCTATATGCTTCATGTATTCTAAGAGAGCCATGTAAAATGGGCCATGCCCATACACTACATACACACGTAGATTGTTGGGGGGGGGGGGCATAAACGAAGACTGGCAGAATAATAATGAAAATGTTTCTTCCATTTCCAGTTGGATATGATGGCTGCACATCTGTCACCAGATGGGGAGTATATAGACTGGCGTACACTAATCCTAGCAACTGCCCAACCATGGCCACGCCCTTCACAAGGCGACCTTCTTGATACTCTAAAACGATTCAATGACATGGACCAGAAGAACACCGGCTTTGTCACGCGAGAACAGTTCGAACGGGTGAGTGTTATTTTCTCATCTCTCTCTCTCTGTCGCTCTGTCTCTCCTCTGTTTTCCTTTTTTTTTTGTTAACAAAAATATACATAATACTGATACAAGGATTGAAAATGCCATGCAAATTTCAATTGACAAAATCTTAAATCACTGCTACAGCAAACACGGAATTCTTATGATCACAATTTCACAACAATCAATTTTTGGGTAGCAAATTACATCCTTTTTTTGCATAATATTTGGCACATCGTTCTTATCAATTCCTCTTTGTTCTAGGTACCCTTGTGGTTCACAGGTTTCAAACCACAAACTCCTGCCAACCCGCACGAGCCTTACCCCTATGACAGAGTGGCCAATCTTAAGAAAACCTTCTTTGATGTATTTGCTGACCACGAGGCAAGACCAGCACAACTTGACTATGTCCAGATGGTAGGTTTCTAGTCTCTTTGTGAGTGAAGGTAGAATAGAATGCAAAATAAAACAGAGAATTGTCACCATCATATTATGTACATGAAATCTCAATACATGAATATCATTAGCCATTCATGTATCATGTCAATTCTTAAGTAATTAATAGGATCATTTACTCCGGTAATTGTTTTTCAATTAGAATGGCATTGGGATATCATCATTTCCCATGTAATGAATGCAATGGCTTGCATTTTTGGCATAACACTCAAATCCTGTATTTCTACTATAGTTGCTGTATTTCGCTGCTGCCTCTGATCCTTATGAGGGCTTCCTCCGTGCACTAACAGTCGCCTCTGGCACCCATATTCCACGTTTGCCGCGAAAATTCCCCCGGATTTCCAGACCATCATCACAAGCTAGGTAAGATAATGGACACAAACAGCTTTAGAACGTACAGTCCCTACAGTTTCCATTTCAACACCGATGGCCACCAAGGTCTCCAAGACATGGAAATCCATGTAGTGGAGTTCATCTTCAGAGCTCCACATTCTGAAATGGCGACAAATATTCGCAACAAAGTAGAGAGGATCTGGATGTTAAAACTGAAAACTCAGGTCCCTGAATTTAATAGACGCTCCGAACTATTGAATTCCTCTCACTGCTAACTACCAACCCCAGGGGGGTCACCTTCTTACCTCGTCGAAAAACACACGATGTTACTGGGATCCCTTCCCACTAGGGATTTATTCCCTAACTTTGTCCTTTTTACTGAAAAAATTCCCAGATTACATTTGGTAACTTTCATAAAAAGGGCCCCTCATTTAGCAGTGTTATTTTGGTTGATGTCAGATTAAATTATCTAACTCCCATTGCTCTAACTCCCCTCACCCCACCCAGTGGGCCTCTTCCCACATTTAATTTTATTGATTGTGGAGACAAAATTGTGGTGAAACCACAAGCCTAATTATTTTACCTCTAAAATATGACGCCTGATGAGACCCTAGGGGTCGAAACCTACACATCACTAATCTGGATTAAATCTGGGTTTTTTGTCCTAATTTCTGCTTGGTCAATTATTACTTTACCTGGAGAGTGCCTCCCAGTAGAGATAGGGCCCCTGATTGGCTGGGAGCCCTCTGTGATGTCATTTCCTTTGTTTGTAACCAAGGTAATGGTGGGAGTTTGCATAGCAACATAGTGAGCTAAGACTAGCAACAGTCTCATTTGATTAGGTAGCGTCGAGGTGGCAGGAGGTGTTTCACCTCGTCTCAAAAGACCCTTGATACCTTTATGCGTTTTGGAGACCAGAATCACCAAAATACTGTTTTGTAAATACTTGATAAATAACTCACTTGTTATATTCCAGTTTGGCACCTTCAATAGACTACGAAGCAGATGCTGGAGAGGAGGGACTTACTGAAGACATTCCAGAGGATGCAGTTAATGCCAGTGTCCCCCTGGATGCGCTTGATAGAGTAAGTATATAGTTCCATGTTTTGTTTTGTAATGCATTGAATAGGTATCGGTAATACCACTTACTCTTGGTTATTGAATTAAAAACCTGACCCTTCCTTTTAATGAATCATTCACCTTGAACAAAGTATTTGGTAGTCTAGTATCTTAAACCGGTACTTTCACTAATAAGCCGGTTCTTGTGAGTTCAATGTCACCTCTGTGCTCATTTGTGATAGGTGCTGCACCACGGCCAGTCTATGCGAGGAGATTCACATCGTTTCTCAGTGACCTCAGATCCCGAGGATGCCTTCTCCAGGGACCGTCTGCAGGGTGTCTTCCATGATCTCGGCTGTGATGGCCCCCAGGTGGCCCCCTTCTCCAACCTCATAGAGCACCCCATCATCCAGGATATAGCCTCCACCCTGCAGACCTACAAGTCTGTGGTGAGTAAGATGGTGATAAAGACATTGTTTGGTTAAAGTCAGAAATAAGCAAGTGTGTCTGTGAAGGGCCGCATCGACAATGGGCTTCAGCTGTTTTATATATTATTGTTTTCTATGAAGAAAAAAACAGATAAAGAGAGACGGATGGTCCATATGTTTGCAGTGCGGCCCCTCAATGGTATGCTCCAACCAGCACTCTCAACTTACAACCAGAGGGAAAGAAATAGCAAAGTATCATAAAACTAAAATACAATAGAAGAACATTCCCTATATTCTTTCTATTGTATGACTTACTCGAATATTTGGTCAGTGTATACATGTATGTCGATCATTAGTAATGTAAGATAGTAATTCTGTTTACCATAAAATTGAATTATGACCTTATATATTTGTCTTTCCAGGACTTGAAGACAATTCTAAGAAACCCAGGATCAGATCCAATAGACGCCCATAGTATAAAAACCGGGGAATAAAAAAGGCCAACAGAAATAGAGTATGAACAGAGAAAACGCCACTAGAATGCTACACAACTGTCACTGCTATTGCACAGCTTAGCATCTCCACCATGATCTGTGATATTTTTCAACTGTGAATATTTGTTAAATGGCTACAGCCTTGATTGTTACTCAGTATAGCGAGACTATCAACTGTTATAGATTATTACCAGTCTGGAACCAGGATATTCTACAAGCATCATTTTTTACTAAAACACAGAAAGAAAGCACATCATCTGAACATCTGCTTATGATATGAAAATTAATAAAATATTGATGAAGCAAGCTGCAATGCTATATCTATTTGAATAAAGTTCCATGACACATTTTAAGGAAAATTTGTATTGATTTATTCTATATTGATTTAGAAGATGATCTTGTCACTCCTTCATGGGAACTCACTATAGTACGTGAAGTATTTATCAAGCTCATAAGGAAACTACCGTAATCTCCCGCATATAAGGCGCGTCTTATACGAGGGGTTTTAGTTCTTCCTGGATCCGCAAGGGGGACAACAAGAGCTTTATTTTGATATGTTACACTCCCCCTAACTAATAAAAAAAACATAGGGGGATTCAACAGGGTGGGGGGCCCTAGCTACACATAGCTTTTTGAATTTTGAAAATTCATTCAATAGAACCAAAGTTTTTTTATTTTTTTTGACAATATTCTTCAACTCTAGGTGCGCCTCATACGTGAGATGCGCCTTATACGCGAGAGATTACGGTAGATCCGTTCTACCTCCCATGAATCAATACAGCGGCATATTTTTTTCTTCCTTTTTTATTGATGTCAACGTCAATAAGACATCGTAATATGGAGGACCAAGGGAAATCTAGGTCTTACTAAGCCCCCTACCATAAATTTATTTTGCTTTTGTGAGCAATAGGCTTAGCCAATGAATGAATTTCCTTAAATATCTAGGTGTAGGAAAATGTACACCTAAAGCATGTCTCACCTCTCCCTATTCCCTGCCTACCCTATGCGCCTAGCCATTTATCTCATTCACGGCTTGGGTTAAAACATAACAGGATACAGATTAGTACATGTAGTTGACACCAAATCGTATTAATTATTATATAAGTCCAGGCTGGCACCTGGTGTGGTCATACCTTTCTCTACTCTTTTCACATTGACATTGGGCATGTTCAGGTAATAGCTACCCTAATATTTTTGGGGAAAAAATCTGATTATTTGGCACTTACCGAGATATGGAAGTGTTTCTTTTTACGATCCTGCACATCAAATTGGTGTCGCATTGGTGCAAAAATTTACAAACCGACCTTAAAAAAGTTCACAAAATCCCTACCGACCTTCCTTAATCTTTTTTCAACACCATTACCTGGACACAATATTTTTTAGGCCTTAACTCTCGTCACTAACCCTTTGAGGGCCACATTGTGAATTGATATATCATGGCTCCATGGTAATCATGATGCATTAATTATGTGATTGACTAGACGTCAATCACATACTTATATATACATAGACCGCAGCACAAAACCACATTGAAACAAAGAGGCATTCTGACAGACATAGGAACAAAGAGGGAAATTTGGCCCATACTCTGTCTCTGTACACATTGGTATTGGTGTATATGTTTTGGTATATAATAGCCATATAATATAGTTGAAGGTAGTCCATGGGCCATGTAGATGGTACAGCTAGCATTTACACCTCAGAGACAGAGAATAGTCTCTGTTCTGGGGTGGTCACAGGTCAGCAGCTAAGAACAATAGGGGATTAAGGTATTCATTCAAGCCAGTGGTCATTAACCCCCTCAGTGCCACATAGCAGCAGTAAAATTATTAACCCTACAAGGGCATTGAACATAGAACATAGGATTCAATCACACGCAGGCCTAAGGCCTAGACTTAACCATTTTATAGTTTTTACAGTGACTTGCTGCATTCCTACATCATAATGACAGAGACTCCTCCCACAACTTATAATCCCTCACCTAGGGCTGCATTCTTGAATCATGACAGCACATGACTTCAGCTCGTTGTGTTCTTTGAAGGGACATTGTAAGATTTCACAGAAAGTTTTGAATTTTGCAACAAAATAATTATGCTAAATTGAATTATTTTATCATCTGGGTAGGAATCATCATGCATGTAATAATGGACAGTGGGACACAGGTCATGGGGTAGTAGAAGACATTCTCTGAGGGTAAGGGGAAAATTGCACTGTGAAAGGATTGAGAAAATCAGGAATGTGGGGGCAGTGTTTGTGTAAAAAGACCTGGTGAAAGTGATGGACAGGGGGAGACATGATCTATAGATCAAAGAAGGGAGGCAGGGAGAAACCCCAGGGGGAGAAACAAGTAGATACTGACTCCCAAGGATGACATATTAATGATGACATGCCTGCATGATATGGCTTTTGTCCCAATGAGAAATGGCAAGAGGAATTACCATTAAAATTATCCATGTGATGCCTTATTTAGATCTGTTATACACTTCAACCCAATGAGTGTACAACACCCATCCTTCAGTCACTTAAAATTGGTATGTCCGCTAAAAAAACAGATTTGAAAATTTGTGGAAACACATCTAAATATTTTGTAAAATAGCTCATCTCTTTTGCTGTGCATATATTGTTCCAAACACTACTGGCCACTAGTGCCTCAAAATGAAGTGTCTAATCACAACATAATACACTGGATGGCCTTTGATATTTCAGCTCACCACAGTACCACCTGTTGGCTACTCTGAAGGTCGAATCCCACGATGCAATTTTGGCTGAAAAGTTTCTGCAATTTAGTCATCTGTTGCAATTTGGGGCTCTCTCTTTATATTGCAAGACCTATAACGGCCAGGGGGGGGCCTTTAATGGCAAGGAATCCCTTGTAGATTTGCACTGAAGTTAAGATCTTTATATTTAGATATTTTCCCTTGCTTAAGTCAAAAGTTTCTGCAATTTACAGAATTCACTTGCAATTTACAGAAATGTGGATAAAGTCATTGACAAATAGGGATGTATGTTAACTTCAACTTGCAACCCAAGTCCCACTATGCAATCTAAACATGCCCCATACCCTGCAATCTGTATGCAAAATGTCTGTATAAATTACACATAGAGTTCAATTTCTGTCTCATTCCGCACTGTGCTTACCTACAACAGCTTGCAAATTCAATATCAAGGAGAATGGCATTGCAATTTAACACAGCTTACAGATATATATTGCAAGGGTGAGGGGTCAGTTTAATTGCAACCGTCAGATTTGTAAAATGCAATGGCATGTTAGAAGCCTTGCAATTTGTAGTCCCCCTATCTGCAAGAGTTCCCAAATTGCAAGAACTTTCCAGGGTTAGATTGCATCATGGGATTCGACCTTGACAGACTTTGTGTAGTGTTTAGTACACCTTGAGAATATAGACTGGCTATTCATTCACAGCACACAGGCTCCCTCTATAGGAAATTAGACACACCTGATTTATTACTAGGATAGAAATAAATACAGGGCATAGACTTTTTGTTTGTTTTGGAGCAGATATTTCTCATAATCACTAGATATTTTGATACTGTGATAGCGGACATGCCCACTTTAAGTAGTTTCAAACCTGACTACAAGATGTCTGCACTCATTGTCAGTCTAACCATAAAACTAACCTAGCCTAGGGTAGAGGCACCCTGAGTCAGACAGACACCTAATGTCGGACACCTTTTGCATTGAATTACATAATAGATATGAATGATTCAGCTATCATTTGAATTAGACATGAAAACTCAGGTATCATACTCTCTAACAAATGGGGAATAACATGCAAAACCCCTGTCATACATGGTTTTACAACTGCACAAACCCAGGGTGTTTTTGTTATATTCTGAGGATGAAAAATGGTGAGTGAATGGAGATCCTGGTTTGATTTGTCAATTTGTCATGTCTTAACCTCCATGTTTACAGGATTTCTATACATGCCAATGGCAATATAGATATTTTTGCTAATAATTTGACTTGACAAACCTGAATACATCCCTCAAGTTACAGTATGGGAGTTATTCTTCTATGGCATTCATATTACACCTACAGTCGGACACCAATTACACCCCACCTGGGAGTCAATTATATCATGATTTCAATACTTATATAATGGAAATTTCATTACAAACAGAATCCTTTGTAACATACCTGTACTCCCAGATCTGAATATTTAATTTGTGTTTGGTTTACCTAGTATCTAACACCTAAACCTAATCACTACTCCATCTAATCATAGAAGTCATGCTCATCTGGGCCTGTAGACTGACCTGTTATAAGTATGCAAAATTAAACATCTGAGAGTATCCTGGAGAGGAGTATTGCATTAGATTGGATTCCTTAGTGTCATGTGCTATGTGCCTTTAAAGAATATTTTAGATACAGTGACCCATTGTGTCTGTATCAATTAGATAACAGTGTCTGACTCTAGGGTCACCTCTGGCATGAGCTGTCTGACTTGGGGTCAGGGATGTAAGTCAGACATGGGCAAAAATCAGGAAGCCATAAGTTAACTTGATATAAAAGCCTTGTTTTCCCAAACAGCCCTCCTTACCACTCATATAAGGAAAATACATGTCATTCAATATTTTCAGAAATCAGGAAATCCTGATAAAACCTGAAGACTTACATCCGTGCTTGGGATGCAATTTGATGTTTTGGAGACTAAATATGTACAGCTCATTTATTCATATGTATCAGAGAGTTTCATTTAAAATTTCTTCAAGGATCTTGAGGGTAAACTATCATGTATCTACTGGTGAAATACTAGTAGAATTCACCACTTTATAGGTACAAGATTTGAGCATCGAATATGGCCACCTCCTGTGTGGTCAGGAGCATCCGAAATGGGTGCCTCTACCCTACTCCAAGATAAATGAGAATAGAAGGCACTTTTTCTCTGACCAAGATTTCATTCCCCTCAGGCATTCAATTGGTATAAAACACATAAATTCTCGTCATAATGCCTAACTTAGGTGGTTTTGCACATTGTCAGTACCTTAGGGGCTAAGGTCGGTCCGAGTTGTGGATAGGTAAGAAATAATGTTTGCCATATCAGGTTGCCACCCAAAGATTTCCGTATAGGACTACCTTCAACATTTAGGTGTCTGACACATGGGCATGTACACGGGTATTGGGCCATTTCATAGTATCTCAACAAGTGGTCCCTGCATGACCCATCAGATATGGATAAATTACTTTCTATATTAGGATGCATATAGGTTATGACCACATGCAAAATTGTAGCCTACAACTCCCATTGGTTCCTGAGGTTTTTGCCATTATATACGAGAGGGTTTGACCATCAGTTTAAAAAAAATGTGTAAACTGTGGCATGTACTATTTTCAAAGCACAATGAGCTAGAGGTCTGTCATTGCTTGGGTCATCAGACATTCTTCCACTCCAGGGAAATGCCACAATAGTGAGGGTAACTTAAAGGCTTAGTCTTGTAGCATAGAAGGGACAAAGGTTGTTAATGTTTAGTTTTTCTTATCGGAGAGCCGTTTTTGAAAAGAAATCATAGCATCAAAATCGTTACTTCATTCAGCCTGAGAGGTGAGATTTTTTTAATTCCAAATGATCTAAACTTGGAAAATGAGGATGAAGTACCTCACGTCCAACAAAGTGACAATCCAATATGGCTGTTGAAAATCGTAAATAACTGCTTTTTTGCTACTTCCAGTACTTCATTGGTGTCATGTTAAGCGATGAGTGTAATACACTTTGAGAAGGCAGTTTGGTAGGGAAGTTTTCTTTGCAACTGAACAAGTGTTCTATGGGGATACATGTATAGTAAATACTATAGAAACTGGCACAAAGGTAGGGAGGAATGAAGGAGGTGGGGTGACATATGTGAAGCACAGAAACGGAATTTTTAGTTTTCACTACTCTTTAACATTATTCTATAGAATATCTTTACAAAAAGCAAAAACAATGGCTAAGGGTACAAAACATGAGTGTTTATTAACTTCTATAAAGCCAGTAATGGTTTCTCTCCAGTCAACAATTTTTCTCTACAACGTGGAACCTTGAAGAGTCATGATTGTCGAAAAGGGGGAAAACCCAAAGTAACATGGTAGTAAATAGGGACTAGTGCCTCATCGTGTGACAGTGCAACTCACCTTAACATAAAACCATATGTACCTAAAAATAATTCCGACCATTCACAATTTATTGTCGCATTGTATAAATATGTAATTATATATAGACAACTTAGACAAAGTTAACCCTTCAAACTATTGTACTGCAAGCCATTTAAATCCGTTTAACCCTGTTCGTTTCCATCTCATCTACTGCTACCATCTCATGACAAGAAATCATTTTGAACAATCATTCTATAAACATCATGTGAAGAAGAGATGGCTGGTGCAAAGGTTTTTCTTCTGTCGAATAAGAAACGTCAATATTTGCATCCCTGTTTGACAGGAATTTGAAGTGGGAAAAGCATTAATTTCGTCTAAGGTACAAAAGACTTCTACTTTAGTAGACAAATAATAAAATCATAAATAAATAGCTAATATGTATGAATTTAATAGTAGAGTCTACATAACAAATTGACACATTTCCAACATTCTTGTGGATTTGTGTTAGCCAATGCTTATAATATTGACTGAGATGCTGAAGATGTGATCAGTGAAAGTTGAAACATTTCTGGGCAAGCAAGCTTCTGATCGGGAGATTCTTTCTGGTACGGTTGAAAATTGAAATACAGAATGCCCCTCAAATTTAACAGCTGCCTTTGACGGGGTTGAGCTAGCCGGGGGATTATAATAGCTATTTACAATGATATTTTGCAGGTACTATCTTCAGACATGATTCGACATTTTTGAACACCAACACCTTTCTCGCTTGGGACGGTTTGGCATTACCAGTATTATCAGAACACGTTTCGTGAAATTCTTGACAGGATTCCCTACAAAATAACGGCAGGCAGTTTTGTCCGACTTCTGCTACTTCCCACACAAAAATTTTGAATACACTGACATTTGTTCACATAGGGAGGCAACTGGTAATAATAATATATGCTAAAAGCTATTGTAAACTCTTAATTTATTTACATAGGTGATTGGGGCTAGATTCTGGCTGATCAAACAGTAACACGCCGTGTGAATGATAACCATTCACTATATATACACACATGATCGTTCTAACTCGGTCCATGAATGGGATCACCATGTACACACATTAACGTGATCCCAAAAGCAGCACAGTGCTGTGTGCAACTTACCGCTAAAACATGAAGTCAACTTTACAATACATTTCCCACATAGATATTCCCAGGTTGCAAACAATCAGTGTAAATACAGGAGTCTATTGACAGCACTCTGGATAAAATACTATGTTAACAATAACCGCTGCGTGACGCAGCACAAATGTACATGGATCTGAACTAGTAACTAAGACAATCTGCTATGGATAGGATACACATAATTCCTCAGGGGATCATGTATACACATCTACTACTCTGAATTTAAATCAGAGGCACAGATGATCATAACAGTGATCCTTATCGACCAATACAAGAAGTGTCATATATATTTTCTGCTACATAATCTTCGTAAAATAGTTCATTGAATATATATTTACATGACAACCATCTGTGGTGGGTTCCAAATGTTAAGTGAAGAACATGTCACTGTATTTTGGATTTGCTTTGTGCCTTCGCTTTCCTCGGTCCAAGGGAACTTCTTCTTCGTAAAACAGATTGTGTCTCCGTTCTGTTGCTTGTGACTGTAAAGCAAAAAGGCACAAATCAAAATATTTTACACACTATTGCATAAAAATAAAACAGAAAAATACCACCATATCGCACTGTTGTACCTCACATTTACTGGACTATATTGTATATAGTTATATTTTACCAAGACACAGGGAAGGAAAAGGGTTAAAAAGGTGCTCTATAGAATACCTTGCCTATACGACACACCATGACTTCGGGTAGAGTCTATAAGCTGCAATAAACTAACGGAGGATTTATGGCATATCGGGTTAATACATTATCATAGTCTTACCGTTTTGTTGAGTATCACTTGAGGAATCTCTTCTCCCTCAGCCCACACCTCGTCACGGTTAAACGATAGAAGTGCCTCATCTTCAAACTCAACCTATAATCCAAAACATATATAAATACTTTATGAGCACTTGTTTAATCACATATACAGCAGGCATGTTCCACTGCGGGTGTAATGTTTTATTTCCATTCTTTGTTTTTAATATAGTCAAGACAGATTTATTTACGTAAGGTTAAACACGTGTTTCTATGTTGATATAGCCATCCCTTTTTTTTTTTTTTTTAGCTGTTTAGTAATCTCAATCACACAAATTAATGACATACCTCGAAAACCGTGGTGCGATTAGTACCTCTGAACTTCCCATAGTACATGACATTGTCAGACCAGCATACTTCAACTCGAGAACCAACAGATGGTGGCCCATTCTCCACACAATCCTGATTCTGTAAGAGGCAAACTTAGCATAAGTTCATATCGCACATTTTTACAGCTCATACATGTTCAATAATTTACAACAACTTAAGTGACTCATTTCTACACTCAACTGCATAGCACAGGAAACTATGAAGATCTATCACTTAATACCAGTAGTACGATATACCTTCTTGGTCTTCTCTATACTACAGCACATAACGCTTATAAATATGTAAATCGCACCTTAATGTCTTCAGCGTACAGATTGGTGGAGAATGAACCGTCATCAAAATCAACTTCATAATACATCTGGTCATGGGATGTCTTCACCTCGCCCCAGTAGTAGCGACTGTTGCGGTGCTTAGCTAGCACTCGGTCTCCAATGGCCACCTCTGGTAGGCTGGTATGTTTAGGCTGTAATATTGATGTGGAAAGAGCTATGACGGTTATATCACTATGCTATTTCACAAAAGCCAAATGAGATATCATTTTAGTACAATGCACTTTTTAATCTATACAACCACAGTAGTACCCAATATCTAAGGCGCAGCTTATACACAAACTCCAGTGGTTATCAGCCCCCTTCTCAGAAAAACTGTCGCGCGGGTAAAATACAGCCCAACCCTGTATATATGACTCAGCCATATAGCTAGATCCTTTACCTTATTCGGCCGGATTCCTGGTATGTGTTTCTGACATGTAATGACGATGAGCTGTGGCCAGTCACAAGGCTTGAATAGAATGTTGTTGAGCTTAGCACATGTGGTGTGGAAGGAAGTTGTACACCGCCCTGACGTGCACTGCACACAAGCCGCATCATTTTCCACATCGCGAACCCACAAGTTGCAGTAACAGCACCTCTGGAAAAAGTAACATTTTCACATACGTTAGGACTGGTTAATATGTGACAATATTTATCATGTGAACTAGAGGTAAGCGTTGAAATGCTCATAGCTCGGAAAGGCATTCCTCCCTATCCATGTCCCCCCCCCATCACATACTGGGATACACACACAAATTTGATGTCACTTTTGAACAAATAATGATAGTTTAGCCTTAAAAACTGAGAGAATCCTCACGGTTCGATTAAGATTCTACCTTTCAATTTCCATAAAGGTATGTAAATGGAAGAGATGGTGCCAGATTAGGTATACATTCCGAAAGTCTGACATCATCGTTGTGCATTGGTTAGCACAAAGACAGAAAGGGCGGGGAAAAGATTTCTTTAAGGCATCTATATACTTTTACATAGATTGTGTCAATAGATGGTAAAACAGGAGAAAACTCAATTTTGGCAAAATGTCAGTTTTAAACTTCTTGCACTAAGGTCACGACATGTACAACATGGAATTTTTCAAAGTCTAGAGTAATTTTCATACTTTATTTTAAAAACATTTGTATATTTTGGTCTCGATTTGAGGGCCACTCAAACGTCTTCATTCATCCTCGCGCCTATAACGCTTTCCAAGTTAATCAGAGGCTCACTGCACCTCATAGATCCTTTCTTACAGGTGGGGTGAAAATATATTAGGACTAGGCTTAGATTAGGTCTACCGGTATATGTCAGATCACTGCCCAAATGCACAGTCATAGAGTAACCAATGATAATCATTACTTACTAGTTTCCGACGGGCAAGCGGCACTTTTAGTACATTGACGGGCTCTCTATTTCGGGGTTCTACAAACACAGCTTCAGGGATGGTAAGCACGCAAACAATGTGTGCCCATTTGCCATCTGTGGTAGGTTTGAGGGCCCCTCCACGGAGACTGCACAAACAACATTCCTGCAAGAAAACAGAGCTACCATATAGCTTTACCAGAAGTTGCCGAATTACCCCAGATATCAGATGAGATCTTGATACAGATATCAAGTCACTAAGGGGACAACTTAACGAACACAAGATCATGATCATTTAATACTGAGGGTTGGTCTACTGCTTTAAGATGCTGTTTCTACTGTTTCAGCCCATGGTGAAATGAACCTCCGGTTTGAATAATTTTAGGGCTCCTTTTAGTTTTTGTGGTTTTTTTTCTTTCTTTTTCACTTAAAATTTAAACAAGAAGCACGTCAGGGCTGTACATTATTTGTAAACAAATCTGGAGATCCCCACAGAGAATGTTTCATTCAGACAACAGGGTTGAAAAGAATCAAACTAGGTAGGGGCTAAACTAAACCAAAAATATTTTGTCTATGGATAGTGCCTGCATCATTTCATGAAGATTTGAATTCTTTCTCTCTTTTTTTTGCTAACATGAATGAAGAGCAGGATAAAGAGAGACACAGAAATGGCAACCCCCTCAGTCAATGTTGATTTTTAAATATCCCATAATTTTAAAGCAAAATATCATTTGAGCAATATAGAAAGTGAAGCTTTCTTGATCAAATAAATAGAAATTACCCTCTCCATATATTTGATTATCGAATCCGTAGACAAAAAAAAAACTAAAGATAAATCTTTGTCCTTCACACATTTTTTTTCTCTAATGGAAATCAATATACCAACTATTGTATTTGGTGTGGCATTTGTAGGATTTTTTTCATTAAGAATATTTATTAAATTCAAAAACTCTGTAGACTACCATGTACTTTTCGACACAAATTTGATGTGTGGGATCAACCATTTTTCTCGATAAGTGCAAATAAGATTTTCCCCCAAAAATGGCCATAGAAAGAGGGCCAATAAAATAGAGTAGGTAGCTTTACCTACACATATTGTTAAGGCCTGCAGTTCATGCATTTTCTACTAACACAATTTCTCTTGTATAAGACATGGCTTATACCAGAACCCAAATCAAAATTCGGCTTATAGAATGAGCCCAAAGTCAGGGTGTGCCTTATATGAGGGTTTCTTATACCATGAAACAGTACTAAACTGCCAATTTTCAAGTCCCAGATTAGGCTTATACTCTTTTCTCAAACTCAGGGTGCGGCTTATATGAGGGTGTAGCTTATACAAGGGAATTTACAGTACTGTAATTTATCTGTTTAAGCCGTGGCTTACTATAGAACCCAAGCAAAGAGTCAGCTTATAGAATGAGCCCAAAGCCTGGGTGCGGCTTATATTGGGGTATATAACCTCATAGAACAGTACAAAAGTTTCATTTTTCAAGCCTTAGGTGTGGCATATAGCTGCTCCCAAAGTACGGGATGCGGCTTATATGAGCGAGTTTAGGGTAGGAGTCATGAGATCAAGCTACATTTTAGCTGATATTAATGCTACAATACACAGACACGATAAATTCTATTGTCAGCATGAGAAAACCATCGATGGATACATAGACATGAAAATCCTGCTGTCAGTAGGAGATAACTGTCCATGGACAGTTGTCTCCTGCTGGCAGGAGAAAACCGTCCATGGACAGTTGTAGAAAACTGTCCATGGACCAGAGATGTCAGTTGGGTATGGGCTCAACCTCTGAAAATTTTTGAGTGTTAAGAAAACACCCATTCTTCCAATGTATTATGCTATAAAAAGCACCCATTTTGTCTTCATTTCAACCTATTCCCCTCACTCAAAACCATTAAAACCTCTCTGGAGTGGAGGGTCATAGAAATACAATTAAAATTAAAAACACTGCATCAGAATTTCAGCCAATCAGCAGCCAGCTTAGATTCATGTCCTCTGAAATGAGATTTCAGTGATCCTCTGATCTCTGAAAGGTGGTTTGTCTAGAAAAAGCTAGAGGGCAGCACAAGGCATGCTTAATTCCACCTGCTGAAGCCTGAATTATGCTCAGTCTTAGGCTCCCTAGAAGTAGAAGGGCATGTTGTAAGGGTGTATCTATGATTTTATGTAATTCTCTCTATCCATATTATGATCACAATTTGGAAGAAGCCTCTGAGATGTCTGCTTTTTTAAGGATGGTTTGAACATCTGATGGACACATGGACATGACAATTCCTTCTGCCAGCAGGAGAAAAATGTCTTTCCACTTGAGACTGATCTCATTCTCCAAGCACAGGTATTGTATACTCACATTGCCAACACCTTTGAAACATCAGCTGGAGGCTGTCATTGCATAATAGTTGTTGCTGACCTGTCATTTCCCCAACAATCAGGAATATGGAGATCCACAGGAGCTTTCAGTAGTAACTACATAACTATAGAGCTAATTGTATAAAGGCTCCAGGATCTCCATAAAAACAGATTCATATTAAAAGTAATTGTATTCTAATGTATGAGGGTCATGGTCATCCATGCAGATATGATACTGGTTGTGATTCACTAAGGGAATGTGAATTATAGGCTTGAATATTCTCAAGCAAAGAGTCTTCACATGAACTCAACAATAAACAAGTACGACTTACTGCTGTTAAGTTCTGCTGTTGGCATCTGGTGCACTGCCACTCACTACCCTTTTTGTATTTTGTCACTCCATAGCAACCTAAGGAAATGAATGGGGAAAATGTTAGAGGGAAACATGTATTTGTAGAAACTTGTGTTATATGAGTGATTGACTAACGGTTGTATAACGTACCGGTAATTTCGACAGCTAACGTAATACTACATGTGTACTAGATATATGTATAATGTTGGGATAGAAGTAAAGCATAATAATAAAACTTTACTGAACTATCCCTTCCCCATTCTTAGCTTAAAAACAATAAAATTTCTTTGAATGTCAATGTTAATTTCAATGTCATGTAAAATGTATTCTTAAGGTGAAGCTAAGCGTAAGAGAAATTTATCAGGTATATCCCGCCTACAACAAGGTTCACTGGGACCTTGACTTTGCAGAGTTTCTATAAGTTAGGGGTCGTTTAAGGTATAAGCAGTACATTTCTAGTTTCAGGTATAAGCTGCGCCTGATAAGTAAAGTAGTAACACATTATACACTTACTTGCATGCACACAGAGTTTGCAGGAGATGCAGTGTAGCAGTGAACTTTGTCCATTTTTGTCCACGAGAGTGTCCAGGCTCATGATGCCCTGTCGGCCATTACCAGTCTGGGCAAACAGCATCTCGGGAACAATGGGCTTCGACTTAGCCGGTGAGGAATTCTTCTGATTCTTCCGATTGCTCTTTTTCGGAACAACGTCCTTCAATGAAAGTTGACACAAAATGAACTACCTTAGATTTATATTACTTACTCAGAAAAACATAGGTCATTGTTGTCATGAGCTTGTGTGGTGTGATGTGGATTGGTGAGGACATAATGCAGCTATTTAGATACATGTCAAAACCTACTACCGTAAACTCCCGCGTAGAAGACGCGCTGCGCGTATAAGACGCACCCCAAACTCAGCACATGCATTTTCGCGTATAAGACGCACATTTTAATGCTGATATTTGTAAATTCAATACATTTCTATAGTAAAATTACCCCTCGTATAAGACGCCCCCCCAACTTGAAAAAATCCTATAAGACTCCCCAGCATTTTGTTTGGCGTAGAGGACGCGTCTTATACGCGGGAGTTTACGGTACCTGGAGAATATGTACATCCATCTTCAGATATTTACTAGGAAGCAAAGATGTAAACAGTCTAAAACTCGAAATGAAAAGACTACATCGAACATACACACCCGAGTTTACGGTATATTAAAGTCTTGTTAATTTGTACAAATTCCATCAAAGAGTTTGACATTGGTGGACCATCCTTTTTAATTTTTACAGTATTTATAGCTGCACATCATATTGAGCTGCTGAAAAGTCATACATACCTCCTGATAGAATAAAGCACAGACAGCACAGTGGGGTGCAATGGCAGCCTGTGCTTGGTTGTAATCTCTCTCTGCATGGAACTCGTGAGGCTGCACCGACCACAGAGCCCATAGGGGACGTGCCCATTCTGGTAGGGATTCCAATTTTAGTTCCTCATCCAACACTTCTGCAAAGAATAACAGCAGCTCATATCATACTGCAAAACCTTCAAGTGGGCTTTAACCCCAACAAAATAAGTACCGTAATCTCCCGCGTAGAAGACGCGCTGCGCGTATAAGACGCACCCCAAACTCAGCACATGCATTTTCGCGTATGAGACGCACATTTTAATACTGAAATTTGTAAGATTAGTACATTTCTATAGTAAAATTACCCCTCGTATAAGATGCACCCCCAACTTCAGAAAATCCTATAAGACGCACCAGCATTTTGTTTGGCCTAGAGGACGCGTCTTATACATGGGAGATTACGGTACTATATGTCCAAGCGAGTCAGTGAGTAATGGAGGTATAACACCATTACTGTTACAACAGCTTAGATCATATTCATGGCGAGAACCACATCACACAATTTCAGAGGAATTTGTTGGTGCCCGCGCACATGCGTACCATACACATCAGTGGGGATAGGAAAGGACAGATATAGACCCTTTTAAATGGGTTAGGGAAGCTTGTACATGTCCAAGTAAACTTGGTTTATCAGATTAGAGAAAAGTCGATTTGAAAAGAAACATACCGTCTCTTGGCTCTTCTTTAATGTTTTTGTCATCTTTCTTTTTCTTCTTTCCCTTGTCGGTGACATCATGTTTTCCTTCTCCGGAATAATTAGAATCATCTTTCTCCTTCCGCTTCTTCTTTAAAACTGGTTCTGGATTACTGTCCAAACCTTCAATCTTCACGGTCATTTCATCTTTGTTCTCCTTTTCTTTCTTCAATTTCTTTGGTTTATCGAGGTCAGACTGCAAAAGAAAGCACCATTACTATGATGTGTCGAATACTTGTTTAAAGCTTTAAAATTTGTGTCTTCATATTAAGCTAAACACCATATCTATCTGTGTGGCAAATGTGGTATAATGCACATTGACCTATTATCTTTAAGTCACATTGTAGCCTCTTTTTTTAGCCTCTGTAAAGCCTAAGGGCTGCCTGTTTTAAGTCAACTAATTTCCTCACCTTTCTCTTCTTTGGTTTTGGTGATTCAGTCTGAAGAAGTAACTGTTGAAGGTCTTCTGGGTTTTGCTCTGGAAAAGAAATATTTAATATTGACATGCTGATGACCGTAAAAAAAACATCGATCTGTTAAGCAGCGACGCTAACATCTTATCTACCCTTTCCTGACAAATATTACAGGAAAATTCGGTACTACCACAGGGGTAGACACTAACTTTTTCAGCCATAGGCCACACCCAAAACTGCGGGCCCAGATTTATTAATGCACATTTTTAAAATATGGTATACATGTATACCCCATTAAATAGTATCAAGACCTAAAGAAAATGTCCATCTTCCTGGTGATTTTCTTTCTAACAACATATAACCTGCCCATATTGACAAAGACATGGTCTGCTAGCATTTTCCTTATTCACTCCTATGGGCCACCCGGGCCCACAGGAAGGTAATTTCACAGAAAACTACGAGCTATTGGCCCCCAGGCAAGTGTTAGTGTCTACTACCCCTGTACCAGTACATTGACATTCAAGACCACAGTTACAGTCTATTTGACTGGGCTATGATGATCAAGTTCTGGGCTATGATGACTAAGACTTATAATGCCCAGACCAGCTGTCAAGTCTATAGGTACAAATCCTAGTCATCCTAATAAACACATTAAGAAAACTGCTTGTAATTTGTTCATGACACTGATGATGCTTACCTTGCTTAATGTTAATGTCGAGATCAGCCTTCTCTGCTTTAACTTTCTTCTTTTTCTTGCTCGCCTTTTCTTCATCATTTTCATCACCCTTCCCTTCATTTGACTTGAGGACTTTCTTCTCTTTCTTCTTTTTCTTCTCTCCTTGATCAACATTGTCTCCCGATGGGCGCTGATATCAATGGATTATTAAAACATTTAATGGCTTGGTTGTCTTTACACCCTTATAAACAATTGACAATTCATAAATACGTAATGAATTGAATGTAGCTTGATTCAAGAAAGCCTGTGTAACTACGGTAGTCCATGCGAAATTGAAAGGTTTGATGCATGTCCTGTATTAATCTCATGTTAGCTAATTTTGTTGGCCAATTACTTGTAAAAAGGGTCAAGTCATTTTAAGGGTTTAGGCAATATTTTCCACCCCTTTTCATTTTTTTAAGGTTCAATATAGGAACATTTCTTAACACCGGTACTACTAGTAATTAGACTTAGTGAAATATTTTACCTTCTTCTTTTTACTTTTCGGTTTAACTGACGTAGATAGTGTGTGGAGACTTTCGGATGGACTTGTTTCACTCGAGTAGTGTTTCAGATCTGCAAAGTGAGCCAAATCTGCCAGGATGAGACCTGCCTCCTGGGTGGCCTCCACATCATGATCATGCTCTGTGGTGAGGTTGAAGTCAGGCATGTCAGATCCCATCGCCAGAAGGTCAAGCGCGGCACTTCTCTCATCGGCCGAGGCCATTCCACCATCGGTCTCTTCTCCCTGACTGTCGGTACTAAGTTCTGTCACCACAGGCACATCTTCCATGGGCACTGTCTGTTCTTCCTGCACAACCACTGCGCTAGAAACAATTTCTGCCTGGGTCTCCAATACCTGACCATCATTAAATGCTGTCTCTGTCACACTACTTACACCAAAACTACCAAGCCCAGGCTCTAGGTTCACTTCGTCAGCCAGCTCTGTATGCGGCTGTGCAGTAGTCATTAATGACACGTCTGCACTGCTTTCTGTGACTACCTCTTCACAAGCAACACCCATTGCTTCATTGCTGTGTGAAGGCAGTTTTGGAGCTAGTGGTAGTGTCCTGGTTGGTTGCACTTGGTTGGTGATAACCTCAAGCTTCTGGAAGAGGGACAAGTTTTTTGCCGTGCCAGTTTGTTGTGGTAGTACCAGACGGATATTAGACACTGGTGATGGGGCAGTGGCAAGTTTTGTCAGTGCGCTTTTGGATTTTAACACTGACCGAGGTTTTGAGGGCATAGAGGTAACCATCACTTCTGAAGCATTTACAATTGGAGAAGCACCCGGGGTTTGCAGAACAATTTGCTGCCTTAGGCTGTCTGTCTTTGATAAACTGGTCTGTGCCTGTACCATTGAACCACCCTGTAACACTGACTGCAGTACCCCGCGACTCGCTATATTACCATCCGCGGGTGTTTGGATGAGTGTTATCGGTCCCTTAATGTTTGGGCGAATGTGAGTTACTGTGGGGATAGTAGGAACCACAGTAATCCCTGTAGAGTTTGTATTGGCTATGATAGTCTGTTGTTGGTGTGGTGGGCGTATAACGAGCTGCGGGCATGGCATTGTAACTGTGGCCAGTTGGCCTGAAGGGAGGCGAATGATAGTGGGCTGGGGCTGGCTGGCTATGGGAAGCTGGGAGGCCAGCTGATAGACCTGTGTCGAGTTGATGGCTGGCCTGCAGGTAGCTGTGCTGGTTGAGGATACTGTCTCCGTATGAGCCTGGAGTGACTGAGGATGGAGACCTGTCCCAGTCACTCCACATACGTTTTTTGGCTGCTCACTTGTGTTTGGTAATGTCACCTGCAGCCCCGTGTGTGAATAAGGTGGGTCAGGTCTTTGCCTGTGATCGTTCTCTCCAAAGGAGTATATAAGTGGGGCAGTGTCACCGCTGCTGCTTGAATGGGCACTGCCAGTACTTACTGGTTGATTGGAGACTGTATTGACGGGCAGAGTACCACCCTGGACAATGCTTTGGTTGACAAAGCCCTGTGACAGGATAGAAGTGTTCACTTGTTTGGACTGTGGTACTGAGGCCTGAGATGTCAGGTTTATTGCTGTAAGTTCTGCCTGTGGACTAGGGGAGAGTAAGGCCGTATGCTGTGTTCCAGAACCAACCAATAAACCTTGCTCAGTGGTGTTAACTGTATTCTGTACGAACTCACTGCTACCCATGACAACTTGCTGGTTCTGATTGGTGTCAATAATAATGCTCTGCTGGTTTCCATTAGAACCAGGAGAGCTTTGCTGGTTTTGAGAAGCATTAGTGCCAACAGCATATTGCTGATGCTGAGTAGTTGCAGCCATGTGTCGCTGAAGTTGGGTGGTACCAGTAATATTCTGTTGGTGCTGCGTAAGAGCGCATAGTTGCTGCTGTTGATTATCAGGCATATTTTGCTGCTGTTGAGCCATTCCTACAACAATCTGTTGGTGCTGTGGTCCCAAAGCACCCTCTTGGCAAGAGCTCACCGTACTTGGCTTGTTCACCCTAGAACTGACAATACCATGCTGTTGGTGTAACAGGTCCAGAGGCTGCTTTAGAGCGGTAAAGCTTTGTCCAGCTTTAAGCGTCCTTTGCTGATCGCCCAATATCCCCTTTATTTTCTTTTTCTGGGGAGCTCGCTTTACTGTTACCCGGTCTTTGCCTAACTGCGCTGTCAGCATCTTTGTGAATTGTGCAATATTACCAGTAGGTACATTTATCTGTACTTGCCCTTGTTTGTTAACTGCGGGGGATATAACTGATCCACTTCCTATGGTTTCCAATGCTGGTTTCCCTGAAGCAACAAACGTAGTAGTTTCCGTTGGCTCTTCGTGCATCTCCCCATTTGGCCAGCAAACCTTTACAACTCTCTTCTTATCTTGCTGGGGCTTACATTTAGCAAGCATCTGTTGTAATAATAGAGCCTGATCGGAAGGGGATGAAGTAGCAAGAGTGCCGACAGCGGGTATGTCAGGTGATGGCTTAATGTTAGGCAGTGAAGCGCCGCCTATCCCTCTATATGTCACCTTAAGGCCGGGCCGCATGATGATCTGTTGGTGTTTGTCCATCTCCGATGTATTCAGCATTCCAGCATTAGATACTACATTCTTTCTGTCATTCATGACCCCCTCCCTGCCGCCTTTCAACTCTGACTGTGGCAGGGAGGGGCAGTCAATATCGCCTAAAAAAGACCCAGACTCATCCTGCTTAGTCGCCATCCTTCGCATCTTAACCCTTTCCTCAATTGGCTCTGAGTATGCAACATGCTTGTAGAATTCATCTAAATAGGTTTTAGACTCGCTCTTTGCTGCTCTCTCTGCGATCTCTTTCATGATCTGTGCTTGCCGTTCTTTCTCTTGCTGTTTTCTTTCCTTTTCTGCTTGTAACACTTGAGCGGGTAGCTTCAGGTATGACACGATCCGTTTCTTTTCAGGATCAGCATCAACACTACTGCTTTCCCCAGTTAACTCATCCATAACAGTTCCGGGGAACTCATCCATAACGGTTCGTACCTCTGCTTTGATTTTCTTGGGGCTTTTCTTCTTCTTCTTCTTTACAAGCTCACCATCCCCGCCACCTATCAAATCTGGATCTGGTGGCTTCTCACCAAAATCCTTTGAGGGTGGGTGTCGCTTCTTGCCAACTCCTCCGGATTTGAGAGCAGAAACCTTGTCGTTCCTATCATCAGATTCTCTGAAGAACATAATGTGAATGTTTTCGGTTAGTCACTGACGAGCCCTTTGGGACAGGGTAATCATTAAATGAATATAGGACAGCATTTTGCAATGCAAAGTAACTCGAAAGGGTACTTAATCTCTTCTTTTATGCCCCCTTCTGACACTAACCTCATGTTTTCTTCGAGCATTATCACTGTCAATGGTTAAGCCTATGGAGAATGCATCCATTATCGCTTGTATGTTTCATTGGCAAATAACTCCTCTCTTGGCGAGTTAAGCATTGCAAAACAGCAGGAGGTCTTGTATAAGGATCCATATTAATCATAAAAACGCATGAGACAGGGTAATTCTCATCCATTTTGTTATAATCCAGCAGTTTCGATGGCACTGTGAGTTTATCGTCACGCTGTCCGCCATTTTGGATTTTATGTTCTGTGCGCATGCGTGACCCCTCCTTGCCGTAAGTAGCATTTTCGATGGAGAAATGATAGATTCTATCGATTTAACATGAAATTAATGAGTTTTAACATGTAATCCATGCATTTTGGTATAATCCAGCAGTTATAACCCCACAAATCGATCGTCTCGTGTGCCATTTTGGATTTTGGTATTCTGTGCGAATGCCCGACCCAATTTCCATAGTTATTTGGGTCAATTTGCACCACCACGGGCTTTGGGATGCGAATTAACGACAGGGGAAACACCTAAGTTTTTATCTTTTTAATAATACATATCAATTCAAATGATATTCTTTTGCCATTCTTTATCATATTTCTATATTATAACACTGAATAATTGAAAAAAAACAAAAAAAACTTTACGACAATAGAGACGCGCGCGCGGATCGAATCACAGCAAATTCATCAACTATTTGCACCACTCCGGACCAAAAACACGGGAATTTTGATACTATTCGCACCTCCTATGGGATTTAACATAGGCCGGAAAAGCGTCTTAGTTTTTCTCACTGTTAGTAGCCACTGAATCCTTCCATTTTTACCCCGGCTCTTATAACTCTTTCGAGTTAAATATGCATAACTAAATCAATGTTACTACTTATTAGTATGCAATTAGATGCATACTGAGGTCTTCTATCACTATTAATATACTTTTTTTTTTCACTATTAACATACACAGTAATACATGTACTGACAAAACGTGTGACAATACGTCATACTTTAATTGCCCCTTTTAGTGAAGCTGCACTAAAGTGTGTGGTAGACTCTTTATTTACCCTGCACTGATGGGAGATCAATGCGAATTTGCAGACCTGTGCCAAATGGGCTACACGTCTAATGTGGATGATGTTGCTAGGATGTTCCTCCTAACTATGGAGATAATATTGTTGCGTTGGATCCACCAACCAACCCACTCGGCCCTGGCTGCTTCACAACCCTGACCTCGTGGGTTGGTCAGTGGACCATTCCAACACTCCAATCCCATATGTAAATTGACTGATAGCGCACTTACTCTTTATCGTGAGTATAAGGTATTTGCAACCTTTTTGGGGGTTTTATATTGCTGTACAATTTCTTCTGGTCATCCTCCGGATGAGGTGCATAGTCCCTTCCCTCCTTCCACAGCTCGTACCTTTCTGGCTGATACTTCTTGACGAAGCAGTCCATTGAGATTTTCACCATGTCTTTTTGGCAGTTGCACTGAAAAGAATGGTAAAGGGGGTTACAAAGGGTTTTGCACTTGTCACAATCCGAGCACTCTCAATACATTGCATAACAAAATCTTGATATGTGAACTATGCAGTATACTTGTATGCATTTGAAGTAGCTAGGACTTGGTATTTGGTCATATTAAAGGTGCTTTCTTCTCCTTTCTTCTTTTGTAAGAATCCTTATCCAGACTCACCAAGACACATCTTTTTCCATATTCAATCCAACGCTTGGTGGCAAAGTTTGTAGACTCGGCGCAGTTGAAGCCGTGGTTGTATCCTGCATGGTATCCATATGGGAACGTGATCATAAATTCTCCCGGTTCTTGCGTTATCTAGATAAGATAAAAAGAGTGATGTTTAGGGTTGTTGAAAATGAAAAGGTGTACCAATTGATACATAAAAGCTTCATCGTTCAAACTTGAATAAAACCAATTAGAGAAGTAGTTGCGATTGTAGGTCAAAGTATATGGAGGATTTACATACAACTAACAAGGAATCAATAATTCCACACTAGACGTCTTACGTAGTCTTTATAATATACCAAAATGATGCAATTGTAATATCTAATTAAACTCAGCTCACCTTGTTGAAAGGAATCGAGTACTGCCTTAGCATGCTCGGGGATATCAAAGTCATCTTGTGTCGAAGGAATGCTGCACAGGACTGGGCACTGCTTGGGAAAAATCCTGCAAGAAAAGAAGACAATAATATATTGAAATATAAACTTAATATTAATATAACTCAACCTACTCTGTCCTACAAAGCGATTTGAAATTTTCAAGGGCATAAGTGCAATAGTAACATGGCAAATGAAATTTGAGATTGGAGTCTCACTTATATCTCTATCCAACAATATCACTGCTGCAAAAATGACATACCTGCAGCCAACCGCTCCAGTCTCCGACCATGCTCAGGTGGAATCGAATACCACGACTTCGGTTTCCCAAAATGGAGGTAATTGATACTATAAAGATCCATATCCTCTGTATGCCAGGCAAAGGTCGTCTTCCACATACCAAAGTACAGGTAGGCCGTATTGACACCCTCAATCTTTATGTTGTATGTGTCATTCACTGTATCCAGAATTGTTCCCAATCGACTAACATTCCATACATCTTGGTCATCATCTGTCAGGCTGCCTGAGATATCTGCCCCATATATCGGTTGATTGAAGGTGATATTCTTCCAATACTTGCGTTCCAACTCGTCATAATCTCTATGTCTAGGAGGACGGTACCTGTCAATTTATTTTTTTAGATATTAAACATTTCACATGAAGAAACCTGTACAATTGTTAGAATATTAAAACATTGTAATACTCATAAAACAATCCTTTCACATGGGCTCCATATCAGACTTGAATATAATTAGGATCTTTCACAATCTACCAATACATGAACACTATTACCGTAATCTCTCGCGTATAAGACGCGTCTTTTACGCCAAACAAATGCCTGGTGCGTCTTATAGGTTTTCCCAAAGGGGGTGCGTCTTAAAGGCGGGGTATTTTTACTATAGAACAGTATTGAAATTACAAATGTCACCTCTAAGAGGTGCGTCTTATACGCGAACCAGCCTTTCCTGAGTTGGGGGGTGCGTCTTCTACGCGAGACATTACGGTAGTGTAGAAAGATAATTGTAACTGGTCCATTCACCGTTGTAAGCCTACAAAATTTACAGTATTGAAAGTAAATAAGAAGTTCAGTTAAGTCCTTACTTGTCACTGTTTGCCAGCTTCTCAAATTCTTTAACATGTAGTGGCTTCTTCTGGATGTTATATTGCTGGAAGAGACCTTGACAGCCAGTCACCATCTGGGTTATAGGCGCTGGTATCATTATATCAATATTGTCATAGCCGTCTCGGCGCACAACCCACTCCTTTGGTGGGATGATCTACAAAATGTATTGAAAAGAAAGTTAGATATTCATCTAACAGGGATGTAACTCAGGCATGGGCAAAAATCAGGAAGTCACAAATTTACTTTATATAAAAGCCTTCTATTTTTCCCCAAACAGCCCTCTTAACACTTGTATAAGGAAAATACATGTCATTCGAAATTTTCAGAAATCAGGAAATCCTGATAAAACCTGAAGACTTACATCCCTGTCATCTAAGGAATTGTAGCGAAAACAATAAAATTCAAGCAGGCTTCACGGTAAATATTCTTCATTACTATTGATCATATTGCATTATGTCAACATGGATATAGAGCTTTATCACGAGAAGTGCAGACAACTAATGGCGTGGTTAATATAGTTTCTCACCTTAGCAAGGCCTGCTTTATGGGCGCCCTGTGACTCAATGTATTCGACATACTTTTCGAAGTCACGGAACTCGTCCATTGTTGGCCTGAATGTCATAATTTTGGGGATGTTATTTCCCCCACTTGAAGACTCCATCTTGCCTTTTGTTAGATCACCTGTAAATTAAGAAAAGACTTCATGAAATACTGCATGATTGTGTTGTCAGTGTATCAAAAATCACCTGCGTAGCACAACTGTGAACCCTGCATTAGAACTGCATTGATATACATGTATATTATGTTCTACATTTTCACTCTCCTTGCAATACTGGTTTATTACAGCAGCAATCAGATTATTCCACCAGGAAATGGTGAAGCATTAGTCATCCAAACCCACTAAAGATACATTCGAACCCACACATGCACACATCGGGAAACCATTGATAGGCCAGGGGTTTTCTGATGCCCTCCCGCGTACATTGGTATGGTAACGACCTTCCACATGCACGTAACGCGTTATCTCTGTTTTCCGCTTACGTGGGTGGGGTAGGTGTCATTTTTTGTTTTATCCCTTGACCGGGGTCCATGTTAGAACATAACAAAAATTGGGAGTTGGAAACCTGATTTGGATCGGTGGTTTAGCGGTTCTCTCTGGTGCCATGCAACTTTTTCCCTTTTGAAAACCCCATAGGGTGCGAGCTAGGCATATAAAAGTACTAAAAGTACATATTTAATCTTCTAGAACTCGAAAATTGAACTTAACTTAAAGCCTGATGTGTGGGTTTTGCCCTGGAGGCATGCCATTTTTTTCTTTGTTGATGGTTTTAAAATGTTTATAAAGTCACAATGTGCTGCTCGGTAGTGGATCAAGGCATTTTATGCTGTGGCAAGCATTATTAGTTTGCAATACACATTTATGAATGCAGGTAAATAAAATATAGTACCAGTATTGATATTGTAGTACCAGTACCACTACCAGATATTGAGTCTTTGATCTCTGTCCGTTTGTGTTACATCATTCAGAGATTAGCATCATTAGCCTGTCCCTGAAATTTGTTAGGGGCTACATTGGGCAAAGGCCTTTAAAAGTTAAATCAGACTTTATTTTCATGTTCACTTCAGCAGCTACACAGAACACTGGATAACACTCCTGTCACAGTGACAGTTAGCCCTGCTTTTCGTCCGTACGATATTCGTATTAGAATACTATAGTCTATAGTATAGCCTAGACTCTAGTCAGGCTGAGCCTGAGGGCGAGGCTACTGTTCATTTTTGGTACATGTAAGGACTAGATCTAGGTGATAGATCTAGTATGGTATAATACTGTAACAACTAACATATGCCTAGTCCCCTCTGACTGGTCTAGCCTCTAGGCTAGAGGCTAGACCAGTCAGTTCCTTGTGTAAACTATAAATGTACCGGTAGCTAATATTATCGGCCTACTACTAGTATAACAGTTATGTGGGCCTACAATAATGTCAATATCACAATACAATGAAATTTACTGACAGTGTTGTGAGACCTAAGAAAATAGTTCCATGAATACATTATTAGCGACCTCCGAAACTAGGGCGGCGTTCTTCTTGTCGAAAAAATACCCGAAAGTCGAGCCTACATTTCACAATAAACTACATCCTAAACACCCAACATCCATCCCTATTCAATGCTTCAACAGCCAACACAAGAGCTTTATCAGTTGCATGTCTAGTGATCAACAGAATACACACTGACAACGGTGAGCTGTCACCTGCCATAACTTCGGCAGTGAACCGCACGTTTCACATCGGCGTCAAGTTGAGCTCCTCCCCCTATTAAAGCCTAGTCCCCTTGCTTTCACGAACGCTTCAAGCATCGCTATCGTTTTCACATGTCTTATTAGTTTATTCGTCCCCTCTATTCTTATTCAATAAGGCGATGTAAATTTAACCTACGATGTCATCAGAAGGTGATAAGAAAACGACTTACGTGTAAACATCCTACAAGATGGCGAGCTTTTAAGTTTGGAATCGACAACGTTAAAGTTGCGTCATTTCGGCTGTTTTTACACAAGAGTACCAGCACGTATCTACACGAAATCATCTTGGCGAAGGACATAGATATGGTGATTACTGGAAAATCTTTCCGTATAATTGCCCTAAGACATGTATATTCAGTGGACTACGTTTGCTTCATTTACTCGACTGACACTGCGTGGCCTCGGCACAGACGAGTCGCCGTGTTGACATCGGTGCTGATCAGGCTCTCGGAACGAGCGACTAAAAACAATTTTCAGTGCACACACGGAAACTGTGGAGCTTGGGCTAATAACTGTTTAATGTGGAGCAGGCACCTACCTCATACGAATACTTCTTGGTTGTATATCCGTAATTTTAGTCCTAAATCCTTGATAAAGAGTGCGTTTTATTTGCTTCCCGACGAGATACACAAGATACAATGGCCACCATGATGGCTCATGGATACAATTTTACATGACTGTGATCAGGACATATTTTTTTTTAAATCCTAAATAAAACGTTCACTATAGAGCAAAATTGCAAAAACTCTGTACTTCCAATATTTTTTCTTTATCATTTGTGAGAGTTTTGCATTGGGTTAACATGTTTCCCTAGTCTCAGTGAACTACTTTCTATAGTGAACTATTAAATTTTGATGTTCACATGTGATGGGTCTATGTAGGTCAATGATGTCCTATGATGTTACCCGGTAGAGGGAATGTGGGGAATGGGTTTCCCGGGCTCACTCCTAAAGAAATCGTGCATTTCGCATACCGATACCCTGGGCATGCATAGGGTAGGGCTAGTCTGACACAGCCCCGTATTTCAACCCTCCAATGGAAGTAAGGAATGAGTTACAGACTGGAACTAGGTAGGGCCTACTGAGGGAGCTGTCAACAGGGGTGGATTTTCACTTTTTTTGGCCCAGGTCTACCTGGGCTATTTGCGGCGCCTTTTCAGCCAAAAACTGACGTTCATGAATTGGAACTTTATATGGGAATTGCTCATCGAAATTGGGGGATAATTAAACAAAAAATCATGGAAACATGTTCTTTAGGATCTAGTCTTTTATTGCACATGCACAATTCCAGGAAAAAAAAATCTTTAGCTATGAAAAAAGCTGAAGAAAAAACCTGACATGTTTGACCTACTTTCTCACGAAAACGAGGCTCCATAGGATAGCATTGCACTGTCAATTTCGGCGGTCGACAGGGGGTCAAAATAACACATTGACTCCTATGGGAATTGGGCAATTAAGACCCTTTTTTCAGCAGGTAAGATGTTAAGACCGTTCATATAGGAGTGTGTAAATCGGACCACCTTATTTTTGTTATGTCAACAGCCTCACTTCTGGTCTGGAGACTGACCGGTCGTCAGATTTTATTTTTTGCTTAATAGTCAATTGAGGTGTATTTGATTCAATTCGATTGATATTGCCAAAGATGCATGGATTATATTCAAAAAGCCATTAATTTCAAGTTAAATCGATAGAATCTATCATTTCTTAGTCGAAAATGCTACTTCTAGCAAAGAGCTGGTTGCGCATACGCACAGAACATCAAAATCTAAAATGGCGGACAGTGAGACGATCGACTTATGGTGCCATCAAAACTGCTTGATTATAACAAAATGGAGGAGAATTGCAGTGTCTCATGCGTTTTTATGGTTAATATATATTCTTCGACACCTCCTGATACAGTGGAATGTTTCACTTGCCAGGAGAGGAGTTATTCGCCAATGAAAATGACGAGCGATAATGGGTGCATCCTCCATAGCCTTAAGCATTGACGACTTGGACATACTGTCACTATAGTGTCAAGTCACATATGGTAAGTAGTGGAAGACCTGGGCCAGTCGTGCATTGCATGCGTTCAATCTTTTCAGGTGGGTACCCGGTACGTCCAATTCTTTTTGGCCCTCCCCTTTGGGGAGTAAGAAATTTTTCACCCTCCCCAACTCTATTCTTTAGTAATGCGTGGGTTATTTTACTTAGAAGGTGTGAAAGTAGTTTCCCCCTTTCCCCAAGTGGGGTTCAACATTTTTTGCCCCTCCCCCCAAAACAACCACCCCTCCCCTGTTGTTAAAAAATGGCCACTCCCTAGGGTAGAGTTTTTAAGTTCTCTTTTCAGTTTTCATTGTGTTACCATGCAAGCTTTGGTCTTTCCAGGGCACCTCTAAATAGAGACCTAGGCTCCCCTCCCCCATTCTAGAGAGCCTAAATCGCGCGATAAACCATGTCGTAAATAAAATTTGGAAGTAAAATTACCAGTACATTTGTATTAGCCCCCCTAGGCATCAGTAGAGATATAAAGGCACAAATATACTTCATATCTCTGGCACCATATATGAATTTTTTTTTGGCTCAACTCCTATTCTTTCCAGAGGTATCTTCAAGCCTATGGGTGATAAGGGAGTGATCATTATTTATCAACCAGTTGGGGGTGGTGGGTTTTCAAGAGGAAGCGTGGAAAATTTTTAGCCCCCCCCGCGACACAAGTCAGTGGTCAAAACTTTTTGCGACCCTCCCCCCATGTCGGAGGTGTGGAGAATTTTCGTGCATAGGCTTCTTTGCTAAAAAGAGGGCCAATTTTTTATGCCCACCCCTCTCAAGAGAAGTCAAGTTTTCATGCCCCTCCCCTCAAGAGGAGTCAATGTTATTAAGCCCCCCCCCCCCCCCAGGAGGCGTAAAAAGTTTTTTCGCCACCCCTTCAAACCCAGCAACCCACCCCCCCTTCTGATAAATAATGACCACTCCCTAATATGCTAAGCCCAGAATGCGGTCACGTGACGTGACTAACCTTCCTATTATATGCAGGGATGAAAGTCAACAATGAAAAAACCTTGAAAAAGGAAACAACTTTAAATTCACTGTATATGCCCTCCAGTCCCATCCATAAGTGTGTTACAGGGTTTGTGTGGTTGGGGGGAGGGGTGCAGTAGGGGTTGTATAAGGATGTAGTTTGTCCTCAAATAACAGGAAAAGCTGTTTTTCAAGATGTTGTTCGGATACTATACCCAAAATGTGCACATTATGGCCCTTTTGCAAAGTATGACCCAGGATCCCTTCAGAATGCTACTGTATAGCTGTTTTCTAAGGTCTTGTTCGGATAGCATATCCAAAATATACACCACCTGGTAGTGGTGCTTTTGCACAACACGACCTATGGTCCAAGTACAATGTTAAATGTATGCAGATAGGTCAAATGGTGCAGGAAATATATGACCAATATAGTTACATGGTGAAAGCATAACATGCAGAAAAGGGGTATACTATCCATCACTCTTCTAGCATAGGAACTATAGCTTGCTGCTAAGACTACACTGAAGAGTGGAACAAACACCATTATAGAGGGGAAAGTTTTCAATGAAAAACTTGAGAATCCTTGAAAACCTTGAACTAAATACTGGCTAGCTGCCATTGTATGCAGTGTTGTGGGAATCTGTGACTCCTTTATCCTGTTTTCAGAGGATTTTCAAGAAAACTTATTTTACTTAAGTGAGTGAAAAAAAAACCTTGAAATCAAGGAAAACCTTGAACTCTTTCATCCCTGTATATGCCCCAGGACAGCAAGACTCAATGTATTAAAGTACAATTTGGCACTATATAGGTTAATTGACCAAATGCCCTCCCCCCTCCCCCAAGGAACACTTTATCACTTATTAGGACAGAGCTATCTGGCTCTACCTGAAGGTTAAAGTCACGCCTAACACTAACAGTCTCACCTAGCAGTTACATAATATAAAAGAAAGAAACACAACAATATACTACGATGAGGGTTATTTTATTTGTGCCACAATTCTTTATGATCAAGGGAGCGTTCATTATTTATTGCAGGGGGGTGAGAATCTCGTTTGAAATGAAGCGTCCCCCCATGTGAATATCCCAAAATGAACTGCCTCCCCCACAGAATTACCCCAAAATGAATTGCCCCCCCCCATGTGAATACCCCAAAATGCAGTGCCCCGCCATTGTGAATACCCCAAAATAAAGCGCTGCCCCCCCCCACTCATTAGCGCTCACTATAATACACTAAAATCTATTCCCTCAGTAGAAATATCCTAAAATCACTCTTCCCCTTAGCACATGAAATGACACTTTCCTGTGCTAAGGGATTTTCCTTTGAAAAACAACACTGGCTACCTGAAGGCATTTAGCACCTTACTATGTGTGCATCCCTTTATGTTTCTGCAAGCTGGTGTAGTAGAAGGTGTGAAAACTCCTGTAGACACAATCACTACCAATGGTGGTACTACTTACAAACATTGATTGTTGCCCCAATGGATGCCATTGTAAGTCCCCCTATATTCTATTTCATCGGACGCACTAAAAAAATTCTGCCCCCCCCCCACTCAAGGGATCAAAATTTTTTTGACCCACACCTGAAGAGCCAAAAAGCGTGTGTGAATGCACCCTTTTAACCTATTCAAAAGTAGCAGGTTATCCCATGGGCGTGGCCATTGCTGGAGCTTGTTACCAGCAAGTTCTACAGATAAGACCTACCAGATGGGTACCAGTTGACCCCCAAGAGGATCATCTCATTGGCTAATAATTAAACCTGCTAAGGGAGTGGTCATTATTTATCAACAGGCGGGGGGTGGTGGGTTTGAGGGGGGTTTAAGTACACACAAAAATGTCTTTTTTACCTTTTCCGCAAAAATTCATACACACGAAAATATCTACATTTACAGTAGATATTCTGAATTTGGGAGAAAGCTATAAGTTGCACCTGATGCCTGATAAGGTTCCAATTGCCTAATACAGTCTATACACCGATTTCAATGTAATTAGCACACATACCCTAATAAGTGCACACCCCCTCTTTTAGACTAGGAATTACTGTGAAACCCTGTTCATAAGCCGACATCAAATTATCATGAGCTGATTTTGGGTTGAAGTTTCAAGAGGTTTAGAAAAACTCTATAGCCTAATTTATAGCAATAAAACTTCATCATAAGCCGGGGGAGACTTTGGGAGAAAATGATTTAGAAGCCGATTTTGCTTGAAAATAGGAAAAAAATCTGGCATATGACAAATACCAGTGCCCTAGAATAAAATATCCCCTGGCAAGAATGTCCTAAAATGAAGCGCCCCCCCCCTACATGAATATCCAAAAAAGAAGTACCTCCCCCACAGAAATACCCTAAAATAAAGTGCCCCCCTTCGCAAATGTCCCAAAATGAGCTGCCCCCCCCTCAAAATGCTCACCCCCCTGCCATAATTAATGAACGCTCCCTTAGGTTACTTGATAGCCATATATATTGGACACCCTTTGTATACTATAGAACAGTTCAAGTGGAGGTTAATACCAGGTACGCGAATATAAATATAGACATCAGTACAGGTAATAGAAGTTAGCTTCAAAAGAAGAAAGTGAGTCAACATTACCTGTAGAACTAATATACTATCTATAATAAATGAGCCTAATGCCACTCTAATAAAAATACATGACATTCACATGCAATATATCTTAGTCGACAACATTCACACAGATTCAGATCAAGCTTTTTGAGGCCATTTTCCTGTTATAGAAATTCTGAAATTCTATAACTTACTTAATAGAATACATAATAATATGAAATAGATTTACATACCTTTTCGGGCATTTCAGAGAACAATATGTTTATTAAATTTCTTTGAGCATCGACCTGTACAATATGGTGCTGTGAAGGCCGATGCTTTCAGAGTATTCAGCATTGAATTGCCACTTAATGCCAACGTTTGGGGTCCATAGGTATGTGGCCCTGATGAGTGAAAGGGTTTAAGATCACATACGTGAGGGACAACGGTCCATGGGTACCCAATTAACCTGGATATAAATGAAGGACTGCTCGCCAGCACTTACTCAGTTACTGGTGCATCATGCTGACCCTCTACAAGTGTGTCAAGCCTCGCTAAGCCTGAAGGTCGGCATGATGCATCAACAAAGCCCGGTTGAGTATGTCTGTAGTAGACACGCCATGGTTGCATCCATCCATGCATTACCACAACCAATGGACATGGTACATCAATGCAATGCTAATCATCTCATGAAGTGTTTTAATTTGCCTCAAAGATATTCAAGTAGTTTGTAACTGGCTAAGAAACCCGTTACCGGTATGTAGATATTTTCACTTTTTCTATCATCCACATGTACATTAAATTCGAGTTTAGCTCTATACAAATCCCCAATGAAAATATGGTGGCTGAAAATAGGTTATAATCATCTGCCATGACCAAGCATTTACACAGTGGTGTGGAGTAACTCATCAGCTTTGCATTGCAACATATCGATTAGGGGTTGAGTATGATGCATGAATGCAGCCTTGGCTCTTTACTCACCAGGGCTGCATCCATGCATCATGGTGACAAATGTGCATATACCATGCACTCACACAGAAAAAAGATACATAACAAAGAACAAATATCCACATGATTAATGTTGATGGTATTCCATTTTCCATAGGCACTATTTCTATCCACAACAATTGCAATACCGTAACAATATATGCATCCAATGAAAGAAAAATATAGATATGAATATAAATGACTTATAACCTGTGCGAGCCCAGGCCACTCTTGGGCGCGAGTCGTGGAAGTAGAGCAATGCCTCAAAATATGATGCTCAATGTATTGTTTCAATCATTCAAGTAGGCTTTAAGGCTAACGTAGATGTTTTTATATTCCTGATCTAGCTAGAAGTACATAGCGTAGTTACCTCACGTACTGTATGATTTTGCTATGGTATTGGTAGTACCCGAATCTTTCATCTCAAGTGAAACATAAAGGACTCTCTAAAATATCTTTTCTCACAAAGGAAGCACTTTGGCCGATTTCTGCCCAAGAGGTAATTACAATGCATGTACCGGTATCTATATGCCTTAAAAGGCAGCACGAATAAAAGCAATACTCGATTGACACTGGTTCAAGTCCTGCTGGACTTAAACACGAAAGCACTTGAAGGTATATTTAATAAAATGCAATGAAAATATGAGTAAAAAACAAACAAGAGATGTATAAATGGAAGTGAATGATAAATCACTGAAAGTAGGAAGGCTTGCTTTATCGGTATTTACAATAAGATATCAGTCCTCTATCCATAAAGACTAGACAAATCTCCTGGCAAGGCATCGGGTAGTATCATCATACCTAACGGACACTTTTTCTGCTTGTGGAAAAAAGTTATTAGAGGCTACTATGATTAAAATCAATTATATCAAACAGAATAATGTTAACCATAATTAACAGTCTATATAGTCTGTCCATTCAAGTAATTTGTTACCATAAGCAATGATTATAACAGGCTTATATCACCCTTTATAACCGCACTTACGGCTAGTTATAACTTAAGAGTCAAGTCATATCATCCCAAGTTTTCATTCCCAACACTTCAATACACACTTACTTCGATTAAACTTGATACATGTATTACCGGTAAGCATGGTTCAATAGTTGGTCTGATATTCAAGACAATTATTCACTACACCCATTAGGCTTTATCATACTTAAACCAAGAACCTTTTTAAATCATAGCTAGCAACCTTTGGACAAGATTTTGTATTTGAATCAGTGATATTCCAGCTGTATGATTATAGAATGTTAACATACAAAGTACACATACAGGGTTCCCACTGGTCAGTTGAAAGTCAGTAAAACCCATTTTTCTTTAAAGGTTAGTTAAAAGTCAGCTAAGAAGATATTTTGGGGAAAGGTCAGTTAAAAATCAGTTAAAAATGGTATTTTGACTATTTTAAGAGGGTGATTGTCAAGATTTCATGCAAATTTGCAAAATCCTCGCTTCGAACCCTGTGAATTTTTTTCGCGAACCCCTATGAATTATCCAATGTTTGGTCAGGTAAAAGCCGGTTACCAGACTGGTTACCAGATTGAGTCTGTGCAGGTGTTATCCATATGCTACAGTAAGGATGAGAAAGTAAAGGGAATGGTGCTGCCCTCTGCCAGCTCTATAAATTTGCTATGTACAGACCTTGATTAAGGAGGTGAGGGGGTACTTTGCCAAAGTCCCCACTCACCTCCATAATCATAATATTTTTGTAATAAGGGCTAGGCCTGGACATGTTCAGCTCCCTGATTTTGAATCTAAAACCAATCAGTAACCCCCGCCCCCACCCCCCACACGAAACCGTCCTTACACTCTCCTGTGGGTTGCTACCGTTTGTACCGGTAGTTAAATTTATGCTGGGTTAACAGACTTTCCCAAGCAGCATTCATATACATGTATCATGATCATAATGTCACATAGACATGTTATATCAATGGACTATGCAGCACATGGAGGGTAAAGCTAGACAGTACATGGGACTATATAAAGTGAAGGCAACTGCATATGTTTGGAGGGAATCATCAAAATCTGGTAATGCCAGCAAACCATTCCCGTTTGAGAGGAGGACTTCAGGTTAATAGGTACCTGCAAAAATTTGCACACTGTAGATGTGATACACTAAGGACAGTCACATACATCTAAAGGCTACCCAATCTTGGACATTATGCTGATTACAATTACCAAAGACAGCTGAAAAGATGAACAGTGGCTAGCAAAAGGGACATACCGTAGGTATTTTACCTTAAAAAACATGAAAACAGATGACCCTGTGTATGCCATACATGTGGAGAAGCCGCCGGGATCAGTCTACCTACAGTACAGTACAGCAGCCCATACTTTGTGGTTCCTCCTGGGGTGGTGGTGCAGGGAGCGCCTCTGGTGGAGGGTCAGTATAATGCCCATCTAGGTACAGCCTGTACATATACAGCCAGACATCCATACGAGCGCCGCTGTCAAATGTAATGGTGCATTCAGGATCCAGTGCGTTGTAACGGATAATCATCCTCAGCGTTTCTATTCCTACGATTTTGGCTCCTGCATCAGTGAAAAATATTGTAATTTCATCTATTAAAGCTTGAATAAATGATTAGTAAATAACAAATGTTTGGTTTTTTAGCAAAGTTCTCATACACATCTTCAAGTAATTATGTCATAAGATATCATCAGAGAAAAGTGATATGGATCAAATAGAATTTATTTCCCGGTGCCTAAAACAGAAAATGCTGATATTTCAAAGTATATACCATATACTGTATTCAACAAAAGAAGTTTCTTCTCATTTTGTTAAGCTTAGCCAAACAAATACCCTACACTTTCAATGACCGTATTCATGATAATGAGTCCACATTTTTTGGCAATATTCTAAGCTACAAAACGCCTTAAAAACTTTTTGGTGGCACAATGAAACTCCAACTTCGTATGGGTGGATCTCAGATATTTTGTCAAGTGCAGTTAATTAAACTGTACGACATTTTTCTTCGGATGAAATGTGTGAAAATTAAATGTACATGCAACTTACCAGTATGGTTGAGCCAGGCTACTAGTCTGCCCATGTTCTGGCTCATCGTCTCAAACTTTGGGTTGTACATCAAAGAGCTGCCGCTAGGCCTCACCATGGCAGGTAGGAACGACCTGTATGTGATCTGTGGTGGTGGAGCACCCATCTGAGTCTCCGGAGATGACACAAAACATACACGGATGATGCGACAAAACACCGTGGTTATTTTACCAGACTTGTAGAATAGTGTGCGCATTGTGTCCACACCCTGAGCTTTGGCTCCTAAAAGATACAGTGAATTACACTTTTTAACAAACACTATCTGATCTATATCACAAATAAAAAAAAGAAGAAGAATAAAATCATTTTCACTATGTTACTCAACAAAGTTGAATGGCACTTGGACTGTAGTCATATGCATGGATATATGTTACAAATATTGAATTGATTAACAAGGGGCTGTGTACAAATGACGTCATGCAGGAGGGGGGAGAGAGGGTCCCACTTGCCATGACCAAGCATGACAAGGGGGGGAAGGGGGGTCATGGGCTGCATGACATCATGTCATCAAGAAATCACAATATGCTTTGGTTGTGGCAAGAACAAAAACTTTTGTAATAAGATTTTTAAATGTAGGGAAGTTAAATGCATTCATCTGACATAAATTTATTACCTATAGGCCCTACATGCATGCATTCCTCAGACATCTCACTCAATGAGTGTCACTGCCATCAATGTCAGTGTAAAATCAAGGTGATGTCCAGGCCACTTTAAGGGGGCACTACTACTCTATCCTACCTATACCAATTTAACCCTTTTTAAAAAGGGCCACTGCTGCCCTCAGGATCTAAATGATGCCTCTAAAATACCCCTGAACTGCTCCTGTTGCCTCAGGGCAGCATACATAGTCATCCACAGGCTTCTTTTTGAAAAGGTGTGATACCCCCCCCCCCCTCCTTCTTGAGGTGTCAAGGGAGATGTAAAGGGGACCTCCCCCCAAGCTTACTCTCCACATCTTTGTCTGAGTGGAACTCTATTGGACTTAACTTATTTGCAGATTCTAGAGTAAAATGCTGAGGTGACTCGATTGCTTTGTAAGATCACAAATTGGAACTATGATTGCAATCGATGGTCTCCTGAGAATTTGTGATGCTTTCTGAGTTTTTTTTTCTATTAGGCCACTCACTAAGTTCAGAGTGTTCTCCCTGAAACCTATTTCTAGTACACTTGTATATGGTTAAAGTTACAGATTAAAGCAATACATTCAATATATCAATACATTCAAGCTCTTGAACTATATGATCCTTAATAATAACTGTTCTTGATTTTCTCTTCGCTGACAAGTGTACAACTTTCACTGTAAAGAAGGCAGACTATTAACTGTATTGGACTATTGATCTAGACAGTTTTTAAGCCCTTTTGTGACAGGAAATACTTGTGTATGATCACTACCATAGTACTCCGTGTATAACTATGTAATGGTTCGAGTTTTTATATAACTTCGGTTTAATTCGAGATATGTCAATATCAAGTAAAACCAGACAAGTTAGCTCGGGTTAGTGCAACCGGCACATAGCGGCCAGAGATCGAAGCGACCTCTGGTCCTACCGGTGGTAACCGCACCAATCGACCCGCCCTCTCGAATAGGGAGCTAACACTATATATAACGCTCCATGAGCCCCTACAACTATAAGGCACGGAAATGGTGCATCCTGCATATAGGGACCCAAACATTATATAAGCTGACAGTGTTTGACATGTTTCTCTGTTCATTTGTTGATCAGTGCTAGTTCTTTTTTCACTTTGCATGCATGTTATCCTTTATTGGCAATTCACACCCACTTTATGTCCCTTTGAACAATTTTAATTTGTTTATAGCCTATAGGCCTTCACTATTCATGCACTTTGGGGGGGGTATCTCTCTGCATGACGTCATGCTGAGGGGGGTCAAGTGTTGTATGACGAAACATGACAAGGGGGGGAGGGGGGTCAAAAATGGTCCAAAAATGCATGACGTCATTTGTACACAGCCCCCGAGTAAAGGAATGAATAAATTGATAAATTGCTTACTCCACATTGACAGGTCCATTTTGTAGTTGATAGACTGTTGGTTGGTCACCCTGACTCCTGGGTGTTCAGCAATCCACTGGTTTGCCCTTTGTGCTATCACACCAAAAGGCTCCCCTTGTATATTCATTCCACTGCCTGTCACAACCGGTACTATGTCAACGCATCCTGGGGTGCAGAATGATGGTACAATTATAGACATAATGCCACAAATTTCTAATTCTTAATTGCCATATCAAAAAAGACTGGATGGTTGATTGTATAGGTTATTTTATACTCTTACTAACAGCAGAGGTTGTTTCAAGAGCAGTGGGGGTTGTAAAATCTATGAGGTGATCATATATGATTGCCTATCAAAAAGATTGTTTGACAAGCCCCCCAAACCCACCTAAGGAGTTAAAATTTATATAGGTAATCTCCCGCGTAGAAGACGCGTTGCGCGTATAGGACGCACCCCAAACTCAGCAGGACCATTTTCGCGTATAAGACCCACATTTTAATGCTGATATTTGTAAATTCAGTACATTTCTATAGTAAAATTACCCCTCGTATAAGACGCACCCCCAATTTCAGTACATCCTATAAGATGCACAAAGCATTTGTTTGGCGTAGAGGACGCGTCTTATACGCGGGAGTTTACGGTATATTGATGTTTTCTTCGGTCTGATTCAGTGAAGATATTTTGCGTTGTGATAAAAGGCTAGTGATTATTGACAGAACATATGGTGTAACTTATGAATAATTAAGGTTACATAATTTACCAATACTCTCCATTGCTGGTGGGCCTCCTTGGTAGAAGATTCGAAGAATATTAAGGAAACATGTTGGTGCCTTTCCGCTTTCAAACCAATAGGAACTATCTGGATCCACGCCACTCCCCCAGGACTCGAACTTCATATCCTGTGTCTCTATGTTGATAATCCGCCCTTTTAAATCAAAGATGTACCATTATTATATGCATACGTAATACATGTTCAGGATAATACTGATAAGCATCAGTTGATTTTATTCTGTTATACATTGTATCACTCATTAAAATTTGCTAGATATGTTGAATATATTCCAGGTAGATGTGGCTTATAGATAAGGTATGGCTTATACTTTGGGGTTTACAAAAATGATGCTGATACATCTGTTCCTACAGTTTGAATCTTTGATTGCAAATAAATAAAATATAGAGCAGTCCAATTCTATAGCAGCCTATCTTACTATATGTGTATATATCAAAACTGTGAGTGCATATGTCCATCATTATAAGCTAGTTTTATTAGCAGGAAGCATTTAATACCCACATAAATGCCCCTTTCTTCCTGCCTGCCCCCACATGCAGAACTATGAGACTATAACTATAGAACAATAGCAATATAATATAGAAGAAAAGAACTAAAGAGCAATTAAACTACACTGAGAATATGAGACCCCCTCCCACTCTCCCACTAGGCATACCTCGCTGACTGGTTGATTACAAGTACCTCATATATGTCTGAATGACTGACGGCCCTGTGCATCTGCTGGACGCAGTAACTCCTCCAAATATAACAATGCTATGTGACTGGGCTCCTAATATTGCAATGGTACACTTTTTTTATGGTACCAAGACTCTAAATAAAGCAATAGCACGTCACTCTGGACTCCTAATAATTGATTCTGTTACTTCTAAAGGCAAAGAACCTATCATATAACCACTGCAGGCTCATCATACTGGCCTGTTTATAAGACATGTAGAGCCTTGCACTGAATGACCCTATTCACCTAATTAATGATGGCAAACCACTTGAACCTATGGACCCCACTTGAGTAAATACAACCAGCCACTTTTGGATTAGCTGTTATTACTATGCCAAGGGAAAAGGATACATAATTGCTAAAACCACACCTCGAGGATGTCCATAAAGGGTGCAAGGAGGAAATTCTGAAGCAAATTTGCCCCAAAACCATGAGAATATTCGTCTATAATTCTAAATCTTTGCAACCACTTAGATATACCACCATAGGACACTATAGTAAAAGAATTCAACCGAAATGTTACATAATGACTTAGATAGAGGAGGAAAACAAAAGTTGAGGACATGTAATTCCTAAACTGCTCGTGCTACAATACTACAGCTCCATAGCAACATAACACAACGCACTCACAGAACAAGTAGCACACCTGTATCAAAATCAATATCTAAATATGTACCTTGGAGAGGTTGTGCACGAAACAATTCATTGATCTTGTTTAAAGTGGTATCGAAGCGGTCAAACTCTGGCATCGAGAAGACACCGCCACTCTTGATACAAGCCGGTATAACATTGTAATAACCCAGTCTAACAGGCTCAGGGTTGTCTTGTGGGCCTTTTGACGCTATCCACAACCTGTGATAATAATCAAGATATATGGACACGGATTAGATATACCGTATTCGTTCTAATAAGCGCACATGTGCGGAAATTTAATTGTTAGATTCTCAAAACATCAATACAAAATTAATTCTTGTATGCGCACCCCCTTAAGCCTAAAAATCGATGTTTTTGCCCTCAAAATCGATGTTTTTGCCCACAAAATCTGTTGTTACACTGTATTTGCATAATTTTAGGTCCCAATAGGTGGGGTGTGCGCTTATAAGAACATGTGCGCTTATTAGAACGAATACGGTATATGGATATGGATAAGGGGCCATACGATTATATTACCGGTATGTTTAATCCTTCAGTCATACAGATGTTATCAAATAATTAATATTTTATTTTCCCCAAAACACTTCCAAAAGGCTTCAAGATTATATGGTTGGTTTGAGGAAAGGGAAAGATACAAGTTAACAAATATGGACTGGTAATAAGGACATATGGGATAAAAGAAAGAAGTGAAACAATAAGAAAATGGAGAACTAATAGGGCGGGTAAACAAATGATAGTCTTAAAATGCAAAATGTATACTCAGTAATCAGATCAAACATGTGGGTAGGGATTATTCAATGAGCACTTACCTTAGAGCTCTGACATAGAAGTTGGCCGCCCCTCTTTCGTAAAACATAGACATTTCATTGTCCAGCATCACTAATTTTTGATCAGATGACATAGTCTGCCAGGGCAGCTCTAGACTCTCAACTGTCATCACCTTCATATTTGGATTGGCTCCCAACCAGTCGTTTGCACGCTGCATGAGAACACTGTTGGAACATACATTAATTCCTATTTATACCTGCTTTAATATTGGAAATTTTTTACCATGACTAGGCTGAGCAAAACCAAAAACGTTTGATGGTAGGTCAGACACCTATCTATACAATTACAGTTGTCGCTTCATTTTATAATGAATCACTGTTTGGGACTACATCACATCAATACCGGTAAGCATCCACTAAAAGTTGTGGCGCAACTACAAAAAAAAAACATGCATACGTACACGTTTTTTTATAGCTACAGTAAATTCTTGCGCATAAGCAGCTGACAATCTTCTCATTATACCAGAAGCCACTGTTGGATCATTGGGGATTACTGTCATACCTTTTGACCTTAAAATCCTCCTGCTAGTAAAATTCTCCCCTTTTGAATATACTCTAAATTAACAATTTATTCAGTATAAAAATAGTGGGATAAGTCCAAAAAAAAATGTTTGGACACTATAAACCCCCTTTTGGGAGAGTGCTTATACGCAGAAATTTGCGGTAGTAGTATGTTCAACTTGTCAACAAGCAAATAAGCTTACATATTTTTGTGGCTTCTTAAATTGTTGTGATTGGCTCTGTTGGGCTTGGTAAGAAAAAATGAAAACACTCAATTGAGTTTGTCAGGCCATTTCTGAGGGTTTGTGGCATAAGAGTGTTTTATTACCTTTTAATTGGAAGGTAATAAAACACTCTTATGCTTCTCAATTCAGATGTGACCAACCCAGGATTTATCAATATTGTGTCGAATATGATAATGCATTAAACTACTATGCCTCCCTTAAATGACTTAAAGGTTACTTACTCAAACCGTTCAAACTGTGGAAGACTCATCATTCCACCTTGCTTCAGGCAAACAGGAAGGAAATCCAGATAGGAAAGAGGAAAGTGTTGACTAGCCATGTTGGGAGAATTTCCTGGGCTGAAGATCAAAATCATACTTTTTTAAGGAGCAGCCCTTAAACCATACACAACACACAGGACTATGGATTTGGGTGGAGCTCAACTAAGTAGTACCGCTATTCTGAGGTAGAAATACAGTCAGCTTTAATAGATTTCTTTCAAGTGAAACGAATTTGCTGTCTACCTACAGCGCCCCAATTTTTCTACCCTGTTTAATTCTTGGGCGCAGCAGTGACATAGCAACCAATGCGGCCCTTATCAGCCTTAACTCCATAATGATAAGAATCTTCATGAATGGTTATTTTATTAAGAAATGTACTAGAAAAGAAGCTAACTTTTTGAGCTATGGGCCACCAGGGCCCGCAGCTCTAGAAATCCATGGGCCCACATCTAAATTTGTGGGCCCAGAACATGTTTTCAATTTATATGAAAAGCAAACCCCGCCTTTTTGTAATTAAGTTATTTCAAGATTTGACTGTACACAATGCCATTTTTCCTTTTCAACGATATACATCATGATTATACATGTATTGACCAATTTAGTAAACTACCCTCAGCCACCTCTGTGGGCGATCCGGGCACATAGGAAGGCAAATTTTGAGAAAACTGTGGGCCCCGACCAGGAATTACTGCCATTGGCTCCCGGGCCAGCGTTTGAAAAATCCATGATTTCTTTAAAAGGAACCGTAGGCTTATAGGATTTCCCTGAACTCACCCCTGGCTTATGACCGGGGTTTTACGGTATGTCATGTCACTAATTGTTTTGCCTCATGTCACTAAGGCTCATGTCACATGTCGATTTTAAGAAATGGCCATGTCACCATGTCAAATTTATTGGTCCATACCCATAAACAAGCCAGTTTGCCATCAGAATAGGACCCAGTTTGCCATGAGAATAGGCACACGCAGGGAGCCTGCAGTGAGGACAGTGAGGTGGCACCGTCTAGTGAGTATTGAAAGAACCAAGTCCCACCCAGGCCCTATCTGCATGCTCCCTATTGCAACTAAAATGAACACATTGCATCAGAGAGAAAACTCTTTTCAACCAATCACAGCACAGTAATATTTCAGTGCGGAACACCCCAATATTATGCAAATGAGCTGTATTTGAGTGTAAACTATAATGGGAGCCTGCCTATGTTATGACTACTAAAGACCTGATTAGGTAATTAAGAAAGGTTATTCATAACAAACCGTCTCCCATAAAAAGTATTATCTAAAAGATAACTCTCTTAAAAAGGGAGATGTGGTGTGATGACGCGGGAAACTCCTATGGCACTGTAACGCCCTCTTGTGTATACTTCTTAAACTAGATTATTGCAACACCAGAAATACCGCGTATGATGTGAGGTCGGTTCTACAAGAATACAAGGCTTAAAATGAGTTTAATCTACTTGTCTCTATTAATATAAAATCCCCAGAAGCTTTACAAGAGGCTTTGGCCCAATGTTGGGGCCAATATTGGAAAATTTCTGTGTACTACCAGGCCCTGGGGCCAGTTAGTCACAGATCTGAGACCCTAATGCCACTACACAATAAGTGAGTTGGGCGCCGATCCAACTAGGGCCAGTCAGTCAGTCACACTGTTGGTAGAGACGTGACATCGCAGGACTGGAAGTTAGCTAGCGATGGCGGCCTGCAGAGCACATGGCACAGATTATGAACTCTGAAGCATGTTGACATAAGTATAGTTGTATTGTACCACAGTAACCAAAGTATCATCACCTAATAAAGGTATACTCCATCAAGCATCCTGACTTCAACTTGGTGTCAGAAGTGGAGCTGTCAGGAACCCAAAAGCAAAATCACAAGGTAGTGCAACAACAAACATTCTCATTCTTAATGTGGTGGTGGTGACTTGAATTTCAAACATGTCTAGACCCAAGAAGCCAGAACTAAATCTAACAGGGAACATCCCAGAAAACTTCAAAAATTTTGAAATGAGATTCAACGACTACTGCATCGAGTCCCAATATAGAGACCTGTCCAAGAATCCCGAAACTCATCGGGCTGAGTACTATGCTAAGCCACTGATGGAAATTGCTGCGTTACATTCATCTATGCCCGATGAGGCACTGCAGGTTATTCGGTACAGCATAGAGCCCAAAATTTCAGCCGTGGACAAAAGCAAGCCGTGGGTGTGGTTGGAGAGACTCAGAACTCACTACATGGGCTCGGCCACATCCTCGCTGCTGACAGAACGGTACATGCCACTGGTGCGGTAACAGACGTGGAACACACCCTTGGTGGAAGTGTCCAGCCAATGGAAAGAAGTGTGGCAAGTGTAGTGGCAACAATCTAGAGCCGTAGTGCAGGTCATTCCAGGAAAAATAAGCAGGGTAGAGGGGTCAACCATGGGCCTCAGAATAAGTTACCGCCTGACGACAGAAGAAGTCAACATAGCATCCATGCGGTCAACACTGATGAAGACCTAGCTCATGTACCCCAAGACCCTTACTCAGAAGTAGACTATGACGAGCAGTGTTACTCCCTGGAAGACACAGCTGTCTTTCAAGCTGGTGCAAGGAAAGGGCGAAAGTACTTTGCACAGCTTCTTCTGTCGGATAAGGGTGACAGGTTTAACAGAATGAAGATACAAATAGACTCAGCAGCTGGAATCAACACAATGCCAGAATGCCTGGCCAGGAGTGTGTTTCCGTCTATCAAGATGACCCGTTCACCATACCAGCTCTTCCCGTACAAAAACACTGCTCCAGTAAAGCCCATTGGTCAGATCACCCTCTTATGTGACAGGGGGGATTGTTATCATGACTTGGTATTCCAGGTGCTAGCAGACAGTGACATTGGTGAGAAGCCTGCACTTCTCTCAGGAGAAGACAGTGAGAATCTGGGTCTTATCAAGATTATGGCAGACAAGGTCCTGTTTCTATCTCCGGATGTGGTTTCTGCAACAGCTCTGGACCAAGCTAAACCCTCACCAAAGACTATTCAGATCCCTCGCTCCAGATGCCTGCCTCCAGCAGGCAACTTGGCTAAAGATGCAGTCTTGCGTGAATACAAGGACAGCTTCCAGGGACTAGGGTGTCTAGGCCCACCTGTCCATTTTGAGTTGAAGGCAGATATTGTGCCAGTCCAGATGCCCAATCACCGGGTGCCGATCGCCAAGCGGGGAAAAGAGAAGGAAGCACTGGACAGGTATGTGACATTGGAGATCATGGCAAAGGTGGATGAGCCCACTCCCTGGAGTTCAAACGCACTTATCAGAGAAACCCCGAAGAAATTCCGCGTCTGTATTGACCCAAGTCAGACTGTCAACAAGGCATTGATAAGACCTCTCTTCCAAATCCCCACATTGAAGGAACATTTACACAAGCTGGGTAATGCCAAGTGTGATGTTCGGGAGGGATTCCTACACATTCCTCTTGACGAAGAGTCGTCTATGCACACCACCATGCACACATCATATGGTCGATATCGCTGGCTTCGACTACCTTTTGGTATATCATGTGCATCAGAGGAGTTCCAAAAGAGACTCGTGGATGCCCTTGAGAACCTTGAAGGAATAATTTGCATTGCTGATGATATCCTTGTTTATGGTGAGGGTGAGGACTACACAACAGCAAAGACCAGCCATGACAGAAGATTGGTGGCATTGATGGAACGTTGTGTGGCTAAAGACATCAAACTCAATCCAGATAAGTTCAAGTTTGCCCTTCGGGAGCTCAAGTTCATGGGGAACATTATTACTGATAGTGGCTTGCGGCCAGACCCTGAGAAAGTGTCGGCAATCACGGGAATGGCAACCCCGACAGACAAGGCTGGTTTGATGCGGTTTATAGGCATGGCCACATACCTATCACAGTTTTGTGACAATCTGAGCTCGACTCTACAGCCCTTATGTATGCTGACAAAAGACGGTGCCAGTTTCATGTGGTCCAAGGTGCAGGAATCAGCATTCCAAAGAGCCAAGAAGCTCATCGCATCAGCACCTACACTCCTCTACCTCAGTCTGGATAAACCAGTGATATTGCAGGTTGATGCAAGTGAGTCAGGTTTAGGAGCCGCACTTCTGCAACCAAACACAAAGGGAGAGCTACAGCCAGTAGCCTTCAGCTCATGCCGGCTCAGTGACACAGAAAGGAGGTATTCTCAAATGGAAAAAGAGTGCCTTGCCATTTGCCATGGTCTCCACAAGTTCGACCAATGGCTTTATGGGAAAGCTGATGTTACGGTGCACACTGATCACAAACCATTGGTACCTATCATGTCAAAACCATTACACAAAGCACCCGCCAGACTGCAAAGGATGTTGATGACCTTGCAGCAGTACCGTTTTACATTGGAGTACAGGAAAGGCACCACGCTTCTCATAGCAGACACCCTATCCAGAGCAGCTTTACGCACCCCCGTCAATACACCCACAACAGGATTTGAAGTGTTCAGACTGGAGTGTGAATCTGTCAGCCGCAGTCCCAGGTTGACTGGAGAGACTGAGAGGGAGATAGTGCAAATGACTAACGCTGATGAGTTACTCAATGCTTTACGAGACATGATTATTGACGGCTGGCCAGATGACCGTGCTGTAGTTCCCAAGGATCTCAGGCCTTTTTGGGGATACAGAGATGAGCTGTCTGTACTGAATGAGGCTGTATACAAGGGGGAGACTGTGTTAGTGCCTCAGCAGCTCCGGGCCGCAATGTTAGCCAAGATCCATGCAAATCACCTTGGAGCTGAATCAACCTACAGGATGGCTAAGGAGGTACTATTCTGGCCAGGAATGAGAGCCGCGATAAAGGACATGTGTGATGCCTGCGAGACCTGTGCAGTATATGGTTCATCATCACAAAAGGAGCCCATGCTGTCACTGCCTATACTGACAAGACCTTGGGAACTACTTAGCCAAGACTTGTGTGCATTTGAGGGGAAGGACTACCTAGTCACTGTGTGTCATTACTCAGATTGGATCGAGATAGACGAGCTGGGAGACACCCTTGCCTCTACAGTAGTCGACAAGACAGAGGTTCACCTAGCCACTTTTGGGGCCCCAGCAAGAATACACACAGATAATGGCCCTCAATTTATTAGTAAAGACTATGCAGACATGGTGACCAGGTTCAGATTCACCCACACGACATCATCACCTTATTACCTGAAAGGGAATGGTCGAGCAGAGGCAGCAGTGAAGGTAGCTAAGGGGTTGCTAAAGAAATCGATGAACATCAAACTTGCCCTGTTACTTCACCGTAACACCCCCCAGGCTGGATATTCATACTCTCCTGCTCAGCGTATGCTATCCCGTCGGACACGCACTCCTCTCCCAACTTCAGACAGGCTGTCTCAGGTGGCGGACAGTCAGGTGGTCCAGGAGGAAATCAATACTCGCAGGGTGGCCTCCAAGGCACTATATGATAGGAATACAGTAAACCATCCACCTCTCTCAGTTGTAGACTATGCTTACCTGAAGCCCCCCCCCCCCTAACAGGCGTGGTCAACCATGGGCCTACGGGCAGGTAGTTGACTGCAGAAGACCCAGATCATACACCGTTCAGACTGATCGGGGACTGGCTAGCCGCAACCGGGTTCATGTGCGGCCAGCTGCTCCTCCCCCAGTTGGCATTAGACATGGACAGACAACTCAGCCCAGAATACCCTTGGCTCCAGTTACACCATCAGCCAGAGCCGACATTTCACCAGAACCAGCTGACAACCGGCAGGAGGTGCAACCAACCAAAGGAGACTTGTTCCCCACAGAAAGTGCCAAAGTCACCTGCACCACCCAGCAGCAACACTGCTGCATCTCAGTCCAGGGCCACTAGTGGCTCTCTTGTGGGCGGTGGTACCTCCCTTGCCCCGAGCCCCTCTCCGGTTCGTCGCACAAGGACAAGGGAAATCTCACGACCTTCAAGATATGATGACTATATGCTTGCAAAGAGACTCATGTGTTCAGACCATGTTCAAACATATGATTTATTTTGTGACTCAATATAATTAGTATTTTCTTTCAGCATAGACTATTTTAACACTTGACGTTGGACTATACTTGTCTGCAGGGATGTGTCGGGCTTCCCTAGCCCACTTAAAAGGGTCTATATCTCCTCTTTCCTCTCCCCTCAGGATGTGTGTGGTGCACATATGCGCGGGCACTGACACATTCCTCTTTTAGGTTATCAACTTGTGAAGCACGGGATAGCCACTTAGTGCCGCTAAAGTGCTGTAAAACACAAATCAATCAATCAATGCAGGGATGTGTTTGTTCTCTCTTTAAAAAAAAAAAAAAAAATTGATGAAAGGGAGATGTTGGTAGAGACGTGACATCGCAGGACCGGAAGTTAGCTAGCGATGGCGGCCCGCAGAGCACATGGCACAGATTATGAACTCTGAAGCATGTTGACATAAGTATAGTTGTATTGTACCACAGTAACCAAAGTATCATCACCTAATAAAGGTATACTTCATCAAGCATCCTGACTTCAACTACACCCCCAGATCACACCTTGGTAGGCACTGAAATATGTCCAGTGCATTAGTCTGCTGCAGTAGAGATGTGAAACTGTGATAAAGCTGAAGCTGGGTAGTGTCAAACTCTCCTTTCTTTGCAAGCTTTAAATAGGCCATGTTATTATAATAACTTTTTTCAGCTGGGATTTTGGACGGCCAGAGGTTAAAAAAAAAAAGAAGTTTGGTTTTAAGACAAAAAAAATCCCAGCGGCCAGAGGCAAAAAAAAAGGAGAATCCACCCAGATTACCCCAAAAAATGCACTATTCTGGCTATCAAAGTCACCCTTCGGCAATCAAAAATACTTTTTGGGGAAGTAAATGTAGGAAAGGTCGAGAATTGTTGGGTGTTTGTGCAAAACCATCTACTTTTTTTTACTTTTTTAAAGGCCAGAGGAAAAAAAATAAAAATACAATTTTTTTTTCTATTTTGCCAAAAATCCGGCGGATCTGTATTTCCAAGTTATTATAATTAAATGGCCTTATTCTGAAGCTATTTACTGGAGGATCTTTACAAAGGGGCTGTGTACAAATGACATCATGCATTTTTGGACCACTTTTGACCCCCCTCCCCCCCTTGTCATGTTTCGTCATACAACACTTGACACCCCCCTCAGCATGACGTCATGCAGAGAGATACCCCCCCCCCCAAAGTGCATGAATAGTGAAAGCCTATAGGCTATAAACAAATTGAAATTGTTCAAAGGGACATATAGTGGGTGTGAATTGCCAATAAAGGATAACATGCATGCAAAGTGAAAAAAGAACTAGCACTGATCAACAAATGAACAGAGAAACATGCCAAACACTGTCAGCTTATATAATGTATGGGTCCCTATATGCAGGATGTACCATTTCCATGCCTTATAGTTATACACGGAGTAGTATGGTAGTGATCATACACAAGTATTTCCTGTCACAAAAAGGCTTAAAAACTGTCTAGATCAATAGTTCAATACAGTTAATAGTCTGCCTTCTTTGCAGTGAAAGTTGTACACTTGTCAGCGAAGAGAAAATTGAGAACAATTATTATTAAGGATCATATAGTTCAAGAGCTTGAATGTATTGATAAATTGAATGTATTGATTTAATCTGTAACTTGAACCATATACAAGTGTACTAGAAATAGGTTTCAGGCAGAACACTTTGGATTTAGTGAGTGGCCTAATAGAAAAAAAAATCCCAGAAAGCATCACAAATTTCTTAGGAGACCATCAATTGCAATTATAGTTCCAATTTATGATCTTACAAAGCAATCGAGTCACCTCAGCATTTTACTGTAGAATCTGCAAATAAGGTGAGTCCAATAGAGTTCCATTCAGACAAAGATGTGGATTGATTGATTGATTTGTGTTTTACAGCACTTTAGCGGCACTAAGTGGCTATCATGTGCTTCACAGGTTGATAATTTAACAAAGGAATGTGTCAGTGCCCTCGCATATGTGCACCACACACATCCTGAGGGGATAGGAAAGAGGAGATATAGACCCTTTTAAGTGGGCTAGGGAAGCCCGACAAAGATGTGGAGAGTAAGTTTAGGGGGAGGTCCCCTTTACATCTCCCCAAGCATCCCCTCAGTGAAAATAGCAACAGGGTGGTGGAGAGCTCCAGGGGAGTGTTTGTTATTTATCAACAATGGGACTCCGGGAGGGAGTGGATTGGGGGAGGAGCAAAATAATTTTGACACCTCAAGGAGGGGGGGGGGGAATTTCACACATTTTCAAAAAGAAGCCTATGGATTACTAAGGATGCTGCCTTGAGGCAACAGCAGCAGTTCAGGGGTATTTTAGATGCATCATTTTAGATCCTGAGGGCAGCAGTGGCCCTTTTCAAAAATGGGTTAAATTGGTATAGGTAGGATAGAGTAGTAGTGCCCCCTTATAGTGGCCTGGACATCACCTTGATTTTACACTGACATTGGTGGCAGTGACATTCATTGAGTGAGATGTCTGAGGAATGCATGCATGTAGGGCCTATAGGTAATAAATTTATGTCAGATGAATGCATTAAACTTCCCTACTTTACAAATCTTATTACAAAAGTTTTTGTTCTTGTCAAAACCAAAGCATATTGTGATTTCTTGATGACATGATGTCATGCAGCCCATGACCCCCCCTCCCCCCCTGGTCATGCTAAGTGGGACCCCCCTCCCCCCCCTTCTGCATGAAGTCATTTGTACACAGCCCCAAACAAGGGCTCATTTTAACAGGCTTGCCTAGACACAGTTCTAGGGAAAAGATGACATCGAAAATTTGTGTTTACATTGTTTGATTATGAGAAAAAATGTATCATTATTTACATTCTTGGGGGTATATCTTGCTGATCTGGAAAAAAAAAATTGCCCAAAATAATCATTCTAGTGATCTATAGTCTACCTTGGATGCATCTTGCTTGATCACAAAATTGGATCCAAATTAAACTCTTAAAAGAGCTCTGAATCGGCTACGTCCACCACAGTGCTAAAGTCGGCGGACGTAGGTCCTCGATTCAGAGCAGAATTCTGGGTCTGAATCTCTGATTTGGTACCTTTGACCGGTCATAATAGAGCGTGCCCACTGTATGTGTATTTCTGCCAGCACGGCCATTTTGGAAGTACCCAGATATAAACAAGACACTCCTACTCATTGCCATACTGCCAATCTCACACGGCAAACCGTTCATCTTCCACCTAAGGTTTTCAGCACTTATTCTCATTCAATCTTAACAAATATGATCTCATCTGATACCTATGATCAATATCTGTCTACGCTGAGGATTTTTTAAAATTTTGCCCAGTAAGTAGCAAGAAAATGTGAATTATGTGCAGGGTAATAATTCGCAACCATGGCCATCACTTTTGCCGACCTCACACTGAAAACTTTCCTCTTCTATATAAAGTTTCCACCACTTATTCTGAACTGATCTTTACAAGTAAGATCTCTTCTCATACCTATGATCAATATCTATCTAATTTGAAGAGAGATTGTCATTTTGTATACTAACTGGAGAGAAAATGAGAGTTTTGTGCAGGGTAATATTTTGCCACAGACTGACAGAATGGCCATTGCCCCACTGCCACTGCAGTTCCTGCAAGGCACATTCTTTCACTTCCACCTGATGTTTCCAATATTTTTTCTTGACCAATACCTTTGGAAAGGGATTTATTCTATGCCTATGGTATATATCTATCCACTGTTAAGATTATTTGCAATTTGGTCCTCAAAATCGGGAGAAAATTAGGAATTTATAAAGGGTAGTAGATCGCTGCAGTGCATTCTCTATGGCAGCGTGAGTAGGGGTTTCCAGTGGAGTACCTCCAACACTAACCTGCAGCAAGAAATGACGTCATGTGGGCGCGGTTTATTACACTTTAACTTGACATAGACTTTTATTATTATTATTAGTTTATTAAGCATGCTCGTCCCTATAGGACGGTTTTCCGCAGCCAGTCACGGATACATAGCCTGGCTGTGAGCGAATAATTGCTACTCAGATCAAAGGTGATATATTATTTACAGCAAATCCATAACATATAGATATAGAGGAGAAACATAAGGAGAATGTCAGTCTGATTGATGAAGGTTCGGTTTGGTTTGACCATAGAGCGTATACTATAAGATCAGTGTTCTGACCATACGGTTAAACCTGCGCTTAGTTGGTAACCTTTGTGTATCAGCACTTAGCTTGTCCCATAATTCCACGCCCCTATAGTATGGTGATTTCTGATAGAAGGATGTTCTTGCCCTCCGCTTGGCAAATTTTAGTTTTCTGTTACCCCTGGTTCTTATGTTTTCTAGCTCTATGGCTTCCCCATTCTTTGCCTTTTTCCACATCAGGTTAATCAATTGGATTGATCTCCTTTTTTCAAGCTTATCTACCTTGCAACCTACATGGAGATCATCAACACTAATTTGCCTAACCCGATACTGAAGGCATATCCTTAGTGCGGAATTTTGCATGCGCTGTAATTTTTGTAATTCGGCTACATGGCCGCTGCCAGTATAAAAAGAGCAATAGTCAATCACAGGACACATCATAGCTTTATAAATTCTTATGCTGACTTCCTGGGTTATAGATTTCCTTAATTTACTCAGTTTGTATATGCGGTTACCCAAGGATTTTTTGATTTTGGCAATGTGAGGAGATACAGTGAGCTTGCTGTCTAGTTCAACACCTAAGTATGTATACGAATTGCAAGTGGGTAATAGTTCTCCTCCGAATAATAGTTGCGGCGCTTGCAAGTTTTTTATTTTGTGCGAGGATCCGAAGTGCATACACATTGTTTTTTGTTTGTTTACAGTCATATAATTATTGTTACACCATAGTTGAACCCTATCTAGGTCTTCTTGTAGTAGTTGCACAGCATTTTCTTGGGTTTCGGCGCATGCATAGATGACTATGTCATCAGCATACATAGCATATTTACTAATACGGATCTCATCTGCTAAGTCGTTTATGAACAATACAAATAATAGAGGCCCTAGGATAGACCCTTGTGGTACTCCAAAGCGCACTGCAGTTTCTGTTGAGAGATGGCCATTTGCTATGGTTTCATGCGATCGATGGGCTAAGTAGGCCATCAACCACTTCTTCAATTTCCCATGAATTCTAAGTTTACATATTTTCTCTATTAATTTGGCATGATGGACACTATCGAATGCTTTGCAGTAGTCAATGTAGCAGGCTACTGTTATTAGCCCGTCATCCCTGCTGTCATGGAGGTCCTTTACTACATGAAATACAGCGTCACTGGTCCCACGATTGGGGCGGAATCCATATTGGTTTTTACAAAGTAATCTGTTTCTTTCGAGATGTTTTGACAGAATCTTATGGACAATTTTTTCTAATATTTTACCTGGCAGCGGCAGTAGAGTGATGGGGCGCCAGTTTTTGATGTTATCAAGATTCCCTTTCTTAGGAATGGGTACTAAGGTTCCCTTTGACCAACTTATAGGGAAGATACCTTCATTTATGCTATTTCGGAAAATGATTACTACTTCATCTATGAGGTAAATAAGCGCATCTTTTAATACCATGCTGTTGATACCCTTTAATCCAGAAGACTTATCAATATTTATTTTATTTACTAGCTGTAGGATATCATCTTTATTAATGATACCATCTAAGTCAATAAGCTCTTCATCTTCTGGTATATCCGGGATTGGTATAGGGATACCATTTTGAGGCAACTTAGTGAATAAATCATGTCCAATATTGGCGAAATAGTCATTTATATAGTTGGCTGTGTCCTCTCTTGGTATGACCGCGCCAGTGACATCATTTACCAGCTGTATATTGAGATTTTTTGTAACTGGGTTTACCAATTCATTAATTTCGCGCCAGAATTTAACTGGGTCACCGGTTGCCTCATTTAGTAGACGGAGGGTATGATCATTTTTACCATTATCTAATTGCCGTTGGATTCTATTTCTTATATTTCTTATTTCAGCCAAAAGCAGCCTACTATGTGTACGTCACAGCTCTCGGATCATTCTTTGTCTATCATTTATCAGTTCAATTGTTTCATGGGTCACCCAGGGCTTTGACTTTTTCTTTATTCTAACTGTCCTTACTGGGCAGGTTATGTCCAAGTAGCATAGAAGCTTATTGTATATGAATTCCCACTGCATATCAGGGTCATTCGTGTTGAGGAATTCGCCCCAGTCAAGATCACTTAGATATTCGTGTAGGTCGTTTTTATTATAATTCCTGTAGCTTCTACCAGTAAATTTAATCTCATCATAGGTCTCACGAGGCTTTTTTCGGCATGCATAGACATTGTAATGGTCAGCTATTAAGCAATTAAGTAACCCTGAGTGACTCACTATATCACAGTCTGTTATGATATGATCAATACAAGTTCCTCCATTATTGTGTCCATTAGGTCTAGTTATTTCATCATTCAAGCGTTTTAAACCATATTCACGGCACTTATCAAAAAGACTCTTTGCACCCTGGCTGTTCCTATCCCTAGTGTTAATGCCTATCCCTAGTGTGTAGACTTCATCCACTCAAGATTTATCCATTAGTCATTAGAAAAGTTTAATGGCATAAAGTCTTGAAAAAATAGGTAAATGGGTAACCTTGGTAGGTAAATAGGTTACACTGTAGCCTAAATAGGTCACACTCACAGTGAGGCGCCACAGTGAGTGCAGCCTCGGCCAGCGGCTATTGATATTTAGTTTAATAGCCTGGGAGCATCTCTATATTCAAATGGATGTGTATTCCATTTCATTGTTTTATTACCCCCTTTGATCTAGATAAGAATCTGATTGAACCTGGATGTGTATTCACTCTCCAGGAGATGTTATGTAATAATATACTTGTATAACATCTGCTGGGAGAACTAGCTCGCCGCCTGGGCTACGATCTACCCAGATGAAGGTCTGAAGCCAGCCCATACTCTATTTAGGCCGAAATAACTGCCTGCTCACAGGCAGGATCCAAGATGTATACAAATCTATAGTGGCACAAACACATGGCTAGTCTGAACTAAGTACTCACTTTCAGTTCCTGGAAATTGTCCTTCCTATTCACAAACATGTAGTTTTCATGTACATCAGCTTATATTCACTGAAACATGAGATTTATCCAATAAATCTGACATGTTTATCTTGAGCTTAGATATCACTACCTCAATGGCCTCCATTGTCAACATCTTGTGCTGCTACCTTGTGTTAGAATGCTCTTGAAACATAGGGCTAACCAACCAAGAATAGTGTAGTCTTTTTGGCACTAGGTGGCTACACCTGGCTTCAAGATGGCCGACAATGATTTGGAGTTAGGGAGGGAGATTTGAAAATCACCTGGATTATTAATTATTACAAGTATTTCAAGTGCTTTGTGTATTGTGAATCTTTGGATATACATTGAGGGAAGTGTTGGTGGAAGCATTGGACCTGACAGTAAGTACTTCTGTGAGAACTGGGCACTCAGCCAATCTGGCTGACCAAACATACTACAACAGACACACTTGGTCTCTGAGGTTCCCTCAGAGCGTCTACGGAGTAACTCTATTGGGCTGGAGGGGGCGAGCCTGCAGTGAGTGTGACTCACTACAACTCCCGGCTGCAACCTGCAACTGCCCTGTGTGAGTGTGACGGTTCAACTGCAGTGCAGGGACACCTGAGTCAGTGACTGACAATTCACAAGATCTAGATCTACAACTTCAAGAAGTTCAGAAATATAATGAATACAAAACACTTAACCTACATACACGTAAATCCCCGTTTTCAAGGCACAAATTTTGAGGAACTCTCCTTGACTTGTTTACATTAGATGGCTGCGTTAGAGCTATTTCTCATTATGTCTGGTTTTCTACTGCCGTAGTCGGCGTACCGGTACGCTACCGCCCGGTACAGTATTTTCACCACATCTGTCTCGTCTAAAGACCAGAATGTTTTCTTTGACCTATTTTACCATAAATAGTGCATATTAAAAGAATAAACCCCAGCGTTATAGGTTTTTTTTTAGGACAGTCAGCCAAATTTACAGAAAAAAAGTTTATCGAACGCATCTCTGTCACGAAAGAGTTCTGGCATCGATGGTAGCCTCTATTATATATACTTTATAGTCTGTAGCGCCACATTTAGAGTCAATGATTTCCCGGCTATTTATAGGCCGTACTACGATATGTGATTTATCTAGTTTTCTGAACATAAAAGTTTAAAGTTGCCCAAGACATGAATATTTGTCAAACAGAGAGTATCATATTATGAGGTCTATAATCCAGCCTCAAGGCTCAAGTAGTGCTAAATATAGGTCATAGAAGGCACGCACCTGCAAGTCAGATCCCCCTACTGGTTGAAGCGTCGAACTATCCACTAACACCGTGCCCCCCCCCCCCCCCCCCCACCGCAGCCGCAACTAACTCACTAAGCGCTTATGGCAAGCCGTTTAGAGTGAGTGAGTGAGTAATAGATGTTTAACACCATTTCGACAGCTAAGGGAGTGGTCATTATTTATCAACAGTGAGGGGGGTGGTGGGTTTTCGCGCGGACGCATGGAAATTTTTTACGCCCCCCCCTCGACGGCAGTCAAAATTTTTTGCGCCCCCCCCGAGCCGGAGGCGCGGCGAGTTTTTGCGCCCCTCTTTGATCTATAGTAGCGCGCGGGCTTTTTTGCTAAAAAGAGGGTGAATTTTTTTAGCCCCCACCTCAAGAGGGGTCAAAACTTTTTTAGCCCCCCCCTCGGGAGGGGTCTGAAAATTTTACGCCCCCCCCCTCAAACCCACCCTCCCCCCCCCCTGTTGATAAATAATGACCACTCCCTAAGGTCATATTCATGGCGAGAACGACATTACACAATTTCACAGAGGAAGGCAAGCCGTTTAGGAATTCTTTAGAAAACCGTGATTTTCTCATTAGAAACCATACCATTCAACCACAAACCATACCATTCTACCACAAACTATGCCAATTAAATCCAACGAAGAAAATTGTGTTTTTCGGCCTCTACTATGCCAAACGAACTCAGTAAGTGCGAGAAAAACTGTGTTTCTCAGAAAAACCGTGTTTTTCATTGGAAAGGCATAGAAAGCTAAGAAAAAACGTACCAAACGGTCCTCAAAAAGCCAAGTTTTTCATGCCTTTCTATCAATAAACACGTTTTTTTTTCCCAGAAAAAAAAGGTTTTTTTCCCAGATTTTTTGAAAGTTTACCCAAACGGCTTGCCATAAGCGCTGCATACTCCCACTGTGGGCACTCCCTGACAGTCAGTCACTTGTGCAAACAGTGAAGGCGGAAGACGGGTCCCCAGCGGGTCACATTTTCTAGTTGTTTTCTGCTGTTAACTCACAAAGTACAAGATGTCAGCTAAAAGCACCAAGCGTGCGCGCTTATCGAAAGATGCAAAAGACGATGTCTCCAAGTATTTCCCAGGTGAGTGTGGCTGTGCCTTTGTTCTGTACCTGAGGCTGAGGCTAAGGCCCGGCCCTATCTTAGGCTTAGCCGATGCTGATGGAATATGGTGATGGGGCCATCTTTTAGTTTTACCCCCTCAAGAGGGGGGGGGGGGTGAATTTTTTTTCGCGCGTCCACTATTAAACCGGGTATAGTAAACTGGGCAAATTCAAGACATGAATTTTGGTATTTCTGTTCCATGGAAAAACATATTGTAGTAGAATGGCCTGAGGGTAAGGGGGTTTTGGGGAGAATCTAACAGATAATTTGGATAGTGGTTCCCTGATTGTTCTGAGATTGGGCCCTAAGGGCTTGGCCCCTCCTCAGAATTTGTTCAACCCCTTGACTGGGGGGGGGTGTCAGAATTTTTTCAACCCCTCTGATGGGGGGGGGGTGGGTCAAAATAACTTCACCTGTTTTCAGTGGAAAACTCAGCGGTATACTTTAGGGTAAAAGGGCACAGGGGGTCAGAATTTGTTTGCGCGTCCGCACACAAACCCACCACCCCCCCCCCATCACTCCCTAAGCCTACTGGTATGGTATTGGCAGACAAAAATATTTCTTGAGCAACTGAGGCGTTCGTTATTTATGGCAGGGACAGGAGGTGAAAGGGATTTTGGGCAAAGAGTGACCCTTAGTGAGAGGGATTTTGGCCAAAAAGCGACTTTGCCAGACGCACACTCCTGTCAGTGACATGTAGTGAGTGTCCCCTCCAGGAGATAGGCCTAGCCTAGACCCATTCGGAGATAGCCACTCTCGTAGCCCTACGAAAGTAGGAGGCCCATCCGTGACTTAGGGAGTGATCATTTTTTAACAACAGGGGGGGGGGGCTTGTGGGTTTGCGCGCGGACGCTTGAAAAAAAATTTCGACCCCCCCTCTCGAGGGGGTAATATTTTTTCGACCCCCCATATAAGGGACAAAAATCGCGTGCGAACATCCCCTTTTAGCCTATAGAAATGCGCGGGGTTTTCCACTGAAAACAGGTGAAATTATTTTGAACCCCCCATCAGAGGTTTTGAAAAAATTCTGACCCCCCTGGTCAAGGGGTTAAAAAAATTCTGATCCCCCCTCAAACCCACCAGCCCCCCCCCCCCTGTTGTTGAAAAATGATCACTCCCTAGGTCAGAGAGCTTTATCGCTGTTTGAACAACAAATAGATGAAAAAAAACGAGTTCAAAGATTGGCTTCAAAACCCAAGAAGCACAGCATCGGCCATGTTCAATGGAAAACTTCTACATTATCGCCCATCCGTTTCTTCTAGCACTGTTCTCCTAATCAAAACACCATTTTTCAAGCAAAATAAGGCAGCATCCATCAGTTTCTGCGCTTATGACTGTCATCTTATTCAATGGTTAAAAAAGGTTGAGAAGGAAGTAGAGAAAACAAAGGGTTTATTGAGGGGGGTCGCCGTACTACGAGTGGTACGAGTTGGGTTTGTTTGCATACTACTCATTAGTATGCAGCGGCCTGAGCGGAACCCTGTTTAGGTGTATGAAGCACAAAACCTGGGTAGACTTATTAAATCTGTAGATCTACTACTAGGCTTACTTTTTGTCCATTATCACAGCACCTTAGGCACTAGTACTATATCTAATTTTTGGGTGCCCATCGCTAACAAAAGCACAGTTTACTCTAGATGTGAGCGACACCTTCACGTTTCCGACACGTTTCCAAGATGCGTACATGAATCTCAAACATAAATAGCCAACCATCTCCCGTCAGGAGTATCATACATATCTTTTTATATTGTGTCTGAAATATGGAGTCTGAATTAGATCTACTTTTATTTCAATCAACGATCTTGTGGATCACTGTCTTTACCCTCCATAGGTATCAGTGCTAAAAGAAGTGCGGCATGGCAGTTGTTTACTCATCAACTGGAAGTGACCCCGTACGTTACCTGACCTACATCGCAAATCATGATTCTAAAGAAGTCCTCGTACTACGAGTCGTAGTGCAGACTCGCGAGCGTCACTGTCAGAGCAAATAGCCTCGATCTAATTTTTATAACCTAATAGTTTTGGCAAAAGTAGTTCTATGGCGTAGGGACAATATCCTTAGCCCTTTAATTGTTTCTAGTTCTATTAGAGTTTAGAGTATGTAATCATGGTTTGTACGGCCTTACTTATCTGGATTGAGATTAATGCTAGATCACGTGACTAGATAAGCTCTACCACGTGACTACGTGGACCTCTTGATGTCGCACGCTAGCCGACCTACATGACCAAATACGTCGCACGGTGCAAGCCTGTATAAATTACGTTACGCGTTTTTATGCCACTTTCAGTCTCATCATCCCTCCACCCCCACCTTCAGCCATGTAGGGGCCATCCATAAATGACGTCACTCAAAAGTTGACCGTTTTTGTCCCCTCCTCCCCCTCTCCTCACATTTTTTGCCAAATTTGCAATGCTGAAGGTATCCGGTATAGGCCTATGGCTATTCACCCCATTAGGGTTGGCTTTCTCGCACCAACTCGTGGCATCTCGGGGCTGTTTCTATGAGGCTCCGCCAAATTTTCCCTTTTTGTCATTTTTAATTTGAACCTATCTAGCTCGTTCCAGGGGCAAACCTACGGTAACTAAAATCAACTTCAAAATCGGCAAATGTGGGTCCAATTTACCCAAATCTGACTTAATATTGAATGAAATCAGCTGAATATTGAAAAAAATTAGTTTAAATTCCTTTTATATGACATTCAGAACGTGACAGGAACCTTGAACTGGCGTGAGCGATAATAGCAGGGGTTGGGCAACCTTAATCTGGTGAATGGAAAATTAATGCTGTCACGCCGAGCCTGACCCCCCCCCTCCAGCGTGATGTCATTTGTGGATGGCCCCATGCTATGACTCAGTTGATAATAATACATCAGGCCTGAAAAAAAAAAAGTTGTGTTCAGGTATCCCGACCTACCATAATATTTTGGCCCAACCCTAATTTTTTTTTAGATTTTTTTTTTTAGAAATTATGGTAAATATTGTACAATGGTGATAGAGAAATAATAGATAATAATATGTAATCAGCAGTGCTGACAGTAATAAGATATGTAAAGGATTTAATTGGAATATGAAGAAAAAGGCAGTAAGGCAAGACAGAGTAATGGATGTTTATTGATAAAGCATTTTGAGAAGAAATGGATTGGTGGCGTATTCTAGTGGAATAACACGTGTAAGCTGTGGTGCTCAGGTCCATAATGAGATTTGGGGTAGAAAGCTTGATTGCTCCAGTCGAGAGATGAAAGGGATAAAAACACCAATAGCCAGGGGGAAGACAGGAAAGACTCCATCTGAAAATAAAAGAGATAATTGGTTTAGGACCGGTAGAATCAGAGGGACTAATGATGAATAATAGGAAGAAGAATATTAGATTAAGAGATAACTACTTTATAAAGTTGAACAGAAGTTAATAATAAATGGGAAATGAATACAGGTAGTGACGTCATGAGATGACGACATTTCTCGAAGCAGGCGCATTAAGATAACAACGATTAGAAAGGAGGCTCCTTAAGTAATATATTTATGGAACTGTGAGATGGAAACGGAGAGTTCGTTCAGAGGGAGCATGGAAGCAACATTGAAAGTCAGGCACACATATCTGAGCTAACAGTTAGTAGCCAGATACCATTAGATCAAAGGAGTGGTTAGCCTTATACACATCAGAAACACTAGGATTACATAAGAGGAGAGTTACCACCTTGGCAATTGCATGCACATTCAACAACAAATGCACTCACCATTTACTGCTGGGGGGATTTAGAGAGTAGACCATGCACATCTATTTGTAGCTCTAAAAGGCACTGACTGGGAATGGTTAGATCTCAACCAAGGGACCTCATGTAAGATGAAGGTAGGAATTAGAGGTAGTGATTAGTACAATCGCATTCCAGACCTGGGGAAGGCCTTTCCCTCTCCATGCAGGGAACATCCCTTTATGGACTTAGGATCTACCCCGAGGTCGGCATCCTATAATAACTATTAAAACTTTCCATGTAAAAGCACTATACTGCTTCATAAGAGGTTAAAATCAGAATGAACTTGCCTTGTGCCTTGCCTACTATTTAAACATCATGTGAACTTATGAATTGAGAGTTGTCATCTGGAGAGGGAACTTTTAATAACAGAAGGACATTAGGAGAGAACAAGTAATGCAACGTCTGTGGAAATGGAGATTGTCATGATAAGACTCTGGAAATAATAGGACATGATCAAGTGTTATTCATTTATGAGATTCCGGGATGTTTGGCAGACCTTTGTATTCTTTTGATGCTTGGCGTGTTGGCAACTGAGGAGAAGAGTCAATAAAGCCTTCAGTCAGTAGGGATCTCTCACTGGTTTTATTTGAGTAGGACTGCTGCACAGCTTAATAGGTGTACTGGGCTAAGGTAGTGGCATACTCTACCCTTTAAAGGAAGCTAGCTCAAACCCCAAAAGACACTTTATTACCTCTATATACAACAACAAGGAAATAAGGCTAAAACAACATGAAATAAATTCAGTATCCTCACAGTACAATATGACCCAAAATTCAAGAAAAATGTGAAAAAAGTCAGTATATAGGCATGTTTAGTAACAAATTAAAGCCCACCGTCTCATGAATGCTACGAGCTTGAAATAACCAACATTTTTTTTTATAGTTTTTTTCAGTTGCTTAATCGTTTGAACCTTCTTTAACCCTTACGTGCCCAGAACTATTAGGAAGGACCCGCTTTTTTCTGTGTGATATTACTATTTTTGAAGATGATGCATCAGGTGGATAACTCTACATCATATGCTTCAAATCATGTATCCTTGAAGCTATTGTGGTGGGCTTTGGAATACAGTGGGTAGCAACATTCTATTAGTGAACTGTTGTGGTTGCCATGGCAACAGAATCAACAAACATCTCTCTAGGTGAGTTTGAGTGAAGACTTGTTCATGTAAACCTGGCAAATTTCAGTTTGTTTGATTGATTCTTGCCCCTTCTTTGATGCTTCATCAGATAATACCACTACATACCACAAGAGTATGGTCAGGGCTTTTGTTGTTGACATGTTTAGTTTTGGGAAGATATTGGTAACTATGGCAACAGAATCAACAAAATCAGAAAGACACATTAACCACAATTTTCTCACTTTATTGGTCCAATTCTAACATGTATTCAACAGGAAATGACATCTATTATACATCCTACCTAAATACACCTCTAGATTCCAATGATAGGGTATGTTGCCATGGAAACTCTGACTGTTAATGACTGGAACCCATCATATTATCAACATTGTATGCTGTAATAGGTATCATTTTTTATCGAATAGATGTTAGAAACAGCCCACTGATGTGTGAGAAAAGTGAAAAATGTCTGTTTTTCTGTTGGGTTTGTTGATTCCGTTGCCATGGTAACCACAAGAGTTCACTAATAGAATGTTGCTACCTACTTTATCATAAAACCTAACACAATACCTCAAGGAAATGTCATATGAAGCATAGTCCATCTGGGGTTTTCCACGTGTTATATCATCTTAAAAAAATTACACCAAAAAAAGGGGCTCCTTCCTCCTAGTTCTGGATAGTGGCCAATACCTGCCTCCGCCACTAGTTTGCAAAAAACGTCAGATGATTATTTTCATTTCTTGATTCAAATTACTCTGAAATCCCTTCTATTTGCTGAATATAAAATATGAGGACATCGACAAAAAGCTCATTGCAATTCACAAACCTTGGTATAGGATAGAGTGCTATGGACCTAATAGCTTCAGGATTTATATGTATATTTATATGTCAAATCAATGGCCCATTTATGTATGCATAAAAATGGCCATTTTCCGCCACTGGGCACCTAGGGGTTAATATCATTTTTTGCAGTTTTTGGCATCCAGGAACTTAAAAAAAAAAATCAAAAAAAAAAAAAAATCCGACCTTCCTACCCTAATTATTTGGGCTATGTTACTTGAACACAAGAATTTTTTTTAGGCCTCATCACACTGTTAGGGAGTAGTCATTATTTTTCAACGGGGGATGTTGGCGGAGGTGCAGAGAATATTTGTGCCCTTCTTTATTCTATAGCAGCGTGTGAGCCTATTTGCTAAAAATAGGGTACCAGGTAAACTTTTTACGCCCCCCTCAAGAGGGCTCCAAATTTTTACGCCCCCCCCCCCTCAGGAGGGGTCAGAATTTTTTTACAGCGCCCTCAAACTCAGGGGCGAGTCACAGTGATTCAGGGTTCAACCCGGTTGAATAAATTACTGATAACTTGGGCAAAAAAACTATTTTCTTCAAGAATGGAGAAAAAAAGTTAGGGTTTGCCCTGTTTTGCTAAGTAGGGTCAGGTTACCTGAAACAAACAGTTATCTCCTGCAGTCAGCAAGATTTGTCACGTCTATGACAATTTTCTCCTGCTAACAGTAGGATTTATCTTGTCTGTAGCCATGGACAATTGTCTTCTTTTAGCAGTAAGATATTACCATGCCCCTCACACTTATTTGTTACTGTAATGGACCATTTAGGCTCCAGGGTCTCGAATAAGTGCTGGGGGCCTATTCCGTGTCAGTTTAACCAACCTTCCCGGATGACCATCTCAGATTTTCTTCTAACTCATATATATGATTGGTCCATGCATCTGAAGTACTCTCCCCAAATATTTCCTCAAAATTCCAAATAGTCTCCGAGTTTTGGCCTATATAGTGGGAGGGGGGTCAGCCCTCGGGAGCAAACCCTTATTTCTGGGCCATTTCCAGAAGCCTGTCATAAGAAAACCGCTACCGTACAGGTCTGAGTTTAATCAGACATGTACTACTACTTGCAGAGTCCAGCAAACAAGCACAGAAACATACCCCTTGTGCTGTGTGTTGATGCACTGAGGCTCGGAGAACAGGAACTTTATCTTTGGGAAACATTGAGTTAGATATCGGGCTTGTATTGATATGATAATTTTGCCTCAAAACACCATACAGGTGGCGCTGCTGGTGGCCAAAGTCATTTAGTGAAATGACCTATATTCAGCAGCCATTAAAGTCATGTGACCTCAAAGTTATTGACCCGCATTATTTTTTTCCCAAAAGACCTCATCTTCAGCTTTAATTTGAATGTAGTCACTAAGGTATTCCATATTTTTTTATGGGTGAAAAACATTCCTCAAATTACGGTATTTTACCTATCATTTTAAGTTTTTTCCTACCATTTTCTATATAAACAACCCAGCTTTGAGTGTTGTAGGTAAGACCAATTGGTAGCAGTGTCATATCTATTCATATTGTATATAATTAAACCGAAAGGGGTTATAAGAGCCAGGGTAAAAATGCAACTTTAAGATGACTACTAACAGTGGGAAAAACTAAGACGCTTTTAGCCCTATGTTAAATCCCATAGGAGGTGCAAAAAATCAAACATTCCCGCGTTTAGGGTGACATCGACACTGCTGGATTATAACAAAATGGAGGAGAATTACACTGTCTCATGCCTCATGTTTTATGGTTAATATGGATCCTTATTCAATACCTGCTGCTGTTTTGCAATGCTTAACTTGCCAAGAGAGGAGTTATTCGCCAATGAAACATACGGGCGGTAATGGATGCATTCTCCATAGGCTTAATCATTGACAGTGATAATGCTCGAAGAAAACATGAGGTTAGTATCAGAATTAGCCTAAAAGAAGAGATTAAGCGCCCTTTCAGGTTACTTGCATTGCAAAATGCTGTCCTATATTTGAAATATAGGAAAAGCAATGTAAATTGCTAAAAACTCCTTCAATCACACCACTGCCCCCCCCCCCCATTAATAAAGAATGACCGCTCTCTAAGCGTCTACCCACTTAAACAGTATACAATGATATACAAACATATACATCATGATAAGTCCATCTTGGGGACATGACTTTGGCCATATGGCGTGCTCATTATTTACCAAAAGGGGCAGTCTGAAAATTTTGACCCCTCAGAGGGAGGGTCAAATATATTTGCACAATCAAGGGGGCCATCCTTTCTTTTAGCGAAGAATTGGTATTGTACGATGGTGATAGAGAAATAATAAATAATAACGATGTGATCAGTAGTGCTGACAGCGATGAAATATGTGAGGGAAGGTTCAATAGGGATATAAAGAAAAAGGCAGTAAGGCAAGACAGAGTAATGGATGTTTATTGATAGAGCATTTTGTGAAGAGACGGATCAAAACTCCCCCTGTTGAGTGGGGACCTTCATATGAGGGCATGGAGGAGCAGAATAACTTCATTGGGAGTCCACGAAGGAATTCTCCTTCCATTCTACCAGTGGGCATACCAGAATCGTAAAAGGCGACAAACTCAGGGTTTCTTGTGGCTTGGGGTGAGTGTGCCGGCAGCTGGTGTCCATATGCATGGGCCCGGGCCTGCATGCTTGTCTTTTGCCATGGGATTCCCCCTCAGTGAACCACATCTGAGTGATCAAAGGCCGTGGTTTGTCTGGCCCTGCCTATGGGACCAGGCAAATAAAAGAACACTTGCTATCCTTCGAGAAGAGTAGGGGAATGAAGCCCCGGTAGCGGTTTTCCCCCTCACCTCTCCTCATAGATGCGGTCATTCATCTCATAGATTCGGTCATTCATAGATTCGGTCACTGCTGTGTCGGGCAAGCAGCATATACAGTGAAACTTGGTTATAACAAACTTCCTTATAACGAAATTTGTCTATAACAAACAAAAATACACTATCACAAATCTTTCCTATACATTTCTATAGTAAATGAACTTGGTTAGAACGAAGTGCTATTGACATGAACTTGTTTATAACAAAGTAATTTTGACCCTTAAGGTTGGAATAATGTGAAATAAAAGTCAGAGCTTGGCCAGTGGAGAAACCCTATCACACCCAGAGATGTCCTATTACACCCCTATGGCCTCTAGGACCTTGCCTACCCCTACTGCCGCCCATACTTCAGTATAGAGACGGGTAGAGATGTCCTATCACAGCCTCTCTCACCTCTAAGACCCCCCCCCCCTCCCCTACTGCCGCCCATACTTCAATAGACGGGTGGGGATGTCCTATCACAGCCCCCCTCACCTCTAAGCCCCCCCACCCCTACTGCCGCCCATACTTCAATAGAGACAGGTGGGGATGTCCTATCACAGCCTCTCTCACCTCTAAGACCCCCCCCCTCCCCTACTGCCACCCATACTTCAATAGAGACGGTTGGGGATATCATATCACATCCCCTCTCACCTCTAAGACCCCTGCTCCCTATCCCTACTGCCACCCATAGTTCAGTAGATTATCACAAGTTCATTACAAAGGAATTTCATTGCATGTGCATCACCAGCAAAGTCACCCCTCCCCCTAATGTTGAACTTGGTTACAACGAAATTTGGTTACAACAAACTTTTAAGCTTGTAACAAGGGGTTCGTTATAACCAAGTTTTACTGTAAATACCTGTCTAGCTGTTTGGACAAGCAGCTTTTAAAAACCTGTCCAAAAAGAAAAGAAAGGACTTGATGTCCGCGAACCACAGAAATGTCTGCTAACTACTAAGTACTATTATTGGACGTAAAATAAACCAAACCAAACGGATCAAAACAAGTTGGTGGTGTGTTTGAGTGGAATAAATCATGCAAGTGGTGGTATTTGAGTCCATAATGAAAATTCGGGGTAGAAAGCCTGATTGCTCCAGTTAGGAGATGAAAGGGATAAAAACACCAATAGCCGGGGGAAGACAGGAAAACATCCATCTGAAAATAAGAGAAATAATTGGATTAGGACCGGCAGATTCAGAGGGGCTAATGATGAATAATAGGAAGAAGAATATTAGATTAAAAGAGATAACTACTTTACAAAGTTGAACAGAAGTTAACAATAAATGAGAAATGAATAGGAGATAATCAGATAGTGACGTCATGAGATGACGACAACTTTTGGAGCAGGCGCGTTGAGATAACAACGATTGGAAAGGAGGCTCCTTAAGTAATATATTTATGGAATTCCGGGATGAAAACAGAGAGTCTGTTAAGAGGGAGCATGGAAGAGACACTGAGAATCAGGCACACATATCTGGCTTACTGTTCAGTAGCCAGACCCTTTTAGCCAAAAGGAGTGAATAGCCTACACACATCAGGGACATTAGGATCATAGCCATCATAGCATCTAGTTGGAGCTCTATAGGGCACAGGCTGGAGATAGCCAGCTCTGGACCAATTAAAATCTGGGAAGAATAAAGGTAGGATTTGAATGTAGTAATTAGGGTGATCAGACTCCAGGCCTTGGGAAGGCCTATCCCTCACTATACAGGGAGCATTCCTGTATGGACTTAGAATCCATTACACTGTTAAAACTCTACAATGATTCCTCACCTACCATGTAAAACACTATACTACTCAATAATAAGTTGAGACCAGATCGAACTTACCAACTGCCTTGCCTACCCCTTTACCATTGTATAACAACATGGATTAGGAAATGGTGTTAGAATGAAAGGACCTCAAATGACAAAATGAATTTGTAAGAGAACAGGTACTACTACTGCTAGGGAGAATGGAAATTGTTGTGATGAGACCCGCCGAGTAACAAGATAGGAATGTATGACATTCATCTGTAAAGATGCCTGATTGTTTGGCAGATTTTTTAATGCTTGACGCGCTAACAACTGAGGAAAAGTCAATAAAGCCTTCAGTGAATAAGGTATCTCTCACTCATTTTACTTTAAATCAGACTACTGCACAGCTTTATAGGTGTACTGGGCTGATGTGGTAGTAGACTCTACCCAAAGGGAAGCTAGTTCAAACCCCAAAAACACTAGTCTTTATTGCTCATATATACAACGACAAAGAAACAAGGCTAAAATAGCATGAAATTAATAGGTAATTCTCACAGTACAATATAAGGGTTGACCAGTTGAACTTTGGCTGCTCCACAGGAGCATTATACACTGATATGCAAAAATTCAATCAAAATTCTATTCCCTCTTTCTTCCTTATGGTAAAATCATGGCAAACAGTGTAGAAAATCATAGAAATACAGCATCTAGCGTGACGTCATTTGTGGATGGCCCCCAACTTTGAAGTGGATGCTCTAGTCACTGAGCTAGTGGGATGGTGAGTGAGTGAGTGAGTCATAGATGTTTAACACCATTTCGACAGCTAAGGTCATATTTATGGCGAGAACTACATTACACAATTCACAGAGGAATATATATCGGTGCCCGCGCATATGTGCACCACACACATCCTGAGAGGATAGGAAAGAGGAGAAATAGATCCTTTTAAGTGGGCTAGGGAAGCCCTACTGGGATGGTACTTAATAGTTAACCCAATGTGAGGTTAACATGAAGTTAATGTATGGATCATAGTAGATCTTCAAAGAGGAAGAAAAAATGAGAAAACCTGAGGTCAGTTCTCTTTTACTGGAGACTAAACTGCCACTGTTAAGGACGAGAGTGGCAGGCATCTAGCGGCCATTTTGTGAACTAATGCATTTAACTCATTGAGAGTTATCTGGCATTTTTTCAGCAAGTTTCTATCATTATTAGTTCAAAAGTTAAGTCTAGAGATGTAAGTTTACATTTTTACGAGGTTTGAAGAAATCTTTCCAAAATACTATGGAACCCCTCTTTGCAGAAGGCTTTCGATACTGTAAGCCACAGGATACTTGTGAGGAAGCTGGAAGAACTTGGACTATCACCAAGGACTGTCAGTTAGTTAAGGACTATCTGAGAGCAAGAACACAATTCACTACAGCCAATGGAGTGGAGTCAGCAAGCAGAGAACTGGAGAGCGGCGTGCCCCAAGGGTCTGTGTTTGGGCTGCTGCTCTTCCTGGTCTACATAAACAACATCACGACAGTCATATCAAACACCATAGCTCACATGTATGCAGACAACCTGGCCATTACCTGCTCTGGACATGACCCACAAAGGCTAAAAAGACTGTTGCAACATGACACCAACTCTGTTTCCATGTGGTTTCGAGAGACTGACCATAAACACGAAGAAAACAGATGTGATGTGGGTGTACAACATGAACAGTTACCCAGATCTGGAAAACACATAAATAGAACTGAATGGTTAAAACCTGAAAGTTGTGGACAAATACAACTACCTCGGTGTGACACTGGATTAACACATGAGACTGGATGAACACTGTAAATAGGTCATTGGAATGGTGAGCACTAGGATCACTCAACTGAGAAGGGTAATAAGAAGAGCAGGTGCACCACAATGGGTAACAAAGAAACTCCAGACATAGCAGAATGATGTACTCTGTGTGTGGATAGACGGGATGTCAGAGTGGCAGACTTCCACGAACAACATGAACTGCAGGAATTACACATCAGAAGAGCTAGACAACTCCTGATGAATGCTCATGAGAAATCAAGGGTAGCAGAGTACATTGTACCACACAACAGAGTACTAAGAGGTAACCAAAAAATCAAAATGAAAGTGAGACGGCCCTAAAAAGACACCTACAGAAGGAGCCCTTTGTATACGACAAACCAGTTATGGAACAAACTCACTGCTGATAAACAGAATATTGATGATAGGGTGGCATTTGCAATGTCATTAATGCTGGATGACCTTAAGGCAGTGGAGATCATGGTATAAACATGAACCTGTGTATGATTAGATGAGATGCAGAATCTCATTTAGGCCGGTTGATTGACTGATTGATTTGTGTTTTACAGCACTTTAGTGGCACTAAGTGGCTATCCCGTGCTTCACAGGTTGATAATCTAACAGAGGAATGTGTCAGTGCCCGCGCATATGTGCACCACACACATCCTGAGGGGATAGGAAAGAGGAGATATAGACCCTTTTAAGTGGGCTAGGGAAGCCCGTAAGTCCTGTTGAAGGTTTGTCCTGCTTTTGGTACTCTTTGGACCAGGCCACATAAGCCGGGGCGGAATTTGTTGACCCTCCAAGCCCCATTTGGAGAGGCAGGGGGCTGATAGGGCCCACCATGCACCCCCCCCCCACATCCCAACGCGACAGGTATTTTTTCGATCCTTAGGGTCCCCTGAACAAGATTCAAGATGTTAACATTGATTATCTTGGGATGCACTACCGGTTTTGGCTCATTATCCATGTGCTGGTTCAGACCACTTTTGGGTCAATTTTGGTACCATGTTATTCAAGGGGTATGCTCAATCCCCAAGCTCTCAGACTATCTTACCTTGTCTGGATCCTGAAGCTATTGGTCTTGTTGGAAAGAAGATAAGCTTTTCATTAAGCCCTAATACATAGGTTTAAGTTCAGATTTGAGTGTACCAGACAGTCGGGAAGACGGAAGATTGAAATTACAAAGTTCCTTTTTTTTACTGAAAATCTTAAATGCGCTCCAGATACATGTATAAAACTTGCCCTTATCCCTATCTAAGCACAATATCTAATATGATTTATGTAGGACAAACCTTTCTGAGTAATATGAGACATTTTACAGAATTCCTTGATGACTATGACAGACGTTATTGCCTTGGGCGCAAAGACACTACCTTGAGCCAATACCATACTGTTCCATTTCAATAATCTCCCTCTTTATGTAAACGGATGTTTTTCCATGCTAAATCTTTATCAGTTCTCCTGATTCTTGTGCTAAAAAGAGTGCTGATTAAGAATATGCATGTTTCTACTTCATAAAATTAAATGGCAAGGCTGTATATGGCTGATATTCAAAATGGCAGACAATAGATTCAGATGTCACTTTGAATAATATAAATGTGCAGTCTAGAAAGTATCTGGTGGGTCCTACCCCCTATAAATCAGCTAAGTAGAATACAGTGCTGCTTTTGTTTTGTTGCTAAGTGGTGTGGTTGCCTAGCAACAGTAGCTTTGCAAAGCAACCAAGCCTGAAAATATGCTCAAATGCTCATATCTGCATGGTTTCCTTTCAGCAACATACTCCCCTGATGTAAACTTGTATATAACTCTTCTGTGACTTCCATCATAGACTAGGAATATAGGTGATAAGAGGTTGCTAGGTTGTGTTGTGGCCTAGCAATAGCAGTTTTGCATAGCAACAATGTCTAGATTCATACCTGTAGTGCATAGTCTCCCCTCAAGGATATAGTTCACTGATTTCAAATTGCATATAGCTCCCTTGTGCACATCACATAGTATGAACATAGGTAGAAATGATTGCTATGTCATGTGGTTGCCTAGCAACTGCAGCTTTACATGTCCAAATCGATGCAGTAGTCACAGATAAGTGTATGGTCTCGCCTCAGGGATGTATTGCAACATACAGTTCTTAATAGTAGAGTAGGTTGGGAAAGGGAACCTTGATGGTAAAGGGCATAGTCATGATTATGCTAGAGCATTGTTCAAATAGAATAAAGATCTGGATAGGAACTTCAGGCTTACCTACCCTTACTAGGGATGATGAGTGCTAGAATCATTGAGCAGACCTCAAATGACAGATAATTTTTTTAAGTAAACCTACAGTATTATGATTCCGAAGTGATCAGTAAGAGTCTGGCTTGGTTAAGACATCAGATCCATCCCAGAAAATCAGTCTAGTTGTGTGAAATTGTTGGCCACAATAACACAATAGAACAAGGTAGTAAATGTGTGTTTGGATGAAGCGAGGGTTGTTGTTGTTATTCATTTATTTATCCCATGCAATCATACTCCCAAGATGGAATGTTTTACTTATGACAGCTCAAGTTAGAGATAGGGGGGATTTTCCCCCAGATCCTGAATAGTTCACTTCAACTCCACTACCGTAAACTCCCGCGTATAAGGCGCGTCTTATAGGCCAAACAAAATGCTGCTGGGTCTTATACATGGAAGGTAAATTGCCTTGAGTTTGGGGTGCGCCTTATAGGGGGGGTATTTTTTACTATTGAACAGTACTAAACTAACAAAAATCTGCCCTCAGAGGTGTGCCTTATACATGAAACAGATCTCCCTGAGTTGGGGGTGTGCCTTATAGGCGAACTGCGCCTTATATGCGGGAGATTACGGTAGATGGGAGTTTGAGATCTCCAATCACACTTTATAATTTAAATATCTGTATAGGAGAGACAGTGAAGCATTAGGGTGATAGGGTGTCCCTTGTGAAAACAAGGGATGATTGACTGGTAACTTCTTGTATCATGTCTCCAATATACAGGCAGGTTGCCAGCCCATTGTCTAGGAGGGCCAGCTTGATCTTAATAGCTACTTGTCACTTTGTGCCTATATGTCAGATGCCATTGATAGTGGTCACACATGCAATAAACCCCCCCATTAAGTACTCTGTCCATTTGCAGTTATGTATCCATCACAGTCATTCAATATACAATGCTTTCTTTCTTGCCCATATTAATTAAACCTTCCTGCAAAATGAATTACAGAGTTAGTGGTCAAGTTTGTGATTGCTGTTTAAAAAATGCAATAGATGACTTGGCACTGTGGTGAGCATCTCAATGTCCAAACCCTGGGTTATTTTAAAAGATGGCTATCAATTGTCAAAGGCAGGAAGATGATCTCCATTCATAGGATCCATGGAGAGAGAGACTGCAGATTATAGTGATGGTGACAGAATCACAACAGTAGCTTCAGGTTCTTTCTAGATATGATAAGAGCAATTTGTACAATATGGATGACACTTCCCTCTTCTATAAGCTAGACCAATCGATCACCATGTCCACTGTGAGTGATGTGGAATGGTAGAAGATACTCAAGGTATGTGTGCCAGTGGCTTTCAGTAGTTTTATTAGGGTCAACTAGTAATTCACTACACCAAATATGTTGGGGATAATGAACTGCAACAGATCAACATGCCTTCTCAGAAGTGTCCAGCAGCATAATCACCAGCTGTTGGGATCACACTGCTATGAAGGAAGTTAAACCAGAATGTAATGTTCAGAGATGTGTAAGGATGGATAACACTGGGCCTGATGCTCTGAAGCGGTAACAGATGAGAGAACATCCTGAGAATTGTACAATTGTATTCCAATCCTTTTCTTTCATTTTCTCAATATGTGAATGAAATCAGAACTGTCTAAGGTCAATGCAAATTCCACCTTGCACCTACTTTCAGACAAGTAGGCTGCCCAAGGCTTTTGAGATAATCAATTAGGCATGCAGTATATTATGAAGCTGAGAGCCAATATTCTGTATTCTAAATGTGCGTTATCAGTACTAGCATTGGTAAATTTTGATGATGTGACAGTGGTTACAGGAATTTGATATTGGGGGGAGGGAGGAGGGGACAGTTGTTAGGAATTACAATCCTGTGTACCGTATTCTCCCGTGTAGAAGACGCGCTGCGCGTATAGGACGCACCCCAAACTCAGCAAAAGCATTTTCGCATATAAGATAATTTTGTAAATTCAGTACATTTCTATAGTAAAATTACCCCTCGTATAAGACGCACCCCCAACTTGAGAGTAAGCTATAAGACGCACCAGCATTTTGTTTGGCGTAGAGGACGCGTCTTATACGCGAGAGATTACGGTAATTATGGATGATCTGAAATACATACGCATGAATATAAAATAACATGGATGTGGCAAATATTTTATCATTTTATCATTATCTCATCATATGGTCTCTGTCAATTAGATGATTTTAAAAGGTAGATTTACATCAAGTACATGACCTTGCAACATGTTATATGTGCTTCTAATCTGAGATGTGGACAGGGGAGCTATACATACAAGTTCTTGAGGCAAGACCATACACTTATCTGTGACTATCTGAATAGATTTGGACATGGGGTTCTATGTAAAGCTGCAGTTGCTAGGCAACCACATGACATAGCAATTATTTCTACCTATGTTCATACTATGTGATGTGCACAAGGGAGCTATATGCAATTTGAAATCAGTTAACTATATCCTTGAGGGGAGACTATGCACTACAGGTATGAATCTAGACATTGTTGCTATGCAAAACTGCTATTGCTAGGCCACCACACAACCTAGCAACCTCTTATCACCTATATTCCTAGTCTATGATGGAAGTCACAGAAGAGTTATATACAAGTTTACATCAGGGGAGTATGTTGCTGAAAGGAAACCATGCAGATATGAGCATTTGAGCATATTTTCAGGCTTGGTTGCTATGCAAAGCTGCTGATTCTAGGCAACCACACCACTTAGCAACAAAACAAAAGCAGCACTGTTTTCTACTAAGCTGATTTATAGGGGGTAGGATACTTTCTAGACTGCACATTTATGTAATTCAAAGTGACATCTGAATCTATTGTCGGCCATTTTGAATTTCAGCCATATACAGCCTCGCCATTAAATTTTATGAAGTAGAAACATGCATATTCTTAAGCAGCACTCTTTTTAGCACAAGAATCAGGAGAACTGATAAAGATTTAGCATGGAAAATCATCCATTTACTTAAAGAGGGAGATTATTGAAATGGAACAGCATCGTATTGGCTCATGGTAGTGTCTTTGCGTCCAAGGCAATAACATGTGTCATAGTCATGAAGGAATTCTGTAAAATGTCTCATATTACTCAGAAAGGTTTGTCCTACATAAATCATATTAGATATTGTGCTTAGATCGTGATAAGGGCAAGTTTTATACATGTATCTGGAGCGCATTTAAGATTTTCAGTAAAAAAAAAAGGAGCTTTGTAATTTAAATCTTCCGTCTTCCTGAGTGTCTGGTACACTCAAATCTGAACTTAAACCCATGTATTAGGGCTTAATGAAAAGCTTATCTTCTTTCCAACAAGACCAATAGCTTCAGGATCCAGACAAGATAGTCTTAGAGCTTGGGGATTGAGCATACCCCTTGAATAACATGGTACCAAAATTGACCCAAAAGTGGTCTGAACCCGCACATGGATAATGAGCCAAAACCGGTAGTGCATCCCAAGATAATCAATGTTAACATCTTGAATCTTGTTCAGGGGACCCTAAGGATAAAAAAAATACCCATCGCATTGGGATGTGGGGGGGGGGTGCATGGTGGGCCCTATCAGCGCCCGGCCTAATTACATATTGAACTGTGACTGGAGTAGTATGGACATTGTTTATTCATAAGCCACAAAGAATACATGGACAATATTTATGTTTATTGTCATATGAGATATCTATGGCATATCATTGAAAAATGCCCTATTGTCTGTACCATGTGAATAAAAATCTTTCAAACTCAACTCAACCCCCTCTGACTGTCGTCCATGGGCTTAAGCAGTACATTGCCCACCACCCTTACATTCACACTCACCTTGTGCAAACAATAGTGTTGGAACCATATGCTTTTACATTTCTCTCTTGTTTAGCATATGTCAATAGACATGATTATAGTTTTTGAAAGAAATTGTTTGTACCGTTTTGAAGATATTCACAAAAATCCCTCCAAAATCCCAACTGGCTAGGTATTAGCCCATTGGACCCCATGTTAAAGGGCCCTACCGATAATGGCTAGTACCAAAGAAAGTAGTGTTGCTACCCCAACTTTTTATCTCAGATTTCAATTACACATCATGTAAAGGACAAATACTTTAGGTTACAAGGAAATCCTTTGTCAATTAATTTTTGGGTCACCTGGAGCCCTTGTCCTAAATCTCAGTATAAAACATGATTAACTCGAAAAGCGAGTTATAAGGAGACACCCTGGGGCAATGCACTTTCAGTCATTTTGGTGGTGTGAATAAGTTTAAAAAATGATGGAAATTTTATACGTAAGAGGCAGAATTACTTTGAAGTTGGAGTGCCATTAAAGGAGGAGATGTAGGGATCTTGCAGGAAAAGGTATTTCATTACCAAGTTTTGTAAATTTTGAGAAATTGTCAATAATGTACAGATTCAGTTGGTTGGCAGCCATAAGATGCTTTTTGCCTCCAATGGTGAAGGTATATGATGTTGATCCATGTATCAACTTTCCCGCCTTTTTTGGTAATGTGGTGCGAATAGCACAGTTTTGGTGGGAGTTATGCGAATAGTGGCTTGGTGGTGCTAATAACCTGGGTGAGGGAGTGCTGATGCAACAGGATGAGTGCACAACTCATGGGGGGGGGCCATCCACAAATGACGTCATGCTGAAGGGGGGCACTGGGGGCAGGCTGGCATGATGAAATAAATTTTCAATATACCTTCAGCATTGCAAAATTGGCAAAAAACATGACGAAGGCATCTGAAAAGGTGAAATTTTGCATGATGTCATTTATGGATAGCCCCTGGGAGCCAATCACAGGCTTTTCACTTTTTGAGTTATCAGCAATTTACATTGCTGCATTATATTCTCCGATATTAGTTCACAATTGATAGGTTCCCTGACGTCCTTGTTCAGAACCAAAATACGTAGATCAACTTATTTTTTGGTGTGGCCTTACAGAGAAAAAAACATCTCCTTAGCAAGGTGATAACCTTGAAATTAAGAAAAAGAAAACGATTCACGGATATTCATTTAAATACACCTTTGAGATGAAGAAAATAATTATCCCTCTGACAGGAAAAGTGCAAAACGTCCATCCGACAGAAAAAATACAAATATACACTCTTTAAGTATAGAGGTTCCTGCAAAAATCCTTTTAATCACTCTAGTTCCCCTTAATTCTGAACAGTACATGTATAAGGATAATGGATAGATAAGTAACCAATGTCCTGAATTGAATCATGGAATCTGCACAAACAGCCTTCATTCAGTGGTCGCAGATGTCTGGATTAGTATAGATAAGCTTTCTCAGTTATCACTTGTTAGATTGTCAAATTTGTGGTTGTCATATTCTAGTCCAGGGTTCTGCCAAAACTGTAATCATGCAGGTGGACCAATGAAGCATATCTGCCAGCTTCTTTTTTACTGCTGCCAGTGTAAATTCATCGCAAAATTGCCACCAGTATGGATTTTTTAATCAATTTGGTTTACCTAAATCCAGCGACCCATGAATCAGGAGTGGTATCAACCTTGATAGTTCTAATAACATCATAATTTAGATACAGGCAAAAATGGTGGAGTGATGCACATAGGTAATTTCACAGTGAACACATGTGGGGTGAGCTTGGTAGTTCCTGGTAGGCGCCACATACATGTACTATTTTTTTCTAATCACATAGATGCGGTATTATCTAGCAGATGGCTCCTACTAGATATGATGATATCAGTAAATGATATCAGTACCGTATCAAAATTCTATTGTATAAACCACACCCTCATATAAGCCGCACCTTGAGTTTGTGGAAAAGTAAAAAAAATCTAAAATGGTTTAGCGGGTATACTTAGCCTTTTTTTTTCTAATGAATTGAGTATTGAATTGCCTCCTAATACAGGCAAAAGGTGCATCTTGCACATAAGGGGCAGACTAAAAATGAAGGCACACATCCTATAACAAAGCAAACCAGGTCCTTGGATTAAAATATATGCCATTTATTACCAAAGTCTATATGTGAAACACCCAGGTGCTTCACGTATAATGTGCACCCCGACTTATGGAACAGCCTATAGGGCTTTGAGAATGTACAGTATTGTTATTTTTATGTCCATGACACTAATAACCAAAATTTATATAGAAATGTACATTGCTATGCTTTCTATTTTTCCCTTTTTAGGTAATGGGAAAATTCAATACAAGGCTGATGCTCGCCCTGATGAAACGATGGTCTTCAAACACTATAACGCTATGGAGGTGAGACCATAGAGTGAAAACAGCAAAAACATTGAAGTCTAATACAAGAAATTTACAGTATTTGTACAAGAACAGATATATAAACCGACAGTGCATGTCTTTGATAGACCGTACAATGGATATAGTATTCAGTATTATTGTACGTATCACAGTGAATGTACACTGAAGTGTTTGTCCATAGATACGATGCTCATGACTTGAATTCTATAGTACCCTGTCCAGTTTTGAGAAGCTAACTGTCCAGGATTAGCAGAATTTCTATATATGTGTAAGCTATCTCTAGGATGGAGCAGATACATGTATATAAATACCACAGTACAATAGTACTTGTTGGTGTTATTCAATAAGCCCCTGGACGTGAAAGGACATACTTCTCCCAGTCTTGCCTCGTTCACCCTTTTCACCTCAACTGTCAGTATCTGCATATATACACTGAGCTATATTTAGTGTTATCCTAGCTGTTCACCGCATTTATCAATGTTATCTCCTGATAGCTCCCCCTTACAAGTCCTCATTCTTTGGCCCCTTATACATACCCTTGTTTAGGCACTTACCTATTTTACAAAACTTTATTCTTTGAATTTTATCTATTGAGCAATGGAAAGAGCTATTAAAAAGAAGTGGATTTGTCTTTTAAATAAAGTCTTTATGTCAATTTAAAGGGGAATTATGACTGGTTAAAGATATCAAATCGTACATATAATTCTGCCATAGTTAAATAGGGTCCAAATTTGTGATCAAGCAAGTTGAATGCAGGAGAATGTAGTTAACTTATATCACTATTTTTAATGATCTTCTGTTTTGAGAGGCTAGATTATGCCTAATATTATGGATATTGATGGATATTATCCCTGAATAATAATTCAAAATGGTTTATTTAGACTCTAGTTTCCCCCCCCCCCCATTTTAGCGGTCAACGAGAATCGTGGCAGAATTGTGTGGTCCTTTCCGAGAGTTTGAATAGTCATAATTTCCCTTTAAATTGACATAAAGACTTCATTCAAAAAGCAAATCCCCTTCTTTTTATCATACCTACCCATTGCAAAACAGATATGATACATAGGATATAGTATTGGAAAACAGGGAACTCCTTAACATTGGGAAGCTGGATTGAATCTCTGAGTGAACCACACATCACAATTTTGGGGCTGTCTGTCAAACATCTGGGGGCCCTTTAGAAAAAAATTTTAACCAGAGAACGCGTGCAAACCATTCTTTTTTATGTGCTATGTCATCTTCATATCATAAAATGGTTTTAAAATTTTGGTTCAACTTAAGTGTGGAGAATGATTTTCTTCTCTGTACCTGATCTTAACTTAAAAATATGCATCCAATAGATCTCTTCAAGCCCTTTAAAATGGTACCTTGGTTGTACTGATACTCCTATGAATAGCTTCAAAATCAATTAGGAAAGACAAGTGAGGTTACAGCTGTGGCTGATCACAACTTTCACACCTGCACTAGCAGACCCGCATACAGCAGATAGGTCAGTGCCTACCTCGTTCATAAATATATATATATATATATATATATATAAATAAATATGCAAGGCAATAATACATGTACCTGTTCTGCATAATGATGACCCTGAATGGGGGGAGGGCGTCCTGATATCCCCTGTCGATTTTAAGAAATGTCGATGTCCCATGGCAATATGTCTTCTTTCACATGCTGATCTTAGGAAAATGTTGTCTATGGTATGTCTGTTGTTGATTTAAAGAAATCTGCACGTTCCTTGACGACTTTAGAAAATGTTCATGCCGCCACATTGAATTTAATAATAATAATAATAGCTTTTATTGACAACAAAGGGTGAGGTCATTGCTGACCTATGTGTCATACAGTAAGTCTACTACAATAATGTATATGGTCTATGTTCTTAAGACTACATGCATAGTATACAGTACTACAGAACTAAGTCTATGAAAAAAGATACGTCTGTATAACCCAGATCACTCACACCATCACTCACACATTCACACACACAAGCACGCTTACAACGTATCTTGTAGACAAAAAAAAAATCCCTACAAAGATACACAAATACAGACACGGCATACATAACCTAAGTGGGCCGACTGTACCATACCTATAACTCATATATTTATATACATTACATTTTATGTATGTGATGATATGATAATAGGTGAAAACGTACAATATACATAGTACCTAGAATAATAGTTGAATTCCACAGTGGGTAGTCCAAAGCTGCTGCTGCCTCTGCTTAAAGGCAGTATACACAGACTTTGCAAGTGCATTTAATATACTAGGGTCACTTTCTTTCATGACCATAACAAACTTATCCATATTTGACATATCCTGGTAATTACAGATTTTACCAACTATATGATTTTCAAGAGTTGTTTGAGTGCCTTATGTAGTTCACATGTCATTGATTTTAATACGATTTACTGGTTCTACCAAGGCAATGGTCTCATCCCTTTTAATTGCTGGGTACTTTACCCTGGTCTTTAACGTATATAAAGGCACTTGTTTTTATTATGTGAGTCCATTGTCAAGGGTGCCCACCTATAGGATTGGTTTCAACTCAGGTTGCGTCTTAAAAACTAACGACACTAACGATTAAAATCTTCACCTCCAGGAAGGTCTATAGCGCCATTTTCAAAGCAGAGTGCATCTTATCCTCCCCCCACCATACACTCACCGTGATGTCCCCTTACTCGTTTTTCTGCTGTTTGTCTACAACACTACTCTCCAAAGATTTTTTTCTGTACACCTGATTGTCATTCTGAAATATGCACCATGGTGTGAAGAAACATTAGACGGGAGAGTTAGGTTTAAAAGTTGAATGTTACTGGTAACTAGGTCTTGGTGGACCATCACTTTTACAGCCACCATGCTCTGTTTACTTCTATAACTTGGGCATGATGAAAAAAAAAACTTACCATAAACTCCCGCATATAACACGCGTCCTCTACGCCAAACAAATGCCTGGGGGGTCTTATAGGATTTTTTCAAGTTTCGGGTGCGTCTTATACGAGGGGTGATTTTACTATAGAAATGTACTAATCTTACAAATTTCAGTCTTAAAATGTGCGTCTTATACGCGAAAGTGCATGTGCTGAGTTTGGGGTGCGTCTTATACGCGCAGCGCGTCTTCTACGCGGGAGTTTACGGTATATCATGAATCCCATCACAAATATATAAGCAGTAACTTAAAGTTAATACCTAAGGATTTGGCGCCGCCGACAAAGGGATAGTTAATAGATAAATCAGCAGGGTGCCTGTACACAGTGTGTAACATTCGCAGTGGGGGACACTCATAATGGTACCATGGTCAGCCTAATCACCTCCAGGTCATAAATGACCACTCCCTAAATACAGAGCTGCTCATTGTCAAGACCTTATCTGGTGAATTCTGTAGGTGATTCTGGATGCCAAAAACTGTGAAAACATATTAACCAAATCAAATTTTATTGACCAAATTAAAAAAAAATACAAAAATTAGTTGTTAGTAACATTTGTGAGGCCGTGGGCTCTAATTTGATACGAAACATGCCTATATATTGACATTTTTTTACATTTTCTTTAATTTTGGGTAAAATTTACCAAAAAAAAAAAGGGTTGGTCGGCCTAAGGATTTGACGCCACCACATGTTGGGAGTCGTCATCCTCCTTGATAGGTGTTATCCCATTTAAATCAGATAACATCTGACCACACCAGATTAGAATCACCCACATTATTAAAATTAGATTCCGAGAATTCTTTATCAATTTTGGAGATGACTGTCTGAAATCCTACAGGCCTACAGCCAATCTTGTATGGCCCAAACCTTTTTGGCCAAACATAAGGCTTATACGTATGAAACCATTGATATCATTATGACACTTTTTCTAACAATAAATTTGAAAATCTTGGTGAGCTACCATTATACTCCAGCAAATCCACATTTTCTCAAAAACGGTAATCCAGGTGGTGACCTACCTTTCCTCAAGAGATCAAAAAACAGTTCCATGATAACTCCATGTAGGGCACAATAAGGATCTATAATTGTATACATAAATGCTATGTACTATGACTACATATATCCATGAGCACTGGTGAATAGTCTCCTATACTTTATGTGCAAAGTCTTGGTGATCCTTTATCTGAACATCCATGCAAAATATTGGAACATATCATTCATTTTCTGATTATGTTCATTGGATTCTGTATCTTTCTCTCCAGCTTACTACATGTGTGTTGTTCCAAGGAATTAGAGCATCTGTATGTCTATGGTTGTACAACTGACTGAGACCCAACAACTGACTTGGTGCATATACATACACTGTTAAAAATTTTCCATAGAAAAAGCAAAGAATCATTGGCAACAATGGCTGGCAATCTTTCACCGTTTTATTAACGGTCACTGCTTTTTCAATGTCACCGTAATTTTTACCGAATTTCACCAATATTTCTAAACAATGAATAAAGGTTATTAATTACACATTGTTTTGGTTTCAATGCCATACACCATTAAGTTTTCATAGCAATATTCAGCCTCTGGCTTGACATTTTAGAAATTCCACTGTAAATCCACAATGGACTAGGTTATCTTTATACATTGTTTGGTTGCATATGCAGTTCATCTGGACATCCTAGTATAAGGACAATCTAATCATTATAAGTATAAATTAGTCCTTGAGAGGCACATCATGCCCTTCATAACTTTGGAGGAATAATCTAATTACATAGATTACTTCAGAATTGTGATGAATTAAAAACTTCAGTGATATGCCTATGTATTTTTTTCTATTACCACATAATGGGTGTTTATGACATCCCTGCTACTCCCCTTTGCCACACAAAGTTGGATTACTTTTTAAATATCTGAAATCTATGAAACTCCAATGTAGACTTGCATTTTGATGACATGGTACCTAAACCAAAGTGGATACGCTTTGAATTTTGTGACAATTTGAGCTGTTTAGGGTGTAGGGCATTGAAGAAAGTCTCAAGGTGAGCCCCGAGGCCACCTAGTGGGAAGATATGAAACTCCCGAAAGGACAAAGATTCACCATAAATAAAATAGCGGTACTTTTCCATAGAGTTTTACACTAAGGGTGTTTCATTGTAATAGAAATAACAGTGAAAACCCGTAAAATTTAACAATGATTCTCTGTAAAATCTACGGAAATTTTTAACTGTAGATACATGTAGTTGTAGCTCATCCTCCACACCTGTAGGTGTGAACACTCTCACACCTGAAGGTGTGATGAGTGATGCCCCATGCTAATCCTCACCTTTGAAGTCAACATGTAAGGAAGCTCTGTGAAGTAGTATGTATGTGTATATAGAAGGAGGTAGTAGTGTAATTTGGGTCATTCCCATGGCTGTTAATAGATGGCCAAATCCATTATAACAGGATTCAGTAGATGTGTAAAGAGATTTTACTATCTTAGTTCACCCATGAACAGATATGTTGACTCCCATAAGAATGAGTGTGGCTTATACACAGGAGTTTATGGTATGCCCATATGACATTTTACAAATAGAGGTTAAGGTGAATGACCATAAACTTCCCCATTAAATGAACTAATTACTCTAGATGTACAAGGCCAAATGACTTGCTGCTTGGTCAATGTCCTTCCTGGTGCCTTTACATGATTTGCTACATGTTTAAAAGATATTGGTTAAGAATAAAGAGAGAAAACTGGCATTTTCTGCACCATGATTGTCAGCCTTATGGTTATTCCAATGGTAAATACCAAAACCAGAAGTGGGGTAGCAGTTTGGAGCTGGGTTGACCTAGATAATGAACATAATGACCTAGAAACGGGTGCACGCACTCCAAGATATATATATATATATATATATATATATATATATATATATATATATTTATTTATATATATATACTCTCTGATAATACATAACTTCTTTTTTTTTCCCAATATATCAATATATTACAATTGTAGGGGATTTCACACCCATGATGTAGGAAAAGATGAATACACATACACTAGTACTTGTAATCATATGCCAGAATCTCTTCCTACCGTAATCTCCCGCATATAAGGCGCGTCTTATACGGAGGTTTTAGTTCTCATTGGATCCACAAGGGGGACACCAAGATCTTTCTTTTGATATATTACACTCCCATATAAGCTCATCTGCTGTATTTGGGGTCCAGGAGGGTCACGGGGGTCAAAACTACACATAGCTTTTTGAATTTTGAAAATCCATTCATTAGAACAAAAGTTATGAATTTTTAATTTTTTTGACCATATTCTGAAACTCTGGGTGCGCCTTATATGCGGGATGCGCCTTATACGCGGGAGATTATGGTATTGTTCTTCCTATAACCTCCAACAAGTGCCTTTACTACTTGCACTAACAGAGACCGTATGCTCAGACCGTATCTACCACCCCACAGGGATGGACGTCTTCAGGTTGGGACCTCCCTCATCTTTGTTAGTGTAGGGTCCCTGTTACTATATGGTATTGTCGGTGGTATGTATCCCATACCTCCACACACAAAAATTAAACCAAACTGTCCATAAATTAAACCCTACTCTCTATGTCCATAAAAAATATACACCCAGGTATGTTGGTTATTGGCCCAGGTTCACCTGTGCTATTGGTGACGCCTTTTCAGTCAAAAACTCATGGTCATGAATTGGAACTTTAGATGGGAATTGCTCATCGAAATTGGGGGATAATTAAACAAAAAATCATGGAAACATGTTCTTTAGGATCTAGTCTTTTATCGTACATACGCAATTCCAAAAAAAGAAATTGTTTTACCTATGAAAAAGGTTGAAGAAAAAACGTGACATGTTTGACCTACTTTCTGATGAAAAGAGGCTCTATAGGATAGCATTGGGCGGTCAATTTCGGCGGTCGACAGGGGGTCGAAATAACACATTGGCTCCTATGGGAATTGGGCAATTAGGATCCTTTTTTCAGCAGGTAAGGTGGACAGGTTAAGACCGTTTATATAAGAAGCTGTAAATCGGACCACCATATTTCGTTATGTTGACCGCTGCACATCCGGCATAGAGATTTGACGCATGCGCGCAGAGTGACCAGTCGTCAGATTTAATTTTTTGTTTAACAGTAAATTGAGGGGGTGTTTTCGATTCAATTCGTTTGATATGGCCAAAGATGTATGGATTATATTCAAAAAGCCATTAATTTCAAGTTAAATCGATAGAATCTATCATTTCTCCATTGATAATGCGACTTCCGGCAAGGAGCGGGTCGCGCATGCGCACAGAACATCAAAATCCAAAATGGCAGACAGCGAGACAATCGAGACTACCAGTGCCATTGAAACTGCTTGATTATAACAAAATGGAGGAGAATTACAGTGTCTCATGCCTTTTTATGGTTAATATGGATACTTATTCAACACCTGCTGATATTGTGCAATGCTTAACTTGCCAGGAGAGGAGTTATTCGCCAATGAAAAATGTGGACAATAATGGGTGCATTCTCCATAGCCTTAAGCATTGAAAACTCGGATACACTGTCACTATAGTGAGAAGTCTCATATGGTAGGTAACCTGGGCCATGAGTGCTCTATAGCACAAGTCAAATCTTCTATGATAGGAAACAGGTACATCAACATAATGCTTTCATGAGGTTTGCGACACTTCTTGCCACCCCTGTAATAATATTCTACCATCTCTTTAGGTTGTGATGGGAAAGACCATGGAAGATTGGCTTCGATTTTCAGTTTGCTATTGGCACACTTTCCGTGGTGTAGGTAAGGTTTATTTATTTACGTCTTTTATATGTAGCATACAAGATAGCACTAGCTAATGTTTCCTGATGTTCTTATTACCTACACATTTGTACATTTCTGGATTTCAAGACACGTATACCGTCCCTATATATGGGGCATTAAATTTCTTTCTCTTGCATCACTCAATCGGCCTTCCTACACAAGCACTGGGTATATGACCTCTTTAAAACAATTAATAGAATTGTATCAATGTAACAGTAGTAGAATCATAATAAAGCCATAGTTGATGTTTACAGGGCTAGACCCATTTGGAGGTGGAACCATTGAGCGGGAATGGGACGATAAGAGCAATAGTATGGAGAATGCCAAACACCGTATGAGGGTAGCTTTTGAGTTTATGAGCAGGCTAGGTGTTAAATATTGGACATTCCACGACACGTAAGTCAAAACCGACATAGAATAGGCCTACCTTAGTATATTGACATTGATATGTTAGGCCACACCAAAAAAATAAGTTGGTCTACGGATTTTGGTTTTGAAAAAATGGTGCGAGCGAGCGATTTCTTTTTCTTTTTTTTAAGAATTTTTTTACATCAAATGGATTCCTTGGGCCACTTAATTAAAATAACTTGGATTACAGACTTTTTCACCTATCTTAATGGTCTGCCATCGGTAAAAAAAAAAAGTAACAACCCCCCTATCTGACCAGCAAATATTGCCATCGCCGGGAGGCAAAAAAAAAAGAAAAAAGTGGCATGGTAAACCTCTTCTTTGAGCATTAAATATCGGAATACGGAGACATTTTGACCAATGAAAGGCAGGAAATGGAAGGTCTTTTGATAACTACATACATTTTTCTTCAATAAAAAATTTTTTTGGTTAGGAACTCCCAAAATCCCGTCGCCCATCAGTAAAAAAAAAATAATAGAATAAAACGGCCTTGGTGGGAAAGTGAGGCGAGCGAACAAATTTTACTTTTTTAAAAATTTTGCCAAACATCACAAAGAGAAAACTTGTAGAAACTGAAGCGAGCGAAATCCGTAGACAAGATTTTTTTCAAAGAAAAAAAAAATTTGTATTTCCGAAAATATGGAGAGGGCGATCCGTAGACCAACTTAATTTTTTGGTGTGGCCTTAGTATATTTTGTATTTTATCAAGGCGATATATTAACAATATCATATCTGTATGTATAAATTTATCTTTGTATCGTCATGGTTGTATTTAACTTAATGAAATTTCGCTGGGGAACAGCAATACAAACTCAAATTGAATCAAATCAACAATGGGTAGTAGTCTAGGAGATATAGCATCAACCTTGGCACTTTTGGCAGGGAGCATGAAACTTTGAGTATAGGGGTTTTTGAACGTGCTGAATCCATTTCTAAGTGGAAACATCATTTTCGAGAAATGTTTCCTCTTCAAAATTGATGTTGAAAAGAAAAAGTAAATAATTCATAAAAAAAAATACATTAAAGTTCATTTGGGATTTAATGGGATAGGAAATGAACAGAATGGCAATGAAAACCATGTGTTACTCATTGAAAGATATTACATGGAGTGTAATGTCATGCATAGAAATAGCTTTTCCCTGAATTAGGGCCCGAAAAAAGGTAGCCATTACCGAAATTACCTATTGTTGCAATAACTCTGCAGGTGATGATGATAGACACTCATTTCAAGTGTCTACTACCATATTTTCAGGGTCTAGGAAGTTATGGATAACATCCTGATTTTCCTCAGAAGCACAGTTAGCCTAGTCTAAGCCTATTTCAGGCCGCCATTACCAAAATTCGCAATTTTTGCGATAACTTTGCTAATAAGATAGATAAAAATTCATTTAGTGTGGCTAGATCCCCATTTTCAGAGTCAAGGAATACAATGAAGCATTGTTCTTCCTCTCCTATGTTGAATGTCTGGGTTCCTCGATGGCCCCCGGACGTAAAACTAAACAAACAAACAAACAAAAATCCTCTCCTATGTATATTTATCAGCCTGTAATGAGCCTGCACAAGGAAGCCATTACCAAAATTGGTTACTTTTATCATAGTTAAAATTGATTCTAAGGCTTATTAACACTTGTTTGCTGTGTCTGCATCCACTTTCCCAGGGCCAATGGACATATGATAGGGATATTGAACTTTTCTTCAACTCTTTGTGCATTTTGTCTACATCCACATTTTCAGGGTCAATGTGTATACTTGAGAATTTCTTTCTTTACTTCTATCTATGTTTGGGAGCATTCAGGCCCATTAACTACTGGGCATACCAATAACCCTGTACTTATATATGTTTTCTTAAATAAGGCCTGAATAAGGCTATCATAGTGCAATTCTTATCTACTTTGTACTCACAATAACCCAGCCTGTGACAAACTGGTTCCTCACCTAACAGCCAGGGTTTACTGGGAATGGATTTTATACTATTACAAAGGGATAATCCATGCAGTTTTTTGGCTTCCAATCCCAATTAGTGAATTTGGGAAAGTCTGTCTATCTAACACTCAAATGTTATGGGGTAATCCAGTTAGATAGATTTTAGGTTCAGAAATTAAAGACTTCACATGCCAGAAACAAGCAGTGTAAATCCTAGCTTATACTTTCACCCTAGGGAGTTGTTGGTTTAGTACTATGGAACACAGGACGAAACCAGTGTCTCTTTGTCTATGTTTGTATGTCATAGGCTTTGATATTGGATGGTGACAAACATCAGTAGCTTGTAATAATAATCTAACAACAAGTAACATCCCATCCAGCACGTCCACAAGGGCCCCAGATGGGACTCCTCTTGGCCTTCATGGGTAGCCAAGATGTGGGCTGAAGCTGGTAAATGACTGAGCTTCCAGATGGAGCCGAGGTGAGCTAGCCCAGAAACCTCTTTCCACTATCATTATCTCACTTATTTGTGAGCCTTATGTATGGTTCACTACCTCCAGATCACTGTTTTTATATGGTGGCTTGACCTCTTTGTCACTAGTATGAGAACATATACACCCATTTAGCAGTGAAGACACTGCTGAACATTTTTGTCATCTGCCACAGCTAACCTTTGCCCCATCACCCTTTCTCCCCATCCCAACCATGCTTCAAACCACCAATCAATCAAGCTCCAGTCCTTTAACTGTGTAAACAGTGGCCATATTATTGCAACTTAAATTGTACATGTACTATACTGGAAGCTTTGGAGCCATATGGATCTTTGCTTGTAAATGTACCATTAGTCACCATGGGGTAACCTTTTATTCTTACCCACAAGATGAAACTTAGGCATATCCCAGGTTGCATCATAATATCATAAACCATGAATTTTGCTGCATATTTGATTGCCAATGTCTGCCCCATATTATGGACTGTTCTAAATCCTGATAGCATTCACATAACATGTAATATCATAAATTTGTGAGTGGTCATTTGAATTTAAACTGATTAGTGACTAACCATAACTGATAGATAACTGAAACATAATTATGCTATTTCTGTCTCATCCTATCTACTCTATAACAATGCTGATCAGGTAAAATGATACATATACATTGAAAAAAAAAACACTGCCAGCAAGGCAAACACTATTACTGAGCAAGTACCTGGTTTAGCTTTACCTGACACTAATGCCTCGCTAGACAATCCAAATACAATTGTACACATAACACTGGTCAAAAAACATCTATCTGCAAATGTTAAGTACCAGTTGGCAAAAGCAAGCTAGCCTAGATACAGCTCAATTACTTTTGAATCTACAAAAACCTATAATATTCCTACAATTATAAAAACCCTCTCAGAAGCCGACCTCCCTTAGAAGCCAACCCCCTGACTTGGGACCAATATAGAAGCCAAATTTGGTACCATTTTAAACAGGAGGGAGGTTTTACGGTAATTAAGATACATATGACTAGGGCCATATTTGGCATGTACAGAATAAAACCTTGATTGTGTTCTTAGACAGGAAAATATGGATCTGGACTTTGCAGTAACAAAGCTATTATAAGCTTTACTTGCCAAGATAATATTATAACTATGAATCTCAATAATGGATACCCTGTCCATGACTATCATACACCAATAGATATACACAGAAGATGAGGCCCAATGCCCCTAATTATGACCATAGACCCTGGGTATGTGGATATAGCCACATCAGATAGGTGCCAATCCCTTGGTAGCCAAAGTATGGTAAAAGTTTTTAATATTGGTAATGGCTTCCTTGTCCAGGCTCATGATATGCTGATAAATATACATATGAGAGGAAAAACAACGCTTTTTTTGTATTCCTTGACCCCGAAAATGGGGATACAGCCACACTGAATGAATGGTTATCTGTCTTATTAGCAAAGTTATCGCAAAAATTGTGATTTTCGGTAATGGTGGTCTGAAATAGGCCTATAATACGCTTTAATAGTGTGCTTCTGAGAAATATCAGGATGTTATCAATGAGTTCCTAGGCCCTGAAAATGTGGTAGTAGACACTTGAAATGAGTGTCTATCATCAATACCTGCAGAGTTATTGCAAAAATAGGGAATTTCGGTAATGGCTACCTTTTTTCGGGCCCTAATTCAGGGAAAAAAATCAATGGGTTACATATGGCTTATATTGCCATTCTGTTCACTTCCTATCCAATTAAATCCTCAATGAATTTTTATGTATTTTTATATGAATTTTTTACTTTTTCTTTTCAATGCCACTTTTGAAGAGGAAGTGTTTTTTTGAAAATGATGTTTCCACTTAGAAATGGATTCAGCACGTTCAAAAACCCCTATATACAAAGTTTCATGCTTCCTGCCAAAAGTGCCAAGGTCAGCCCAAAATCATGCTATATCTCCTAGACTACAGCCACCAATCACGATTTAGACTTTTATGCTTATTTAGATGAAGAAATGGTATACTCTCAATCTTGTGGTTCAAATCTTATATCATTACAGCAACATATGAAGTCTAAATTTTAAGGAATATTTTCCTTTCTATCAGATTGTGTTGGTTTAACTTAAGATGAATTTTAAAAGTTGATTCCTTTTTTTTTTCAGGGACATCGCACCAGCTGCACAGAGTTTGGATGAGATGAACAGGAACCTTGATGAGCTCACTGATCTGGCTAAAGAGCTGATGGCAGAAAAAGGGATCAAGTGCCTCTGGGCAACATGTAACCTCTTCTCTAACCCACGGTATGACTCCTAAATTGTGAAATAGGACATTATTAGTAAAACTATAGATGGTAATTTAGATGATATGAACAATCCATATATTTCATCGTTTGATAACATGCATTTACTACCCGTCATTCCTCCAAATCTTCTAGATATATGAATGGAGCTGCAAGCAATCCTGATGCTCATGTTGTGGCATATGCGGGGGCACAAGTCAAGAAAGGACTGGAGATCGCTAAGAAATTAAATGCAGAAAACTTTGGTGAGTTGAGCATACATTCAAACCTGGCAGGACTTTACCACATTTCTGCTTTGACATTGCATGTACCGCAGACCCGGGGGGCACTTCATATGTTTGACAAACACAAGTGTGTGGCTGGCAAGGGTGCTTTTTCAATCCCAAATCTCCCTAGCCAAGGGTCTACTTTTGGGAAATCTCCCTAAACAAGGGTCTACCTTTAGGGAATTTCCCTCGGCAAGGGTTCATTTTGACTAAAAAATGCGGCGAATGCACATAACTTTTCAGGAAAATGCTTAAAATTTTCGATTTTTTTCCACAACATTGTACCATTCCCTCCAAATTTTCTCTAAGCAAGGTCTATTTTCTTCAAAATTTCCCTAGGCAAGGGCTATTTTTTTCAAAATCTCCCTAGGCAAGGGTAAGTGTTGCAAAACCTGCAGCCGCACACCCGTGTCAAAAAAAAATTGAGTGCCCCCCGGGACCGCAGATCTTCCTAAGCATCGAATAGTACATTCAGTGTATATGCTCACCTTTTGTGACTATTCTTAAGTGATCTTTGGTTATCAGGAATTTTATAGATAAGACTTATGTTATCTGTTTTCAGTATTTTGGGGCGGACGTGAGGGCTACAACTCCCTACTGAACACTGATGTCGCTGCTGAAATGTCACACATGGCCAACTTTTTCAAAATGGTTGTCGGTAAATTGACATTTGATCGCAGCAGAAAGTACATTTTTGGAGGAGACTAACTGCCTTAGCAAGGGGGTGCGTCTTATAGGCGGAGTAAAATAAACCAGTTCAATACCAAGCCTCCAGTGCGCCTCATAGTATTTCCTTTTAACTGAGGGTGCGCCTTATACACGAGGTATGACGGCACTATCTATCTATTTATTTTTCATCTCCACATGTTGCTAACACAGAGTTTAATATATAATAATGATGAGCCATGTCTGATATCATGTGATTGTTTTGCAGCTTACAAGAATAAAATTGGGTTTAGTGGACAGTTACTGATTGAACCAAAACCTAAGGAGCCTACAAAGCATCAGTACGATTATGGTGAGTAGAGATATGACCCAGGGTATGAGCTATGCCCTATATCTGACACAAAGACCTGAGACAGCCGTTATATGATAAGTGAGGTATCTCACATGTATGCTGTGTAGACTATGCTATTTAGCAATATATAAGTAGATATAATGTTAGATACGCTGTACACCCGGGCTCTAATGATAGAAAACGGCCCATGGCATGTTTGATAGTGGAGGCATAATGCTATTATAGACAGCTAATATAACTACAGTTTATAGTTTATTTGATGCATAAAGTGTTCTCGCTGCAGATGCAATGACGGTCATTGGCTTCCTTAAGCATTTTGGACTAGATAAAGATTTCAAGGTTTGTGTTCATATCTATGTAAAAAAAAAAAAAAGAGAAAAAAAGATGCAGTGAACAGATTAATCATATATTTCTCTACTGCCAATATATATTAATTATGCTTACCCATATGTAAATGCGTGCATTAATACGCGGGGTAGGTATAAGAGGTTGCAAATAGGATTTCCATTTTGGAAGTACTGGACCTGAGGCAAGCCACATGACTGCATTTTTGGGGACCATTCAAGTGTTTAGGAAGGAAACAAGTAATACCGTAGAAATGTCAAATTCTCGTACACACATCAACTGCTAAACAGTAAAATGTTCTTTACTTTCTAGCTGAACATTGAACCAAATCACACAACTCTAGCCGGGCACTGTCATGAACATGATGTAGTCCTTGCTTCATCGTAAGTTGACTTAACAAGAGCTTCATTTATAACCTCACTCCCAGTTTAAAGTGGGATTCCAATGTTGGTTGCATGGTGTCTGTCCTATAGCTAGAACTATGTCGAGATGCCATTCTGGTTTCTGAAATTTCTCAATGGATAATGTCATGAGAAAGCCTTAATTACCTCCCAACTATTAAATATCTAAACCAAGATCAAAGTATGATGGACTGTGTATTGTAGATCCTTTGTAACATTAGGCATAAGGGGTGAGTCATTTATTGCCAGCGGGGTGGACTTGATGAATTTTGGCGGATCAGCAGATATTTTTCTGACCCCCCCCCCCCACACCACTTTATTAGGGCTCTCTTTCAAAATGCCCCCCCCCCTATATCTAACAAGCCCCCCCCCCCCCACTTGGCAATAAATGACTCGGTCCTAATTAAGTCACGTTCATCGACCACAGGTCAACTTCTAAACTCTAATGATTCCTTTAAACAGACTTGGTATGCTTGGATCTATTGACTCTAATACTGGTTCACCGGACCTCGGATGGGACACTGACCAGTTCCCCATGGATGTCAAGCACTGTACAATGGTCATGAAGGCAGGTCTTGGGTTTATGTAACAGAAATAGATGTATATGTCAACGTTTGTTAGCCTGGGGTATCTACATATACCTATAATTCAAAGGGTGAAGTGACTAGGGTTATGAATAGAACTGGCTTCAACTGTTAGTCCTACCATAATTGACGCAATAAGCACCCAGGGCGCTTAAACGTTATTTATGACACTTCAGTAATTACGAGTTTAAGCGACCATTTTTAAATCCAGTCCTAGGTCAGTCGTATTTGAAACCTCCCCAGCCGGGAGGGTGATGTGGGCAGAGGCAGTGGGGCTCTAAACCTCTGAGAAAATTCTCTCCCATTTTCTATTACCCAAAGTCATAAAATCATTGATAAGTTATAAAAAAAAATACAGAAAATATAAAACAAATCAGGAAATGACTTGATGAAATATAGAAAAAAAATCAGCCTATTTAGTAATAGAAATTACCTATTTAAGAAAAACAGAGAGATTTGTAAACCAGGGGCCAGGAGTAGAAGGCCTCAATTGGACACTTATCTTATCTCTTATCTCCGATCTTCTCAAAACTACTCCCGACTGACCACCAACTGAAATCGTGAAAATTTGGCGTTTTTTCGAAAAGCCCCTAACGTGGGTGGGTGCTTATTACTTTTACTGCAGTATTGAAATAGGGGAGTTTTTCATAGCTTATTATGTATAAGAATCAATAAATCAATTGAACCCCATTTCCCTTCAGACTGTACTTGTCCAAGGTGGCATTGCACCTGGAGGTCTTAACTTTGATGCCAAGGTCAGGCGTGAGTCTACTGCAGTGGAAGATATGTTCATCGCTCACATTGGTAAATGTTTTGATATAATAGATATAGACGTCACCCCCCCCCCCCTCCTAAAATATCATCTCAAGTGGAATACATCAGCCCCATAGTTCTAACCAAAGTGCCCTGTATGGTATATAGGCCCATGCGATAAACTGATCCCATATCTTACACCAAGTTACTGCATGCTATTAAATTGGCCACAAAATTGATAAAAATATATTTTCATGCAAACTAAATGGCATTTTTAACACCTCAGACCACAACAAAAAAGACACGAGGAATACATTTCACTTGAAATGATCTCACTGAGGATTATGTTACTAGTTGAAGCCCTAGCCCTAGTTTTTTATAGCTTTCCCAGAATTCGGGTGCGCTATATAGACTGTATAAAAGGGCGTTCATCCAAGTACGTGGGTGTATTGCTAAATGTTACATCACCATTATGATGTTTGTGCAACTGGTATCTACAGGCCTTGCTTGTTTTGGAAAACTATTTTCTACAGCGATCCTATCTCATTCAGCCACACCTGTGTTATATTGTTCGTAAAGAACACCAATAAAAGAACATCTCTTATTCCTCTAACCCACAGGCGCCATGGATGCTTTTGCTCGTGGGTTGAAAGCAGCAGCTAAGTTAATCACGGATGGTGTTATTGCAAAACATGTTCACGTAAGAACAAGTACCAGCAGACATCTAACGTCTTGTAGGAATATCAGATAAATTCAAATTAATCGGCAATTTGCATGGATGCTAACGGGTCCTTATGTTTGAAGAGATCCAAAGTTACACACTTTAATTTAAGAATGGCGCCGTTTTCCTTGTATCCTTTAAACGCAAATTATCAAATTTAATGGGCTGGGGGTGGGGGCGCACAATAGAACGTAGAGAAACTAGTTTACAGATATACCAGGAATCAACAACAGGGGATGTGAATGCATTGTATATTCTAAACAAAACATTAGAGCATGTAAAGATAGAAGGTACATTGGGTTCCAGGAGCGCTACAGCAGCTTTGAGAATGGCATTGGTGCCAAGATCCAAAACGGAACGGCAACACTGGAGGAACTTGAGGTACGTCACATTTTGGAGATACCATCTCGTGTGGTGCTATGAATAATGGCACATGGCTGATAATACATCTGCATATCCCCAAACTTTTGATTCAATTTTAAACGACATCCCTTATGATAATGCTAGACAGATCCGTATATCATTTCGAAATATATTAGGAACATATGTCACAATCCTGTTATCGTCAATTTTGTAGTTGAAAGCGGGATAGTAATGAATTCGATATAGCCTATATATAATTTTGCGATGTGGGCCTTGTTTTTTCCCGTCTCCGCAAATTAAGGATACGGATATACATGCCCAAGTATAAACAGACAATTTAGTTCATACTTGGTGGGTTGATGGACTCTCAGTCTTATCCATTCCCCTTTGGGATAGGGAGACAATTTTCATCCTACTAATATCAGTCTTTTCTTAAAGGAGTTTGTGAAGAAGAATGGTGAACCTAAGCAGATGTCAGCGCACCAGGAGCACTACGAATCAATGCTTAATCACTATGTGTAAATATGAGTCATCAAATTGACTCATTTAGATCAATGCAATAGTAGAAGTGAATGTTTTTAGTATGAGGCATGGGAAACCGAATTACTGCAATGTTCACTGCAGTATACGAATTAGTCCATGTCTGAATGTTAGGTAGAATATACCACAGATAATGCAGCAGATTTTGCACTCTTATATAAAATGATTTACAATGTTTTATTCTTCTATGTATATTGCGATGATAAAGCACATACCGGTATTTTATAAGGCCAACTAGACAACAAATCATGTTAAGCAAAATTGTGGTTGTGACGTGCTCCTACTCCAGTCAGTGTAGACAGAGTGTTACAGGATATATATATATACCCAGTGAATTATAATCTTGTTTATGTTAATGCGTGTGCCTTCAATTATATGAAATAAATATATACCCAGGTGACCATGTGTGTTTATTCCATTACTCATTTACTGTAGCAAGTCAGCCATACTTAATATATAACCTTATATTTTACTTGTGTGTGGACTGGTGTCCTCTGCCTATATCATTTACAATAGGGAGTGATCATTTTTTAACAATAGGGAGGAGGACTGGTGGGTGATGTGCGAAAAAAAATGCCCCCCCCCCTCTCATGCGTAAAATTTCTTTGACCCCACCATAGCCTATACTATAGGTGATAAAAAACGTGTGCGAATGCGCCCTTTTAACATATAGTAATGTGTGGGCTTTTTCACTGAAAGCAGGTGAAATTACTTCGACCCCCCCTTAGAGTGGTTGAAAAAATGCTGATCCCACCAGCCCCCCCCCCCCGTTGTTAAAAAATTATCACTCCCTTAGTCTCATTATTTCCAATGATATAAATATTCTTAGAGCTGGTTGTAATAGAGGGAGAAACTGTAATTTGAGACTGCGAATTAGCGCTTCCAGGTTGGAATTGAGGGATTATTCTACACTGAAACCAGGGAAAACGATGCAGTCTTTCCAAATGGCTGTATTAATGGGGTGGTCGTATTAAAAGGGGTGGTCGTGGGGAAAAAGATTGAAATAGAAGAGTGTAGGTTTAGAAGTCCTTAGGGAGTGATCATTTTTGTAACAACAGGAGGGGGCCTGGTGGGTTTGCGCGTGGACGCGTGAAAAAAATTTTGCCCCCCCCCCCATAAGGGGCGAAAATCGCGTGCTAATGTGCCCTTTTAACCTATAGTAGCCTGCAGGGTTTTCCACTGAAAACAGGTGAAATTATTTTGACCCCCCACTATCAGAGGGGGTTGAAAAATTTTGACCCTCCCCCCCGGTCAAGGGGTTGAAAAAATTCTGACCCCCCCTCAAACCCTCCAGCCCCCCCCCCCAGCTTATAAGCTTAGAAGGGCGCATTCAACTTTTAAGCGTGATTTCCCGCCCTGCGGGAGGGGGGGGGGCAATTTTTTCGCGAAAATCCATAAGGTGTGGGGTGGGGGTGGGGGAGGTATGGTCGGAGACCACCCCATCCAGCCCGATACAGTATCTATTGCTTTTGGGGCAGCAGCGCGAAAACAATGAGAAAGGCTGGCCACCTAGCGGGAAATTCAACAAACATAAAATGCGGCGGGAACCAGCGAAGATAGTCATGGCCGCCGTGCGTCGTGCTTTAGAACACAACTTTAGACTTAGTGTGAAGTTTAGGAATTCAGGATCAAGACAACAATACAAAATACAGTATGGCAACGGATCATGAGTGCATTCGGTTATACAAAGGTTGGTCTTAGCTACATTTTACCTTAGACCAGAGACATGTATACCTAAGGACCGGTGGTGGTCATTATTTATCAATGGGGGTGGGGGGGGGGGTGGTTAGACTGAGTTTCATCTGTGTCACGGGTTGGCCGTTCACAGACTGACTGCGATGTATTGGCATTTGGGGGGGGGGGCAAGTAAGATATTACTATCTATCCTGTCACAATTTAGGTAAAATTAGGGGGTTTGAAAAAATAAAGACAATTTGGCTGACTTTCCTACACCAAACACTGATGAAACAGTGAGGAAAGGGTCAAGTTCACTTAGTTCCAATCGTAACTCTATCCTTTGATAAACTGAGTGAGGATAGAATATCACGCCCATCTGATTCCATCAGTACCAGTACAAGGCAGTAGCGAAATATTGAGTTGGAAAGTTCAACAAAGTTCACTCTACAAGCCTATACTGATTATTTTAGTCTAAAATGCGTGAGAAAGGGGCTCCTCTGCATGAGAGAGTGAGATTAGCCCCAAATGCGTGAGACTCACGCCAGATCATTCATTGAGACGAAAAGTCCAGTAACCTTGGTAACGTGCCGACGTCGGCACACCGGATGCCGGGGACAAACTGGTGCTCTGCGCTTGGCACTCCACTTTATGTACCACACTAAAATGCTACACTGGAGCCCTGCTCATATTTCAAATGGGTACCACGGCCATAAGAATGCCCCAATCCCTTCTTTATTGTGGGATGATTATCTTCTCTGCAATTGTTTTCTATACTGCTATTGAATGTCCTTTGAGTAGATGCGTGAGAGTTATGACTATGGCAACTAATAGTTACGTTGTAATATGCAAAATGTCGCTCCATGCAAAATGTTCCCGTGGAAAATCAAGTTAGACTTTGCATAATCATACTTCTACGGCGTAGGGGCAGTATCATTAGGGTTGTTGTTTTTTCAATTTCTATAAGAGGAGAGGGATATTTTCATGGTTTCTTCCTTTCAAAGAAAAAACTATTTGTTTCGAGATTAAGTAAAGTTTATCACTCTCCAAGCAGATGTTTTGATCTTGCATGATACGATTTAGAGGGTGCAAAGTCTGTTGAAAGAACGCTGGAAACATTTTGCATGGTAGCGACATTCTGCATGCGACAACGTCATATACACATCAAAATGGCCACCACTGTCTTTCCTACTGCAGGTATCACCAGAATTGTGATAATTACACTTTCCTAAAGTGTTATTCAGTTCTAATTTGATGTAATCCCTAAAGGTGAGACAAAGATCTATCCAAACATATACATGTATCACTTATTGTGTAAAGATAATGTTTTCAATGTAATCCACCCTTTTGAAAAATTTCCCCTCAAAATGAACGGGGTTCGCCCAGTAGCCCTACTTTTGTAGGGCTATGAGTCAGAGTGGCTAGGGTGGCTAGGGTGGTTAGACTGAGTTTCATCTGTGTCACGGGTTGGCCCGAGGGGGGGGGGGCTAAAAAAAGTTTGACCCCTCTTGAGGGGGGGCTAAAATAATTCACCCTCTCTTTAGCAAAAAAGCCTGCGAGGGGCACGAAAACTCTGCGCCTCTGGCGCGGGGGGGCGCAAAAAATTTATAACTTATATTTCCCAGACTTAGGAAGTGTTTTTTTAACAACGGGGGGGGGGGTACAAAAAAATTTCAGACCCCTTTTGGGGTGGCGGCAAAAAAGCTTTTCCCCTATTTGAGCGAAAAAGCCCGCACGCCACTGAAGAATAAAAGAGAGGCTTAGGCCTAAAAGAAAAAAGGTGTTCAGGTATACCCACCCTATTTTTTGGGGCCAACCCTATTTTTTTTTAAAGATTTTTTACAAAAGTTGTAAAATATATCAGATATTTTCCGAATATAGGCATGTTTGGTATCATATTAAAACTCATGATGTCAGGAATACAACTGGCATTCAATATTAACAAATAGAACCTCCTATAACACTTGTGAACAATCCAAAACTTGTTTGGCAAATTTTCTCTTAATTATGGCCCTTCAATTACCCCTAAAAAAAAAAGGTAAAAAGAGAAAAACAACAACAAAAAAACGACCTACCTACCCTAATTTGCTTGACTATGTTACCTGAATACTAGAATTTTTAGGCCTTATCAAATACTCCAGATTAGTTAATTATCCAAAATTCTTGAGTGTGAGAGGTGCTTCAGGGTCAGGTCGCAACCAAAAAAAAGTGCCTCGATGCTAGTTCCCAACTCACACGCTTGCCGTACTGAGATTATTTTGCTATGCTATTACAGTATAATGTAAAACCTCACCTATAAGTCGACCTCACCTAAAAATCGACCCCACCCGCAGCTTAGAGCCAAAATAGCAAAAAGTAAAACCTCACTTATAAGTCGACCCCCTGACTTGAGGAATTCTGGGTTCCCAGACCCTCTCCATAGCTCACATAGGCTACACCCCCATATAACACTTTTTTATCAAATCTCTTGGAGCCCTTAGCGGCTCTGAGCAAGTGGATGAGAATGGTCCAGGTACTTGAGACGACACCTGGGGAGGGGTCATAGGGGTAAATGGGTTAAAGACAAAGATGACTTCCAAGTGATTGGTATTGGCACAGTCATTTTCTGGTAATCATAATTGTTCGTCCATTCTGACTTTCATCCCTCCACTTTGTACCCTGGAACCAGTTACAGGGATTCTATTCTTTTATTTCAGATGCAGTGTCATGGTAAGCATGCTAGCCTTCTACCAAGTGCGACACCTATATTATAGGAGAACCATCCTAATAGCCATCCTAAACTCGCCATTTAAACGGGTCTTTCTAAAAAAGAAAAGACCACCCTTTTCTCGCGATGACTTCTTTTGCTACCCTTTGAATTGAATAAAACGATTATAATTTACTCATTGACACATCTGCTATTATAAGGGCATACAGTAGGGTTCTCTGGTGCATTGTATGACGTCACAATTGGTCCAAATGCACTATACGGTGCATTGTTTAAGCTTGGAAGCTGTTGCATCCATGTCCTTAATTGTAATACTAAAGTGTTTTTCATACTCATCATATATAATATAGACCACATAGGTTATATACTGCTATTTATCAAAGTGAATATGAAGCTGTGTAAGAGGGCACCTGTGAGTAACATTTATTTGTACTGGTAGATGGGTAGTGCTGTACAGTGAAAATTGTGAAGCATTGGACCAATTGTGATGTCATATAAAGCATCAAATAGGCATGCATCCTGTCCTTACGATAGCAGATGGGACACTAACTATATGCCACATTATTTTTATTCAACATAAACCCTACCAAATAAAATCTCCATGAAAAAAGGGTAGCCTTTTCTTTTAAAGGTCAGATAAAAGTCAGTTAAAAATATATTTCTAGAAAATGTTAGCTAAAATTCAGTCAAACAAATATTTTGAATAATATAGGGGGTAAAAATGATTTGATGTCATGTAGTCTTGGGCATGGGCAATTTGATAAATTTAATTATGCCTGGGAGGATTTCTATGATGTATCCAGTGCCGCACATGCATCTGTTACAGTCTAGCCGCAGCCGCAAAAGAATGCACCAAAATGGCAAATGTGGATATTACCCTGATGTTGTCTAAAATTTCGCGAGGTGCTGCCCTTCTGGAGGAATTGAGAACTAAAGATTCAGACCCAGTGAGACAGGTAAAACACCGGTTTCTTCTCAAAGCTTTCCATTTCATTTAACCTTTACACAATACCTGAGGAGAAATATCAATATAGGCCATACATGTATGCTCGTGCTATCCCCTTCTTCAAGATATCACGTTAATATTTTTATTGGCCCAGGGTATCCCCTGGGCTATTGGAGCCGGGTTTTCAGTCAGATCCACAAATTTATAATCACCAACTTTAGGGTGTAATCATTCAGTGATATACTGTTAGTTTACACATTTTTCAAAAGCCAAAGGAAAGTTTCAAATCTCATCTATCAGACATTTTGTCCTTTATGGTGAGTGATGTCTTTCTCTACGAAAAAAGCTGCTGTACTTACGTTATGTTTTTGGGAGCTATACTGACTACAAGTTCTTTAACCATTGGGTCTATGGGTCAGATAGATTTTGGCGATGAAATTAGCCGTGGAGTCCTATGGGTAATCACCAAGTGAGACACTTTTTTTCAGCAGGTAATGTTTACAGTGTCCAAGCTATACACTTAACACATTGGAGACTGAGCGATAAACTAAGCATGCTAAGGGAGTGATCATTTTTTAAGAACAGGGGGGGCTGGTGGGTTTGCGCGCGGACGCATGAAAATAATTTCGACCCCCCCCCCCTCTCGAGGGGGTAAAATTTCCCCCCCCCCCATAAGGGACAAAAATCACGCGCGAACGTCCCCTTTTAGCCTATAGTAATGCGTGGGGTTTTCCACTGAAAACAGGTGAAATTATTTTGACCCCTCCCCCATCAGAGGTATTGAAAAAATTCTGACCCCCCCGGTCAAAGGGTTGAAAAAATTCTGACCCCCCCCTCAAACCCACCGCCCCCCCCCCCTGTTGTTAAAAAATGATCACTCCCTAAGGATAAAGTTATCTGTCAGGGCTAGGTGTCCACGGGGCCAGGTTTCCAGGGGCCAGGTCTCCAGGGGGCTAGGTGTCCGGGGGCCAAGTGTCCAGGGGGCCAGGTGTCCGGGGGCCAGGTGTCCGGGGGGCCAGCACACCAGGGGGCCAGCGGTCCAAGGGGTTTAGTAAGAGAAGATTATGCCAGACTGATGTCAGTACATGTATAGATAATAGTCTCTATTTGTAAGTAATTAGTCAATATTTCGCAAGTGCTGATTCCTGTGACCCTACAGGGTTGATAGAGGGTTTTATGGTACCTCCTGAGCCTTCTGTGCTTCAATGCACAACACCCAATTTTTATATTGGGGGGGTAGTAGACCCTGGGCCATATGTGATATATATCACACATTAAATCTTGATTCTTTACTTTGATTTTATCATATACTAAGGAAGCCATGCAACAGATCAACAATATGTTGTGTTATCAACAAGAGGCATTGGAAGCTAAGATAAAGGAATTAGATAATCCAGTGGTGGCAATAGACCCAGTGAAGCTTGAAGTGCCTGTAACTGCACCAGAAGCACCAAGAACGCCTCCCACTAAGGCAGAGAAAGACGAAGACGATGAAGGTAAAAGAGCAGTCATTAATTCTCTAAAGCAGCTTTCAGAGATGCCACTTTTCCTGGTGTACCAGGAATTCCTGGTTTTGTTTTGTCAAGAGTTCTGTACTACATCATGTGACTTCCTGGCAAAATATGTCCATATTTTGCCAGCTTGTAAGTGGCACAGAGATGCCACTTTTCCTGGTTTACCAGGAATTGCTGGTTTTGATTTCTGTATCAAATTATGTTGAATTCCTTGTAAAATGTGTCCAAAGTCCAGTTTTCCTGGTTTTTTGTCGGCCAGTGAGTGGCTGTCTGAGTTCTCGATGGCCCCCGGACTTAAAACTAAACAAACAAACAAACCCCCCAGGGGAACATACCCAAGCAACAGTGTCCAGTCAGAGCGTCCTGGAGGACATTATAGCTGTAAACAGGGTATCTACTGTGGTAAATCTGGAATTTCTAGGAGTAACTCACAGGAACACGTCCATTGCCATGACTGGATCTTGCCAAAGAGAGGCTTTTATTAAACAATGCACAAGACAGGTAGTGCTTGTTATCCGGCGATTTTGCCGCCTTGAATACACAATATGATTGTCTATATTCAACACTCCTTCTCAATCATAATTGTGTATAGATTACATAAACAAAATACCATGGACACTCCTTAACCTAATACGATTGAATCGTTTGTATCTATCAGTCCAGTTTCTTTGATACCGTAATCTCCCGCATATAAGGCGCATCCCGCGTATAAGGCGCACCCAGAGTTTCAGAATATGGTCAAAAAAATAAAAAATTCATAACTTTTGTTCTAATGAATGGATTTTCAAAATTCAAAAAGCTATGTGCTCTTTGGACCCCCGTGACCCTCCTGGACCCCAAATGCAGCAAATGAGCTTATATGGGAGTGTAACATATCAAAAGAAAGGTCTTGGTGTCCCCCTTGTGGATCCAATGAGAACTAAAACCCCCCGTATAAGACGCGCCTTATACGCGGGAGATTACGGTATATACTTTCTTGAGCAGATATTCGGGCTTAACTAGCCCACTTAAAAGGGTCTATTTTTCCTCTTTCCTATCCCCTCGGATGTGTGTGGTGCACATATGTGCGGGCACTGACACATTCCTCTGTGAAATTGTGTAATGTAGTTCTCGCTGTGAATATGACAGCTGTGGAAATGGCGTTACACATCTATTACTTACTTACTTGAGCAGATATCGATGGTTTATGCTCACAGAGTTCTCCTTCTGCCTTGGCTTCACTTAGTCAATGTTCTGATTTATAGAACTGTCCTTGTTTCATTATGTTTTACTATAAAGTCATATTATAGTATACATGTATCAGTAAACTTTCATATGTTTAACTTTATCAAATTGCCACATAACGCAGACTTGTCTTCTTGATTTCTTAATATTTACACCATGTTAGCCACAGGGTTACATAAAAAAAAAACAATTACTAGTTTCTTAAAATATTTTACCAAATAGCAAACACAACTGCTATTGAAATTTTGAAAGAGCATAAACCTAATCTTGGGAAGAGCGGTTGCTAGCACTTCCTTCCCTGTGAGGATTTCATCCCTCATGTGAGGCTTTACCCCTTCCCTGACTAATTCAGTTCAAGAATAATTCTTGATTTTAGTTGAGAATATCACTGATATTTATACCACATAAAAATCGCTTTAGATGTTATGTTACTTGAATGTTTTTAAACATTAAAATTTTTCACATAATAGCTTTTATATTATAACATAAATCAAGTTCTTCATAGTGCTGGCTCCTTCTGGCCTTGCTGGTTTCCATAGGCTCCTTCTCAAGCTGGTACACGACCTTCCACAGTTCCCCTTGAGCACTTCACACAGCATCCCCAGTTCTATAGCCACGTGCACTAATCACTGATAGCTCACACAGAGTAATTTACATATAATAGCTCACACAGAGCAGTTGATACAAAAAAATAGCTCACAAAGAACACTAGCTCACACAGAGCACAGAGCAGTTCACACAGATCTGCTCACACAGGTTAGCTCACACAGAGCACAGAGCAGTTCACACTGATGAGCTCTCACAGGTTAGCTCACACAGAGCACAGAACAGTTCACACAGATCTGCTCATGCAGGTTAGCTCACACAGAGCACTGAGCAGTTCACACAGATCTCCTTACACAGTTAACACACAATAGCTCACACAGAGCTGTTCTTTGTACTATAGCTCGTGAACACCAGCTCACACAGAGCAGTTCACAATGTTATAGGGCAGTTCACACAGATCTGACAGCCTTTGACGACCTGACATGCCTCTCTGACGACCTGACATGTCTCCCTGACGACCTGACATGCCTCTCTGACAACCTGACATGCCTCTCTGTCGACCTTACATGTCTCTGAAGTCCTTATATGTTCTCCTGACGACCTTACATATCCTCCTGAGTCTCCAACACCATAACAAAGTCTTCTCACATCCCCAGCTGTCTCTGACGATCTCACAATTTTCTCCTGTGTCTCCAACACTATAACAAAGTCTACACACGTCCCCAGCTGTCTTTTAGCATCTCTCCTTCTGCCTTAGAAGGTCTCACGACGCCCACGGCGATTCCACAATGCCCACAGCGATTCCCATGGCCCTGGGCAGTCCCTGACCTGGTTCTGGCGTCGTCACTTTGCCCATCGATCTCTCTATGCCACAGCACTTTTCTGGCAATCTGGGCACTCTCCAAGTACTCCATATATTCACCTACCATTTTCCAGAGTATGCGTAGCGAGTGGCTGCCCATAACCTGTGGTAAATCTGGAATTTCTAGGAGTAACTCACAGGAACACGTCCATTGCAATGACTGGATCTTGCCAAAGAGAGGCTTTTATTGAACAATGCACAAGACACAAACACATCAGGCTTTCTAACATAGGTGAAGTAGGGCAGGGTAACCTGCTTATACACCATGCTTCTAACATTCCAGGACATTACTAGTAGTCCTTTAGGACGGGTTGTTGCTCAGACGCCATCTTTAACATAAAAAGAAATTATGTACAAAGCTATAATGGACTTCTGGGTCACATAAAATTCCTGCGCAAGCCACTAATAAGATGGCCACAGGAGTGAGTGAGTGAGTAATAGATGTTTAACGGCATTTCGACAGCTAAGGTCATATTCATGGCGAGAACTACATTACACAAATTCACAGGGGAATGTGTCAGTGCCCCACAAAACAGGGCAGCTGAGACGGATGTGGGAGCAATAGCAGAAAACAGTGGAGTACAATGGAAGAGGTCCAGGCATCTACATCTCACACAGCACCAACCCCATCACACCAGAGCGGGGTACACCAGGTACACACCTGACTCACCGGCGCCAGAGGACCCTAGGGCAAGGGGTAGCCTACCAGGTGAGGCGAGCTACTTTTGGAGACAGAGGACCCAAGGATGCCACTCTGGGGCTACAGGGATATCACCTTGGACCACCGACAAAGTGGCTACCTGCCTCCACACTACAGCAACCTACAGGAGGGAGCTGCAAGGAGGCCAGTGCACTCTATCTCACCTGATGCAGACATGGAATACCACCTTAACCCTAGGTACTTAGTGGATATGGAGCACACTGCTACACACAGAACTCTGCCTGCCCTAAACCACCTCCACAGCAAGCCCCAGCGCCAGGGCCGACAGCACACCACCTGGAGGCCCTCAACCGCCACCTACAGGTGCACAGAGCTGACACCCCAGCCAACAGACTAGCCACGCCCACTCAGGAAACGGTGGACCACAATATGGGCACAGGAAAGCTGGAAGAAGGGGAAGTACTGGACTCACCACTAACAGCAGTGAAGATCCTAAAAGAAGAGCCCATGGATAAGACCACTGGCCATGTAGGGGCCAATGTAAAAACACTGAACAGTAACATCTGGGAAAGATGGACACAGCAACTCTGTACGTAAAATATCCCAGACCAGACAACCTGGATAGCCTACAAAAAAAAGGATAAACCAAGAGATCCTCAACGAGCTTAAGGCCAAGTACAAAAAGTAGACTGTAAACAGGGATGCACCCTATAAGTCCATGCAATGGGCCCTGCAGTTTGCAGCCAGATGGCTTATATCAGCACCCAAATATTCTGGACACAGACAGGAGGTCTTACCAATCAGCGGGGTACTTTTACTATAGAAAAGTACAAAACCCTCAAAAATCAAGACCCAGGTGGGCCTTATAGCATTCTCCTCAACTCGGGGTGCGCCTTATATGCGAGGTGTGCCTTATACGCGGGAGATTACGGTACATGTAATCACTCAAGTGCTAGAGACACACATGTATATAATTGACATGACTTTCTTTCATGAACACCATACCACCCCTCTTTGAGACATACCACTCAGCATGTACAAAGGGGAGGGGGGGGGAGAACTACCTTAGGTGGCCCCGACCATCTCTCTTCATAAAGAAGGGGGCAAGGAGAGATATCAACAGTGAAAACACAGTGTCCCACAAACATAGATTAGAAGACTATACATGAGATCTACCTTAAAGTTGCATAAAGCATTTATGATCAAGTGAGTGAGTAATAGATGTTTAACGCCATTTCGACAGCTAAGGTCATATTCATGGCGACAACTACTAAACTTCACATTTCACAATGGGATGTGTCGGTGCCCGCACATATGTGCACCACACACATCCTGAGGGGATAGGAAAGAGAAGATATAGACCCTTTTAAGTGGGCTAGGGAAGCCTGTTTATGATCAAGCCATACAAACATGGTTACCTACTCTGCACACAAGACAAATTACAAAGAGTGTAATAAAACCTGTCTACTTACTGTGGTCCTTTACTTAGGATATTGGCCCTGAGTTAGATTATCAAACAAGACAAAATAGCTACCACTGCCTTAAATGCCACTCTGTTGGATAATTGAATATTAAACCTAACAATGCGTAGTTTAGTAGGAATTATTCCTAAGAGCATTAAGCCATAGGGGTAGCCCACCTGTTCGCTATACTCTCTACCCGCCCTATTTCACAGGATAATCTAACTCAAAAGCGGCTATGACAAATACATGATAAATCTGCAAGTGAGGTCCTGCTATATACCATAGCTACCCCTATGGCTTAATGCCATAACTATTCATTCATAATAAACTAGACATTGTTAGGTTTAATATTCAATTATCCCTCGGGAACCTTCAGCGTTTCCGAGAATCCACGAGAGGAGGATTCGCGCATGCGCAGTCAGTTTTTTGGATTCGGTCAAGACAGCGTCTGTCTCGTCTGTCAGAGCCATCAGCTATTTCGATCTGTAAGTATAAAATTTGAACGGTCTGCGGGCTGCTTTTCAGCACGCAGACTAATTTTATTGTATAGATTGTTTGGGCAATTCTTTCTTTGCCCTTGCTGCTCGTATAATTGTGTTTGGAGCAGTTTTCAACGACCGGGCCGATCCTCCTCCGAGGCGGCCATCTTGGTTTTCACGGTCGTCAACATTTCATTCAATCTACACCCCCCGGTGTCAACAGAGTGGAATTTTGCCAGTTTAAGGGCAAATCACAGCTTTGCCCACCCCCAGGTGGTCATTGCGGGCATTTGGCGAGCATTTTGGCTGTTTTTCGCCAATAAATGCGAGTTTTCCCGATCGGTACGTTGACCGAGCGGCGGAAAACTTTGCCGCTGGGTTCGGCGTGTCTCTCGGTTAAGACGGAGACCAGCGCGCGCCCGGTACGTTGACCGAGCGGCGGAAAACTTTGCCGCTGGGTTCGGCGTGTCTTTCGGTTAAGACGGAGACCAGCGCGCGCCCGGTACGTTGACCGAGCGGCGGAAAACTTTGCCGCTGGTTTCGGCGTGTCTCTCGGTTAGGACGGAGACCAGCGCGCGTCCGGTACGTTGACCGAGCGGCGGAAAACTTTGCCGCTGGTTTCGGCGTGTCTCTCGGTTAAGACGGAGACGAGCGCCCGCCCGGTACGTTGACCGAGAGGCGGAAAACTTTGCCGCTGGTTTCGGCGTGTTTCTCTGTTAAGACGGAGACGAGTGCGCGCCCGGTACAGGGACTGATTGACCATAAAGTGACAAACTGAAGCAGTTGTTTACTGGTTTAGCGATCGGCATTACCGGAAGTTTTGGTTTAGCGATCGGCATTACTGGGCCTGTTCACTTGATGTTGATTACAGTTGAGGTTAGTTTCTTCTAACTATTAACTTGAATTGTGATTCTTCCTATTTTAACACAGTAGTGTTTAAATTTTAGTGACTCTGGGTCCTGTTTCTTACAGATTCACCATGAGTGATCAGAAGGAAAACAAGGGCAAGAAAGGTCCAAATACTAGGAGGAAACATACTATAAGTGAGGATGGATCTGACATTCAGATGCATGACTCCAATGAGACCATTGGCACGTCAGGGGCTGGTCATGCTGGTACGGAAGGTACTACGACTACGGCTCCTATGGAGGGTACTTCAGGTACTTCGACCCAATCTACTGCAGGGACTTCTGGTACTCAAGGGTTTGACTTCCAATCCTTGTTCCAGAATGTGGACACATCGGCAATGATGGGCCAATTCTTGGGCAGTCTACTGATGCAAGCTGTGAAGCAAACACCCACTGACCCCTCGGAAGTGGAAGAAGATGAGGAAGTTGAGGAGGTTAAGGAGGAGCCTAAACCTTCCGGTAAACTTTACAACCTCATGAAAGAGTGTGTGGAGCAGGAACAAGAGAAAGGGAAGAAAGGAAAGGATATCAGACCCTTTGTGGCAGATTTTCTGAACTCAATGTTCAGGGAAAAAAGGACCAGGTCTGACCTGGAAACGTTGCACAGCAAGTACCCACAGCCGGAGAAGGCTGGCCAATTGGTTGTGCCGGAGTTAGAACCAGTGCTTAAGGTTCTAATTAATAAAAGCAAGAACTCTGAGTTTCTTAAACGTGAGGAAGCATTGAAGAAGCTGCAAGTGCACCTGGTAAAGGCCATGCTGGCATTTGTGCCGATCATGGACCTGTGGATATCTCGAGGTGATAAGGACAGTCAGTTGGATGAACTGAGTGAGGCTTTTGGGGACTGTATGAAGTTGATTGTCAGTACGATCAAGGCCATCACTGCTCGTAGAACGGAGGCACTCAAGCCCATGGTAGTTGCTAAATATGGGGAGCATTTCCTCAAGGATGGTGGAGATGACCCGAAGTTCTTATTCGGAGGTAATCTCGAGGAGGCAATCAAAACTGTGGACTCAGCACACAAGATGGCCGAAAAACTTGAGAAACCAGCACAGCAACATGCAGCGCCAGGGAAAGCTAAGAGTAGCTTCAAACAAGGCCAGCAACAGCAGCGCCGGCGGGGGTTTCCCCAGCAGAGGCATCAGCATCAGCCCAGGGGGTTCAACCCGTTAGCTGGTATGAGGTTCCCATTCGTGATTCCCCAGTTTGGTCACAATGTGGCACAAAGGATGAATGGACCGAGGCCCAGGGCACCAGCGCCAGCAGCAGCGGGTAGTGCAGCGAAGGCGAAGCAAACCTCGGGTTTTCAGAAGTAGGGTCCTTAGCAGGGCAGGTAAGTCCCCTACAGTTCAATCATTCTGCTCAGAATTTTGTCGCTGGTAGCATTGCTAGATATATAGACCGCTGGTCCATGATAACTAGTGACCCGTGGGTCCTGGACATGGTTAAAGGGGTGAAGATACCTTTTGAGGAGTTGGAACCAACTCAACAAATGGTGCCTTTCCCTTATGATCTGGGATCAGAGAAAGAGGAGCATGTTGACAATGAGATTGGCAAGTTGCTCATAAAAGGTGTCATAGTTCCTGTGGAACCAGCTCAAGGTCAATTCATTTCTAACGTGTTTGTAAGGCCCAAGCCCAATGGCGAGTACAGATTAATTTTGAATCTGTCAAAAATGAATGAGAGTGTAGAGTACACACATTTTAAAATGACAAGTTTAAACACGGCTGTTGAAATGATGAGGCCTGGATGCTTTATGGCATCCATTGACCTCAAGGATGCTTACTATTCTGTTTTGGTGTCAAAAGAGGATAGGAAGTTCCTGAGATTCTACTGGAAAGGAATCTTGTATGAGTTCCAGGGCATGCCCAATGGTTTGGCCTGTGCCCCTAGAATTTTTACAAAAATTCTAAATCCAGTCTTCTCCAACCTGAGAGAGGGAGGTCATGAGTGTTTTCAATACATTGATGACTCCTTTATCTTGGGAGATACAGCAGAACAGTGTAGGGTTACTACTGACAGGCTTGGACTAGAGTTAGATTCTCTAGGGTTTGTGGTGCATCCTGATAAATCAGTATTTACGCCTACACAAGAAATTGTGTTTTTGGGGTTCCTGTTGAGCTCACAGACTATGACCGTGAGACCCACACAGGACAAGATAGACAAGTTCAACATGGCGGTGTGGAACTTGGCTAATGGTCCCAAGCCTTACACAATAAGGGATATTGCTGGTATTGTTGGTCTGATGACGGCCTATTCTGCAGGAGTGCAGTATGGGCCGGCACATATCAAGGGTCTTGAGAGAGAAAAGAACCTAGCGCTGGAACAAAATAAAGGGAATTTTGATGCAGAAATGATTGTGGGTTCACATGGTATGGATGACATCAACTGGTGGTTAGAAAACCTTCCGACTGCTTCCAAAAAGATCAGAAACGAGGGTGCTGATTTTGAAATCATCACCGACGCTTCAGGCACTGGGTGGGGGGCTCACAGGGGTGAGACAACCACCAAGGGTATTTGGAAGGAGGAGGAAGTGAACCTTCATAGTAACATCCATGAGTTGATGGCAATCCAATTAGGATTACAAGCATTGGTACCAGAACATGGGGTCAATGTCAAAATTCGTACTGATAACACTACTGCTTTGGCTTATGTCCGAAAAATGGGTGGAATCAAATCGGTTGAATGCAACGAGTTGGCAAAGCAAATCTGGGACTGGTGTGCCGAGAGGGATATGTGGTTGACCATCAACCACATACCAGGAAAGGAAAATGTGTTGGCAGACTACCTGTCAAGACACTTTTCACCAGATCTGGAATGGGAACTGAGTCCAAAAATTTTCAAGAAGGTTTGCAAAATTTTTGGCACACCAGAAGTGGATTTGTTTGCCTCTCGTGCTAACGCTAAATTGCCATGTTTTGTGTCTTGGGGGCCACAACCTGGCGCCTGGGACAAAGATGCTTTGTCCATCTCATGGAAGGGAAAATACATGTATATTTTTCCTCCTTTCAGTCTGTTGGGACCCGTAATTCAAAGGATCAGGCTGGAGAGGGTACAAGCGATTCTGGTCACCCCCGATTGGCCGGGTCAACCGTGGTACGGCGGGCTCCAACGCACCAATTGGAGAAGACTTCGCTTCAGGAGAGACAGAGGAAACTTGTGTCATCCAGGAGAGCCCGCGAACAAGCTAAGGCTACAAACTACCCCGTTGGTGGTCTATCGTTCCTTCTGAAGAAGAAATTGGTGAAAAGGGGATTTGACAGTCATACTATTCAGCTGGCAGTTAATGCCAGGAGACCTGCCACTAGGAAGTCATATACGACTTATCTTAAAGACTGGTGCGTTTTCTGCGTGGAAAGGGGCATTCCTGTGCTCCAGCCTACTATTCAGCAAGTGTGTCAGTTCCTTTCAAAACTGCAAAGAGAGGGGAAAAGTTACCAGGCCCTGAACGCAGCCAGATGTGCTCTCTCTGCGGTTTGCAATTATGTCAATGGAAAACCAGTGGGACAACATCAGGTAGTCAAACTATTGATCAAAGGAGCGTATGAAATGAATCCGCCGGGTCCCCGCTACCACACCTTTTGGGATGTCCGTAAGGTACTTGATGTCATTCAGCAGTGGGACAATGAAACAGTCTCACTTAAGAAACTCTCGATGAAGTTGAGCGTATTACTACTTCTCGTGACATCCCAGAGGGGACAGACCATAGTAAATCTGTCAATCAAAAACATGTCTGTTAAGGACAAAGCAGTGTTCCGCATGACGAAACTACTGAAGAGCAACCGGCAAGGTGATCCGCTGAACACACTGGTACTTCGGAAGTTTGACGAAAACCCTAGGGTGTGTGTGGTACGGTGCCTGGAACAGTACCTGGAAAGAACAAGGACAATTCGATCTGAAGAATCGCAGTTGCTTATTAGTTATATAAAACCACATCTACCGATAAGTCGGGACACTCTATCAAGATGGGTGTTAGGCGTACTTGCATTATCAGGCATAGACGTGCAACAGTACAAGCTGCACTCAACCCGAGGAGCCTCAGCGTCGGGGCTCCTCAGGGTGGGGGGCAACTTAAACCTGCTAATGAAACGGGCTGGGTGGCGCCAGTCAGTTTCATTTGCACGGTTTTATCACAAACCAATAGAAGACATTGTCGAGGGTAACGCCATTCTGGCGTAAAATGAAGTTACCTTTTGTAAGGCTGGAAAGTTACTCTTGCGAGTATTTGAACTTTGTAAGTTTAGAACTGTTATGGTTATTGGCATCTTAAGATGACATATTGGGTGTATAAGTCAAGTTAGACTTATTATAGACAAGTTGTTATCATAGGTGGATATATATTTTCTTCCACATTACCACTTTAATATGGTCACAGACAATACAAGTTGAATGTAAATACGTTGTTGTGTTTTCTGTTCAGGGTAGTCAATTGCTCTGAAACTCTCGTGGATTCTCGGAAACGCTGAAGGTTCCCGAGGGATAATATTAAGATTATTTGAGACTTACCTGTAAGTTGAGGTATAATCAGGATTATACCGAGGGAACCTGGCGGTTCAGGGAATACACGCCCTACCGCTCCCTCCCTCGGTTAATCATGATGTCTCAGATTAATTAATAAGGGGGGTTTTATTGGAATTTACCCCTAGTAAGGTTAGGTATTAGTTAGTTGACCCCCCTTCACAGGCTCTTAAGGACTGACTGCGCATGCGCGAATCCTCCTCTCGTGTATTCCCTGAACCGCCAGGTTCCCTCGGTATAATCCTGATTATACCTCAACTTACAGGTAAGTCTCAAATAATCTTAATATTAAAACCCATGAATGCATTGGTTCAAAGAAGCTGAACTCGTAGAAGTTCCTAGTTATACAAATGTATAATTGCTCTTACCGCTGATCATATATCAGTTGTTGTACATGTTTATATAATTCAAGGGAATAGCCCATTCCCACAATATAACGATGATTGCATGAAATAAATCATGTTCATTACTGGTAAGTCTCTCCTTAATGATAGATCACTTAGTAAATTTGTAATCCCTTCCAGATGTACAGAGTCAGAAGAGGCGGCGGAGGTTGGCAATACAGGACACAGTCGTCCAAGAGAAGAATCTGTCCTTTTCTGATGTGGCCGGGCTTCATCAGGCAAAGGAAGCTTTAAAGGAAGCTATAATAATGCCACTCCTCTACCCACATCTTTTCACAGGTATTTAGATACAGTATAGGTTTTTAACTGTAGTTTGGGGAAAACAGATTTTCATACCCATTCTTTCTACCATAGTTATAACTACGGTCTTCAACATAGTATTTAAAATGGTGAACTCACAAGGGAGAATTTACAGTCATGAACTGATTAATTATGCTACTAATTAAGAACTATCGTCAGGCCATCCACGTTCCAATCTGTACAAACATAGGTCATATTTATACATCTTCAATGTCAACAATATGTTTGTTCTAAATATTGAATGATAATAACACAATATTGTCACAGGTGGTAGAAAACCATGGCGGCGTATACTGCTGTACGGCCCACCTGGTACCGGCAAGTCACGCTTGGCACAGTCTCTGGCGTCTGAGATAAGCTCCACCTTCTACTGTGTGAGCAGCTCAGATCTGCTCTCCAGTTGGGTCGGTGAAAGCGAAAAGTAAGATAATTATTATCTAATCTGAAAGCTCTCCTAAAAAAGACAAATGCTTCTTTATATCTTTGTGTAGTAGTGAATATACTACATTTTTTCTATTATTTACTGAAAGGGACGTTCAACAATTATACCACTGGTACCAAGAGGTGCCCCTGTCCCCCAATGGACAAACACCCTCAGCAGTGATGTAGTTGACATGTATAGAAAATACTATACTAATTATCACGCAAATATCACAACCACTAAGTAACCAATATAAACTGAAATTGTGAACGAGCTTCTGTCGTGATCTCAGGACCAGCTGTCAGGGTGTCCGGCGATCCTACTTTTTGTACTTTTTCCTATTTTATGATTTTGCTATTTTTCCTACTTTTTCTCCAAAATACCTACCTTTTCCTACTTTTTTATTTTGCTTTGGCGCGTGCAATATAAAAATACCGTTGCTTGTGTCAGTATAGTAACTTATGTCAAATGAAATCAACCCTCAAGTGTGCCATGCATAGGCTATTGTAGTTCCCAATGAGGTACCTGAGGGGACTTATCACAGGCATGGTAAATTATTAAGGAGTACCTGATTTTATTACCAAAAATATGGCATGTGAACGATTTTCCTCCTCTTATATGTTTTATCCATTTAGTCTCGTACTGGCTAGTAACATTACTTTGGGTAGATAGCAAATTCTGTAATATCATTTGCATTATTATCTGGTACTCAAATTTTGTCATGTCTGTCACACTCCTTTAGTACTTGCAAGAAACTGAGTACTGGAGTTGTAGTGCTACTACATTTAGCCTCCACATGGTTTATGAATAGTGCAGTTTTACTGTTATCTAAGATATCTATGACTCAGCATGTGAGTTGTATCATTGCAATTTGCAGTATTTATTAATCGCATCTTCAGTAAAGATTCAGAGATATTGGCTTGTGGAATGAACGAGCCAATTCTCACACCATTGGTGTATTAATTGATGTTTGATTATGCTAAAGTTAGTTGTGTGGTGATGGTTAGTGATTGACTTAGTGGTTAGTGGTGGACATATATGCTTTGAACATTAGAACTAGTATTATACTAATGTTTCACTCATAAACCCTTTAACAGAATACATGCAAACACCTGACTGATAGTGATCAGGGAGGTAATATCAAAAGGTGGCTACATGAAACGTCAATAAGGGACTAATGGTGTCAGTGTTGGCTGCAATCTATATTTTAAACCATTGAGTGCCAATGTAGAAAAAAAATCAGAATTGCTTGCAGTTATGTTATGATTGTCATGATACTTTTGGACAAAGATAGCACCCCCTTTACATTGCTGTGCTTTTAGTTTTAAGCTATGTACTGCTAGTGATGGGTCAATAGATTGGTGAGGGATTCATCTGACATCAAGTAACCTAGATCATTAAAGCCTGCTATAGAACTCTATACAAATATGCCAAATCCCACAAAATTTCAAGAATCTTGGTTAAATAAGACAGATAAAAATTTGAAATAGACAATACACGTCTCCTGCAAGTTCTAGCCCATGCGTCAAGGATTAAGCATACTGGTTTAGCTAAAGCCAGATTTGGAAGCACACAGCGCCACTTCGAAAAGAAAAGTGCTAGTGCAGCGGCTAGTGCATCTGTATCAGATGGTGCTGAACCAACCATAACTGACAAAACAGTACCCAGTGCAAGCACCTCTGCTAAGACCAGTTCATTCATGGTGCAGACAGCTTCCCAGCAAGAACAGACTGCCATTGCTGAAATCCTATGGGCCAACAAAGTATGTGAGAGCAACTTCAGCTTTCAGTCTTGTGAAGGTTTGTCTGACTTATTTGAGATAATGTTTCCCTGTGTGACATGACAGCACTTTTCCAGAGATGGCAGAGTTTCAGATTTTCTCTGATTTCAGAGGTTTGAAGGTGATATTTTGCTACAGAAATGATAAGAATTAGTGTGCTGAAACAACTAGCCAATGTCTCAATCTCAATCTAGGATCAGTAATCCCAATACATTGGCAACAATTCATGACAAAGAAACAATTTACTGTTTTATTTCACACACTGTGCTCCAACATGGCCACTGTACACAGTAAACGTCTTCATGAAACCACTGAATATCATGTTTCACATACCAATGATACAGGTAGACACTGAGCACCATTTAAATATGTTCTGGAATAATATCCTAATAGATTCTACATATAAGCTTATCAATTCTGAGGATAAATAGGTTTGTTACACATGCATTGTTTATTTCATTGTTATATACAACTCACAGAACTATAGGTGGTGGATGGCACCCTCATACTTGGGGGTTCCCTTAGATTTTCCACATGTAAATCATGAGAAACTGTATGACAATGTATTTTACTTTTAGGTTGATAAAGGAGCTCTTTCAGCATGCAACGAGCCATGAAGGAAGAAGTGTAAGTATGCTACATTATAATCAAAAGCGTGTTGTGGAATTCTCAATTCACTAGGCCTCCCCACAAAATAATGTTTTTGTTTCACCATTCACAGCTGTGGCTGAACTAGGCAACATAAGAACTAGCACGATGAATCATAATTAAGTATGGCATGATCTTTAAGTTTTAAACCTGATATTTATATGTGTATCAGGTTATCTTCATAGATGAGATAGACAGCCTGTGTCGGCGGCGGAGTTCAGGAGAAGAAGAGCACACAAGAAGAGTTAAGACAGAGCTTCTTCATCAGATGGAGGGGGCAGTTAAGACTGCTTGTGCAGAGCAGGTTAGCATTCTACCACCTTTACATGATTAGGATGCCAATGATAAACCCTGTTGATCTATTCCCGAATTTCTTGCGGCGATTACACCAAATGTCTCAGGGTATCTTTTTTTTTCATATAGAGTATCACTGTTATTTGTCCACGGTGATCTATATCTGCCATAGTAGTCTGAATGTCAGTCACGTATTTGCTGTATGCCGTTTATATAAGGGATTCGCAAGGAAGGTTATTTATGATCTGTTAATATGTCTTCAAAGGTATTCCTGTTGGCAGCCACGAACTGCCCCTGGGAGTTGGATCCTGGATTCTTAAGACGGTTTCAGAAACGAATCTACATACCACTTCCTGACAGGTATTTGTGATAAAGATTTCAGTGGGGACTGTGTAACCCCCCCCCCCCCCCTCCCTGTAATTACATGTATCAATACCTTCATTTCATTTAGGCAGATCTACCGCTTTCAGTTCTAATAGAAGACTTCTAGAATAAGGAGAGTTAAAATGGTAGTGGTTTCCTGATTTTCAGAGAGGCTAGGCGTGCATTAATAGAACTCCACTTGAAGAGCACTGCAGCACCGCTTACAACCGAGGAGTGGGATGAACTGACCACAAAGACTGACGGATACTCAGGGAGTGATCTCTCCAATCTTGTGCTCGGGGCACTGTTTGAGCCTATCCGGGAGCTCCAGAAGACAAAGCATTGGCGCCACACAGAAGGTATGTCAATAGTGCTGATCAAGTCATTGATCCCCCCCCCCCCCACCGAAGACATTAAGTGAGCACAGCAGAGTGATAGGACGCATTAATGCTAGTTTTATGCTGCGGCTTACATACGAAGGTACTATGGTATTATATTTCCGATTCACCAGTCGGCAACACTTGGTGCCCTTCGGGATTCCTCGAGAGATAACGATGTCACTTCTGGCAGTACAGCGAACGCGCGAAGACTTTCCAGTCGCTCTACGTCAAGCGGGTGAGTTTTTAAATGTTATTATGACATTTCTTTGATAATTGTGTGAATTTGTGAGTAATCTAAGCAATCTCGATTTGCTGATCCTTTTGGTACCGTAATCTCCCGCGTATAAGGCGCGTCTTATACGAGAGGTTTTAGTTCTTTCTTGATCCGCAAGGGGGAGATCAAGACCTTCATTTTGATATCTTACACTCCCATATAACCTAATCAGCTGAATATGGGGTCCAGGGGGGTCTGAGGGGTCCATGCAACACATAGGTTTTTGAATTTTCAAAATCCATTCAGTAGAACAAAAGTTATGAATCTTTTATTTTTCTGGTCAAATCTCTAAACTCTGGGTGCGCCTTATACGCGGGCTGCGCCTTATACGCGGGAGATTACGGTATACTTTTTATTAGTGAAATTGACTTAGAACTTTCGTTCTGATCGTTTTCAGTGGTACTGAGCGCAAAAGGAGTTTGTTGTGATGTCACAAACCGTCCAAGTACAGGCTTTCGCAAGTTTGCTGGCCATGAGTACTCGATCGAAGTCCCCTGATGGGGTGAATGATCAAGAAAATCGTTCTGTGGTGAATGATTTGGTGGATAGACGGTCCAGATCTGATGAGGGGCATTCAGTTCACTCACATAAATCGACAAAGAGAGGTGAAAAGCGGAGACACTCATCTTCAACGTCCTCGGACTCAAGCTTGAGTAGCTCAATGTCTTCATCCTCCTCTGATAGTTCGGAAGACAGGCGGAAGAAGAAGAAAAAATCCAAGAAAAGCAAGAAATCAAGATCTGCTAGTAGAGATAGTCGGATTAGGGCTAAATATCAAGAGTTCTGCGACTGGAGGAAACATAAACCTCACAGGGCTCACTCAGTGTTAACTTCTTGGGCATTGTCAAGCTCGAGGGCGCCATCTAGGGCGCCGTCCTATGCTTCAATTCTAAGTGCACATTCTGTAATACTGTGCAAGATGTCAATCATGTCTTCTTACATTGTAACCTGCCCGAGATGAGAAACGCACAAACAAAATACCTCAAGTTCGTTGATTACTATAAAAGACACGACGACACTTTCTCAAATACTAGCAGTGGCCCCATATTGCAAATCATCTAAAAGGCCAGGAGCTGTGAACTGTATATACTCGTATATAAAATCTGTCTACAACATTGTAAATGAAAACCTGGTGCTGACATAAGTGTACCTATACATTAGTCAATAAAGCCATGTTGAATCTTGAATCTTGCTTACTCTCATGAGGATGGGAGGTCCCAGGTAGCTGGACTGACTGGAAAATGTCAGGTGCAGGGATGACCAACCATCCCCGCCTGGAACTGAATCGGTTAATTTTTCTGATGGGAGGCGTTCTTTCAAGTCTATTGATTTCTGGGCCCAATCAGTCACAGATGAGCAGGTGGCTCCACCTGTTGTAGACAAGACAAAGCCCAAGATAGCAGCGGTTGCAGGTCTCACGTAGGGAAATCCCATCATTTTCGCGCTTGTTTGGATTAGGTCTCAACTGAATTTATTCACTGCAAAAAAAAAGGCAATTACGCAGGTGTGTGTACATTTATGGCCACCATTCCAGATTTTCATGATCAATGCACAGGTTTTTTTTTTATATGTCGGTAATCAAGGTTGCCCCTAAAGATATACGTGGGATTTTTTGCTCAATACTTCTGGGGCACACTAGTTATGGCATGCCATGCTACATTAAAATATAGTGAAAAAGTATTTCCATGGCTGAGACCTTGCAGCCAAGGCGATGGACAAGGCTACAGATGCTGAGAAAGAGGATGTCCCCGACCCCTGGGAGGGCTACCAAGCAGGTTCTTTTAGGGAATTGATCGCAGGACTACAGGTAGAAGATAAGACCAAGTATGGCCCTCCAGCTTCCAAGCCCATCAAGGAGACTATCAAAACAATGCATGAAAGCTATGAGGAGGAGAATGATGTCAAGCTTTTGATAAAGGAATACCTGGTCCGTCGGTGTCAGGATAATGTGACCGACCGGGTGATGTGTCTACAGTTTGCGACATGTTACCTGCGTGAGGCAGCATGATAAAGAGGGGCCTTGAGCCACGAGTGGTATTTCACCGCTACGAGCCGTGTCCCACTGCTACAAGCAGACTCATAAATATATGCACGCGCGCACACACACCCATCCACTCATATGCGCAAACCCGAGGTAGGCCTGCAGCCTACCATTACTATTGAATAGTTTAAAATTCTTGAATGTCTGAGTTCCTCGATGGCCCCCGGACGTAAAACTAAACAAACAAACCAAAACAAACAAACAACTTCGAGTCTTTAAAGTACAACCCTCAATGTCCTAGCCCACTTACAAGGGTCTACTTCTCATCTTTCCTATCGCCTCAGGATGTGTGTGTTGCACATATGCGCGGGCACTGACACATTCCTCTGTGAAATTGTGTAATATCGTTCTCGCCATGAATATGACCTTAGCTGTCGAAATGGCGTTAAACATCTATTACTCACTCACTCAATGTATAAGAAGCTGAACGCCAAGGAAAAGCAAAACGATAAAAGCACCCAGTTCATCCAACAAGCACTGCATGCTAGTATTACTGCCTTCTTGCCTCTAATTGACTTAGTTCTAAAAAGAGGCTCAGGGGATAAAGTGATGGATGAGGCTGGGAATCATGCTATGAAAGGCCTGGGACTAGCTATCTATACAAGACAGGCTTTATCTGAAATGAGGAAGTCGGAACATAGCCATATCAAAAGACAAAAATACAGCTGAGCACGTTATTGCAGCCCCTGATGTATCTGAGGAACTCTTTGGCGAAGAGGCTAAGAAAGCTGTGCTAGCAGCTAGCAAGGAGAGACGCTTTGTTCAAAACTTGCTTGCCCTGGAGTTCAGAGATGATGCCAAGAAACAGAAGAATACCCAGCAACAGCATACCTCTCAAATGTCACACATCTGGCGTGAGTCTCACGCATTTGGGGCTATCTCACTCTCTCACGCAGAGCAGGCAATATCTCACGCATTTTAGGCTTCAAAAACTCTGTATAGGCTCGTAGAGTGAACTTGGCCTTTTCCTCACTGTTTGGTGTAGGAAAGTCAGCCAAATTGTCTTTATTTTTTCAAAACCCCCTAGTTTTACCTAGATTGTGACATTGCCCCTAATGTTTGGAAATTTCGGAGCTCCCCGGCAAAGTCTCACTCTTTGGCTTCATCAAAACTTGCAACAGGGAATCTTCAAAAAGCCAGCACCACGGAGGGGTTCTTCCTCATCCTACAGAGGTAGGGGTGGTGGAGATGGCTCCTACCGCAGGAGCCCATTCAACAATATCTACCCGAACAACAATACTGGTTAGAGTAACTTCGGCTATGGGAACTCCAGCTACAATGGTGGTGGCAGAGGCTGCTACTCTGGCAACAATTCTCGTGGTCAGGGAAACTCCCAAGGGGGCCGGGGATGTTACAACAACAACAGCCGGCCCGGGAACAGTCACAGCAGCAACACCAACAACAACTACCAGAAGTAGATGAGGTAAGCTCAGTTGATGATTTATTAACGCGGAAAGCCGAGTTTTAAGAAACGGGTAGGGGCTGGCGAAACTTTTATGACTGGAAGTGAGCACTTTTTGAGAAGAGGTTGTTGAGTTTGAGCTCAAATTACATGAAAACCATTAAATATGAGATGAAATGAAACCTGTCATGTGATAGAGTACATATTCAGGATTATGGAGGTGTAATATTTACCTCTTTATAAGATTCTAATCTTTGTAAAATTTAGGTTTGAAAAAAAGTAGGTCACCTGAAATCCAACTTAGACGATTGGTGCACTCAATGCTTTTCTATGGGGGTGACATTTTGGGTGACGGGTCCGGTGTCACGTACATGATAAGAATGTAATGGAAAATGATATATTGCATGTTAATCTTGTTTCTATGGTTCTTTTGGACATTTCTCTCTGTATACGCCTTAAAAATATAACAATTCAATCTGGTGCTATAATCCTCGGTATACAATTCGTGTTCGTCTCGGCATGTTTTTGCCAAAAATCGTCCAAGCTGCTCAACTTTTACGACATTCTGATTGCATCTCACTTCGATACAAACATGGCGGTTGTTGAACTAAATTTGATAATATATCAGAGTGTAAGGAGAAGAAGATGAATCCATGTAAAACAGGCATAATAAATATGATTTGAAATTATTTGAGAAGATTTGCCCTGGTAGGACGACATAGCCCGCCGATTGACGGCAAAATCCAAAATGGCGGACGCGCAATACGTATGGAGTATGTTTCTTCTTTGTTTGGGATATTTCTTAATATTGACAACTACTACAGCTCTATATAATAGTCGGTATGTACCTCTTCTTCACATGTATCTCTGGTTTCCTTGTTTGCAAGAAATGGTGGATATTAAACCCGTTAGTCTTTCGCATTGCTGTCACTATAGTGTCAAAATGGCCAGACCAAAGCTTTCCGAGTTACCTGCAATATCAATCGCTTAAACACTCGTTACACTCTTTGATCCACACTCCTGATACATTTTATGCTGGTCAGGTGGCCAATTACATGGGTAATTGGGCACAGTTGACTAGAGACACTTTTGTACTTTAAGCGGTACAGGGGGTAAAAATTCCATTTGTACCGCTGCCCATCCAAGATTCAGTGCCTTTTCCATATAGGCTATCAAAAGTTGAAAAATTGGCAGTAGATAATGAGGTAGACAAATATCTATGTAAAGGTATCATTGAACCACCATCTGGGGCAGCCCCAGAAATGACCAGGAAGGCATTCTCATTGAGGATCTCATCAATGAACAAAACCTTTGCCTGCTGAACACTGGAAAACCAACCTATTACAGTGCAGCCTCTAAAACCTGGACACACATTGATATTACACTCTGCAGCCCATCCATATTCCTGGACTACTCCTGGGATGTTGCAGAAGACAGTCATGACAGTGATCATACCCCAATCCTCATAGAACACATCCATCAAGGTCCCATGGACAAAATACCTAAATGGAAGTTGTATAAAGCAGACTGGGAGACATTCCAGGAACTCAGTAAAAAGGAACTCAATCTCGAAAAGCTACTACAAAAGGAAGACCCTATGGCTACTTTTACAGCCACCCTCCAAACAATAGCAGAAAAGAGCATTCCAAAAACTTCCAACAAATCTAAAACCAAAGATAAACCCTGGTTTAATGATGAATGTCGAGAAGCCCGCAAGATGCGACTAGAAGCTGAAAGGACTTACAAAAAGAACCTAATCATACCCAGTCTCATCGCCTGGAAAAGGGCTAAGGCACACGCCCGAAGAACCTTTCGCCAGGCCATGAAGGAAACCTGGATGGCCTATGTCTCCAAGGTTAACAGCAATACACCAATGTATAAGATCTGGAAGATGATCAGGAAGATGAAAGGCAAAGACACTACAACATATGTGCACCATTTGCAAATTGGTAGGAGAAAAATAACAGATACCAAAGAAATTGCTGATAGCATCGGTTCAACACTGGCAGAAACATCTTCTCTAAATGGAGGCACACAGAGCTTCAATGCTCACTGGAGGAAGGCAGAAAGAACGCCCATTGACTTTGGCAACAACAGAGATGAAGACTACAACCTAAAGTTCTCAATGGATGAGCTGAAGACAGCCCTGGGGAGCAGTAACAACAGTTGCCCAGGTCCAGACAACATTCCTTATGAGTTCCTACGACAGCTACCAGAACCCTCGAAAGAGTGTTTGCTTGGTATCATGAATAACATTTAGGAAACAGGTACCTTTCCGCCACACTGGCGAGAGGCCATAGTGCTTCCATTCCCAAAACCAAGCAAAGACTTGTCAAACCCAAAGAACTATAGACCCATAGCTCTAACGAGCTGCATCTGCAAAACCCTCGAAAGAATGGTAAACACCAGACTGGTCTGGTACCTAGAAAAGAAAAAGATCCTTAAGACAGAGCAATGTGGCTTCAGAAAGGGTCGCTCGACACAGGATGCCCTAACTACCCTCGAGACCTATGTACGAGATGCCTTTATAAATAAGGAGCAAGTGGTAGCAGTCTTCTTTGATCTGGAGAAGGCATATGATACCACCTGGCAATATGGTATCCTTAAGGACCTCAAAGATGCAGACCTGAAAGGTCGGCTCCCTCATTTCATCAACCAATACCTATCAAACCGTTGCTTCAGGATCAGAGTAAACAACATCCACCCCTGTGGAGTGGGGACCTTCATGTGAGGGCATGAAGGAGCAGAATAACTTCATTGGGAGTCCACAAGGAGAAATCTCCTTCCATACTAACAGTGGGCATACCAGATTCGTAAAAGGCGACAAACTTGGGGTTTCTTGTGTCTTGGGGTGAGCATGTGGGCAGCTGGTGTCCATATGCGCGGGCCTGGGCTTACATGCTTGTCTTTTGCCATGGGATTCCCCCTCAGTGAACCACGTCTGAGTGATCAAAGGCCGTGGTTTGTCTGGCCCTGCCTATGGGACCAGGCAAATAAAAGAACACTTGCTATCCTTCGAAAAGAGTAGGGGAATGAAGCCCCGGTAGCGGTTTTCCCCCTCGACCCTCCTCATAGATTCGGTCATTCATCTCATAGATTCGGTCATTCATAGATTCGGTCACTGCTGTGTCGGGCAAGCAGCATATAAATACCTGTCCAAAAAGAAAAGAAAGGACTTAATGTCCGAGAAACCTTGAATGTCTGAGTTCCTCGATGGCCCCCGGACGTAAAACTAAACAAACAAACAAACAAACTCTGATGTCTTCAATCAGGAGTCTGGAGTTCCACAGGGAGGCATTCTCTCAGTGACCCTATTTCTATTGAAGATCAACAACATCGTCTCTAAACTGGAACTGAAGCCAGAGATAGGCCGAACATTATATGTTGATGATTTCTTCATGTGTTTCCGTGGCAAGAGCCTGAGAACCATTGAACGACACCTCCAACTTGCCATAGATGAAACAGTGAAGTGGGCAGACCAAAATGGCTTCCGATTTTCTCTAGACAAGACATCAGTTATGCACTTCCACTACCGCACTACAACAGACAGACAACCAAATATTGAAATCAACAACAAACGTATTTCTGTAGTGGAAAATACCAAATTCCTTGGGCTAGTCATAGATCGCAAACTTATCTTTGATAAACATATTAAGTACCTCAAGGATAAATGTAACAAAGCTTTCAACCTACTGAAAGTAGTGGCACATCCATGCTGGGGTGGAGACCAGGACACACTCCTCAAACTATATAGAGCACTGGTCCAGTCTCAACTGGACTATGGTCTGTGTATTTATGGATCAACCTGGGTGACATACCTAGCAATGGCAGAGCGGATCCAGAGCCATGGACTACGCATTTGTTTGGGAGCATTCAGAACATCCAGAATTAAGAGTTTGCAAGTCGCTGCTAGAGAACTACCCTTAGCCCTTAGACGAGAGAAACTCTCCCTTGAATATGCTATCCGGATTGCCACAAATCCTAACAACCCAGCCGCAGCATTGTTGACAAACCCCAAGCACAAGGCAAAATATGAAGCAAAGAAGAACCAATACATTGCACCCCTCCGGGTGAGGGTATCCCACCTATTAGAAGAAGCGGGAATGTCTCTGGATAAGGTACTTAATGTAGAGTACCCGGAAATGCCCCCATGGACATATCACAAACCAGAGGTCAGAATGGACCTTACCGCGCTTAAGAAAGGGGTAACATCTAGCACCACATATCAAGCAGCATTCAATGAACTGCGTGATAGTTACAGAGATCACGTACCAATCTACACCGACGGATCACATATGGCAGACAAAACAGCATCTGCAGCAGTTCTAGGACCCCATGCCTTCAAAGAACGCCTGCCAGACGAAGCCTCCATCTACACAGCAGAGCTACATGCGTTATACCTAGCACAAGATCACATTGAGACATCAGAAGGCAACAACTACCTGATTGTATCTGACTCCAAATCATCACTGTCAGCAATGCAGCATAGCAAGTGGACACACCCTCTCGTGAAAAGAGTGTTGGAACGACACAATAGTCTTGCTCTAGCTGGAAAGAAGATAGCGTATGCTTGGGTACCAGGCCATGAAGGAATCCATGGCAATGACCTAGCAGACGTTGCTGCCAAGGATGCAACAAATCAAGTTCCAATAGATATGCCTCTACCATCAGAGGACCTCAAACGGAAAATCAGGAAATACATCCACCAAAAGTGGCAAGAGTCATGGGACGCTGAAAGAGACAATAAACTCTACAAAATACAGCCCAAGATAGGCACAACCAAGAAAGCCAAATGCAAGAGCAGAAGAGAAGAAATTGTCATGAACAGACTAAGAATAGGCCACACCAGACTAACGCATTCACACCTCATGAAGAGAGAACCCAGACCGCTTTGCAACAGGTGTCAAAAACACCTGACGGTGGAACATTTCCTTGTGGAATGTAGCCAGTGCCCCATCAGGGCACAATACCATCAATGTACAACACTGAGTTATTTGATACCTGCAGACCGGATACAATACTTGCATATGTCAAGAACCTGGGATACTACAGTCAAATTTAAACAGTAGAAACTTTCTTCCATAAAACCTTTAGGCACAAATAGCCATCACCAGTAGCTGACGTGCCGTAAAACACTAACTAACTAACTAAGTTTATCATGAGGAAAGGGAGTGGATCTCAAATGTGTTTGTGAGACCAAAGCCAGGAGGTGAGTTCAGAGTCATATTAGACCTAACACAGCTTAACAAGTTTGTGGAATATGAACATTTTAAAATGAACGTTTTAAAAAAGGGTAGTCTTAGCTAAAGATGTTCTAAAAGACTTATATTATTCGATCAATAACATTAACCAGAACATGGGCACCCACCTGAGACAACGAATGGAAAGAGTGGGCATTTTCAAATCGAAACATTAATACTTCATACTTGTATGCCCTTTTTTTATATATAACTGACTCTAAAATTCACTGTAAACACCATCTCCGGTCACATTAATATTATTTATCAAAATATTATAATTATCCAGTGATAATAACATTACAAGAGACTATGTAAATCTAACCAATCCCCATTGTGTTCAAGTCTACATTGAATGTCACCTAGAAACCGATTATAGCATGACCTTGACCTTGAAGTAATTATGATGTCATTGTAACCATGGTAACGGATATAAACGCTTGCTCTTTTAACTACCTAATAGTACCAAACCTTTAGAATTATATCACCTGATGAAGGCAAACTCAAGCCGAAACGTTGTGATCATATAATTTGAAATGGCTCAATAAAATGTCTACAAATCATTTTAATCTTGTTGTCCTAGTTGTGTCTATTATATAATATATATAAATTTTATATATACTATATACATAATGATTTTAAAATGTTCTCCCTGGACACAGCTATAGAAATGATACAAGGTGGAGAGTTTATGGCCTCAATAGATCTAAAAGATGCCTTTTATTCTGTTGTGAGATCGTTCATTGCCGATCCGCGTCAGTCGCGTCTACCGCACAGTGCTGCCACATGGTGTTAAAAGGAGATACTACTATAACTAACGTTGTAATGGGTTGCCCGGTCTATGCGTAACCGTACTTCCGTCAATAAAACAACTGTTGTTCCGGCCATGTCGTCGTCCACATGAGTTTCTCACCGAGCAGATAAACCCATCTTAAAACATGTCAGAAGTGAGGATTTTTTTTATAACAATGAACAACTAGACTTCAGTCAATAATGTGAGAATATTTTTGAGGGTGGATGGCAGGTTGGTAAGGAGATATTTGTGGGTGAATTTCAACAATTGAGACAACAAAACTGGACCTTCAGTAAGGCTGAATATTTTATTCCTAGTCAGTCAAGTCAAGTCTACAAGTCAGTCAAGTCAACATATTCAGTCATTATCAACCTGTGAAGCACGGGATAGCCACTTAGTGCCGCTAAAGTGCTGTAAAACACAAATCAATCAATCAAAAAACATATTCAGTCAAAGTCAAGTCACTGTCAACCTGTGGTTATTGTCAGATACAAATTGTGCCGTATTTGACATTGTCAAGTCCATGTAAAGACAATTGATGTAGTCACCCCACTCCACCAAACCTTGCCACTCTATACCTAAGCTCCTCAAATAAGCCGCCAAGTCTAGTAGATGCCTGTCTACGGTAGTACGTGCTAGTGTGTAACAGTCAAGTCAGTCAAGAAAATCAGTGCCTTTTTTCCTAATACATACAAAGCACTAGTAGGCCTACCCACCTTGTCAAAATGCCTAAATACCAGCTGCCAGAGTCTTTTGACTTCACTAAACCAGCCACCTGGCCTGATTGGAAGACCAGAACTTTGTGATATTTTGTCCTCGAAAAAATTAAGGTGGAAACGGGAGAGATCCAAGTCGCCGCATTGGTATACACGATGGGTCGCCAAGCTGAGAACATCTTTAAGTCATTCAGGTTCGACGACCCATCTGCGCCAACCGAAGCAGATCCCAATCCCGTTGACCCGAAGGAAGATTTCGACACAAATAGTTTATTCCCCTTAAAAATACCATCCATGAGAGGACGAAATTCAACCCATCGCAAACAAAAGGATGGTGAGTCAGTGGAGAGCTACGTGAGATGGCAGAACACTGCAACTTCAGCAAAGCCGAAGATGAACACATCTGGGATCGTCTAATCGCCGGAATGTCGGACGAGCTATTGTCCCAAGATCTCCAGATGGAACAAGAGACACTTACTCTAGTTCAAGCCTTCGACAGGGCAAGACATAAAGAGCTTGTGGGGTCCAACGGCAGTGACCTGACATCAGTGAGTGTCATCCAGAGCAAGCAAAACAGTCATAGATCAACAAAGTCAACAACGCAGTTCACCAGTCAGCCACAGTCAAATTAAGGTCAGTCAAGGTCAAGGTCAGGAGGTCAGTCGAAGCAGAAGTGCCCAAATTGTGGATATGTGTACAGGTCGCCAGGGCCCAATGCCTGCCCTGCAATCGGGAAAACATGCAAGTCCTGTCGCCTCGATGTGTCGTAATAAGAGCGTCAGAGAGGTCTATGATGATACAAAGGGAGAAGCCCAGTTTTGTGGTGCGGTGAATTTTAACAACTTTCTCAGTGCCACTCAGTTGTCGAGGACTGCTCATCGCCAACACTGTCTACAAGGGCCAGAAGTACAACTTCCGTGTCCTGGTCATGGATGGATCTGGCGAGAGTCTCCTAGGACGAGGAGTCGCCCATCGCATGAACTTAGTCATGCGTGTCCAAGCCATCAGTCAGGACATCGGATGCCTCAAAACAGATCCAGTCAAGATAGTACTTCGAGACAATGCCCAGCCAGTCGCCATCAACGTCACCAGATGTATCCCCTTTCCCTTGGTCGATATGGTAACATCTCTAGGCATAGTAAGGAAGATCACCAAGCCAACACCATAGTGTGCTCCCATGGTACAAGTCCGGCAAGGTCTGCCTCTGCGTAGACCTGAAGAAGCTGAATGTCAACATCCAACATGAACGCTTCGTACTGCCGACCCTGGATGATCTAACCTCTTAGACTCACAGGCGTTGCAAGGTTTTCATGCCTCGACGCAGCGAGCGGATTCTATCAGATGCCGCTAGATGAAAGAAGTCAAGTGCTGACTACTTTCATCACTCCATTCGGTTGCTACTGCTTCCAACGCCTGCCATTTGGCATCACATCAGCCCCTGAGATCTTTATGTGGAAGATGCTCGAACTCTGGAGGGGTTAGATGGAGTCATCATGTACATGGATGACATCCTTGTATATGGGAAGGATGACGCTGAGTTGAACCATGACAAATGATCATATAAGAAGGAGCTCAAGTTCCTTGGGCACATGCAGACCCTGATAAAGTCCAAGTCATAAACCAGATGCCACCACCTACATCCGTCACCTGTTCTGTCGTACTATGACGTCACCAAACCATTCATTGTCAGTGCCGATGCCAGCTCTTATTGCCTAGGAGGAGTCCTCCTACAAGAGCATGGCAGAGAGGTGAAACCAATTGCCTACTGCTCTCAGACACTGACCACCAGCGACAAGAGATACGCCCAGATTGAGAAGGAGTGTCTGGCCAGTGTCTGGGCGTGCAAGAAATTCGACCGCTACATCCGCGGACATGGAAACGTCACGGTCCTCATGGATCACAAGCCGCTGGACATGAAAACGTCACGGTCCTCATGGATCATAAGCCGCTTATGTCACTCATCAATACCGAAGACCTTGACGAAGTGCCTCTAAGATGTCAGACTACTCATGAGGTTAATGAGGTACAACATCAACGCCAATCATGTCCCAGGTAAAGAGATGCTAATCTCAGACGCACTCTCGCGGAGTCCACTTGTCTCCACCCTGTCCTCAACAGTCGAGGATGTAGAATTGCACGTCCAGTCGGTCGAGTCAACCCTTCCTGCTTGAATGTCTGAGTTCCTCTATGGCCCCCGGACGTAAAACTAAACAAACAAACAAACAAACCCTTCCTGCATCAGATGCCAAGAAGTAGGAGCTTTGCACTGCAACAACCAATGACCCGGTCCTCCAGTCAGCTATCGTCTATACGCTGAATGTCCCAGACAACCTCAAAAGCCAGTATGCACATTGTGTATCACTGTCAGTCACAGATAGACTACTTGTATTCGCTCCCCCTGTGGAGTGGGGACCTTCATGTGAGGGCATGGAGGAGCAGAATAACTTCATTGGGAGTCCATGAAGGAGGAAATCTCCTTCCATTCTACCAGTGGGCATACCAGATTCGTAAAAGGTGACAAACTTGGGGTTTCTTGTGGCTTAGGGTGAGCATGTGGGCAGCTGGTGTCCATATGCGCGGGTCCAAGTCTGCATGCTTGTCATTTGCCATGGGATTCCCCCTCAGTGAACCACGTCTGAGTGATCAAAGGCCGTGGTTTGTCTGGCCCTGCCTATGGGACCAGGCAAATAAAAGAACACTTGCTATCCTTCGAAAAGAGTAGGGGAATGAAGCCCCGGTAGCGGTTTTCCCCCTCAACCCTCCTCATAGATTCGGTCATTCATCTCATAGATTCGGTCATTCATAGATACGGTCACTGCTGTGTCGGGCAAACAGCATATAAATACCTGTCCAAACAGAAAAGAAAGGATTTAATGTCCAAGAAACCTTGAATGTCTGAGTTCCTTTATGGCCCCCGGACGTAAAACTAAACAAACAAACAAACTTGTATTCGCCTCAAGGATCGTCATTCCAACTTCCATGAGACCGGAAATACTTGCTCGAGTCCATGATGGTCACCAAGGAATCACTAAATGCCTAGAGAGAGCACGTCTCTGTGTTTGGTGGCCTGGAATCACTAATGACATCAAGAGAATAGTTAGTATGTGCAGCCACTGTGCTAAGCACAAGCCGACACAGAAGCGGGAGCCGCTCATGTCTACACCATTGCCACAAGGGCCTTGGTTGCGAGTCGGAGTAGATCTATTTGTCTTCAAAGTGAAGGACTATCTAGTCATGTGCAACTACTACTCCAGGTGGATAGAGGTCCTCGCCTTATCATCTACCACCACCACAGCCGTCACTGGACGTATGAAGGACGCTATCACTCGTTTCGGTGTGTCACTAGAAATAGTATCCGACAACCGTCAGCAGTTTTCTTCAGCCGAATTTTCGGCAAAGTATGTGTTAAATCACATTACCTCTAGTCCATACCTGCCGAATTCCAATGGGGAGGCAGAGCTGTCTACACAGCTAAAAAAATGCCGTGTCAGAAAGACCCATGGCTCGCTTTGTTAGTATACCGAGACACCCCTATAGCAGCTACAGGTGCCATCCCGTCCCAGCTTATGATGGGTAGACACCTATATACGACCCTTCCAGTACCATCAGCTACTCTGAAGCCCGTATGGCCTAGCCGTGAAACGATCCTCGCTAGGAGCCAGAGGTACAAATCCTCCACCTCTAGGTCATACGACCAGCATCATGGCGCTAAGCCACTCCAGCCGCTTGTCCCAGGTCAACCTGTCCTGATCAAGACAGATTCCCAGAAGGGCTGGACGGAGAAGGGCATCATACAAGGAGAAGCCGACACTCCAAGGTCGTATAACATCGAGACCAAGTCAGGTGTCCAATGGAGAAATCACCGACACCTAATGGAGATGCCTCCTATTGCCACTACCACAGTCCCACCGTCAGGCAGTGCCATACCACCACCTGCTATCATGACTGAGCGACCGCCAGTCGCAAACAGCCCTGTGTCTTCACCATCTAAGACACCCGATAAGCCTCGTCGCTCAAACCGGGCTACGAAAAAGCCTTCTCGTCTAATTGAGTCAGTCTAGGGGAACCTATGGTAAAGATAGGTTAGAGGGTGACGTCTCCAGTACGTCAATATATAACTTTTTCCAGAAAAATGGGTAAAAAAAATAAAAAGCAAATGAAAGATAAAACAAACATCCTATGACCTATATATCATTTTCAACTTGTTTCATGCAATTTTCTAGGACATAGAACCATAAAATGTAGAAATAGGACAGAAAACATTGATATTGAAAAGGCCCTATAGAAAACAAGTTCAAGTAACTGATAGAGCTGTTAGGCGTAGATCAAGTAGATCTATGGTATTACTTGACTCGTTAATTATCTTAAAGGGGGAGATGTGAGATCATTCATTGCCGATCCGCGTCAGTCGCGTCTACCACGCAGTGCTGCCGCATAGTGTTAAAAGGAGATACTACTGTAACTAATGTTGTAATGGGTTGCCTGGTCTACGTGTAACCGTACTTCCGTCAATAAAACAACTGTTGTTCCGGCCATGTCGTCATCCACATGAGTTTCTCACCAAGCAGATAAACCCATCTTAAAACATATTCTTTTTTAATACAACTACAACACTGCAGATTCTTGAAATTTAGGTGGGAAGGTACTTTGTATCAGTTCTCACTTCAGGGTAATGCCAAAAGGGTTAGCTTGTGCCCCGCGCATTTTCACAAAACTGTTAAATCCAGTGTTTGCAAGAGCAAGAGAATTAGGTTGTTATTGCTTCCCATACCAGAGATGTCAGACCTTCAGAGGTCCATCTATTTTCATATGTTCAAACTTTCCCTAAAAATCAGATATCTTGGAGGCTTCTTCCAAACTATGGTTATAATTTGGATAGAGAGAATTCCATTAATGTTAGATACCCTTACAACATTTCCTTTCTACTTCTAGGGAGCATAAGACAGCATGGTTCAGGCTTTAACAGATGGAATCAAGCATGCCTTGTGCTGCTCTCTAACCTTTTCTAGACAAACCACCTTTCAGAGATCAGAGAATCTCTGAAGTCTCATTTCAGAGGACATGAATCTAAGCTGGCTGCTGATTGGCTGAAATTTTTATGCATTTTTTTCAATGGTCTCTCTGTGACCAACCGTTCAAGAGATAGTTTTAATGGTTTTGAGTGAGGGGAACAGGTTGAAATGAAGGCAAGAAGTGTGCTTTTAGCATAATACATTGGGGGAATGGGTGCTTTGCTAACAGCCAAATATTTTCAGAGGTTGAGGCTATACCCAACTGACATCTCTGCCATACATAGATGATTCATTTATAGTGGGGAACACACAAAGCGAGTGCCTTAGAACAGTAAGGATTTTGACCCAGGAGTTGGACAGGTTGGGGCTGGTGGTTCATCCAGACAAGTCTGTTCTACTAACACAGAAACTGAGGTTCTTAGGGTTTGAAATAGACTCTACCAACCTTTGGGTGAAGCTGTCAGAGGACAAGGTAGGGAACTTGAAAGACCTGGCCAATTTAGTGTTGGGAGTAAGGCCCACGATTAGACAGGTATCCTCTTTGATAGGCATGATGATAGCTTACAGTAAGGGCATAGATTATGGCACAGCCCATTTGAAGAGCCTGGAAAGGTGCATGAACGCTGCTTTGGTTTTGGCCAAGGGCAATTTTGAAGCCAGTATGACACTCAATGTGGCAGCTATGCAGGACATACACTGGTGGTTAGACCATGTAGACACCTCAGTTAGGTTAATCAGAGGAGATACACCGGATACATTGATGTACACGGTTATTTTGCCTTATTGAGTCTAGTTGGTGCATGTAAAAACACAATACCACGGCCCTGGCTTATGTAAATAAGCAAGGGGGTGTGAGGTCGCCTAGGTGTCAATACATAGCTACCCTAATATGGGGATGGGCAGAAAAATGGAATAACTGGGTAGTGGCCTCACACATCCCAGGAGTCCTTAACGTTGAAGCAGACTTGGCATCTAGACAGTTCAATGACAATTTGGAATGGGAACTGGCACCCAGAATTTTCAGGAAAATCTGCAGAATCTGGGAAGAGCCCACTATTGACCTGTTTGTAACAAGGATGAATAACAAATGTGATGAGTACTGTTCCAGATTTCCTGAATCTCCCCAAAAAGACACAACCTGCGAAATCCAGGGCGAATAGACAAAGGATTAGAAAACCTAGGTTTGATCATTTCAAGGTTATAAGGAAGAGGCTAGAGTCTGAAGGCTGTAATAAAAAGACAGCTAAATATATATTGAAAAGTTGGAAACCGGCCACCAAACGTACTTATTCCACGTATTTGGACAAGTGGCGCCTCTTTTGTATACATAACAATGTTCCAGTGCAAAAACCTACAACATTCCAGGTTTGCAGATTCTTAAGACTATTGACAGAACTTGACCTATCCTCAGGGGCTGTTAACGCAGCCAGAAGTGCTTTATCCACACTCTTGCCCATCTGGGACAACGGCAGGACTGTGGGGATGAATTACTGGGTTTGCCGTGCAGTGAAGACTGCCTACCTTCTAAAACCCCCCTTATCCAAGATATAAGGGATTCTGGAACGTGGCATTTGTGTTCGACCTATTTCGCCAATGGGGAGAAAATGAAAGTTTGACCTTGAAGCAGCTAGTAGCTAATGTAGCTACCCTCTTCCTTTTAGTGATGGGACAGCGAAGTCAGGCCCTACTGGGTCTCAACCTGGATCATTAGGTGTGGGATGATGAGGGGAATGCAGTGTTCACACTTAGATGAATCATCTATAAAACAGCAAAAGTGGGTGACGCTCTACCGGTAATTGTCCTGAAGCCTTACCAAATGAAAATACACGTTTGTGTGGTAGCAGCCCTTAAGGCTTACATAAAGAAGACTTAGAGATGAGGATAAGGGCTTACTCATCTCCTTGGTGAAGCCACACAACCCGGTCTGCCGCAACACCATCTCGCGCTGGGTGCTCAATGTGCTAAAGGAAGCTGGCATTGACATTGACAGATACAAGTTGCATTCTACCAGAGGGGCATCAACCTCGGCTGGTGCTTCTCTGGGACTCTCCACAAATGTGTTGATGAAACTGGGAATTATTGAGCTTTGGTGAATCATGACCGAAGTAAGCTTACAAAAATGGTTAAGTCCAGGCCTTAGGCCTACGTGTGATTGAGTCCTATGTTCTATGTTCAATGACCTTGTAGGGTTAATAGTTTTACTGCTGCTATGTGGCACTGAGGGGGTTAATGACCACTGGTGCATGCAGGCTTGAAGAACCTTAATCCCCTATTGTTCTTTGCTGCTGACCTGTGACCACCCCAGAACGGAGGCTATTCTCTGTCTCTAAGGTGTAAATGCTAACTGTACCATATACATGGCCTATGGGCTACGTTCAACTATATTATATACCAAAAACATATACACCAATACCAATGTGTACAGAGACAGAGTGTGGGCCAAATTTCCCTCTTTGTTCCTATGTCTGTCAGAATCCCTCTTTGTTTCAATGTGGTTTTGTGCAGAGGTCTATGTATATATAAGTATGTGATTGACGTCTAGTCAATCACATAATTAATAAGCAGCTTTGAATATCTCCCCAGGAATCCTGAAGGGCACCAAGTGGTGTCGTCGGGTGAATCGGAATAGCTAGTTATCCGAGTAACTCACCAGTTATACTGGAGAACTGATGTTCCGATGAAGCCAAGGCACCACAGGTGCCCTGGGGTAGCCCTGGGGGTCCTAGGGCCCACCACTCCTTTCAAGATCAAAGGAAAATTGGGGAATTAAATTTATTGAGGATCTTCCGACTAGATAATAAGATTCATCTATACACATGAGATTGTTGAAGGGGTTGGGTTTTTGGCTTATTAATTGTAACCCCTTCACACACCCGCTTGATATTACTGCCGGAAGTGACGTCGTTATCTCCCTAGGACCCCCCAGGGCACCTGTGGTGCCTTGGCTTCATCAGAACATCAGTTCTCCAGCATAACTGGTGAGTTACTCGGATAACTAGCTAGTAACTGTCCTTTCTTCTGTTACACCAATCACAGGTGGGACACTCGTACCGTGTGCGCCTGATGACCCTGGTGTCTTCAAGGCTGATATGTCCAGCCTCCCTCATGACCAGGTGAGAGACATCAATTTGATACTTATCCTTGACTTGTCAACCTGTCGAAGCCCCCGTTTTATTCGATATGTACTAGCTTCAGGATCCATACATACCCTAAGAGTGTCTCTCATATAATAGCTTAGTAGTACCATAAATCGTCATGTAAATCCCTGGTTTTTCTGCGAATCATGTTTAAAATTAGTTAATGACTTTCATGTCAGATAGGCAATGTAATACATTACCAAACAGGCAAATCTAAATATTCCCAAATTTAGGGTGACTTACAAATGAGAATTCATTTCATATCAAGCCATTGAAGTGCATTAGTGGACGTCCCACTAAAAGCAAACATAAGTTAATTACCCCTAGCTATCTTAGATATGCCTTTGCATTATAATCTGCAGGTAAATCCACGAGAGATGTGTCTGAAGGACTTCCTTGCCTCTTTGGAACATCATAGACACACCGTCACCCCTACAGACCTGGAGCGGTTTGAAGAATTCACCAAGAACTTCGGACAGAATGGATGATCTAACACATCTCATAGACATTTCCTAAACAAAGGCCAAACTCAACGCAGGCAGAGATTCTTCGGTCAGTCACTTTGAACGCTGCATTGAAGATTTTGATATCCATAATATCAATGTATTTCACTAGCCACACTGGAAAGTGCCTGTACTTAATTGCAAAAAATCATGATTAAACATTGAGCATTCCCTATATAATTCCTTTTTATTTGTTTGTTTTTCGATTGTATATGTCCTATGTGGCATGTAGTGTACATTGTCATTCCCCTCGTGGACATGGATAACAAAAGAGGTACATATGTATAATACTAAATTTATTGAATTTCCTATTTGAGTAACAGCAAAACTTCAGCTGACCACGTGTTTCACATAATCTGGTGTTGGGTTGTCTTGAAAATATTTTTGAAGGTACGTACAGGAGAGCTGCATTTTCAGGTTTTCCTTCACAGCATGATCCATGGCCTCCTGAAAAACAAAAACAATCATAGATTCTTTTAGAAATAGCTATAGGATAGCTTTTATGGCCCAAATAGGCAGTGAGATAGACTGCATCCTGAGAATTCAGCCCAAAAATTCTCATTATATTATCTTAGAACTTAGGGAGTGGTAATTACCGTTATCTCCCACGTATAAGACGCGTCTTATACCTGAATCAGAAGCTCCTAGCACCTTGTACAGCCATCCCAAAGTCTGGGTGCGTCTTATAGGCGAGGTATTTTTACTATAGAACAGTTCTGAACCTTCAAAATGTTTCCCCTAGATGAGCCTTACAGGTTTTTCTTCAACTCAGGGTGCGTCTTATACGTGAGGTGCGTCTTATATGCGGGAGATTACGGTATTTATCAACGGGAGGGGGTGAGGTTTCCCTATGTTTTGTTGGGAAATTAAAAAAAAAAAAAAAAAAAAATCCTAACCAGAAAACCCCGTGATTCATTTTATATGGTAGTACATACCGTTAGTGTGTTTAAATGGCAAAAGCCAGTATCAGTATCAAATCAGTATCTTACTGATTTACTCGCATTGTGCGTAATATACATTGATACACACTGTCTACCACTTTAATATCATATATGATTCAGGGATGTAAGTCAGGCATGGGCAAAAATCAGGAAGCCATATGTTTACCTGATATTAAAAGCTTCTATTTTATCAAACAGCCCTCCTACCACTTGCATATTAAGCAAAATACTTGTCATTCAAAATTTTCAGAAATCAGGAAATCCTGATAAAACCTGAAGACTTACATCTCTGAATTGATTTAGTCAAGAAGAGTAAATGCATACCTTTGCTAATACTTTTGCTATTCCCTTTCCTCTGAAAGCGTCTGGTACAAACGTGTGGTAGAGATCAACACAATCCTTCTGAACAAATGCATATTGAAGGATAGCTTTATCGTTTGACTTCTTTTCTGAAAAGGAGATATGAGTGAGTGATTATGAGATAATGCACAACACTTTGTCATAAAGAATATCTTCAACACAAGTGATATTTTTTAGCACATTTTCGCTAAATGACGGCAAAATATTCATGAAATTCTCTGGCCACTTTATTTGCGGACTACCTATCGCCCATGTTTGTCTAAGTTGCATTCACTGCAAATGTGCAATCATGAAATGAAAAGGGAGTGGTCATTTCTCAACATGTCAACAAGGTTGGGGTGGTGAGTTTTCACACGGATGTGCAAAAATTTTTTTTCCACAGTTATGCACCCCCCCTGCACAGGAGGCATGGGAGATTTTTACACCACTCTTTGATCGTTAGTCGCACACAGGCGTTTTGCTAAACAAGAAAAATGTGGCAAGGACCACAGATAGGAGTTGCCACTCCTACCCCTCCTGCACGACTTGCCACTCTGCGGCGGACATGTGACTTCACGGCTGATGTATGATGTCACAAATTGCGTCACAAGGTGACTGTGACGTCACTGACAAACCGAAAACATAATGAAGTTGCTACGGTCGCTGCGCTCCGGGCCGCTATGCGCCAAGCAACTTCAAAAAAGAGGCTAAATTTTTTTACCTAAATTGCGTTCTGACATCAGCGCCACATTACGTAGAATGCGTCTCTGACGCCGTAGCCCTCTGGGAAGTGTAAACTGGCCAATGAAAAAGAAGTATGTCAAGCACCTGTCATGGCGGCCATGATGTGTTACCCCTACTCCGTAGACCTCCGAGGCTCCTGACCCTCAGAGACCAAAGGTGTCTGTTGGTAGTTTATCTACTCAGCCAATCTGACAGAGTGACCAATTCTCATAGAAGTACTTACTGGCAGGTCCAATGCTTCCACCAACACTTCCCTCAATGTATATCCAAAGATTCACAATACACAAAGAACTTGAAATGCATGTAATAATTGATAATCCAGGTGATTTTCAAATCCCCCTCCCTTACTCCAGCAGGCTGAAATGGAAGCCATTGAAGGAGTGATAGTGTGAGTGAGTGAGTGAGTAATAGTGGTTTAACGCCATTTCGACAGCTAAGGTCATATTCATGGCGAGAACTACATTACACAATTTCACAGGGGAATGTGTCAGTGCCCACGCATATGTGCACCACACACATCCCGAGGGGATAGGCAAGAGGAGAAATAGACTCTTTAAGTGGGCTAGGGAAGCCCGGAGTGATAGTGTAGGCTAATCATAAACATGTCAGATTTATTGGATATATCTTGTGCTTTGCTCATTACATGTTGCTGTACATGGAAACTTACATGTTTGTGAGTATGAGAGACAATTTCTGGAAACTGACAGTGAGTACTTTGTTCAGAACAGCCAGGTGTTTGAGCCACTATAGCCAGAAGTACATGTTGCTCTCTGCCTGTAAGCAGGCAGATCTCTCGGCCTAGTTACCCCATGCACTACTTTAATCTTTGAGGCTAAATATCTGACAATCTATGGCCAAATATGATGAGATAATTTACAAACAAATAGAGAAAGTTCAGATTGATAGCCCCGTAAGGCTGATTAGTGCTTAGATCTTCCCTTAATGTCCAAACCCAGGCCCAAACAATGCTTTTCTACTGGCGAGGAGGTCACCAGAGCAGTCACTGACAGTGGTAGCAAATATCTTTTATTTCATAGCAATTGCTGCTAATCCAAAGAAGAAACTGATTGGGTCTGTCCATCTGACAAACTTCTAAAAGAAAAATCATGTTCATAATTTACAACAAGTTTAGGGTGAAATACTAAGGGACTATATGACTGATAGTCAGAGATAGTCGTCAAATGGGTTGTCTTTGCCTCCCACTCAATAAATTGTTCAAAATAAGAGATCTAGTTGTCATTTATGCATTCTGGTTGTTAACGCTCAGGGCTTGAAAGGGAACCATGGTTTTGCCTATCTCCTATGCATGATAAGTGAGCTACAGGGGTGCAAAGGGCCAAAAAGGGTCATTTTTGGGGTAAAAACAAGGAACTAATTTTTTCCCCTCGCCAAAGAAAAAACAAAGGACCAAAACCTTATCTTTTTCATCTGGGATATACCCCTGGGATAGAGAATTTTTTGGTATCAGTTGGGGGCCCATGCATTATCTTTTGTGATCACTGGGTGCATAAATCCTTTGGTGTAATCGTCGTGAGGACACGTCTACAACCTTTTTCAGGTGGGGTGGTGGGTTTGAGGGGGGGGGGGAGTAAAATTTTCAGACCCCTCCCGAGGTGGGGGCTAAAAAAATTTTGACCCCTCTTGAGGGGGGGCTAAAAAAATTCACCCTCTTTTTAGCAAAAAAAGCCTGCGCGCTACTATAGATCAAAGAGGGGCGTAAAAAATTTTCCTGCATCCGCACGAAAACCCACCACCCCCCTGTTGATAAATAATGACCACTCCCTTATATTTAACTTTCCTTATTATGTGGGCCTTATACCTTCATATGACAGCAAAAAGCCCTGTACGTTTGGTTAATAGATTCCACATAGAACCAGAGATATCATAAGAAAAGTATTGACGTGGACACGTGTACGACCGATGACACATGTACGACCATAGACATGTCTACAGTTATATTGCAAGATGCTTGATACTTGACTGTCCTTGTTATGTGTGAATTATATACCTTGATATGAAAGGAACATTGAATGTTAATGAGATTATTCTGTCTTAATGCAACTCTGAGCTATGACACTGAATACAAATGCAAGGACACGTCTATGACCAGGGACACGTCTACGACCATACATGAAGTTATACAGCAAGCTGCTTTGTATTTAAGTAAAACCATTATATGTTAGTTGTTCCTTGATATGAAAGGAACATTACATGTTAGTGAGGATATTCTGCTTGACTGCAACTCTTAGCTATGGCATTGAATATATAGTGCACGGACACATCTACAACCATGTAATAAGGCATTGTACTGTGGGCATCCTATGAAATATATTTAACCTTCCCTCATATATGGGCATTGTAGCCCAACATATGTACATTATAATACACAAAAGGATTTTACCATAGTGCAAAATTTTGTTGGGCCCCTCTGACCAGCCATTTGACGATGATCCATGACTATTGATCATATTCTGCACAGGATACTAGCCTAACAACTGCGCCACATCACTGGTGTAATGATCTGCATACAGATTTACGCCATGGCCCCCACCAAGACAGTGACTACACTCCAGTAGAGGGTGGCGCTGTAAGCAGTACGCCTAAATTGAGAGGAGGGCAAAATTGTTGACCCCTTGGCTTGGGCTTGAGCCATAAGCTGACCGCACACGGGCCCGACTGGGTCGGCTGATCCTGACGATCGGGAGCGTCTGCGTGGGCGTCCGATCGAGTCTGACAATATCAAACATGTTTGATACTCCGGATCGGATTGGGACCACACTCCTTAGATACCGATTGAGTCTGGCCCGTCTGCGGTCGCCTTTAGGGCCCTAGACAGGGGGGTCATAAGTCACTTGTCGATTTTAAGAAATGGCTCTTGTCCCCTTGTCGATTTTAAGAAGTGGTCTTGTCCCCTTGTCGATTTTAAGAAGTGGTCTTGTCCCTTGTCACCCAACCCTTGTCAATTTTACCCATCTGGGGCCCTAGCCTTGACCAGGGGAGGGCAATTTTTTTTTTTTCAACCTTGTGAGTTTGTGAGCGAGTTACCTACTGCACCCACCACACATTGTTGTTAAAAAAATAATCAATTCCTATCTCCCAGATCAACAGTGATCAGGGATAAGTCCGGGGGATAAGTACATCACCATACTATTCTCGGGAGCAGAACCCTGGTTGCTAGGGACCAGGCAAAGCCCGGGGGGGGGGGGGCACTTCAATTTTTTTGATACAGGTGTGTGGCTGAACCCACGACAACCCTAACCCTTGCTAGGGCACTCATTCGTGGGGTTTTTCTTCGAAAGCCTACCCTTGCTAGGGCACTTTTGACTCAATAATCCTAGATTTGTTTCAAAATGTCTTAAAATTACACTGATTGGGGAGAAAATTGAATTTGGTTCATGCTATTTTCATGAAAACTGTGCTTATGTCCGAGAAAATTTCGAAATTTCCTGCGTAAATCTGGGTATTTTGCTGAAAGTTAACCCTTGCTAGGGACATTTTGCTGAAAAGTAGACCCTTGCTAGGGACATTTGTGGCTGAAACAGGAGGCTTGCTAGGGACTTTTCCTTGAAAAAGTACCCTTGCCAGCCGCACATATGTGTATACCTTACATAGAGAGTGCACCCCCGGGAGGCAAAGGGTCAAATTATATAGGCAATGTACTAGAAAAAGTAGCCTTTTTGCAGTTTTCTTTTCAAATATTGGGATTAGAAAATAATGCTTTAAGTATATGATGCAAATTTTCAATATCTTTTTGATTTTGGAATGCATTTTGTTGTGTGATACCTAGATCTTTTCTGATAAGGATTTTAACACCTTTTTCTAGTACATTTCCTATTTAATTTAACCCTTCATGAGGATCCTTATCAGTAGGGAGATAAGCCTGGTTGCTATGACGTCACTGCTGCTCCCTAGAATACATGTCAATTGTCATGTGTAGTGACACTGGCTGAATGAGTCAATGACTTAGTCAGTGAGTCTGATCGAGTATTAAAGTTCAAGTTCAAGGTTCAAATATCAGGCTGGAAGACTCACCACCGTCTTTTAACTGAATGTAGAACTCCTGCTTCTCCTTGTCATGGCCAACAATCAAATCCATCCCAAGGTGTGTCCTATGATCTACATTAACACCACTTAATAATCGTACAATAGGTGTCATACGACTCCACCTTGTAATCAGACGAGAAGAAAGAAAGATGCTCATTGTGTTCTGTGTTGTGATTGCAAGCCCAGGGAATCCTCGCCTCGTTTTGAAGCGAGCTAAAAATAGCACTGTAAGGGGAATCCCCTCATGTTTACTTTGGGGCAGGGGCAGAACAGTAAGTTGATTGCAGTTAAGTCTGTTAATAGATTAAGCCTTGTTATGGGCTCATACGTAGCGTTACTTTGCGAAGATTGCTTGGAACATCTATGAAAATTCACGGGAATATAACTTGACGGTCAGAATCTACTATTGTGGGTAGAAACAGTGGTGTTGACGTGTCCATGTGTGATAGTAATAGTGTCAGTGATACCTCTACTCTAGCCTAGTAGGCTCTAGGCTCTAGCTTAGAAATCTAATCTCTCATCTCTGTACCGCCGTGAGAGATTAGAAAACCTTCTGTTTTCTGGTGGGTGACGGCCTGTGTAACTGCTTAAAGATCGCACATTTCGGGCCATTAATAGTTAGAATTTCTTGAAAATTTCAAGTTCCCTGCATAGCCCAACTTATTGGGTACACACTCATCGATTTTGGAAATCGGATGGCTTATGATAAATGTTTTAGAGGAGATTTAATACAAATTTCTTGCCATTCTGAGAATGGTGGAGGTATAAATAGACTTGAAATTAGGTTAGAACTCTATGCTTTTATGGTGGAGGTATAAATAGACTTGAAATTAGGTTAGAACTCTATGCTTTTAAGGCCATGGGAAATCAGGTTACAGTTTACCATCCGAGCCATTTTGAAAAAGCGATGAGGCTTTTTTTCATTATTCATTATTCATTATCAACCTACCAATGCCGGGGATTTTCTAGGTTGTACATGTCACTTTGTTATCTACATTCCTTGCACTATGAGCTTTAATTTGGTACCAAATATGTCCCCTTTTGGACATTCCTATCATGTCAAAATGCATTTTTGAGAACTTTTTAAAAAAAAATTAGATAATGAATAATGAAATTTTCTCATGCGGCCCCTTCAAAACCATGCGGGTGGTGGACGGTAAACTGCAATGTGAGTTCCATTGGCCTAATAATTATCTTCTTCACCCATCTGTATACATCCGGTTTTCTAAACTCTCTCGGTGGTACAGAGATGAGAGTTTAGAATTCTAATCTATGATACCTCAGGCTCAGCCAGGCAAGACAGTTGAAGACTCACGTGAGCTAAACGCTGGATACTCAGGCTATTCAGACCCCTGCAGGGGGTGGGGCAATTTCCTCTGCCGGGGATGTGCAGCTGGAGTACCTCTGAGAAATTTCAGGCAAAACGTGACCCTTTTATAGTGTCATGAGAGGCATTTTGGTTATATAGGCCCAAAGTCGGGGTGCGGCTTATATGAGGGGTTTTGAGACCATACAATAGTACTAAACTGCCTATTTTCACGCCCCAGATGTGGCTCGGTCATAGTCATAGCTTCCTCCCAAACTCAGGGTGTGGCTTATATGAGGGATGCGGCTTGTACGAGAGAATTTACGGTATTGGTAGTGGTACCTGGAAGTCTATGCCACACTAGTATGGTGGTTCCAGTAAACGAATAATGTGAGGATGTTTGGCGAACAGTGACCATGTGATGTTTGGAGAAATATTTTGTGAAAATTCCCAAAACGTATCTGAACACGTTAGGTTGGAACTTGATAAAACTAAAAGTGACCCGTGGTGAAAGGGATTTGTCTAAAAGTGATCCTGGGTGAGAGGGATTTTGACAGAAACTAAACCCTTGGGCTTGGTTAGAGGGATTTTGGCCAAAAAGTGTTCTTGCCAGCCACATAACTTTATCTATACTATAGCATATAGTGAGTTACCCCCCCCCCCTCCGGCGCACAGACTTGCCAACACACTAATTATTTCATGATTGAAAAGATTGTGTGTGTTTATGTAGTCTGCAGACTGATGTCGATTAAAGCAAGACAGGGTTCTTATGATCACTTAGATCAGTAGCCTGAGTAGGCTTTGAGTTCATTCATATAAATCCCTTACTCTATCGATATTTTAATACACAGACTACTGTCAAACTTCTTATCTAAAGGCTTAAGGAGAACTTCCCTGTAGAGTGACTTAGCAGGTTAATTATCAGACAATGGAATGATCCCAACTGTTCAACAGACCTTTGGGGGCTAATGGTACACATCAGTAATAACTTGCTGGTAGTGAGCTCTAGCAATGGGTGTGCTGCAACCTTGGTATACCGACCTAGGGAGTGGTCATTATTTATCAACAGGGGGGGAGGGTGGGTTTGAGGGGGGGGCGTAAAATTTTCAGACCCCTCCCAAGGGGGGGCTAAAAAATTTTTGACCCCTCTTGAGGGGGGGGCTAAAAAAATTCACCCTCTTTTTAGCAAAAAAGCCCGCGCGCTACTTTAGTACTATAGATCAAAGAGGGGTGCGAAAACTCTCCGCACCTCCGGCGCGGGGGGGCGCAAAAAATTTTGACTGCCGTCGAGGGGGGGGCATAAAAATTTTCCGCGCGTCCGCGCGAAAACCCACCACCCCCCCCCTGTTGATAAATAATGACCACTCCCCTAGCAGGATACATTATTGACCAAACAGAAAATTCTGTTCATTCAGTCCAGACTTTTTAGGGTGCATTACATAACACCTGGTAGCCATCAGCTGGCTGTTACCAGTCCTTATGATAGGGTTATCTCACAAGGTACCAGGGCTTCCCTAGCCCACTTAAAAGGGTCTATATCTCCTCTTTCCTATCCCCTCAGGATGTGTGTGGTGCACATATGCGCGGGCACTGACACATTCCTCTGTTAAATTATCAACCTGTGAAGCACGGGATAGCCACTTAGTGCCGCTAAAGTGCTGTAAAACACAAATCAATCAATCAATCACAAGGTACCAGCTTAAGCAGGGGTCATCACACTAAGGATGCCGCTACCCGGGAGTACCAAGGTTCCTGGATCCTTAGGGAGTGATCATTTTTTAACAACAGGGGGGGGGGGCTGGTGGGTTTGAGGCGGGTGTCAGAATTTTTTCAACCCCTTGACCGGGGGGGTCAGAATTTTTTCAACACCTCTGATGGGGGGGTCAAAATAATTTCACCTGTTTTCAGTGGAAAACCCAGCACGTTACTATAGGCTAAAAGGGGACGTTAGCGCGTGATTTTTGTCCCTTATGGGGGGGGTCGAAAAAAATTTCCCCCTCGTGAGGGGGGTCGAAAGTTTTTTCGCGCGTCCGCGCGTCGTTAAATAATGATCACTCCCTTAGAAGGGGTTACCATTGCTTAATCTGGTACCTGGAGAGATGAACATTGATAACAGCTAGCATGATGAGTATTAGCTGTTGTGTAATGCACTCGAAAGATTTTTCACTGAGTGAAGGGAATTATCTCATTGGTCGTCAGATTTTTCATGGGCAGATAATGAGAAACCATTTTTTTTTTTTTGAATGACCTAAACTAAAGTGAATCCAAATGTATTGATTAAGTCAAAAGTTTAAGAAATAGCCAATTTAATGAAGGGATGACAAGAACTATGTCTTGCTATGCTACCGTAGTAGTCTACAGTCTGCACTAGAATACACCATTTTTTCAGTAGATTTGTGTGCCACTGACAAACAACGGGAAAATGCGTATAGATGAGGAAGATGGTTATTGCGAACGAGACGCCCTACTCCAGGACGATGACCAACCTGCAAGTGAGTATAGATAAGATTACCCTCAATCTTTTCACCAGATTTGAACCCAAAAGTTGATTTAGACTATGCCTTGATTATTGATGTGAAATACAGGACACTCATAGAGGTAGAATGATACATTTGGCATGGATATGGACAGTTCTTATATTTCATAGATTTTCCACTGCCAGTGCCACCCACCTCCTGCCTACCTCCAATCGCCAAGGCTCTATCACTATTTGGTAATCTACCATACCAATTCCCACCTATGTTGATTGATTTGATTTGATTTGAAATAAATTTGATTGAACTTTGATGGTACACATACAGGGTGGAATCATAGTGTATGCAATAATACCGTGAGGTCATGTTTAAGGAGTGATCACTTTTTAACGGGGGGGGGGGGCGCTGGTGGGTTTGCACAGGGAAGCACGAAAAAAATTTCAACCCCCCCCCATAAGGGACGAAAATCACACGCGAACATCCCCTTTTAGCCTATAGTAACATGCGGGGTTTTCCACTGAAAACAGGTGAAATTATTTTGACCCTCATCAGAGGTGTTGAAAAAATTCTGACCCCCCCCCTACCAGTCAAGGGGTTGAAAAAATTCTGACCCCCCTCAAACCTACCAGCCCCCCCCCCCGTTGTTAAAAAATGATCACTCCCTTAGGTTTACAAGTTCAATAATGAGACCACTGGCATAGGGTGCAGGGTTAGTGAAGTAGAGTCAAGGTGTTTATAGCTTTATTTATTGAATGTAAAACCACATGGAACATAAGTGGATGCTTTGTGTGGTAAAGGTTCATTTAGGCAGTTTACAAAAAGTATATAGATTCTGTGATGTAAGTGAAAGACGGTTGGCTAACTTTACTAGAAAAAAAAGTCCCAACGACTTGCAGCATTCGAAAACGTTCATCTGAAACGTTTTGCATTCATTTTACCCTACCCCATTACTTCACTTTGTGTTACTGTTATGCTGTGTCGTAAGGGAGTCTAAAAATCCACAATATTATAGTTGTTTGAATCTTGGGTCTTATCTAAGTGGCATTGAGAATCATGATCATGAATGAGTTGTGGATTAAGATAACGGGACCTCATGACATCTGCTCATAAATTTCATTTGCAGCAATAAATTCTGTTGATGACTTGCAATATCAGAGTAATAGGTGTACGTTTCAAGACATTGTTAAACTTCGTGGGAACATGGTTTGCTACATTGTAAGGCCAAATGATACATTCTTAACGAGTAGATGAAGAGAGATATCCCTTTGGTGGGGAGGTGTGTGGGCCTCCAGGCTGATTTTCGTTATGCCTTCCAAGTAGTGACACCTATGCTTTGAGGTTTTTGTCCACCCTGTTGGAGAAAATTTGATATTAAGTGAGGGTAACGTCTGGATCCAGTCCATAGTGTGGAATGGTGTTAGGCTTGAAAGCTCGAGCCTGGATGAAACCCATTCCACACATCCTTGCAGATAAGGTGCGCCTTGTGAATAAGGCATACTTTGAGTCATATTTTGGGCAGATTAATACTGTTCCATAGTATAAAATGTATGTGTATTAGACAGAAATTTTACTTTGGTTGAATCTATAATGCGCATTTGGGCTCCATCCTCAAAAACATAATTATATGTGAAAGAGTTCAAATGGGTATCAAAAATGGGCAATTTTGGGCCATCTCTACTCTAAACTATGAGCACAAAGAGGATGTGTGAGCTTATTATGGTATGTGCGCTTATGTATTTCACGTTGAATGCGTACACCACTGGTAATAAGGTATTTAGTTTAATGAGAGCTGTGCTCTGACTATCTTTCATTTTTAGCTTCAGGCCACCTCTGGCTCGGTTGTTATTATGGGGGACCGTCAGTGTAACGTTGTAGCTATATATTATATACCGTAATCTCCCGCGTATAAGGCGCATCCCACGTATAAGGCGCACCAAGAGTTTCAGAATATGGTCAAAAAAATAAAAAAATTCTTAACTTTTGTTCTAATGAATGGATTTTCAAAATTCAAAAAGCTATGTGCTGTTTGGACCCCCGTGACCCCCCTGGACCCCATATGCAGCTGGTGAGGTTATATGGGAGTGTAACATATCAAAAGAAAGGTCTTAGTGCCCCCCTTGCGGATCCAGGGAGCACTAAAACCCCTCGTAGAAGACGCGCCTTATACGCGAGAGATTACGGTAGGTATGACTCAGGTACCCCATCCTATGAGACAGGCTAACTCTGAGGGAGGAGTAATCACTCTATTGTTATTTGCAAGTGAATGACTCTACAGAAATAAATGAAAATCAATGACTGGATATGAAAGTATCGTCTAAATGGCTTGTTCAATTTTAGGAAAAATCTTGTGGTTAAAATTTTGGCAAAAGACAAATTACATCTGAAAAATGTAGAAGTAAGGGCAAACAGAGAGTGATAGAGACACTGGGGGGAGGTACTTCAGGATATATGAAAAACCATGTGCATAGAGTAGCATGGTTACTAAACAACATATAGTAGGGTGCCCCCCCCCCCCCAGGTAGAGACATTGCATCAGATGTAGCCCCTATGTCTAGACCAATCCCTACAGGCCATGATTGGCTGTTGAGTTTTGAGTGGCTGGGACGATATTGATATAATTACCGGTATGTAGTTTAGGGTAAACACTCATAGCCACTTCTCTGCTGTGAGCCACTTTGGGTATTGCTGTCATACCTGTCATAGTAGTAGTGCCCTATTGAATCTAACTATGGTCCCCCATACAAGTACTACCGTAAACTCCCACGTATAAGACGCGTCCTCTACGCCAAACAAATCCCTACTGCGTCTTATAGGATCTCTTCAAGTTGGGGGTGCGTCTTATACGAGGGGTAATTTTACTATAGAAATGTACTGGATTTACAAAATTGAGCCCTAAGAGGTGCGTCTTATACGTGAAAATGCCTCTGCTGAGTTTGGGGTGCGTCCTATACGCGCAGCGCGTCTTCTACGCGGGAGAATACGGTACTTTGTTACCGGGCCTTGTTACATACTCTTTTCCTTTATCTTTTAATTGCTGTCTAGTTCACTCTGGCTTCTCAGCATTAACCCAGCATCCAGATTTGTGTTCACTTTCTGTCGCCCAATAGAGGCACCCTGAGTGATTGCAGAATGGCAACCCTCTTTTTATGAGTCCTTCTGCTTTAATTGATGCCCCTGTCTAGGAAAAAAGATAACTGCAAATGTCCAGGAGAGGCATAAGTGTTATCTTTTAGATGGTTAGTCAGATGTGTATGTAGGACGTGTATCTAGGAAGGATGCCTAACAGCAATAAATATCATGCTAAGCCTAAAATGCACTAGAATGCACCATTTCTGTCTAGATTGTAAAAAAATCCGGGGGGGGGGGCATGACCCCAGACACCCCTAGGGTTGCACTTACGTCCCTAAGGCCTCATTCTAGCTCATGGTATCTTCAGACTAAATCACTTTTTTTTTCATTTCACACCCCTGAGGTCCTATTTCACATGTATGGTCATGCAATTCATATCACTAATAGGGAGTTTAAGATATGTATGTGTACGGCTACCGCAACCTGTAAGGTCATAGGTCACGTGGGGGGTATTCCCATCTACAAGTATACAACTTCTAGGCTTGAAGTTTTGGACTTCTAGAGGCCTATCTAGACGTACTTGTAGGGAAACTTATTATATATTACTTATATGTATCCCTAAGAGAAGGGAATAAAATCACATGCTTGTCAGGTATATATGTAGTATTGGGAGGTGTTAATTGGTAGTGGGATAAGTATATCCCAATTTAATTGGTCAATCAATCCACCCTAACATGCACAGAGTACAATCCTAGTACCTCAGCACAGACAAGCCCCACATAGACAGAAATATCTTAACCACTTTACCTGTACCTGTACTGGAACCTGTACTTGTAGGCCTTGCCGTAACCGTACAGGTACATGTTCCTAAACCTTAAACTCTCTAATGAGATACATACATGTACAATGTACAGGGTTTTCTGTATATTTATTTAACTTTAAAAATGAATATTTTGAGAGATTCCAACTCATGCTACAGCTACCTAAACACGTGTAGGCAATGTTTTCCCACAGAAAACAACCTTGTGACGTAGCAGGGGTCTAACTTTAACTTACACTATCGCTTCTAAATGCCTGATATTACCAACCTGGGTGCTCAATGGGCGACCCCCCCCCACCCCCCCCCCCCCCACACACACACACTTCCCATGCCGATAATAGGCTAGAGCTATAGATAGCACCAGTGGTGAATTCAGTACATGGACTGTAGTTACGTAGGCAGCAGGGGGAACAATGATAAACAGCACATGTCATCATTGTATGCATACTGGATCGGTGCACAGTATGTGCCACCACCGTATCACAACCATTGATATGGGAATCAGAGAAAGAATAACTTGCTAGTAGTACCATGTGTGCATTCATTGAGCATGGACCTCTAGACACCACACAGACCTTACTCCAAATACCAGCCTGGAACCAGGGTAGTAGACTTTAAAAGCAGATACCAGGCCAGGTATTGTCAAGGGTTTATGTGTTTAAATGCAGCAATTTAACCATGACTGAGGATATTAAGGATACGACTCAGCTAACTGAGAACAGGTCCACTCTAGCCTATGGAACTGTGGATTCATTTGAAGAAGGTCTGTTACATTGCAAGTATAACACATATCAAGAACACTGGTGGGGCCCTTGATGGGGGGTCCCCCATGTCACATGTCGATTTTAAGAAATGCCCATGTCACTAAGCAAAAACCCATGTCACTAGTGTCACTAACATAAGTAATCCAATTAGGCCTTTATTGAGCTTATTATGCTTTATATGCCCTAATTAATGCATGTGCAAATAAAAATCCGTGGACTGGGCTGAGGTAGCTTAATATATCTCGACATCTCAAAAAAAAGATTCATTGGAAACAGGAAGGTGGGGGGTCTGGGGTCAGGAAAATTTTGAAGATTGCAAGGGTAAAGGGTGCATTCTGAAGCTTTTGGAGGATAGCTCACACCTTCTCTAGGCCCTATATTTTATGTCACTAAGCCTCATGTCACATGTCAAATTTAAGAAATGGCCATGTCAAATGTCACTAGCATAGCCATGTCCCATGTCGATTTTAAGAAATGGCCATATCGCCATGTCAAATTTAGGGGTCTAGGGCCATACTGGTAGGTCCTGGCTATGGAGGGTGTTATGTTTCCTTTGTCCTTCTTATTGGCTGTGACAGACTCTAGGAGTAAGAGGTCAAGTTCGCTACGGATCTCTCCTTATGGGAGCTAGGCTAAATCTATGGTGCTTGATCATTGAGGTCAAAAATGAATAGCAATGCTCCGACGGCCCCAGACTGAACAAAGGTACCATCTGCGGTATCTAGAGCTTATGAATCCTCTACATCATCACGGCTTAGTGTCCATGTTTTCCTACATAAGCACCACTTATAAGTCACCTATTTACTGAGATCCATCTCCTGGATATGTTATATGGCTTTTAGATATTTGATATTTGGAACATCGAGACTGGTACATCTTTATAGCCTGCCGTTTTCTTTGTCCTTCTTATTGGCTGTGACAGACTCTAGGAGTAAGAGGTCAAGTTAGCTACGGATCTCTCCTTATGGGAGCTAGGCTAAATCTATGGTGCTTGATCATTGAGGTCAAAAATGAATAGCAATGCTCTGACAGCCCCAGACTGAACAAAGGTACCATCTGCGGTATCTAGAGCTTATGAATCCTCTACATCATCACGGCTTAGTGTCCATGTTTTCCTACATAAGCACCACTTATAAGTCACCTATTTACTGAGATCCATCTCCTGGATATGTTATATGGCTTGTAAATATTTGATATTTGGAACATCGAGACTGGCACATCTTTATAGCCTGCCTTTTTCCCAGGGAATTTATGCCAAAACAATGACATATACAAATGATGTCAATCACATGACTTGTGCAAACAGGAAATTAATGTTTTTTATTTCCGGGCTCTACTCCCTCTGATAACGGGTATGGGCTTTTTTATCCGCTATTAGTACTTTAATTTATCTTGGGTCACATGTATAAGGCAGCGTTCTGGGGCCCTTGATGGGGGGGTCCCAATGTCACATGTCGATTTTAAGAAATGCCCATGTCCCATGTCACTATTAAAGCAAAAACCTATGTCACAAGTGTCACTAAAATAGCTAAAATCCATATACGGTAGTCTTTATGGGGCTTATCATAAGGGTATGCATGGTTATGTTCATGGATTCACTTTTCATTTGGATTCTGGACCTACCTGATGAAATTATAAATGTAAAGTCCATGGGAAAAAAATTGAAAGAAAACTTTTTGTCATCTGAATAAGAAAAGTAGAGGGCAGGGGGTCTTGGGGCATCCCTCAGGAAAAAGATTGTGGGGGCAAAAGATGTATTCTGAAGCTTTCTGAGGATAGCTGAGACCTTCTTTAGGCCCAATTATCATGTCACTAAGGCCCATGTCACATATAAAATTTAAGAAATGACCCTGTCACATGTCACTAGCATAGTCATGTCACATGTCGATTTTAAGAAATGGCCATGTCACCATGTTGATTTTAAGGAATGGCGAAGTCGCCACATCGAATTTAGGGGTCTAGGGCCATTGTTTTAGATAACGACCCAGCATTCTGATTATAGATATTACCTGAACACCTCGTGTATAAAGCGCAACCATATCAGGCACAAACATGTACTATTCATGAACATAAACTATAATACATGTACCTCATGTATAAGGTACACCCTGACTTCAAGGAGAACCTGTTTAACGCTAGGGTGTTCAGTTCGTACTCACAGGGCACAGACAAATAGCTATTTTCCTCTCTCCTCAGATTAATCTTCCATTTATGGGCATTTACCTTCAATATGCAACTTGAAGATGTATACTAAATGGAAAGCTATGGTTCCATACTACACATACATCTCATTGTCCAAAAGGTTTATAGTAGTAAAATCATGTTTTTTTTGTTTGTTTTTTTTTAAGATTGAGTAAGTGAGAAGTGACAATTTTGAGCTGCCTCTGGAGGCATGCATTTTGGTAGTGGAAATTGATGGTTCTCCAGAAACTCCCTCTCCAGATATGGCTATAATGCTGGGCTAAACTGGGCAAATTAATCTAGCATTGGTTGCATTGAATTGAGTACAAACAGTATAACTACAGCAGAATCCATCACAAGAAGTGCCAAAACACCCCTTTGCCTAGGAAAATGGAAATGCAGCAGGGCACATTTGAATGTTATGACACTCAGCAATCTTCTGTCCAGAGCTCAAAAGGATTTGAATAGAAAAACTACTATTTTATAGTAATATTGATACCCCCTGTGTTCCCAAATACTGTACTATGTGTAGAGGCTGCTCAGGGTGCACACACAGGCCCTCCTCACATTCACAGAAACGTGACAGGCAGTCTAAACCACTCTCTATGGTGAGTTTGTCTGTCCTAAAACCCTTTTTTTCTGGTAGAAAAAGTTCTTTTAAAAAGGAACTACCGGTAGTGATGATAGAGCTACAATTCGCTCAACTTTGTATTACTCAGGTTCCCTTTCATCCATTCTGGTTGAAAAGTTTTTCTTCGTTTTCTAAAAATAGACTGACCACCCTATTAACCCAGTTATCGTATGTTCCACGTTTAGACATATATACGGCCATATAAGGCGCACCCTGAATTGATGTTAGGCATATAAGGCGCACCTGAGACTTGATTTTGAGCAGCTCCATACTAATATAATGTAATACTACCCCACCTATAAGGTGACCCCAACGTTGGCCGATCCTAAAAGGCGCTCTTTTTTTTAAGGATAACTTTGGCCATGTAGATTTATTTGATGACTTGTCAGATCTGTTTAAATTGTCTTCCTATGTTAGTTGACAACATACTATCCAGTACCCACAGGTTCCAAATTTCTCCAAACCACATTTTTCATTATATGTCCTGAGTGATCATACCATAACAAAATGGATAGTTACCAGAAAGTTTTTATATCACACAAAACCAGACCAGGTCAAGTAAAGTTCAAAGTTTTATTTTATTAAGGCCACACCAAAAAAAATAAGTTGGTCTACAAATTTTGGTGTTGCTGATAGTGCTACTGGAGCTAGAGAGAGTGCATTACAAAACCGGGACCTACGCATGTGGCAAGCCAAATGTTCACCCCTGATATCAGAGTTTCTTTATTTGATATCACAGTTTTAGTATTTGATATCAGTGTTTTCTAACTCTGATATCACAGTTTCCTAGTCCGATATCAAAGTTTTTTTCTGAAATATTGCCATATCAGACTGATATTGTGATACATTCATTACCCCACCTTCTTTTTTATTTTATACATAGAAAATAAGCCTTTGTGTTAATTATTTCCTGTTATTTCTCATATTCTGTAAACTTCAGTATCAGAGCGAAACATGAGTTTATCAGAAACTTTGATATCATAGTTTTAAATTTTGATATCACAGTTACCGTAATCTCCCGCGTAGAAGACGCGGTGCGCGTAGAAGACGCTCCCCCAACTCACGGTAGGCTGGTTCACGTAGAGGATGCATCCAACCTCCCTGGATCGATATTTAGAAAAAACCCCGTACAAGACGCCCCCCCCCCAACTCACCAAGGGGGGGTTCGCGTATAAGACGCACCCCCCCACCCCTCCCCCCCAAAAAATTAAAAGAAATATTTAAGTCTATGCTGTCATCGGCCCATGCGTCCCTACACCCCGGCAGGCGTGCGGACCATTCTCGGTCTGCCGCGGCGCTAGCGCTATGAGTCTATGCTATCATCGGCCCATGTGTTCCCTACACCCCGGCAAGCCACACCGCATTGTCAACCTGTTGAGTCTATGCTCTCATCGGCACACGGTCGGCGTCAAACCCGCCAAGCGCGTCGACACCTCCCGGTCTGCCGCGGTGCTGGCTATATGAGTTCAAGCTGTCATCGGCACACGGTCGGCGTCTTCCCCGCCGAGCAAATCTACAGCGACCGGTCTGCCACGGTGCTGGCTATATGAGTTCAAGCTGTCATCGGCACACGGTCGGCGTCAAACCCGCCAAGCGCGTTGACACCTCCCGGTCTGCCGCGGTGCTGGCTATATGAGTTCAAGCTGTCATCGGCGCATTTTCCCAAATGAGATGTTGGAAAACCCCGCGTATAAGACGCACCCCCAACTTGAAAAAATCCTATAAGACGCACAAGGCATTTGTTTGGCGTAGAGGACGCGTCTTATACGCGGGAGATTACGGTAATAACTCTGATATCAAGGTATATAACTCAAAATTAAAACATCTAAAAACTTTGATATCAAAGATAAAATCTCTGATATCACAGCTAGAAACATTGATATCAGAGTTAAAATCTGTGATATCAAAGTTTTAGAGAAACTACTGTATCACCCCGATACTGGAGTTTACAAAACATGAAGAATTATAAATGGATTGCTCTGATTAACTGGAATATCAGTCAATCAACCCCAATTTCTGGTCTAAACTACATTATCAGCCTGATACAGGGGTTTTCCTAGAATAACTGTGATATCAGTGACAAAAACTGTGATATCAAATGAAGAAACTGTGATATCAGGGGGTGAACATATCGCTTGCCATATACGCAAGAGAATGGGGCTCAGTTTTTGAAAGAGCCTACTTACATTTTTTTTTTTATTATTGTTTTTAATACATAGAAATCCACACACAGACTATGCAGAGAAACTCCGAAATAAAATAGAGAGGAACTGGATGTTCAAACTACGGACCCAGGTCCCCCTATGGCCTGAATCTAATTGATGCACCTAACTGTAAGACCAGGAAGAACAACCTGAGAAATCCAGGATATATCATTAGGCCTCGTTCAAAAATTTTTGATGATACTCGATATATCCCCCACAAGAATGAACCATTCTTTTATAAATGTGTCTCACTAATAAATAGATAAGTCTTTGACTTTTTGTCTTGGTACACATTTCAGTCCTAAATCTTTGTTCTTGACACTTTTTGAATATTTTGGGTTGTTTAACCCCACAATCGAGACATTGCAACTGGAAAACATGGTTTATCCAACAGAACAATGAAAATTGTCTCCTAATTATCATTGATCGTCATAGCATGATTTTCCTATTTTTTCTAATTGGGAATTATAGATAGAAAGAGTGGCATAGCCACACACCTTGTAAACCTCAAATCAACACCTGATGAGATCTTTTAGGATCAAAACCGTTATTCATTTACCAAACTACCATTGAACTGGTGGTAGCCACCAAAAATATGCTTGGTGCACAACAACATCATACATGGAGAGTGTCACTCCTCCAGGTGCTGGTGGACCTCAGAGCAAGGCTTTGAGGTCAGGTAATAAACACTTTTGTGTATTTTACAATTGTTGTTATTGAGACCCCCCTTCCCTAGTTTCTGGAGTTGGGCAGGTGGCAACCATGCCATTTGAATCAAGGTAGTGTTGAGGTACAGACGGGTCCACCCCTTTGTCCCATATAAAGAGCCTACTTACAGTAAACTAAAAATGATGATCCACCGTAGGAACATGTTGGCCAATAACATCCTTCAAATGTCTTAAGCAATAGCCAAAGTGCTACTGGACTTAAAGGAGGTGTGTAAAAAATTCTAGCTATTTCTTCAAAATCATAACGGTAATATTTTTTACTATTTCAATAGCTCTGCAAAGGAATTAATGAAATTGAGAACAGAGCTGGTTCCACTTGTTTGTCAAGAGGCCTCTTCACCTCCACATACGGATTACTCGGCTTAATGAAGCTTTGAAAACAAATAGTGATAATAAACGCCTATATTTATGTATCTACTATTATATTGAGAATTTTACGTCTTATTTCCTGTCCAGATGAAGCGAGACAATTGGATCAGGGCACCAGTTATGAGGACGCTGTGGCTGCAACAGGTAATATTAAAATACTGCTACATTTCCCTTTCATTACTAAGGCCACACTTAAAATTATGTCGGTTTCCTGTCCAGAGGGTGGGATTTCTCAGACCCATGAGGGAGGGAGGGAAATTTTTTTTTAGGAAATATTTTTATTTGTCATGAACATCGTAAGTGGGGATGCCATAAATTCGTCATTGCGTTTTAAGATTTTGTGTTTGGAAACCTAGTTTCTTGTGCTGATGAACAAAAGAAAAATCTTTTTTCAGAACTCAGGAAAACATTTTCCCGTTCTCAAAAAAATTCCACCAGGCCCCTGGACAGGAAACGAACAGATTTTTAAGGGTGGCCTTATATCTTTATTTTTATTGGATCACTGACTAAGTTCAGATGGCTCAGCCAACCTATATTTCACAATACATTTCTGACTCGTATCAATTTTGAATACCACAATGTTGTTTATAAGCAAAATACAACGTGCATAAGGTATTTTGTATGTGATATCAATTGTATGTTAATATTGTTCACAAAGTACTTTATTTCTTTTTTTTACAGGGTATGGCAAGTTTCACTATATCCTGTTGGCAATGTGTGGGTGGGCGCTGTCAAGTGATGCCATTGAAGTTTTGTCCATATCATTCGTCCTCCCCCCTGCAACAGATGAGCTCAGACTCACAACATCAGACAAAGGATGGCTGAGTGCCATCATCTTTGTAGGTAAGTTAACCAATAATGTGAGGACGGGGTATCATTTCCAATTGTCTCATATTCAGCGGGCACATTGGGCACTGGAATGGTGTACTGGTAGACTAGTACTATGAAACACATTTTATTGACCAAAATATGTCGCGACATTCAGTGACAACATTACCGAAATGGGAATGTGCATGTCGGATTGCTTTGATTATTTAGAATTTTTCTTTATATCAAACTGCACTTTTACCTTGTTTGGTTTCTGAATTTACTTTTGGCACTTATGAGTAGAATAAGACCTAACATTGTAGAGAAACACTAAATAGATCGGTGTAAATACCGTAATACTGCGTGTATACGACTCATAGGTTAAACTAATATTCCTTAAAGGATGCTCCTTATAGGCGGGGTTAAATTTATTTAAAATTAATATTAAACTGCTCTTAACCATGCCCTACCTGTGCCACATAGCTTTAACCTGGACACTGTAAGCACCTGATTTCCAGGGTCGCCGTATACACTTGGTACTACAATACTTTAAGTTGATGGTATGTATTCCACTCCCACAGGTATGATGATAGGTGGCTATCTGTGGGGATCCCTGGCCGATGTGTACGGTCGGCGGCGTATCCTCCTCATCTCGCTCACTATCAATGGTTTAGGTGGACTCGCCTCTAGTTTTTGCCAGGAATTCTGGTTGTTTTTCTTCTGCAGATTTGTCAGTGGCATAGGGTGAGTTTATCTCTTATGTTGTTTTTTATAGGCTGAGGGTGGCTCAGTGGTGAGAGGGTTTTTTAACCTGAGGAAAAAAACCTCTACTTGGCCATGAGTTTGACCTCGATCATTACCACTTTCCTCAGCTGTGGCAGAAAGAAACACTTTTAAGGGCACTATGCACTAAATACCAAAAATGTGCATGAATCGCTTTCCCCATTTACTTATGAATTAAATCATCATCATCACTGCTCTTCAAAAGTCCTCGGCTCTCATCTAGAGCGTAAAGCAGCCTTGGCAACCAGCCAATATTGGTGTTGATTGTAGATGTAAATAAGATAATTGCAAATTAGACTGCAGGTAATATGACATAATGCAATATAATATGGTTTTAATATGAATAGCGAAACAGGTGTTAAACCCATCGGGTGATAATGCAACGAGTATAACACTATCACTTTAATTAGACCCGAGGTCCAACCTCGGGTCTACTTGTAGTGGACATGTTTTTGCCGAAGCTTTTTGCGTATAGGGGTAATGTGCACCATAAATTGACCAATGCCCATTGCTGTGAATTTGTTCTCTTATATTGCCTTCTCTTTGTTGTATGCACATTGATATTGATGGTTATATTTGTCATTATGAACATAGTTATTGAAATATGAATAATGCTCTTCATATATATATTTTGTTTTAGTATATCTAAATGTTTTGCCACAGTCACTGCTTTAGTGTTGGTCGATTTATGGTAGGTCTACCCACAGCTTTTTGCTAGGGCCTAGTCAGACAGTGTTATCACACATAGTCACAGCATGGCCCTCTCTATCCCCTGTCCCTCTCTATCCTGTCCTGTTCTTGTTGATTTCTTGAAGCTGAGAAAGCTACCCACTCAGATCTCGCCTACAGAGAGGCTACAGCTTGCTCTCCCTGCCTACAGTTCCCACCCATCTCCACTAGCCCCTTCAGCACCATTAGAGACACCCAATACGCCCCCCTCTAGGGCGTGTTTTAATTGTGTTTTTCACACCTGCCACAGCCCACAATACCTGTAGAGGCGTCCAAAGCCGTGAAAACGCGGCCCTAAGACGTCTGATTGCTATCCAATCACTCGCATAGCCCACATTACCTGCAGTGACGTCCTGAGCCACAAAAACACGGCCCAGAACCCCCAAGGTCATAGTCCAACCCCCCCCCCCCCCCACACACACACCCTCACAATGCCTCTATACCCGCCTACAGCTCATATCAATAAGCTGTAGGCGCTGTAGTCCTTCTTAGCTGAGAGTACACTCATTGGTACATCCACCTGTATGCACCCCCCCCCCACCTCTTAATCACCTCGTAATAGTATACTGTCAGACCCCCCCCCTGACCCCCCCTGGATTGATGCACAGTTAACCCTTTATGAATGGCATGATGCATTGATGCACATTTAACCCTTTATGAATGGCATGATGCATTGATGCACATTCAACCCTTTATGAATGGCATGATGCATTGATACACAGTTAACCCGTTATGAATGGCATGATGCATTAATGCACATTTAACCCTTTATGAATGGCATGATGTATTGATTCACTTTAAGCCTTTATGAATGGCATGTAGCATTGATGCACATTTAACCCTTTATGGATAGCATGATGCATTGATGCACAGTTAACCCTTTATGGATAGCATGATGCATTGATGCACATTTAACCCTTTATAAATGGCATGATGCATTGATTCACTTTAACCCTTTATGAATGGCATGATGCATTGATTCACTTTAACCCTTTATGAATGGCATGTAGCATTGATGCACAATTAACCCTTAATGGATAGTATGATGCATTGATGCACAGTTAACCCTTTATGGATAGCATGATGCATTGATACACATTTAACCCTTTATGAATGGCATGATGCATTGATGCAGTTAACCCTTTATGAATGGCATGATGCATTGATACACAGTTAACCCTTTATGAATGGCATGATGCATTAATGCATATTTAACCCTTTATGAATAGCATGATGCATTGATGCACATTCAACCCTTTATGAATGGCATCTAGCATTGATGCACAGTTAACCCTTTATGGATAGCATGATGCATTGATGCACAGTTAACCCTTTATGGATAGCATGATGCATTGATGCACAGTTAACCCTTTATCGATAGCATGATGCATTGATTCACATTTAACCCTTTATGAATGGCATGATGCATTGATTCACTATAAGCCTTTATGAATGGCATGTAGCATTGATGCAAAGTTAACCCTTTATGGATAGCATGATGCATTGATGCACAATTAACCCTTTATGGATAGCATGATGCATTGATGCACAGTTAACCCTTTATGGATAGCATGATGCATTGATGCACATTTCACCCTTTATGAAGGGCATGATGCATTGATTCACAGTTAACCCTTTATGAATGGCATGATGCATTGATTAACTTTAAGCCTTTATGAATGGCATGTAGCATTGATGCACAGTTAACCCTTCATGGATAACCTGATGCATTGATGCACTTAACCCTTTATGGATGGCATGATGCATTGATACACAGTTAACCCCTTAGGGATAGCATGATGCATTGATGCACAGTCAACCCTTTATTGATAGACAAGGCATTGATGTGCAGTTAACCCTTTTATGGATGTCATGATGCATTGTCAGCAAATATGTCAGTAATAATGCACTATTTGTCAGCAATTAGTCAATTTATGTTAGTAATTACTCACTTTTTGTCAGTAATTAGTCCAAATATGTCAGTAATAATGCACTATTTGTCAGCAATTAGTCAATTTATGTAAGTAATTACTCACTTTTTGTCAGTAATTACTCACTTTTTGTCAGTAATTAGTCCAAATATGTCAGTAATAATGCACTATTTGTCAGCAATTAGTCAATATATGTGACATGTACTGGGAAAGGGGGTCTTATTGCCCCCTGCACTAATACCCCTTTTCGCCGATCGTGTCACATTTGTTAGTTATTACTCACTATTTGTCAAAATATATCAGTAATAATGCACTATTTGTCAGCAATTAGTCAATACATGTTAGTAATTGCTCATTATTGGTCAGCAGTTCATCAACATATGTCAGTAATCACTCACTATTTGTCAATATCTGATTGAATATTGAAAATTGAATTGAAAATTGAATTGAAAATAGCATTGAAAATTGCATCAAAAACTCGGGTCTTTTAGGTCTTAGACCTAACCTGCTCCATCTTTTGATTGATTTGTCAAAAGTGATAGCATAATTAACCAGCAATTAAGCCATTTTGATATGATTATATAGTACGAATTCACAGCGTTGGCCTGGTCAGCCAACTCCAGCCTATATAAGATATTCAGATCCATTGTACATAACGTTATGTAAGGTTGTTATAGGACACACCATTTAATTTCTCTTTCATTCACACAGAGTCGGTGGCAGCCTGCCTGTGATATTTTCATACTTTATGGAGTTCCAACCTAAGACAAAACGTGGGTCCATGATAAGTTTACTCGCTACATTCTGGATGAGCGGTAGCATAATTTGTGCAGGTATTGTATTTGACAAATTTCAGTGCTCCATTATGTTTATTTCATTTAATAACCGTGACTAAGTACCTTGGTTATAATTGTGTTGTGAGTTGAAACTGTTGTGTTATTTTTGTTATGTTATTAGGTGGTCATGTAGACCGTGTAGTACCCGGTAATCATATTTAAATGTAGGGCTATATACGGATCGCCCGCGTCTTTTAAACTTAGCGGAAGGTTCATCGTGTTTATGATGAACTTAATAGATACATTCCTATGTATATTCCTATAATAGTGGGTATGTGTGATTATTTACACCTCACATAGCCAGAGAAAGTACTTGCGTACATGTAGCTTCCCACCTGATCAATTCCCTTTTCAAAGGGTGCGGGTGCTGTCTGCAAAGCCGAAAGTCAATTCTATTCAGCCTAATACACGGTGTGATGTGTTCTAATGTCTTTAACATTTCACTTTTGAACATATTTCAGGGTTGGCATGGTTAATCATCCCCCACACAAACATAGGCACCTTCAGTCCTAGCTTCACATATAACAGTTGGCGGATATTTCTCGCTGTATGCACTGCCCCAGCTGTCTCATCAGGCCTATTCTTTTTCTTGATGCCTGAGAGCCCTCGGTTTCTTCTAAATGTACGTGATTTAACAATTCTATGTTATTACGCCAAGACTATACCTGTGGGTGGGGATATTAAATGTGTGTGATTAAATAGCAAGTTCCAGACAATACCGTAGTTAAAATGTGATAGGGTAAGCCGTCTACCCTTGTCTGTAGTAGAATTGCTTTGGACTTGACAGTTTAGAATATTGCTGAAATTAAGATGGCCAGTTTTGTCTGAACGTGAATGGATAACCACAGTGTAACATTTTGTGATGCATCTTTTTTATTTTTGCAGAGTGGTCGTGATGACTGGGCATTGCTGGTATTGAAAAGAATGTATAAATCAAATAACCCAAAGAAAGATATCAATGATTATCCTGTAAGTTTCATATCAAATTTATTACTTTTAACATTATGCTGTATATTCGTGACTTTCCATATTGACTGTCTCATACCATAATCTATAGATTATTATGATAATGATTTTGGGTCGTTGACACATGTCAATGGGATTATTATGATTACCGGCATATTCATTTTCGGTTCACTTTTTTTTCAGTTCGTATCACAAATGTGATTAATTTTTTTTTGGTCATGTTCCAGGTGAATCGCCTCCAAATACCTGCCATATCTAAGTCAAATGATAACATACCTTCACCCCGTGGTGCCTGCTCTAGGGCCATGACAGGAATATCAGAAGTAGGTTTATAGGCATATATCTCAATCATGAATTGTATATTCTAGAATTATAATGACAGCCCGCATGTCATCACAAACCGTTGGTTTTTGAATTTATGTGAAAGATAAAAGCCGGTCTACTGAATTAGATTATAGGAAAAGACTTTGACTGCTGATAGAACCAGGAAATTTCGATGACTTGATGGAATTTGATTAACACAACTTAATATATTTTTCGCAGCTAATCAGACGAACTGCAAGTTTGTTCCGGGCACCCTTAACAAGGATTTCTGTCATTATGGTCATTATCTATTTCACACTTTCTTTTGGGTAAGGTCATTTTCTTCAAATTCTCTAAATTTCTAAGGTGTAGTGTAAAACAAAGCTTGGTCACTGTAATCGTAGACGGTACAAGTCTGGGCTTCCCACTTAAAGGGTCTATATCTAATCTTTCCTATCACCTCGGATATGTGTGGTGCACATATGCGTGGGCACCGACACATGCCCCTGTGAAATTGTGTAATGTAGTTCTCTCCATGAATATGACCTTAGCTGTCGAAATGGCATTAAACATCTATTACTCACTCTCACTCACTGTACAAGTCAATGTTTATTTGCTAACGTAAAGATTTCAACTCCCCACAGATACTATGGCCTATTCATGTGGTTCCCTGAGTTGTTTAATCGGATGGAGAAGACTGGCGGCTCCCCGTGTTCGTTGGGTGATACTAATAAAACAGTAAATGTGACCTCAGGGTTCAACTCTAACATCTACGCTGAATCCTTCATCACTAACGCCGCCAACCTCCCTGGCAACATCTTCACTGTTCTTCTCATAGACAAGATAAAAAATGGAAGGAATATACTCTTGGGTAAGGTGTTTGAATTTGTAGATTTCGTTTCTATTCTCTCTTTTTAAGACCAGCATGTGTCTAAAGATATACAAAATACCTTAATGGTCCCTGATAGAAATAAAACGTGAAGTTGTTTTTTTAATTTGAGAGTACCTTTCCTCATCATAGTGAAACACTTCTTTTACAGAACTTATATAGATTGAGTCAGATGCTGTCAAGTTTCCTTCAATTTCCTCTAATAATCATGACAATGTGTGCCTCTATTTGCCTTTAGCTGCAAGTATGGTTGTCTCTGGATTGTGTGTATTCTTCATTGCCCTGTTGAAAACTAAAGCAGAGAGTCTCATCATGTCCTGCATCTTCAGTGGTATCTCTGTTATTGGTTGGAATGCCTTAGATGTCATAGGGATGGAGGTCTATCCCACACACTTGAGGTAAATACCGGTTTTCTCACTCAGATAGCAATGCTTTTGAGTGTACCGTGTAGAATGCGTCTATAACGATAAATTCCGAAATCCTTTAAATAAAGACATACTCTGTTTGCCACATTTAGCTTTTCAGCTTTGATGAATACCAGTATATAGGTGACAGTACATTGCAACTGTCTGCAATGAGTGGGGGGCACGGGGGAGAGGCTGTAGCTATAAATAGGGATCCACTGCCGCGAATTTCTTGCGAATTGTACTCGTGCGTGTGTTCTCGCAGAAAACATTCCACTAGTGGATCAGCTGCTGGGACAACATACATGCGAAGTCTGCGCGACCTGCAAGGACATTCGCAGAAATCAAAAACTTTTGATATTTGGGACTGCTCTGCGATAAGACATGCATGAGTACAATTCGCAAGTAACTCACAGCATATTTGATAATGGATGTATCAACTATAAATACGTATGAGAATGTATGTTTATATTTATCTTGATGGTTTTGAAGATGTCATATAAGTGACATGAAATTTTTTTTAACTTATGTATCTCTTTTTTTCCTTTCCTACTGTACAGATCAACTGCAAGTGGATTCGAAATGGGAATAGGCAGAATCGCTTCCATATTAGCCAATGTAATATTTGGGGAACTGGTCAGTGTATATTGCCTTGTTCCCATGATAATGGTAGCTGTATTTATGACTTTGGGGGGCCTTTCTGCCCTACTACTACCCAATATGGCTGGTATAGATACAGACAGGCTGGGGAATCGTGTAAATGCCTAAAACAATAAAACCAGTGAATAGCCGCTGTATCTGTACAAAACTACCCATAAAAGGATATGTGATTCTACTTGGACAAAATGATTATATGTAGAACAAAATTATCATGTGCTGGTGATTTGCTGTTGTATATAATTGTGAATGTGATAAAGTCTGCGTATGAATCATTAATTTTGTATGGCGATATAATAGGGACTTTCTGCATCTAGACTTACTGGATTTTGACAATTCAGTATTGCAATATATAGTTCAGAGGTATACAACAGAACAGTTTATTGAAGGTAAAATACAAGTCTTTGATACATGTACATTCATTTCCATCTATCCATGTTGTTATCCATGATGATCTACTGGATGGAATTCCATATCATTCTTAGGTTGTACGTAAACGTTATTTGATACGCAGAATGAAATAATCAGTGACATTAGATAAGTGATATATATACTGCTAATATCATGCCTGGATAGGAACGTTTCAATGCCCATGTAAAGTTAAAGGAACCCCGGACTGTATTTGATGGTACCTGTAGTTTGAATATATGAACTAAAGGAAATTAAGGCAAATAGGAATAATGTTATGCATATTGAAATTTTACTTTGCAGTCCAGTAAAGCAATCATTCCATAATGACAATGTTTAATTGATGGGGATTTGTAGTAATACTTATCTTAAATGGGAATATTCTTTATCATCATATATGTAATAACAATAGACAATCAACCATATAGAATATATATTTTGAATAGCACAACACAAGTTTTCGTAAGTCTCACATTCATCCACCTGTGTCCTGGAATCAGCTATAGATAAAGTCATTGCCAAAGTGGAGGCTCTCAGATCAGAACCCAAAGTACACAACAGAGATGATAAACTATCATCGTTATCAGTATCCTCAGCAATCTTTGCCTTAGATTATCGTTACCGTAGTACCTTGGGTATGAGATGCACCCTGCGTGGTTTGAGCAAAAAAGTATAAGGCGAACATGGGCCTTGGTTTTGGACAGTTTATTACTGATCTTAACTGTCCAATAAAATCTACAAGGCGCTCCCTCTTTTAGGAAGTTCCCTAAGGCACAGTAATGCTCAGATTCTCATATATAAGCCCCTGCTTACTAGGTACATGTACTATGGCATTTCATAATCGAGAACCATGTTCATTTTATAATTGTGTTTGGTCTATGAGACGGTGATATTGTAATTTTAAATATACAGGATATTCTTGAAATAGATATTTTTGAAATGCCACAATACCTTGCGTATAACGCGCACCTCGCATTTAAGGTGTACACCCAACTTAGGCCCATCCCATAAGGCACACCTGGACTGAAATTTTGGATATTCTAGTATTGATCTATTTATGTTCTTACCCCCGTGTAAGGTGCACCCACAAATTTTACTGTAGTAGTCGCGTATAATCCGCAACTTATACGCAGGTTATTATGATAGTAGTTGCTTTCATGTTAATGCTTCAATGTCTTAAATGTTCTCGCGTTATTGGTGAATGTGGTTGTTTCTTTAATGTTATGAACAGTCCATAAAAAGTGCCATTCGTAAACACATTGGACTACATGTGTATAAATGTGTAAATGACTATTAAAGGTTCTTCTGACGCTCACAAAGCCGTGCAGTTGTAGTATGGTAGAATCATAACCATGCTTTATACCTTTCTCTGACAGTAATTAGACTATGTGAGGTCTAGGCATTTCCATGAGCTCAGCCTACAAATCAGCATTGTCTTTGTATGTAGTGCATTTACAGACATTCCCTGATTAAAAATCTTCAGTTCCCCTACCAAGCTATACCGCTACCATCAAGGGCATTTTGGGTAAAAGTGGGGGGGGCCCACAGGTGGTACAGCCTCGAGCCCAGCCCCACTATGTGAACATTTATTTGATAGAGTCGGGTCTGAGACTGCAGGTGGTGGGGATCCCACTCCCCTGGCTGCATCTTCCGTTGATTGTCCTTTACATCAGATGGCAGCACCCACTCATTTTGCCTCGTGGTTGAATCACTTTGCTGGTATTTGCCAGGGGTTTGAGCTTCTTGTAATAGACAACTTTAAGCTCAATGTGGTGGTGTATGTGGGCGGCCCTTGATGGTGGGTACCCCATGTCTTATTTCGATTTTAGGAACGACCATGTCCCTTGTCGATTATAAGAAAATCCCATGTTGATTTCAAGGAACTGTCCCATGTCACTATTAAAGCCCAAAACGCCCACGTCACAATGTCGATTTAGGGGTCTAGGGCCACGTATGTGTACATTCATAATCAGGTTGCACATTTCTTTGTCAGTCAATTGGTTAGAGTAGATTGATAGCCACCACTATCGCAATACCTGGGTATAGCCTTCATTATATATACCGAGGTAATGTGCGCATATCAAAGAGCCAAGAATCTGTTGAACAAACTAGGTTCGCACACCATGGAGATTAATTGCAATAAAACTGCATGGGCAATAAATTGCCTAAACATCATTGGTCTTTCTACTGTCTTTGTTCATCGGCCACATGCAAACCACTTTATTATGGAACGGCGGATTTCATTCACAATGGTAATCCTGCCTAAGTAGGAGAGTATTTGAAAGTGCGTTAGAACACTTAAGCTTCAAGGCTTGAATCACAAAATAATGTGCGAAATTTAATCAAATCCAAATTATGGAGGTATGTTTAGATGTGGCACGTTAGCTAGGAAATTGTGTTCTTAAGGTTTCTGTAATCAATTACCAAGTCGTGTAATCTTTTTATCGACTAAGGGAGTGGTCATTTATTATCAACAGGGGGGGGTGGTGGGTTTGAGGGGGGGCGTAAAAAATTCTGCCCCCTCTCGAGGGGGGGCTAAAAAAGATTTACCCTCTTTTTAGCAAAAAAGCCCGCGCGCTACTATAGATCAAAGAGGGGGCGCGAAAACTCTCCCCGCCGGAGGCGCGGGGGGGCGTAAAAAATTTTCGCACATCCACGCGAAAACCCACCACGTCCACAGGTTTTAACAATTAAAACCTGTTGATGTGGCCTAAATGGGTCATACATAGCTCTATATACACAGAGGGAGTCTAGATTATGAGTGAGCATGTGCACACGTCCCTCTTTTTCATGCCTGGCCAGCTAAGGATCTAAAGCTTAGACCATAGTTGGAATATAGTTTCACACATTTAATGTTCTAATAATATTACATTTGCAGGGATGGAATTGCTTCTACATCTGTAGGATTTCCTACACATTTAAACAAGAAGGTTGACCCTCATGATTTCAAGAAGGGGGGGGGTCTTGAGATTTCAAATCTGATCAACTGCGTACCAAATGAAGTACTGTGACTGATCTATAATTTTCAGGACGATTGCCACAATTTTATGGAATCATATCCCGGTATTGAAGGACAGTAAAATGTGGGACATGCCGTAACTAAACAAGACATAAAGTATAATTAGAGATTATGTATCACAATTCTTCATCTCTACTCCTAAACATCAGCTACTTCCCACTTAACATTGTGATGTGTCGAACCATCACAGAGTGCCCTTGTCCACCAACCCCAAAAAACCCTGCTTGCCGAGGTTCATATAGGCTTAATCCTATAACTCTGGCCCAGTGTATGTCAACCCCTACACCCTAACTCTCTCTAAAGCCTATGTCCCTAATGCAGTCCCCCTAAGGTCCATGCTGGTCACCTCCTTTTATTGTGCACGTCTCTCATAACATCGTTCAATGTTTAAGTATTTATTGCTACCAGAGAAAATGGTGCCCCCTAGGACAACCTCTACCGGAAGGAGAGAGCCGTGTGGCGTGGCCTGCTGCATGCATTCCGATTTGGCTCACATAGAGCTGCCATCTTTGATAATCAGTAACTGCAGGTGAGACACCATTTTATTGATGTCACGCAAAATGTTTCCATAACTAGTCAGCAGTAAGAAATATACAAATCTAGCCCCTACGATATTGTTTTGAATATCTTTTGGAACCTTTATTAAGCCCTAGACAGGGGGTCCCATATCCCTTGTCAATTTTAAAGAAATATTCTTGTCCCCTTTTTGAGTTGTCCTTGTCGAATTGGAAAATTGCTCTTGTCCCATTGTCGAATTTAAGAAGTGGTCTTGTCCCTTCTCTCTCAGCCCATGCTCCTTGTTGATTTTAAAAAAGTGACCTTGTCCCTTTGTCTATTGTCTATCAAAGATGTGCCATTTCACAGAGGAGTTTTCCAATCTTACAGGTAGTACGTGTCAACGGTTTACATGTATCTCAACTGGAGAAGGAATGATTCAAGTCGGGTCATGTTATTGTCTATTTCTTTGCATCTTTTTGCATGTTTCTAAAACATGTGGCTGGGCGATAAATTAAAAAAATTGCATGATTCCAAAATGTAGAAAAAAAATTGTAAATGATAGATGTATCCATCTACCCCCGGCACCTAGCACAGATAATGCCTCATAGTAGAGCAGCAAGTCCTTCAAAAGAGCCATATTTTAGTAGTTTAATTCTTAAGATTACTGATAGCTATAAGTTGTTTTTTTACGTTGTCCAATGTCTCCGGGTATGGAAAAGTGATGTTTGACCAATGAAAGCTTGTGCAGTCACTGAGAAATCTGCAATTCTATACAACCATCTCTTGAAATTTTAGCCTCGTTTTTAAGAGCTAAAATACATATTGATCACTCTGTTCTGGCACTAATATTCATCTTACAACAATTCCAAAGGACAAGCGGTTACCTAGCAACAGCTGATTTTAGCTAGCAATGGACCCTTTCCGAGACAAAGAAAGACCATTCCTAGGAATGACTTACAGAATGGAGATCATGAATACTGTTTCTCATTTTGCTATTCAGAAGCTCCATGCAATTGTAAAAAAGGCAATATTGTACTAAAATACAGTGTGCTGATCAGAAAATATAGAAAAAAAAGATAGACCTATAGCAAGTATGATGAAAACATGCAACTTCAGCATTATCCTCTATTGGCAGAATATTCTTTATTAGACAATTGTAGTGTGTCTTATATCCTGAAAATGATGAAATGAGAATACATCTGAGGTTTTACTCTACTTGTGGGGGAGTGATTCCTTAGCAACAAATTTACATAGCAACTTATACAGAGGAGCTTGTTCATAGAAAGTTGTGAAGAAAGTTAACCATCATTGGACTCAATTTATTCAGAACTGAGTAGATCTTGTTAGAAATATCCCTAATGTAATAGGAAATGTGTCAGATAGTTGTTCAATACTCAAAGAGTTGGCACTTGCTAAAACCTTGCTAGCCTTTGTTTAGCAAGTGGTGAAATCTTGCTAGCTTTTGTTCAGCAAGTTGCTCACCAACAGACAACTGCTCTACTCAGATATGAAAACATGATTATGGAACCCATCAATTTATAAAGAAAATAAATCTGTCCCTAAAGTTGTGCTGCCAAAGCCTTATTGCTGTTTACATCTTAGCAATTAAATATTTGCTAAGGGGCCATTCAAATATTGCGTAACACAGTAGGGGAGGGGGGTCATGAAGTTTGTTACACTTTGTTACAGAGGGAGGGGGGTTTGCCCAAGTGTTACATGTTAAAAATGAGGAATACATCACATGGCTAAATTTGACAATTTACAAGCATTTTAATGTGATTTTAGAGATCTTCCTATAATTCTTGTTAAATTGAGAAGGATCAAATAAATTTAGGAATATTGATTAGAAGCCCCATATTGTTACAAGGGGGAGGGGGTCAAAAAGTGGTCAAAATTGTGTTACATAATATTTGAACGGCCCTTAAGCAGCATTACTCTAAATTATGTTATTTATAATATTATATAGATTTTGATCAGAATTAGATATAATGATTATTCTGTCACAAACCTTCTCTAGAAGTTCTACTCAGGAAATCTAGCTTAATCTAGCAGCATCAGATAACTGTGATTGCATGGATCTTACAATTGATATCATCATTCTGTCAATAGTGAATTAGCTGCTTTATAAGATCACTTCTCTGTTGGCAGAAGTGGACCTTTCCAGAGCCTTACTGGTAGGACTCAGCTATAAGGCAACAAGTACCAGCCATATGATCCAACAAACAGAAAGTGCCTAGCAAACTAACCAAAAGACCCTACCTGTGACCATTCACCTTGCTGGAAGGTCATGTTACAAGACATTAGCTAGGACTTTATTTTAGGCCATAGATATGTTCTTAACTCTTTCCAGCCAGCTCTATCATTGTTAAAAGTCCCTAAAATACAGCAGATTGAAGTCCCGGGCAAATATATATTGATACATGGTGTAAGGGTGACCTCAGGAATAGAACCAATGTTTGTGAAATGTATACAAAAATGACTGATTTGTAATCTGTATGTAATTTCCTTTCATATGATACCATGATACCTGGCATTACTTATTGAAAATAATTATTGATGGGGCCCAGAATAATGTTATTAGATACCTTAAATGCTCTCCTCATAGTGCATTAATGTACTAGCCATATTTAACCTAATGCACTAGCCGCCTGGAAAGAGTTAGACCATCTGTCTGTCACCAGTGATCATCATCTACATGAGGGAAACATCCATATAACAATTAACATTCTATCCAGATATGTTCAAAGTGAAGTGATGGAACTACTAAAGCCTACATATTTCAGGGCATTGCCACATGTACATTCATAATATGCTTTAGCATTTGAATATTCATTTTTACACTCCACCTTCTCAGTTGGTACTGAGGTACTTGGAAGGGTTGGCATGATACATTGATGCAGCATTTGCTCAAGGACTGACCAGCATTTCATTGGAGAAGAATGACATATGAAGGCATTGAATGACCATAAGGAGGTAATTTCATCACCCTCTACACACACCCAAAGTCACAGACCAATACTGTAAGCATTAGCCTAAGGTAATTGACTTGAGGCTAAGGCTACGAGGCACAGGGGCATCCTACATTGTATATGACAAGACAAGGGTTGGATTCATGTAGAAGCCATGCTATTTACACATGATTCTATGGTAGTATTAGGTACATAAGGAGTCCCTTCTTGTTACAGTTCCTATAATTCTAATCCTTGGTTGTTAATTTATTCTAATAATGTTGCTAAATATCACTCAAAAGGATTAATTGATAGGTAGATACATACTGGAAGCAAGGTATTTACCAAGCTTTGGATTACCCAAGATATTCTTTGTATGCTTTAGAATGAGAGAGTTCAAGATGGTGATTATGTGTTCTGTATGATGGCATGTAACATCACACAGGGGTAATATTTAATTTTAGCCTTACCATTTTGGTGGGAGAGCTTTGATCATTATCAGTAGGTAATTTGAATCAGTCTGTATATTTGATATGACTTTGTATAGACAGCTATATGCCTTGTGGTTGATTGAATCTATGGTTAATATAGCTCTTGATAGCAACTTGACTTAACATGTTAATGTTGGTAGCATTCCTTGACTTCTCCTTGACAGGAATGGAATGATATCACTGATAGTGGGTAATTAAGCACATAGGCTTTATGTCACACTTATTATAACAGCAATTACTAAGGTATGACAGTTTACCAAATGACACCCAATGAAATATTAGGATATCATCTGTGTTCTGAGACTCACATGAGATGTACATAAATCACAGACTGACCTGTCACCTCAACCTGATACATAAACTGCTTTCAATGATACTTTGCTGATGTTATCTTTAGCCAAAGTAGTGACAGTTGATTTTGTATTTAAGTCTGCAAAACCTGTATGAAGCTCCTGTATAAGGTGTGGCTTATTGGTCAGGCTCTGGCTGCAGCTCAAAGTATATTACTCAAAGTACCATACTATAGAATAGTAGTAATCTGAATATTTGTAGGCCGCTAGGTATGGTTTATATTATTTTCCAAAATAGAAAAAGGAAATGAGTTGCTGGATGATTTCTTTTTTTTCTATGGGGACATTTTATGATAGGATCATATATTTCAAGCAAATATAGCTGACTAATATTTGAATCTCATCTCATTGGATCTAAATATACACATGTACATGAACTTGGCTATCACATGGTCCTTAGAATGTGGTTGGTTTACAAACAATACACTCATGATGTATCTTACCCAGCAATAGACATCTTTAGTAAAAAGAAAACCTGTGATCACTAGAATACCTGGCGGATATCTTTTCATATCTGGAGCATCTGTGTGTCAGTTGGTAGGCTACTTGCTATGCAAAAGCTAGTACTTTCTAAACAATAACCAACTGCACAATTGTTAAATATAATTATTTCCTATTTTGGGGGGTATTTTGAGGTATAATTGTTTTCAAATATATTGAGTCTATGGATGCTTAATTCTCATCAAATCCAAATGTCTTTTTATGAATATACTTCTCAATTTTCTTAGGTTTGAAAAAGTGTTTATTTGAACTTATCACAAAATTACAATGTGGATAATCGAAGTCCAGCTTGCAGCATAAATCTCAATATTACAATTAGTTCCAATTTTAACTATATAAACCATCACATCAGCTGTTACTTGATATTCATTACATCAAACAATAGAATTTTATATACGCACATGAGACGCACAAGGACAATGAGGTATGTGAGTAGGCAATTATAACATATGATAGACACAAGGGCATTGACATACAGACATAGAAGACAGCCCAAGAAAGAGAAACTAAGATATAACAATTTAACACCATCGACCCCTGTTCCCAATAAATTATTCATTAAAGACCACGAAGCTTAAGCTCAAGAGAATTTATAATCCAAGAACAATATATTCATTCATCCGGTAACTTGTAGCTAGTTCATATGGACGTGCAATATGCATTATGCATTACGCATTATGTCAATATAGGTTGCTAAGTAAATTTGTTGTTGCTAGTCAATCAGCTACTCTAGGAGTAAAGTGAAAGCCTCAGATGTTTTTGAGGATATAAGACACACTACAATTATCATCAGACTCACATCATTGGTCATTGACTTGTGCAGTTTACAGAGTTTGTATAGTTTGTTCCCAAAAGACTTCTTAACTTTTCCAATGTGCGATGCGACATTGAGCTTCATATTTAATTCTACGCCTAAGTAATTGTATACTTGACAGGTTGGTAGCTCTTCATTTCCAAATTTTAGTATAGGGTCGCCTACGTTTTTTAGCTTATGAGCTGATCCAAAATGCATGCACATTGATTTAGTCTGATTAACAGTCATTCTGTTTTCAATGCACCAATCATGTACATTATTTAAGTCCGCTTGCAATAGTTCTATAGCTTCATCTTGGGTTTTCGCGCCTATGTATAAAATTACATCATCGGCATACATAGCATATTTACAGTTATTGATTTTTAATGATAGGTCATTAATGAATAGGAATAGGTACCCCATTCTATGAGACAGGCTAGCTCTGAGGGAGGAGTAATCACTCTATTGGTATTTGCAAGTGAATGACTCTACAGAAATAAATGAAAATCAATGACTGGATATGAAAGTATTGTCTAAATGGCTTGTTCAATTTTAGGAAAAACCTTGTGGTTAAAATTTTGGCAAAAGACATGTGCATACAGTAGCATGGTTACTATACAACATATAGTAGGGAGCCCCCCCCCCCCCGAGGTAGAGACATTGCATCAGATGTAGCCCCTATGTCTAGACCAATCCCTACAGGCCATGAGTGGCTGTTGAGTTTTGAGTGGCGGGGACGATATTGATATAATTATGTAGTTTAGGGTAAACACTCACAGCCACTTCTCTGCTGTGAGCCACTTTGGGTATTGCTGTCATACCTGTCATAGTAGTAGTGCCCTATTGAATCTAACTATGGTCCCCCATACAAGTACTACTTTGTTACCAGGCTTTGTTACATACTCTTTTCCTTTATCTTTTAATTGCTGTCTAATTCACTCTGGCTTCTCAGCATTAACCCAGCATCCAGATTTGTGTTCACTTTCTGTCGCCCAATAGAGGCACCCTGAGTGATTGCAGAATGGCAACCCTCTTTTTATGAGTCCTTCTGCTTTAATTGATGCCCCTGTCTAGGAAAAAAGATAACTGCAAATGTCCAGGAGAGGCATAAGTGTTATCTTTTAGATGGTTAGTCAGACGTGTATGTAGGACGTGTATCTAGGAAGGATGCCTAACAGCAATAAATAGCATGCTAAGCCTAAAATGCACCAGAATGCACCATTTCTGTATATTTATCTAACTTTAAAAAGTGAATATTTTGAGAGATTCCAACTCATGGTACAGCTACCTAAACACGTGTAGGCAATGTTTTCCCACAGAAAACAACCTTGTGACGTAGCAGGGGTCTAAGGGAGTGGTCATTATTTATCAACAGGAGGGGGGTGGTGGGTTTTCGCGCGGACACGCGAAAATTTTTTACGCCCCCCTCGACGGCGGTCAAAATTTTTTGCTCCCCCCCTTCGCCGGAGGTGCGCGGAGAATTTAGCGTCCTCTTTGATCTATAGTAGCGCGGGCTTTTTTGCTTAAAAGAGGGTAAATTTTTTTAGCCCACCCTCGGGAGGGGTCAGAATTTTTTACGCCCCCCCCTCAAACCCACCAGCCCCCCCCTGTTGATAAATAATGACCACTCCCTAACTGTAACTTACACTTTCGCTTCTAAATGCCCGATATTACCAACCTAGGTGCTCAATGGGCGACCCCCCCCCCCACACACACACACACTTCCCATGCCGATAATAGGCTAGAGCTATAGATAGCACCAGTGGTGAATTCAGTACATGGACTGTAGTTACGTAGGCAGCAGGGGGAACAATGATAAACAGCACATGTCATCATTGTATGCATACTGGATCAGGGTAGTACTAGTAGACTTTAAAAGCAGATACCAGGCCAGGTATTGTCAAGGGTTTATGTGTTTAAATGCAGCAATTTAACCATGACTGAGGATATTAAGGATACGACTCAGCTAACTGAGAACAGGTCCACTCTAGCCTATGGAACTGTGGATTCATTTGAAGAAGGTTTGTTACATTGCAAGTATAACACGTATCAAGAACACTGGTGGGGCCCTTGATGGGGGGTCCCCCATGTCACATGTCGATTTTAAGAAATGCCCATGTCACTAAGCAAAAACCCATGTCACTAGTGTCACTTACATAAGTAATCCAATTAGGCCTTTATTGAGCTTATTATGCTTTATATGCCCTAATTAATGCATGTGCAAATAAAAATCCGTGGACTGGGCTGAGGTAGCTTAATATATCTCGACATCTCAAAAAAAAAGATTCATTGGAAACAGGAAGGTGGGGGGTCTGGGGTCAGGAAAATTTTGAAGATTGCAAGGGTAAAGGGTGCATTCTGAAGCTTTTGGGGGATAGCTCACACCTTCTCTTGGCCCTATATTTTATGTCACTAAGCCTCATGTCACATGTCAAATTTAAGAAATGGCCATATCACCATGTCAAATTTAGGGGTCTAGGGCCATACTGGGAGGTCCTGGCTATGGAGGGTGTTATGTTTTCTTTGTCCTTCTTATTGCAGAGGCGTAGGAAGCAAATCTTCATTGGGGGGGCCCAGCGAGGGCAACATCGCGACCACCTTGAATTGTCGGCTGATGCGTGATGGCATCTATATAATGCGTATATAGAATTCATATAGAAAAGTAACTTTTGGTAAATTTTGGATCTGACTTTAGGCTCAGACCCCCATTTTCCCTATGACATCACCATAATAATCTAATTTGAGATGTAAAGTTTTAGCTTCTTTTCCTTTGTGTTTATGAGTTCTTGGAAAATATTGGGGGGCCCAGACATACTCAGGCCCCACCTCCTTCATGATTGGGGGGGCCCAGGCCCCCCTGGCCTCCCCTTTTCCTACGCCCCTGTATTGGCTGTGACAGACTCTAGGAGTAAGAGGTCCAGTTAGCTACGGATCTCCCCTTATGGGAGCTAGGCTAAAGCTATGGGGCTTGATCATTGAGGTCAAAAATGAATAGCAATGCTCCGAGGACCCCAGACTGAACAAAGGTACCATCTGCGGTATCTAGAGCTTATGAATCCTCTACATCATCACGGGTTAGTGTCCATGTTTTCCTACATAAGCACCACTTATAAGTCACCTATTGACTGAGATCCATCTCCTGGATATGTTATATGGCTTTTAGATATTTGATATTTGGAACATCGAGACTGGCACATCTTTATAGCCTGCCTTTTTCCCAGGGTATGCCAAAATAATGACATATACAAATGATGTCAATCACATGACTTGTGCAAACAGGAAATTAATGTTTTTTTATTTCCGGGCTCTACTCCCTCTGATAACGGGTATGGGCTTTGTTTATCCGCTATTAGTACTTTAATTTATCTTGGGTCACATGTATAAGGCAGCGTTCTGGGGCCCTTGATGGGGGGGGTCCAAATGTCACATGACGATTTTAAGAAATGCCCATGTCCCATGTCACTATTAAAGCAAAAACCTATGTCACAAGTGTCACTAACATAGCTAAAATCCATATACGGTAGGCATTATGGGGCTTATCATAAGGGTATGCATGGTTATGTTCACTTTTTATTTGGATTCTGGCCATTCTGATTATAGATATTACCTGAACACCTCGTGTATAAAGCGCAACCATATTGGGCACAAACATATACTATTCATGAACATAAACTATAATACATGTACCTCATGTATAAGGTACACCCTGACTTCAAGAAGAACCTGTTTAACGCTAGGGTGTTCTGTTCGTACTCACAGGGCACAGATAAATAGCTATTTTCCTCTCTCCTCAGATTAATCTTCCATTTATGGGCATTTACCTTCAATATGCAACTTGAAGATGTATACTAAATGGAAAGCTATGGTTTCATACTACACATACATCTCATTGTCCAAAAGGTTTATAGTAGTAAAATCATGTGTTTTTTTTTTGAATGAGTATGTGAGAAGTGACAACTTTGAGCTGCCTCTGGAGGCATGCATTTTGGTAGTGGATTCTCCAAAAACTCCCTCTCCAGACATGGCTATAATACTGGGCTAAACTGGGCAAATTAATCTAGCATTGGTTGCATTGAATTGAGTACAAACCGTATAACTATAGCAGAATCCATCACAAGAAGTGCCAAAACACCCCTTTTGCCTAGGAAAATGGAAATGCAGCAGGGCACATTTGAATGTTATGAGACTCAGCAATCTTCTGTCTAGAGCTCAAAAGGATTCGAATAGAAAAACTACTATTTTATAGTAATATTGATACCCCCTGTGTTCCCAAATACTGTACTATGTGTAGAGGCTGCTCAGGGTGCACACACAGGCCCTCCTCACATTCACAGAAACGTGACAGGCAGTCTAAACCACTCTCTATGGGGAGTTTGTCTGTCCCAAAACCCTTTTTTTCTGGTAGAAAAGGTTCTTTTAAAAAGGAACTACTGGTAGTGATGATAGAGCTACAATTCTTTCAGCTTTGTATTACTCGGGATCCCTTTCATCCATTCTGCTTGAAAATCAAAGTTTTTCTTCGTTTTCTAAAAATAGACTGACCACCCTATTAACGCAGTTATCGTATGTTCCACGTTTAGACATATACGGCCAAATAAGGCGCACCCTGAATTGATGTTAGGCATATAAGGCGCACCTGAGACTTGATTTTGAGCAGCTCCATACTAATATAATATAATACTACCCCACCTATAAGGTGACCCCAACGTTGGCCGATCCTAAAAGGCGCTCTTTTTTTTAAGGATAACTTTGGCCATGTAGATTTATTTGATGACTTGTCAGATCTGTTTAAATTGTCTTCCTATGTTAGTTGACAACATACTATCCAGTACTCACAGGTTCCAAATTTATCCAAACCACATTTTTCATTATATGTCCTGTGTGATTATACCATAACAAAATGGATAGTTACCAGAAAGTTTTATATCATACAAAACCAGACCAGGTCAAGTAAAGTTCAAAGTTTTAATTTATTAAGGCCACACCAAAAAAATAAGTTGGTCTACAAATTTTGGTTTTGAAAAAATGGTGCGAGCGAGCGAACTTTTTTTTTTTTTTAAAGAATTTTTTGGTGTCCAATGGATTCCTTACTGGGAAATTGAGGTGAGCGAACAAATTTTTTTTTTTTTAATTTTGCCAAATATCACAAAGAGCGAAATCCATAGACAAGATTTTTTTCAGAGAAAAAAAAATTTGTATTTCCGAAAATATGGAGAGGGCGATCCCTAGACCAACCTATTTTTTTTGGTGTGGCCTAATATTCAATTTGTCAGTTACAACAGTTGAATAAAGCTTTGTTGATGAGTTTACAATTTATGGTTGATCAACGTTTCGGGGGATTTAATCCACCTTCATCAGGATGAATTATATACAAAATTTTATACTGAGGCCACACCAAAAAAAATAAGTTGGCCTACGGATTTCCCTCTCTATATTTTCGGAAATACAAATTTTTTTTCTTTGAAAAAATCTCGTCTACGGATTTCGCGCTTCACTTTCTACAAGTTTTCTTTGTAATGTTTGGCAAAAAATTTTTTTAAATAAAATTTTTTCGCTCGTCTCACTTTTCCAGCAAGGAATCCATTGGACGCCAAAAAATTCTTCGAAAAAAAAAAAGAAATTTCGCTCGCTCGCACCATTTTTTCAAAACTAAAATCCGTAGACCAACTTATTTTTTGGTGTGGCCTGAGGTAGTAAAAAAGATCCACTTTTCTGGTCTGTTGCTATGACTACAATGGAGACCCATCTCTATGGTTACAATAGTCATGACATCATGGTATAACTATGGGATGCAAAAGTATACAGTGGTGACCCCTATGTGGGTTTTACAAAACTAAGTAGTTACTTCTATGTTAACATGTAATTTTACAGGAGTCTACTCGTATAAGTTAATGATAAATGTCTTATAATAAGTTTATAAGTAATACCGGTGTAGTGTTCTACCCCTCGATGTTCAATCGAATCTTTCGATAAACAACGAAGAACAACTATTCAGGTTCCAGTTAAAACTTTATTGTCTAATAACACATAGGCATCAGCAGTTCTCGATCACAGTTACAGGTGGCAGAGTTTGAACTCTATAACAAGTTCGACACTAGGCCTTCTAGTGTCTACAGTTAATATTCCACGTACACCTCCTCTGTGCAGCAGCATAGAGGAGTATTAGAATATGGTAGCCGGGCAGCCGCCAACCATCGCTCATGATGGTCAGTCGGGGCTGGACTGACCCTGAGGAAGGCCGTACAACGGCCTTATATACACCGGAGTTGAGGGCCACGTGACCAGGTGGTGACGTGGCGCTGGACTCCACTTTGGATGCCTTTCGATTCGGTGGACTTCTTGCCCTTAGAACCTGAAGGGGTAGCACTTTTTGATGGAGCTGGTGTCGACGGCTTGTCGACCTCCATCTCGTCGGGGGAGGAGTCTCTCGAGGCGGCGGCAGCCGGTACTTTCAAGTCGCGCTTCTGCTGCTTAGCAGCCTCTTTCGCCTTTCGGCGGAGCTCCTTCTCCCGCTCCTGGGACTCGGCCAAGGCTTTTTGTGCATCCTCGATCTGCTTCAGAAGAGCTGCACTTTTAGCCGAGGTAGACTCGAGCTCTTGCTCGGGTCTGGTCCTCTTGGACTTCTTCTTCTTCTGCGACTTGTGGCTCGCCGAAGAGCTGTACCCTGACTTCTCGTCGGACGAGGACCCCATGGTTCTTCCTGAACTTATGGGTTCCACTGAAGAGAAGACTCCGGGTCTTGAACCGTTCTCAGACGGGACGAGACGGCGAAGAGGATCTTCGAGGTGTTTCGATCCGCACTCTGGCGGGTCGAAGCCTCGAAGGTGCCTTCGATGTACCTCGAACCGCACTCAGGCGGCTCGAGGGACCGAAGACTGGAGCCTCGAGAGAACACGAACCTGCACTCAGGCAGGTCGTGTCCCTTGACACTAGGCAGGGGAGACCTCCTACACTCAGGTAGGAAGTCCCCAGGCGGAGCGTACCAGCTGGAGTAAGCTAGGCTTAGTCCAGCTTATCTGCGTCCGACTCTCACGAGAAGGGCGCAGATGTGACCTCCGTGGTGTGCGACGCGGCCTTTTATCCCTGTGGCGCACGCCTCTGATTGGAGGAAGGGCCTACGTGACCGAGGCGGGCGAACCCTATTGGTCCACAGCGCATCACGCCATGACCAAATAAGGTAATGCTCATAAAATAGAACGACTCACTCTCCTCACACCGTCACGCTCTGGTTCTCCAGTCGCAATGTTTGCATATGCCGTTATTTCCTATGCGGTCTATGGGGTTCCAACACTATCAACATGGATAATTAGGACACCCCCCCTTCTATCAGACTACCGGGATTAAAATGGTTCCAATATGGATCTACCCTTCGGGCAGAATCCACCAGCCTATGCTGGGAACCCATCCTCACAGTCCAATAAAAATCAGAGGCCCCAAATTTCCATGTTTCCAGCGTCAGGTTGTCTCAAATTAAGAGGCAATCGTATGACTTCTCGTTGTGTAATTTTTTATTCACCGTCGGCTTCACGTCCACAAACAGATTTACCCAAGAACGGCACCCGTTATTTTAAATCCACATTAAAAAAACAGGTTGGTAAAGCTGTTGCTTAGTATTGGCGAATCATCGATTACTGAGTAGGGTTTAATCTAGGACTTTTCCTGATTCTAACCTTTACTGTAGGAACGAGTGTTGAGCCTCGGGCCGGGTTACTATCACCCTCTCCTAGCCCGCCGTCCTTTGATGTTGCCGGGCCGACCGGGCTATTAACCCGTTTCCGTCAGCGTCTGCCTCCCATCACTTGTGACGGTGTGGATGTAGGAGCCAGAGTGTTTGCTCTGGGTTTCCTTTCATCCTCGACACTCGCTGACCGTTCCTTTGATGAGCCTTGGCGCTTAAGCCTTGCTCGAGTCATAGGTCCGGACTGGAGTGACTGATTTTTGACTTCAATGAAACATTTCGATGTGAAGTTTGTTCAGTCGTTCGCACCTTCGAGGGGGGGTCGGGCTTCCGACATCCCTTCAAAGGCTGTTTAGATGCTTTCGACTTATCTCGACGAGCCGGTCGACCACGGCGCCGCTTTGATGGTTTACTGGCATCCAACACCTCCACCTCGCTCAGTTTTCGAGCCTTTTGCTGTCGTTTTCGATGATCCTGCGTAGTTTGTTTTTTAGACTGAACTTCCGGTCGCGACCTTTCGATCTCTATTTCGACCTGTCCAGAAACAGACTTAGCCCTTTTCGTGGCCTTACGAGAAGGTGAATCATCATCAAGTTGTGGTTGCAACAACTCGACAGTTTGTGATAGTTCTACGCCCAACCACCTGCGCACTCTATCGACATTGCTCTTTTGCAACCGCCCGCGGGACGATCGAAGTAATAATGTCGACTCAGAGAAGACAGAATCCACTACGAACGGCCCATCCCAGTTGGGAGCAAGCTTCATAGCTGCTTGGGGGGTGTGGTACCTCACCACCTATTCCCCAACTGAGTACCTTCTCTGCTTCAGCCCATAGTCTTACCCGACTTTCTGGCGTTCCGCAGATTTACCTAGATTTTCTCTTCCCATGCTGTAACTCTCTCTCAACCGATCACGAAGCTGTTCCACGAAAGTAACGGAACAAGGGACCTCGAGCGGGTTTTCGATTGAGCCGAAAATCACATCCGCTGGCATGAGAATTTCTTCCCCGAATACCATCATATTTGGACTGCATCCAGTAGAACTGTGTTCAGAGCTGTTATATGCGGACACCACATATTTAGCCTGTTCATCCCAGTCGTCCATATGTTTGTCTACCAACATAGTCAGACTCTGAATCAATGTTCTATTGAACCTTTCCACCTAGCCATCGCTCTGTGGCCTGTACGGATTGGTCCTCTGTTTTACAATCGTCAAATATTCACACATCTTAGAGAAGAGTCGAGACTCAAATTCTCGACCTTGGTCGGAATGCAGAAGCAACGGGACACCAAAGGTCAAAACCCATTCGTCCACAAAAGCTTCTGCACAGGTCTCTGCTGTGTGATTTGGTAGGGGAATAGCGCGTACATACTTGGTGAAGTAATCCTGGATTACTAACATGCAAGTATTCTTGTTTGGCGTGGGTGCAAATCCCGAGATGATATCCATAGCTATCCTCCCGAATCTCACCCCGAACAACTCTTGGTGTAAAGGCTTACCCATGCCCTCACCGGGCTTTACCAGACAACAGGTAGGACAATGTCGAACCCAACGACCTATGTCCTTCCCCATTCCAGGCCAGTAATATCTCCTTTTCACCTTTTCGAGCGTTCGTTTTTGACCAAAATGTGCCGCTGTTCGGTGTCCATGGCAAAAGGAGAGTACCTCACCCCTCAGTTGGCGTGGTACAACTACTTGAAACGTGCGTCTAGCCCGACCCGCCTCGACTTTCCAACGACACAACAAACCTTCACGGAAAGTTAATAGAGGCCATTGCCCTATTAATTTCCGTACCTCGGCGCTCTCGATTGATACATCAGGCCTAGTGGGTTTAGCCCCCTTAACTAGCCATTCAGCAACCCGTTTGATGTCAGCGTCCGCTTTCTGAGCATCAATGAGTTCATCGAGAGACCAAAATGCAACACCCACCCGGCTGTCTACTAAACTACCTACAGCTGCCAAAACAGCATTGTGACTGCCGCAGTCTGTGCAATCCGACCTCTGGCATAGCCGCACAGGGATACGACTAAGACCATCGGCGTTTAGATGCTTGGCCCCACTTCGATGTTCATTCTTAGAGTTTTCGAGACTGAACTCCGAAAGGTGGGCCAGCCACCTACCCATCATCTCTTCAGCTTCTTTGAAATTCAGGAGCCATTTCAAAGAAGAATGATCGGTGCGGATAGTGAAATTACCACCATAGAGGTAGTGCCTAAACTTCCTGGTGTACACGACAACTGCCAACAGTTCTCTTTTGGTGGTGCAGTAGTTTCGTTGTGTTTTACTAGTGTTGTGTTGCTAGCAAATGAGATCGGGACCTCCATTCCATCCTGCTCTTGGGATAGAACAGCCCCGATCGCGGTATTGCTAGCGTCAGTGTCTAAGATAAAACGACCGTCGGGTGTGGGGAATCGAAGCACAGGTGTCTCCTTGAAACTTCTTTTTAACTCGACAAAAGCATGTTCAGCTCTCTCTGTCCATGCGAATGCCTCGTAACGACCTCTACTACTTTTAGGTTTTTGGATCACTAAGTCCTGCAAAGGACTTACGAGTTCCGCGAACCCTGGGATGAACTCTCGGTAGTAGGAACAAAAACCAATGAAGGATCAGATTTCCTTCACTGTAGTGGGCCTAGCCCAAGTCATTACGTCGCTAATTTTCCCCGGGTTGGCTTCTATACCCTGTTCAGACACGATTCGGCCTAGGTACTCGACTGAAGTCCTAAAAAGCTGACACTTTTTAGGCTTCAACTTCAGCCCCCATGCTCGAATCCTGTTGAAAACTTCTGATAGATTCGCCATTGCTTCATCCATCGTTTTGCCGAAGACGATGATATCATCGAGGTAAACCAGGCAAATCTTACCCAGTAAACCTCTCAACATCTCCTCCATCATTCGCTCGAATGTGGCGGGGGTGTAACACAAACCGAACGCCATTCGATCAAACTCATAGAGCCCCCTCTGGTAGGAAAAAGCGGTTTTCTCGACGTCGTCGGGATTCATCCCGATCTGCCAATATCCAGATTGGAGATCGAGACAACTAAACCACTTGTTTCCTCCTAGGGCATCCAAGGATTCGTCGATGCGCGGGAGAGGGTAGGCATTTTTCTTAGTCACTCCATTCAGACATCGATAATCGACGCAGAATCTCATGGTCCCATCCTTCTTCGTCACCATCTGGACGGGACTGGACCAGGGACTAGTACTTGGCCTAACCACTCCTGTATCCAACATCTCCTTAAGTTGTTCATCCGCAGCAGCTTTCTTGCTGAGCGGAATCCTCCTGTAAGGGACTCGGATAGGTTGTGCGTCACCAGTGTCGATGTTATGCAGACATCGATCGGTGCGCCCTAACGGTTCATCTGGGGATTTAAAGACATCCACATGCTTACGTAGTAAGGCGGACAGCTTCAGTCTTTCTTCTGGCTGGGTCAGGTGGGTGTCACCATACATGTCTAACAGCCAGGTAGGGAGCTCCCCCGTGTGGGTGCTCGCGATTTCTGCCGTCTCGATGTCTGCAGCTTCTTGCTCGAGACGCATCATCACAGATCCTACCTCCGTTGAAGAGAATTCACCATTCCTGTCAGCGTACTGTATGGTACCGACCACCTGGCCTTTTTCCAGGACAATGTCTCGATTCAGTGGATTACAGACGGGAAACACTGTTCGACGGACATTGCTGACAAGGGCAGCCTCACCAACCAACCCAAAACTTCTCAGAGTCTTCAGGTCGGGTTCGACTATGCCCTGCCGATCTCTTTCCAGACCTTCGGATTTCACCAGTACATCGCACCGATGTCTGGCGGGTATCCTCGTGGTCTGTGCTACTGAGGCTATCGATGACACTCTCTTCAGTTTACACTGATGGTGCTCTTCTACCGGCTCGGTCATGACCAATTGACCTGTCCTTGGGTTCAGGATCATACCGTATGATGCCGCGAAGTCGAGCCCCAGAATACCATCGTCAGCCACATCGGCCACTATTGGGCTAAACACATAGTGGGTCGATGCGACCTTAAGAGGTAGAACCAATCGACCATAGGTCCGCATTTCGGCTCCAGACGCAGTGCACGCCATTATTCCCTCGTAGAGATTATCTGACGGCACTACTAACGTTTACGCGAGTTCCCGAGAGACAATGGTGTGGCTGGCACCAGTATCTATCAGGAAGTCCAAAGAACGCCCTCGAATCTCTGCAGACAGGTACCATCGTTTCCCCGACAAGGGGCCGGTTCCTGCTAGCATTCTCAACCCTACGTCAGTACTCAGATCGATCCCTCTCTTCTTCAGAAAAGAGAGACAGGGATCATCTGAGGGAAGCTCTGTTGCGCAGACTCTGGCCAGCTGCCGCATCAGGGCTTCTCTCCCGGCGTCGACTTTCACTTTCGATCCAGTCGAACCCTCGACCTCGGAGTTCGGGCTGCCAGCGCCCTGTTCCTTGGCCATTGAGGCTTTTTCTACACCGACATCTTTGGAACCCGACCGGTGATCAACCGGTGCCGCTGTGGTAAAGGGCTGGGACGGCCCTACCGGGACCTTACCTAGTTCCCTCGAATCTACTGTCGTCTGATCAGGAGTGCCAGAGGTGCTGATACCTTGGCTTTTCGATGGCCGGGCAGCTCGATTGCCACGTCGAGCCGCCCGCCTCAGTTTTCCGTCGCGTCAGGTGGTAGTCCTTTAATAGGCTCGGGGCAAGTTCGTGCGAAATGCCCCTGCTTCTTGCAGTTCCAACACTTGGCATCGGACGAAGGGGTACTCGGCTTCTCCGAGATAGTAACAGGGACATCCCCTCCCTCGATAACCCTGAGTAAATTCTTCAATTGACTCAGTGAGAAGGTCTGTTCCTGTAACTTGGATTTGGAGGCCTTGTTTGGCGCTTTCGATTTACCAGCGGATTTCTGACTTTTCTTAGTCTTACTCCCCGCCACGGGCTTCGAGTATGAGGACACCTCCCCCTGCCCCTCCTCGACCAAAGCGGCCAACGCCGACAATGCATTTGCTGAGGTAGGATTCACCAACTTCGGCAGGAGTTGTCGTTTCCGCAACAACTCGTCTGCCAAGTCCATGAGATCCTTGAGAGACATGTAAGTGCCCCATTCCCGAAGCACGTCTTGTTGTAAATCACTTTCGATTCCGTCTGCTCCTTCAGACGTTCCTCGAGTGCGAGTTCATCACAAACTTCTTTATTCACCCTGGCTTCGTCAGCCTCCCTACGAGACAATATCTCCCATCGGAGCTTATCGATTTCTCCACGCATGGCTCCCAGAGTATCCGAATCCTTCTGATTGGGCTACTAGGGATTCAGATTTTAAGGAATTAAGCTCGGCCTCGTGCCTTGCTTTCTGTTCCATTAGAATCTGATATTCCGCCATCTTATTTGCGTGTTCGATTCGCTCCTCACAGCGACGACGCATTTCTGCCTCGTCCCTGGCTCGAGCATCCTCGTCAGCTTGCATCTGACAGAGTAACGACTCCCGTTCCTGATGTAGCTGTTTGACCTGCTTTTCATAAGCTGTTAGGTGCTCAGCTACTTCTTCAGTATGCTCGGCTGATTGTTGGTCATGCCGCAACTCTTGCAGTTGTTCCTCCAACATAGTCTTTTCTACTTCCTGTAGTTTTAACTTATGCTTAAGGGACGTCTGCTCGTGCTGGGCATCCCGAAAATCGTTTCGAGCTCTCTAGACACATTCTCGGCGGCTAGTAGCAAGGCGGTCGATCTTCGCTTTTAGTGATTGACAAGCCATTGCTGTCAATCGACTACGCTCGATCTCTGACTTCGTTGCAAGTAAGGACTCTTTTTCGCTAGAGAGCTGCTTGACCTTCTCTTGAAGATTCGCGATCTGAGTCTTATTCGAAGCCTCCAGCGTTTGCTGCCTAAGCTGTTCCAATTTCAGCTCTATTTCTGTACTCTTCTCCTGAGCTTTCGTGGTGTTGCTCGCGAGAGCATCCAACTGCTGGCGACCCTGGCGCAGTTGGCGTTGCTGCTCTTGCAGCAACTCCTCGTTGAGTCCCCTGCCACTGTCCATACTTCCTTGTACCGACACGGGCGAGGGACCCTCGAAGGACCAACTGCCAAGGCCCATTGGAGTTCCCACGGGCGAAGCTGATTTTTCCACAAACTCTGTGCCCTCAAGAAATTCTCAGCAGCCGGAGAGAGTTGAGTCGACACTCGCCAATTGAGTAGCCGGCTCCTTTGATACAGGCCCAACGGGTCAGACGATGGACCTATTATCAGAGAGTGGTTCAAACCACCACCGATTAGTGGATTGTTCACATCCACTAACGGGCCTGCAGTCGCTTGATGTTGGTGATTGGGATCATCACCTTCATCCAAGTGACCCTGCATGTCGAACTTAAGCTCGCAGTACCTATGCGGACTAAAGTTAACAACTGGTCATGGCACCAGTGTAGTGTTCTACCCCTCGATGTTCAATCGAATCTTTCGATAAACAACGAAGAACAACTATTCAGGTTCCAGTTAAAACTTTATTGTCTAATAACACATAGGCATCAGCCGTTCTCGATCACAGTTACTTTTTTTTTTGAAAATCAAAGTTTATTGAGCCTCTCACAATTTACAGAATCGTGGTAAATGAAGCACAACTGGAATTATAATCAAACATCTATCAGTAAGTCAAACACAATCATACAATCAAGAAAAAAAAGCTACAAATCATATTCATACGGTTAAATAGATACCATATCAAATTGTACACCATATCAATTTTATAAAAAATACATATAGTTATAGACACAACAATGAATCATGAGAAATATATGTAATAATGATAAATAATGATAGACAAAACAAGCCCAGACAAACAAGAACAAAAGTAACACAGGCTAAGGCAGAAAAGTACAGGATTGTTGAAATTGCGACTCACGCCATACACCAAACTTATAAGCTTCTATCAAGGAGGGCTAGCATTGTACAAAATTCTAGGCTCAACTATATCATGCTCAAAACAAGTAGGATCATGTAAGGATAAAGTAAGAAAGAAGGAAAACAGCACACTGACATTGACACATACACAAGGCTGCTATTTCTGATGATAATAATAATAAATTTAATCCCAGTGATAATACCCATGATCAAGGAAAAGATCAGTTAGGTCATTGAGCGCAATTTAGAACTCTATGGGGTATTAGTCGTGATCTAAAGAGCTGTCTATATTCTGTTATAACCAATCAGATTACCACTACAACTAATGCAAGGTCAAAAAGTACAAAGTACAAAATACTAAGAAATAATAAATCAATAAATGCTTAATGAATGCTTAAATGCTTGCCTAGCCTATTCCAGGATCAGAATCAGAGTCCAAACCATCATCACTGGTCAATATCAAGCTCCCGACTTCATTAATCGAGTTGTCGTCATCATCTTCCTCGTCCCCATCATCGCCAGGACCATCATTTGGTACTCCTAAATTTTCAATACGTCTGATTCTCTGCTTAAACTTCAGTTTTGTTTCAGTATGTTGATACCAGGTTCCTAATAGCGACCACAGTTCAGCACCGCGGTATAGGGGTGACCTTTTATATGTACTTAGTCTAGGTTGTTTAACCAAAAATTTAATTTTTTTATCTGACCTAGTGACTCTGTCACCTCTGTGATGATCCAACATATCATTACATCTGGAGTACTTATACATCAATACCAATAACATTTCATCACGTCTTCTATCCAAATATGGAACCTTGCTCCTTGTATGGAGTTCCTCAACAGAGAGATATTCCCTGTTATACCTATAACACGTTCTTAGACCTCTATTCTGAAGTCTCTGCGCTTTGACAAGATTATCTTCATTACTACAACCTGCATAAACAAAGCTGCAGTAATCAAACAAACTTAGTATAGTCGTTTTGTACACCAATATTGCAACTTTAAGTGTCAGTAAATGACGCAATTTAGCTAATCTGAACAACCTGTTGTTAACCCTTTGGAAAACATTTTTCATTGCCAATTCCATGGTTAGGTAATTATCCAAGTGTAGGCCCAGGTAAGTATAGTTATGTACAGTTTCCAAATCAATCTCTGCCATTTTGAAAGTACCCAACACAAGTTTAGGTAACTTCCTCCTAGAGCCAAACCATAGTGTTTTTGTTTTCTCGACATTAACTGTTAGACACTTTTCTAAACACCATTTGTAAACATTATCAATATCAGATTGCAGACGTTTATGGGCTAGGGTTGATTTGTTACTGGAAGTATAAAATACTAAATCATCCACGTACATAATATATTTACAATCAGTGATTACAGACCCAATATCATTGACATATAAGATAAACAACAACGGCCCTAGAACAGAGCCCTGAGGCACTCCATACTGAACTGGCTGAATAGATGATTTAAACTCCCCAATTGCTGTGGTGAATTTTTAAACGAGTAAGAGTGCGTATTAAGAGATTATGAGGAACACTATCAAATGCTTTTCTCAGATCCAAAAAGCATGTCGCAGTTACATGAGACCTATCAACATCATCATATAAATTGTTAACAATTCTAAAGATGGCATCACCAGTTCCTTGACCACGACGATAACCAAACTGATTACAATCCAGAAAGTCCGCTTTCTCCATAGTGTCATACAAATGTGAGTGCACTATTTTCTCCGCTATTTTTGAGGGTACTGATAACAATGATATGGGTCTCCAATTGCTAACTAATCTTTCATTGCCAGATTTTGGGATTGGACTTACTCGTGCTAACTTCCAGCTGTCAGGAAAAATACCTAAGTCAAAGCTCATTTGGTACAACCAAGTCATTTGAGGTAAAAGATTTTTTAAAGCCAGTTTTAATATGTCACAGCGAATATTTTCAATGCCTGACGTCTTATTTACATTAATCTCATCTATCAAATACTCCACTTCCTCCTGGCATACACTTATCTTGGGGTTACAGTCCTCAACCAGACTGTCATGGACTACTGGTGGATTTAAAGACAGAGGCAAATCACTGTCTAGCTTTGAACCTATTGTAGCAAAGTATCTGTTTATGTAATCAACTGAATCAGCATTACTTTTCATTTCACCATCTTCACCAATTAGCATAGGCGGATGGTTATCACTAGATGGCTTTAATACAGAATTAATATTTCTCCAAAAACGCTTAGGATCATTTTCAGACTCATCCAACTCGTGTTTAACATAATCCGCTTTGGCATATCTACAACTGACATTGATTCTACATCTCAATCTCCTGGCACGTTCAAGATAATGTGTTTCATGCGTTCTTAGAAATAAGGATACACAAGTGTCCCTTTCATGGATTAAATTTCTTATATCAGCTGTCATCCATTTGTTACCCATGTCTTTGACAGTAATTTGGACAAGGTGGCAGAGTTTGAACTCTATAACAAGTTTGACACTAGGCCTTCTTGTGTCTACAGTTAATATTCCACATACACCTCCTCTGTGCAGCAGCACAGAGGAGTATTAGAATATGGTAGCCGGGCAGCCGCCAACCATCGCTCACGATGGTCAGTCGGGGCTGGACTGACCCTGAGGAAGGCCGTACAACGGCCTTATATACACCGGAGTCGAGGGCCACGTGACCAGGTGGTGACGTGGTGCTGGACTCCAGCGCCCCCAGGCGTCGGGTAATAGAGGTGCTCTCGACGTCGCCCACGAGGACCACGAAGGTACCTCGAAGACGACGCAGGATCACCACACCGGTATATAGGCGTCTTGTGGTACATACATTGGATTTGATTGTTTTGTAAAAAATTAATAACATGCAAGCATGGTGTTAGGTGATTTACCAAGGCAATTATTAGCGAGTATGGGTGGGTTTCTTTTCCTGGGGCCTTCTTGAGCGCAGCAAGTTTCTCTTTCTCAACATCTCATAAAATTCACGGCCTAGATCGTCATGTAGATTCCAGATAATCATGTATAGTCTAAACAGAACATCGGTGAACTCATTTCTGGTCGATGGATGGGAGTAGGGCGGTAGGTGCTCTGTGGTGGTCTAGGGCCTGGGGTAGGCACATAAGATTCTGGAAGCGGATAGTCTAGTGGGTTGGTGGTAGGGGGGGGCATGGCCCCCTGTTTGGATGGCTTGGTGTGCGGGTCACTGGGTGCTACAGTGTTTGTGGCTGGCACTGTTGCCTGGGAAGTGGGAGGTGGTTTTGGTTTCAGTTTCACTTTTGGTAGTGGATGGTACCTTCCTTGTAGACACAGGGGGTAGACACAGGGGGGTCAGGTTCATCGTCACTAAGAACAAAATCAAGTTCTACTTGGTTGAGGCTGGCGGCTGGTGGATCAGGGATTTTCTTGGTTGCGTTTGTGGATATTTTATGGTTGCAAAATCAAGCCCCAGGTGCACCTTAAAGCTTTCTCCTCAACTCAGGGTGCGCCTTATACGCAAGGTGCGCCCTATACGCGGCCCTGTGTCGCAGGAGATTACAGTAGTGATCATGCTGGATGGGGAAACAATTACTTTTGAGGCTACCTTGGTGGGTGGCATGTCCTCATCGCTGCTGCTATCATCTGTTGTGATGATAATTTCCTTGGATTTATATGCCACTGGTCAGAATTTAGCGTTCAGGTATTTTTTCACCTTTTTTACAGTTGCTTTAGGGGCTTCCGGAGCTGTTCTCTTCCTGCTGGTAGGGTCTGTTTTGTTGTTGAAAATTGGCATAGATAGTTTCACCTTGAGTGTGGAAGGTGCCTGGGGGAAGGTGGAGTATTCACGGGACTGACATGTTGTTCCTCCTCCCCGGAGCTAGTAGAGGCGTTGCTGATAGTGCTACTGGAGCTAGAGAGAGTGCATTACAAAACCGGGACCTACGCAAGAGAGTGGGGCTCAGTTTTTGTAAGAGCCTACTTACATTTTTTTTTTCATTATTATTGTTTTTAATACATAGAAATCCACACACAGACTATGCAGAGAAACTCCGAAATAAAATAGAGAGGAACTGGATGTTCAAACTACGAACCCAGGTCCCCTATGGTCTGAATCTAATTGATGCACCTAACTTGAAGACCAGGAAGAACAACCTGAGAAATCCAGGATATATCATTAGGCCTCGTTAGAAAATCTTTTGATAATACTCGATATATCCCCCACAAGAATGAACCATTCTTTTATAAATGTGTCTCACTAATAAATAAATAAGTCTTTGACTTTTTGTCTTGGTACACATTTCAGTCCTAAATCTTTGTTCTTGACACTTTTTGAATATGTTGGCTTGTTAAACCCCACAATCGAGACATTGCAACTGGAAAACATGTTTTATCCACCAGAACAATGAAAATTGTCTCCTAATTATCATTGATCGTCATAGCATGATTTTCCTATTTTTTTCTAATTGGGAATTATAGATAGAAAGAGTGGCATAGCCACACACCTTGTAAACCTCAAATCAACACCTGATGAGATCTTTTAGGATCGAAACCATTATTCATTCACCAAACTACCATTGAACTGGTGGTAGCCACCAAAAATATGCTTGGTGCACAACAACATCATACATGGAGAGTGTCACTCCTCCAGGTGCTGGTGGACCTCAGAGCAAGGCTTTGAGGTCAGGTAATCAACACTTTTGTGTATTTTACAATTGTTGTTATTGAGACCCCCCCCCCCCCAGTTTCTGGAGTTGGGCAGGTGGCAACCATGCCATTTGAATCAAGGTAGTGTTGAGGTATGGACGGGTCAACCCCTTTGTCCCATATAAAGAGCCTACTTACAGTAAACTAAAAATGATGATCCACCGTAGGAACATGTTGGCAATAACATCCTTCAAATGTCTGAAGCAATAGCCAAAGTGCTACTGGACTTAAAGGAGGTGTGTAAAAAATTCTAGCTATTTCTTCAAAATCATAACGGTAATATTTTTGACTATTTCAATAGCTCTGCAAAGGAATTATTGAAATTGAGAACAGAGCAGGTTCCACTTGTTTGTCAAGAGGCCTCTTCACCTCCACATACGGATTACTCGGCTTAATGAAGCTTTGAAAACAAATAGTGATAATAAACGCCTATATTTATGAATCTACTATTATATTGAGAATTTTACGTCTTATTTCCTGTTTAGATGAAGACAGACAATTGGATCAGGGCACCAGTTATGAGGACGCTGTGGCTGCAACAGGTAATATAAAAATACTGCTACATTTCCCTTTCATTACTAAGGCCACACTGTCCATTTCCTGTCCAGAGGGTGGGATTTCTCAGACCCATGAGGGAGGGAGGGAAATCTTTTTTTAGGAAAATTTTTTATTTGTCATGAACATCGTAAGTGGGGATGCCATAAATTCGTCATTTTGTTTTAAGACTTTGTGATTGGAAACATAGTTTCTTGTGCTGATGAACAAAAGAAAAATCTTTTTTTCAGAACTCAGGAAAACATTTTCCCGTTCTCACAAAAAATTCCACCAGGCCCCTGGACAGGAAACGAACAGATTTTTAAGGGTGGCCTTATATCTTTATTTTTATTGGATCACTGACTGAGTTCAGATGGCTCAGCCAACCTATATTTCACAATATATTTCTGACTCGTATCAATTTTGAATACCACAACGTTGTTTATAAGCAAAATACAACGTGCATAAGGTATTTTGTATGTGATATCAATTGTATGTTAATATTGTTCACAAAGTACTTTATTTCATCTTTTTTTTTTACAGGGTATGGCAAGTTTCACTATATCCTGTTGGCAATGTGTGGGTGGGCGCTGTCAAGTGATGCCATTGAAGTTTTGTCCATATCATTCGTCCTCCCCCCTGCAACAGATGAGCTCAGACTCACAACATCAGACAAAGGATGGCTGAGTGCCATCATCTTTGTAGGTAAGTTAACCAATAATGTGAGGGCGGGGTATCATTTCCAATTGTCTCATATTCAGCGGGCACATTGGGCACTGGAATGGTGTACTGGTAGACTAGTACTATGAAACACATTTTATTGACCAAAATATTCAGTGACAACATTACCGAAATGGGAATGTGCATGTTGGATTGCTTTGATTATTTAGAATTTTTCTTTATATCAAACTGCACGTTTACCTTGTTTGGTTTCTGAATTTACTTTTGGCACTTATGAGTAGAATAAGACCTAACATTGTAGAGAAACACTAAATAGATCGGTGTAAATACCGTAATACTGCGTGTATACGACTCATAGGTTAAACTAATGTTCCTTAAAGGATGCTACTTATAGGCGGGGCTAAATTTATTTAAAATTAATATTAAACTGCTCTTAATCATGCCCTACCTGTGCCACATAGCTTTAACCTGGACACTGTAAGCACCTGATTTCCAGGGTCGCCGTATACACTTGGTACTACAATACTTTAAGTTGATGGTGTGTATTCCACTCCCACAGGTATGATGATAGGTGGCTATCTGTGGGGATCCCTGGCCGATGTGTACGGTCGGCGGCGGATCCTCCTCATCTCGCTCACTGTCAATGGTTTAGGTGGACTCGCCTCTAGTTTTTGCCAGGAATTCTGGTTGTTTTTCTTCTGCAGATTTGTCAGTGCCATAGGGTGAGTTTATCTCTTATATTGTTTTTTATAGGCTGAGGATGGCTGAGAGGGTTCTTTAACCTGAGGAAAAAAAACCTCTACTTGGCCATGCGTTTGACCTCATTACCACTTTCCTCAGCTGTGGCAGAAAGAAACACTTTTAAAGGCACTATGCACTAAACACCATAAATGTGCATGAACCGCTTTCCCCATTTACTTATGAATTAAATCATCATCATCACTGCTCTTCAAAAGTCCTCGGCTCTCATCTAGAGCATAAAGCAGCCTTGGCAACCAGCCAATATTGGTGTTGATTGTAGATGTAAATAAGATAATTGCAAATTAGACTGCGGGTAATATGACATAATGCAATATAATATGGTTTTAATATGAATAGCGAAACAGGTGTTAAACCCATCAGGGGATAATGCAACGAGTATAACGCTATCACTTTAATTTGATTGATTTGTCAAAAGTGATAGCATAATTAACCAGCAATTAAGCCATTTTGATATGATTATATAGTAAGAATTCACAGCGTTGGCCTGGTCAGCCAACTCCAGCCTATATAAGATATTCAGATCCATTGTACATAACGTTATGTAAGGTTGTTATAGGACACACCATTTAATTTCTCTTTCATTCACACAGAGTCGGTGGCAGCCTGCCTGTGATATTTTCATACTTTATGGAGTTCCAACCTAAGACAAAACGTGGGTCCATGATAAGTTTACTCGCTACATTCTGGATTAGCGGTAGCATAATTTGTGCAGGTATTGTATTTGACAAATTTCAGTGCTCCATTATGTTTATTTCATTTAATAACCGTGACTAAGTACCTTGGTTATAATTGTGTATATGAGTTGAAACTGTTGTGTTATTTTTGTTATGTTATTAGGTGGTCATGTAGACCGTGTAGTACCTGGTAATCATATTTAAATGTAGGGCTATATACGGATCGCCCACGTCTTTAAAACTTAGCGGAAGGTTCATCGTGTTTATGATGAACTGAATAGATACATTCCTATGTATATTCCTATAATAGTGGGTATGTGTGATTATTTAGACCTTACATAGCCAGAGAAAGTACTTGCGTACGTGTAGCTTCCCACCTGATCAATTCCCTTTTCAAAGGGTGCGGGTGCTGTCTGCAAAGCCGAAAGTCAATTCTATTCAGCCTAATACACGGTGTGATGTGTTCTAATGTCTTTAACATTTCACTTTTGAACATATTTCAGGGTTGGCATGGTTAATCATCCCCCACACAAATATAGGAACCTTCAGTTCTAGCTTCACATATAACAGTTGGCGGATATTTCTCGCTGTATGCACTGCCCCAGCTGTCTCATCAGGCCTATTCTTTTTCTTGATGCCTGAGAGCCCTAGGTTTCTTCTAAATGTACGTGATTTAGCAATTCTATGTTATTACGCCAAGACTATACCTGTGGGTGGGGATATTAAATGTGAGTGATTAAATAGCAAGTTCCAGACAATACCGTACTTAAAATGTGATAGGGTAAGCCGTCTACCCTTGTCTGTAGTAGAATTGCTTTGGACTTGACAGTTTAGAATATTGCTCAAATTAAGATGGCCAGTTTTGTGTGAACATGAATGGATAACCACAGTGTAACATTTTGTGATGCATCTTTTTTATTTTTGCAGAGTGGTCGTGATGACTGGGCATTGCTGGTATTGAAAAGAATGTATAAATCAAATAACCCAAAGAAAGATATCAATGATTATCCTGTAAGTTTCATATCAAATTTATTACTTTTAACATTATGCTGTATATTCGTGACTTTCCATATTGACTGTCTCATACCATAATCTATAGATTATTATGATAATGATTTTGGGTCGTTGACACATGGCAATGGGATTATTATGATTACCGGCATATTGATTTTGGGTTCACTTTTTTTTCAGTTCGTATCACAAATGTGATTAATTATTTTTTGTCATGTTCCAGGTGAATCGCCTCCAAATACCTGCCATATCTAAGTCACATGATAACATACCTTCACCCCGTGGTGCCTGCTCTAGGGCCATGACAGGAATATCAGAAGTATGTTTATAGGCATATATCTCAATCATGAATTGTATATTCTAGAATTATAATGACAGCCTGCATGTCATCACAAACCGTTGGTTTTTGAATTTATGTGAAAGATAGAACCAGGAAATTTCGATGACTTGATGGAATTTGATTAACACAACTTAATATATTTTTCGCAGCTAATCAGACGAACTGCAAGTTTGTTCCGGGCACCCTTAACAAGGATTTCTGTCATTATGGTCATTATCTATTTCACACTTTCTTTTGGGTAAGGTCATTTTCTTTAAATTCTCTAAATTTCTAAGGTGTAGTGTAAAACAAAGCTTGGTCACTGTAATCGTAGACGGTACAAGTCTGGGCATCCCACTTAAAAGGGTCTATATCTAATCTTTCCTATCACCTCGGATATGTGTGGTGCACATATGCGTGGGCACCGACACATGCCCCTGTGAAATTGTGTAATGTAGTTCTCTCCATGAATATGACCTTAGCTGTCGAAATGGCATTAAACATCTATTACTCACTCTCACTCACTGTACAAATCAATGTTTATTTGCTAACGTTAAGATTTCAACTCCCCACAGATACTATGGCCTATTCATGTGGTTCCCTGAGTTGTTTAATCGGATGGAGAAGACTGGCGGCTCCCCGTGTTCGTTGGGTGATACTAATAAAACAGTAAATGTGACCTCAGGGTTCAACTCTAACATCTACGCTGAATCCTTCATCACTAACGCCGCCAACCTCCCTGGCAACATCTTCACTGCTCTTCTCATAGACAAAATAAAAAATGGAAGGAATATACTCTTGGGTAAGGTGTTTGAATTTGTAGATTTCGTTTCTATTCTCTCTTTTTAAGACCAGTATGTGTCTAAAGATATACAAAATACCTTAATGGTCCCTGATAGAAATAAAAGGTGAAGTTTTTTTTTTAATTTGAGAGTACCTTTCCTCATCATAGTGAAACACTTCTTTTACAGAACTTATATAGATTGAGTCAGATGCTGTCAAGTTTCCTTCAATTTCCTCTAATAATCATGACAATGTGTGCCTCTATTTGTCTTTAGCTGCAAGTATGGTTGTCTCTGGATTGTGTGTATTCTTCATTGCCCTGTTGAAAACTAAAGCAGAGAGTCTCATCATGTCCTGCATCTTCAGTGGTATCTCTGTTATTGGTTGGAACGTCTTAGATGTCATAGGGATGGAGGTCTATCCCACACACTTGAGGTAAATACCGGTTTTCTCACTCAGATAGCAATGCTTTTGAGTGTACCGTGTAGAATGCATCTATAACGATAAATTCCGAAATCCTTTAAATAAGGACATACTCTGTTTGCCACATTTAGCTTTTCAGCTTTGATGAATACCAGTATATAGGTGACAGTACATTGCAACTGTCTGCAATGAGTGGGGGGCACGGGGGAGAGGCTGTAGCTATAAATAGGGATCCACTGCCGCGAATTTCTTGCGAATTGTACTCGTGCATGTGTTCTCGCAGAAAACATTTCACTAGTGGATCAGCTGCTGGGACAACGGACAGCGAGGACATTCGCAGAAATCAAAAACTTTTGATATTTGCGACTGCTCTGCGATAAGACATGCACGAGTACAATTCGCAAGTAACTCGCAGCAGTGGATCCGCACCCTATAATGGGCGGACTGCAATGCTCAGGTCCTATATTTGATAATGGATGTATCAACTATAAATACATATGAGAATGTATGTTTATATTTATCTGGATGGTTTTGAAGATGTCATATAAGTGACATGAAATAGATTTTTTTTTAACTTATGTATCTCTTTTTTTCCTTTCCTACTATACAGATCAACTGCAAGTGGATTCGAAATGGGAATAGGCAGAATCGCTTCCATATTAGCCAATGTAATATTTGGGGAACTGGTCAGTGTATATTGCCTTGTTCCCATGATAATGGTAGCTGTATTTATGACTTTGGGGGGCCTTTCTGCCCTACTACTACCCAATATGGCTGGTATAGATACAGACCGGCTGGGGAATCGTGTAAATGCCTAAAACAATAGGACCAGTGAATAGCCGCTGTATCTGTACAAAACTACCCACAAAAGGATATGTGATTCTACTTGGGCAAAATGATTATATGTAGAACCAAATTATCATGTGCTGGTGATTCGCTGTTGTATATAATTGTGAATGTGATAAAGTCTGCGTATGAATCATTAATTTTGTATGGCGATATTGTCAACGGACGGTTACATGTGGTGAAGTGAATGTACACGGAATCCAGGGAAGTTCAGTTGATCCTTTTATTGCATAGCTGACATGAGTGTTTCATAAAGGTGGTAACAATGATAACACTCGCCAAGATCTAAGCTCTGCCTCTGATCCTATAGCTCAACCTGTCGTAGGTTCTAGGTATAGGTGTAAGGTGTAAGTTGGGAGAGATGACTGGGAGCTGCTCAAGCTGCCTTTTATATGAAAGACTTGAGCAGCTCACAGTGTTGTGAAATATTCTATACACGTGGCTCAATGAAATAGGGACACGTGTCATAGGGAGAGATTGCCACCTGTGTGTTAGTCATGTTGATGAGGATTGAGAGGAGATTGTGAAATATTCTCTCATTCCAAATATGGCACCACAGGTGGATCGCACTTCCTCCAGTTACACTGTGTATGCGTAGATAAGGTTGGAATGTTATTACATCCTTGTACCTTATGTCACAGAGTGTCATCGAGGAAGTGTGTTTGTGATGAGTAATGGATCCTGGTTCCTGTTGGGGAATGCAGGATGTTATTGAGTGTAGATCATGGGCAGAGCTCAGGTTTTATATGGCGAAGAATTTAGTAAATATGAAAAATAATTATAATACCCAGAATGGTCCATTGACAAATCCCCACATTCCTACTCGTCTCTGCACGAGTGTAAAGGGAGAAAAATAAGCAGAAAAATAAGGCTTTGCCAAGTCCATTGACAATTATGGGTATTATGGTACATATACAAGGTTTTTGTGAAAATCTGACGAGTTTACATAACATGCGGTATAATAAAAACGCTTCTTTCTGGGTTTACAAGAATACGGTTCGTGTGGATCAAGTGACTTAATCTATGTACAGGTTATAAAGGTTACATGTTATATGCTTATAATGTGTGCGTATGCCTGTTATTTTGAAAAGATGGGAATTTTCTTGGTCTGGTGGCAAGTTCTGTTTGGCGCATTGATATGCCAGAACTTGTCCATGTGAGAATTAACTGGGGTCGGTAATTCTTGGTACTGTGGGGTCAAAGATCAGCATAAGGGTGATGAATTTTTGGCTCCACACTACCAAGTTTATCTTGCAAAGTTAGTTACGAGGTGAAAATTAAGGTGGAGTAGTGTATAACAGGGACGCAAAATATTCATCAAATATATATGAATGGGGTAAATAAAAACTTATTGCTATGGATTGCTACTATGACTAAAACTCATAAATACATTTCATGGTTGAGCTTGAAAAACAATGGTGAAGGTGATGAACTTTATAGCGCCTAGAGTTAAACCAGGAGGCCATTTTGGTTTTTAGTCTCATAATGTTCATCAAAGGAGAGAAATCTTAAGCTAATATATACATTTGGCCTAAACAGAACAGGCTTTTTGAAGAATCCAGTGAAAAGGATTTGACATACTTGGTAGAGAAAAAAAAACTTTTACATTCACAGAAAACAAATGATACGTATAGGCATGGGGGTTGTTTACAATCGTATCTCAATGGTTGGGTAGTACAAGAATTGATTCTGTGAAATGTCTATTTGTGTGTTCTGAAATGTCGATTAGGGTGTATGCTATTTGGAGGTAGGTTTTGGTTTTCTTTGATGTTGAAGTTCTTAAACCTGCCTTCAGCTTTACGATGGTTCCTGGATCTGATGGGTCTGAATTTTGAGATGGTAATGTCCGAAAAGTCTAGGTATACTGATGCTAAGTCACCAGCAGTGGCCACATCTGATCCGTCCTCTGAGGTTGTGTCTGTCTCTGTGGTGGGGCTAGGTCGAGCTGGCATGGGCTTCCACATGGTTCTGGGTGGGGACTGTTGCCTGTTGCCGCCTGGCTTAGGTTTATTGTCATAAGCGCAAGGGCACAGGAACCCATTTGGCTGATGGTAACACGGTATACAGAGTTTGGCAGCGGATACCTGTCCATTGATGTGGCGGCAGTAATTATTGGCGTGCCTGTAGGTTGGGGGCATGGGTGTCCCAGGCCTACAAGCTGCCGACACATAGGTTCCCCTGGGTGTTAGATGGGGCTTCCTAGCTGGCTCCCTCCACTGGCTGGTGGAAGTTGCTGCTGGGGCTCGGGGTCCGCGGCTGGTGGGGTTGGATTTGGCTTGACCTCTTCCATGCTGCTTCTTCTTCCTGTCGCCTTCCTTGACGATGATAGCCCAGGCTCGTCTTTCTCCAGGGCTGGAGGGCCGACGGATGGTAGGGCTGCCAGGTCTCCAGAGGAGGGGTCTGTAGGGAAGAGAGCCGTGAAAACAAACCATTAACAGAGGTGTGAAATCCTGCTTGGGTCAGCTGGTGGCCTTGTCAATACAGGATAACCAATAGGTGCTATGAATTTCAGCTGTTTGACACATAATATTAACTTGACAGAGCTCAATATGATTGCAAGAATAGAAAGCGGTAAGTGTAACTAAGCAAGCTTAGTTGGTTAATTTGTATCACACTGGGTGGCGGTACCGAGCTGTCACTTCACCGTGCTGAACCTGATTATTCAGATAAAAATCCTGAAAAATATTTCGAATAGTGGCCTTAAGTTTTATGAAGGTGGTTGAAAAAGGTCTTGGAAAATTTCGAGTTGTGGCATTCTGTTATACGGTATGTTAACTGAATTTGAGGGTGGGGGGTCGCGGATTTGAAATAAATTTTGAGTTTTGATGCCTATAGCCTTGGTCCTATATAAGATATGGGTGCCGGCTATCTTATCAGTAGTTACGCAAGATGGAGATCGTCCAAGGCGTTCTCCATTTCCGGGACGGTCGCGCCCTGTTGATCACAGTGTTCATCAACGAGGACGGGACGTAAGTAATTTTGAATTGGTGGTTGTGTGAATTTGTTTTGGAAAATTTTGAATCAGAAATTTGTTACGGGCTTTTTGGTAATTTCAATTTTGGATTTGTTTTTGTAGGATACATCAGGTCACCTACCTACTGCTGGCGCCTCAGGTGCCGGCAGTGAACGGCTTTTAGGAAAGACGTGAGTAATCCCTTTTATCAAGAAGCTAGGTTGTTTGCACGTGTTGATGTTGTTGTTTTCAGTCTATGTATCGAGTCACGACGATCATGTGACCGAAACTAATGGACATTTGCATATCACGAAGTTCTTTAAAAATGGCGACGCCGGGTCGCGACTGGCGCGAAAATTTTGTGCAGACGTTATGACTGCGTTTGTGGTTTGTGGAACGGCCTTGCGTCGTCATTGATAAGATCCAGTGATGTGCAAAGTGAAGCAATGGCGGGATATTGCGATTTTGTGGGTATGGTTATGTATGATCGGGATGGGGCCCTATGGGGGGTGTCCTTGGGGGGTCTCGGGGGGATCTCGCCGGATAGGAGGGGGATCCCCACATCAGCGTCTCAGGGCTATCCGGTCTGCTATGTAGCGCTGTTCAGCACCTGCCATCCCCACATAAGGGTGGTGGTACCGTCCAGTGTTGTCACCGGGCCTGTGGGCGCTGGGGACAGTCCATTATGGGAGGAACCTCGGGGGGTGGCCGGTGGAGGTCGATGAGGACGCTGAGCGTACCCAACGATCCCCACATCAGCCGAAACTAATGGTTTAAAGTTTTAAAGAAAAACCTACCATCTATGGTGTTAATGGCCCTCTCAGCCAGTGTAGGGTCGAATAGGTATAGATCCTTGGGTGGTTGGGTTTCCCTGAGTTGTAGCAGGGCCATCTCTGCCGGAGTTGTCCCACTGGTGGAGGCTTTAGGGGCTTCCCACCTGCTTAGGTCTTTTCTCCGTGTCAGAGGTGGCACTGGTTTGTAGCTGGCTGATAGTTCATATTCACTTGGTGTGAGTTGGAAATCGGGCTGGTTTTCCTGTACAATGGCCATATGTGTGCCCTCCAGAGTGTATCTTCAGCACGAATCTTGGTGTTCCGGGGGCGGGGTCCTGTCTGCCGTAGGGCCAATGCCTAAGACAGCGTCTTCCCGCCGCCTTGATGAATAGCAAGCTGAGGATGATGCCTAGGAAGGCAATCATGGAATCATACCTTCCTGGCATCTGAATCCAGTCAGGTGTAGTGATCTCCTGGGGTGTGGTCCGCGTGGGCCAATTTTGGTTGGTATTTTTGATCATCTCTTTAAGCTTATTCCAAGATGCTGCGTCAGCCATCGTTGCTCGACTGTGAATGGTCACTAATTGGGCTAAGTATACCACGCGCATGTGTATGCGACACGTGATCAGGCAGCACAAGATGGCGATGGCTGGCGACAACAGGTGTAACCAAGGGGAAAACTCCAGGTGATATCCTAGATGTATGAGTGAGTTGGTGCTCAGGATGGATGATTTGTCATGAATTTTGGTGGCAGCGCCTTTTAAATTTTTGGTTGTGAAGGCGCTTTAGGCGCTGAAAATTTGGTAGGTCTAGGTGGGTCGGAGTGGTTGCTATGGTTACTCCTGATATGTTGTTTGGCGGGTTACCAAAATGCTGCCATAGAGGTAAGTTGAAGGGCACTTTGGCGATAGGTTCTAAAGTAAAGTTTTGGGCGCAGGACAGGTCTGAATTAATCATTATCATGCCTCTGTTTTTAAGTGAGCAGAGGCATGGTACTGAAATAATAGAGTAGGCTGCATTTTTGATCTCAATTTGGCCTGAGTTTGAGCATTGCATTATTGAAGGTGAAAAGCTAGTGATGAGCAAGTAGGAGCTCTGGGAGATGGGCTTAGCAATGTTGGGAATTTGTGCTGTCATGTGGACCCGAAAATTGCAGGTGTTATGTACAGCGTTAGGTAGGTCTAAAAATAGGGATAAGCTGCAGGTGGGGTGCCTAGGAGATAACATGGGCAGGGGCAGGTTGCATGTTATGAAAACATTTACATCACAAAGATCTAAGTCAGAGTGATCCAGTTCAATGAAGTGTGACTGGGACGCAGACATGGCTATATAATTAGGCAATGGCTGTACTCGTGTAAACCCAGTAGTGTTTACATTGATGGTATCAAATGGGACTGGGAAAGCCTCCACTCTATATATGGAGTAGATATTGTCCCCCAGTCCTATGGGTATAGGCACTGTGATGTAAAGTTTGTTTTGGTCCTGCCAGTGCACATGCACTCTCCTTTGGTAGTAGAAACCGGTGGGTACGTTTAGAATTTTGATACCATTGTTGGATTCATACAAAGAGCTTGATAGATTATTAAGTCCATCTTCCATGACTTTATGTGGAATTAATTTTGGAGGTAGCTCGCCTTCCATTAGAGTGGTAAGTGAGTCCAGTAGGGTGTCTAAATCATTTTGCAGATTTATTAGCGCTTCAATTTGAGAGTTAGCAGCGGTAAATAACATCGAATGATAGGTGTCCTGTCTGCTCTGTTGTTCCAGGTTGAATAAGATGTTTGATACATTCTTAGTCAACAGTTGGAGGTTGGAGCTGAGCAGAGCCAGGGCGTCATCCGTATCATTTTGCATGCTGGAGAAAATACTCAAAGATTGATAATTAAATTCAGAAATGTTCAAGAGAAAATGTGTGGCTAATTCTACCACGTGCATTTTGGTGGCTAGAGTTTTCTCTAAGTCGGACATTTCGGAATTCAACAAGTCTACTTCAGGTTGCGTGCTCAAGCCAATTGATGCTCTTAAAATATCACCTATGATTTGTCCTGGGGCGCCTCTGGGTGACCTAGTTTGGGGATGTTCCAAAAATTTTATTAATAGTGCTAAAGATTTTTGAGATTTTTGGTAGAGATTTGCCAAAATTAGGTCTAAAGTTTGGGCGGTTTCCAAGATAAAGTTTGGGGCATTTTTGCTGATTAGGGAGGTTAATTTGTCCGGTCGCTGCAAGGATTGATTGAAGGATAGGTCTAAAGTGAAAACTAATGGGTAATCCATATATCCTGAGATCATTTTCTGGGGTATTTTGGTGAATAAAACACCATAGTTTGGCCTGAAGATGGTTTCCTCATTGGTTACAAAATCCTGTGCTCCTGACTGGTGGGTCTCGGTGCACAAGATTAGGAGGAGTGCTGCCAAGGAGGCTGCTGTCCTAAAAATAGAAATTTAGATAAGCTTGTGAGAGATCGATCATATGAGACTGAGATAGGACTGTTGTCTGGGGTGAGTCGGGTGTTCTAAGGGTGGGGTTGGGGGGGGGGTTGGCTTTGTGTGAGGTATGTTTGTGTAGATTGGGCGGTGGTCGTCCTATACGTGTTTGGGTGTGTTCTTGGTTCAGTGTAGTGTGAATGTGGCGCTTCTGGGCGTGTTTATTTAAAAGGTTATCAGTTTGCTAGGCTGATGCCTTAACTAGCAATGATGTCTCCATCTTAGTCATGTAAAAAGGTCGCGAGAAGAGAAAGGGGAAATGAATTGAGGGGAGTAATTTATTTTTCACGTCGTGAATGTGTAAAGGGGGGGGGGGTAGAATGGGTCAATTTAGGGTTGATAGATTTAACTGTATAAGTGGGAGTATCTAGCCATTTCAAACGCTGCCAGCTGAGTCTGAAGATTTGTTGATTGGATTATGACATTGTATCTGCCGATACCTGTTTCATATCTTGGTAGCTCTTTAAGTGGTTTCTCTGAGGTAATCAGAGTCCTGGCACATAGGAGTGCTATATAGCTTGATGTTTCCTCACTGAATCTGTCCCACAATGGGACTGTGGGGAAATCTTTGCATAGATCGAATATCATGGCCTTGGTGGCCGACAATATAATTGGGTCTTGTAGGGTGAGCTCTTTTTGAACTGTTTTGTTGTTTAGGTATACACCTAAGTCGTCGCTGGATATACGTTTGATCATGTCTTTGTGCTCCATGATAGTTATTCTGATCTCGAACAGATCCATGGCCTTACTTTTGATGCCGTTTGGGCCTAAGAGACTGTGGATGGTCCACCCTGAGTTGGCTCCATGTCTAATCTCTGGGGCTCTAAGGCTGTTGTGAATAATAAGAGAAAAATTTTGATAGGTTCGTTTTTAGACTAAGATAGATGAAGGGGCTGGTGGGGGGTATTGTCAAGAGGTTGATAAATAAGGTTGTGAAAAGTCAGACTGCCATACATGGTTTTGAAAAAGGACTGCAAATTCAACTATTGCATTTTACAAAGCACTCTGGGCGCACACTACCATTGGCGTGTAATGGGTATCTGGGCAACATGATGGTAGATTCCATCATTGTCATGCTAGAACGATTGATGACGCTACTAATGGACACATAAGACCGATCCTACCTGGGCTTGTTGCATGGCAGTCCCGACACTTGGGTCCTGTGGTCTCCGGATGCTTGCTCCATGGTGGCTGGGTGTGGTGAGTTTGGTTATTGTTTTGGAAGTGGATAAGATGGGGGTGGTGTGAGGCTTATAAGCATTTCATGAGGTTGGCTAATTCCTCATTACATGCCTCCCGATGAGGTATGTCTCACCCATATATGGCACGGGGCCTAGCTATTGGTTGGTTTACATACACTTGTACATTGTGATATGCAAATTTTGATGGGCCTTCTAGAGGGGCGCGGATGATCATTGGGTGATCTGAATATTGTAATTATAATGGGGGGGTTGATGGTTGTGGTGCTGAGATTAGTCAGCTTGTGGGGGTGCACTTGTTCCTGTTATGATAACACAGCAGGGAACTGTGCTGAATTATTTGAATAAGTGTCTCACCAAACATTCCAGTACCGATGGTAAACAGAGGCATAAACACGGATCAGGATGTCTAGGTGCTGCTCTCCTACAATAGGTGGTCATTTGGTAATACTTTAAGGTATAGAGGAGCCCTGAGCTTGTAACAAACCGGCGCATGCGTGTTCTTAAAATTAGGATTCACGAACCGAGAATACGCTGTGACCTTGGGTAATTTATGTGGCGTGCCAACCTTAATCAATCATTATATGACTGTCTGAGTCTCAAATCCTAGATAAGATTCTTGACAATGTCTCATCAGTAGAAGTAAGCCAGAAGGCTTTTGGGGTGTTGTGTAGAAATTGTGACGTTAAAGGTAACTGGTATGTGGTTTGGATAATAAGATGAAATAAAAAAAATTGTGGGGGAAAAACATCACTGCATGAAATAACACGTGGCCAAAATTGCCACCGGTTTGGGTGAAGGTAGGGGGGTATGTGTAAATGTGGGGGGGGGGGGTTGTGGTGGGTGTCTTGGGGTTAAAAAGGAGGGAAAAAAAAAATTGTGTGTTTTCTGAAAATCTATTTCTTTTTTTCTTTTGTGGACTTTTTCCTTGTCTTCTTCTTTGGGGAAGGGGCAAAGGTGACAAGTCCTTTCTTTGCAGGTCGTCCTCTTTTCTTTTTGACTGCGGGGGATTCTGGTTCACCAATATGGGTGGAATCTAGATCAGGGTCATACAAGGTGTTGATTGGCCCAGACTGCAGTCTTTTGATTACAGCCTTGGCGCTAGCCTTGGTGATTGGTCTTCTTAATCTGGATACATGTATTGATTTTTTTAATACTTTACCATCTTGAAGCCTTTTTAATTTTGCAGTTACTGGTGAAGTCATTTTCATTATGATGTATGGTCCACTATAGGTGGGCTGCAGCTTTTTGCTCGTTTGTTTTACCAACAGGTTAGGTATGTGTAAATACACAAGCTGGCCTGTGTTGTAGGTGCATGGGGAAGCAGTGGCGATAAATCTGGCTTTCATCTTTTTATGGTGTTTGACCATGCTCTCAGCTGCCTTAAGTTGGATGTCATCTCTTAAGCTGAGTAAGGCGGTGACCAACTTTTCCTTGTCTTTGATCTCTTCAGTTTGTTTGACCAATGACAGGGAGGACTCAGTTTGGAGATGTGATTGCTTTCCAAACACCAAAAGATTGGGTGAGTATCCTAACACGCTGCATACGGTGTTGTTTATGCTGAATGCTATAGCCTGTAGGAAGGTCAACCAATGTTTCTGTGATTTGGAGACAAAGGCTCTGAGTGAAGATTCTATTGTTTGATGTTGACGCTCACATAGACCTTGTGATTTTGACCAATGTGCACTCCCTGTCACATGTTTGATGCCGAATTTATCACAAAAAGATGTGAAATATTTGGACACATACTGTTTTGCGTTATCTGTGTTCAGGACTGACGGGGTTCCAAAAACACAGATAACCCTTTGGAAAAATCCTAGCGCTACTTCGGCGCTGGTGTTATCCTTTGTGGACCAAACAGTGATGTGCCTGGTAGCATGATCTGTGACAACATGGATAAATGAGGATCCATCCACAGCAGGTGTGAAAGGGCCGATGGTGTCCATGGTGAGGTGAGTGTAGGCTGTTAAAACAGGGTCTCTCAGGGTCATTGGGGTTCTCAGGTGTTTTGGTCTTTTCTTTGTTGTGAGACATGTGTGGCAAGTGCCACAGTAGTCAAAAACATGTTTGAACATGGAACACCAATAATACTAGGATCTGATTGCTGCATACGTTTTAGTGGGACCAAGGTGTCCTCCTAATGGTGAGCAGTGTGTGGCCTCAATTAGTGATTCTGCCCATTTTTCTGGCATCACTATTTGTAGTGTAGGCTCCAAACTGTCTCCATAGGTTGATTTGGTGATCCTGAATAAAACTTCGTCTAAAATCATGAACTGGTCATGGTTTAGCAGTATCTGTTTACTAAGGCTTGGGTCCTCTGGTAATTTACCCTTATTGATGTATGAGTTTGAGAAAACATCCTCCTGCTGTGCCTGTATCAGTGTCTCCCTGGATGGTGTTAGGGAGTGGTGTTTGCATAGCTGGCTTATCGCTCGTTCAGCCATGGGTAGCACTTTGTGTGATAACTTAGCCCTTCTGGTATTAGCTAATTTCACTGATACTCTGGGTGACCTAGATTTAGGTGGTCTGCCCCTTGATTTGGTCTTGGTGTCCTTGACCTTAGGGGGGCGGGTCTGTTTACTTCTGGTTGATTTGCTGGGCTGAGGGGGTGTGACTGGGTCTGGTAACTTGGCTTTAGATCGAGTTAGAATGCACAGCTCGGGCACGGTTTGATTGGAGCTGAGTTTTTCTCTCTCAGAGCTACCTTTCTTGGCAATCACACCCTTTGGCTTTTTGGAAGTGCTACCCCAAATCTGTCCTCCTTTTAGTATGGACCTAGGTGGTCCCATGAGGACCGGATTTTTGGGAATTGGGTCGTTTGATTTGAAGACTTTGGTCATGGTAATGTCGGAGAATCTGACTGATTTAGGAGGGAGTATTATTCTACCTTGAGACCTGATGGGAATTGGATCATCAGAGCTGGGCGGGTATTTCCTTCTGGAAAGGAAGTCTGCCACAATGTTGGCTCTGCCTTGCAGGTATCTGACTTCAAAGTCGTAGGACATGACTGTGTCGACCCACCTGGCTAACCTTCCATTGGTTATGTTTTCCTTTTTGTTGAAAAGGGAAACCAGGGCGGTGTGGTCCGAGTATACTTTGAAGTGAGTTCCATCCACATAATGGTGGAACTTTTTGACTGCAAAAACTATTCCTAACAGTTCTTTGTCAGTTATCCCATACCTAGACTCTTGAGGTGTCAAGCCTCTCCCTGCAAATTCAATCGGTCTATAGAAACCATGGTCGTCTACTTGAGTGATTACAGCTCCTAGGCTGTAGTTGCTCGAGTCAGTAAAAATGACAAAATGTCTATTATAGTCCGGGAATTTCAGCACAGCTTCAGTACAGATAGCAGCTTTAATTTTCTCAAAGGCTCTCTGGCACTCAGTGGTCCATTTAAAGGTGCTTTTTGTCGCCTCATGAAGGGGCTTCATGACATGAGCGAAACCTCTGATGAACCTTTTGTAAAACTGCGCCATACCATTGAAACATCTAAGATCATGGATGTTTTTAGGTGGAGGGAAGGTTTTGACAGGTCCTATTTTGTCCGGGGATGGTGACAAGCCATGCTGGTCTACATTGAAACCCAAAAATTCCATTTTGGTAGTTCCAAATTCGCACTTTTCTGATTTCAGTTTGATGTTACCTCTGATAAAAAGTTTTAAAACCTCGTCCAGATCTTGTAAGTGCCTTTCCCACGTGGGGCTGTAAATGGCTACATCATCTACATATGCTACAGCATTTTTATACTTGCATTTCATGAGAAGTTGCTCCATTACATTCATGAAGGATAGGCCTGAAGTTTTGAGTCCCATAGGGAGAACTTTTGCCATGTATCTCGTGCCATTGGCGGAGAAGGTGGTAAGTGGCCTAGATTCTTCTGCTAGGGGAATCTGGTGGTAGGCGCTGTAGACAACCAATTTGGAAAAATACTTGGCGCCCGTTCTGCCTATCTGCTGCATGAGTTTTTAAATTCTCATTTACCCATCTGTAGTCAACTACAATTCTCCAACCAGAGGCTACTGACCTGTCACCTTGTGGTTTTGGCACTAAAAAGGCGGGTGAGTTCCACTCACAGGGTTTGGTACACTCTTCTATTATCCCCTGTTCTAAATGTTTTTTCAGGAGTTCCCTTTGAAAAATTTCTTTGTGAGGGGACATCCTATACGACGGTCTGTTGCAGGGTTTGAAGTCTGGCTTTAATTCCAGCTTGACTTCATTTTCTACATTGAGACCTATGGCGCTTTCATTTAGGACAAAGGCTTGCCTATTGGCCTCAACAATGTTTTTGATCTGTTGTCTTTGAATTTCAGAGAGTTTTTCACAGATTTTGTATTTCAAAGGTTCGTTCCCTTTGGGGAGTTGGTCCATGGGATCCTCTCCACAATTGATTGGGAATAAGTCCTTTTCTGTTGTTACACTGTTGAGTGAATGGGCGCTATTGAGTGCACCAATGGGTATGGCCTTTTTGATATTGAAAAGCTTAAATACACCGAGGTTCATGTGTCTTTTTATCTTGATGGGGAAGTCATTTGGGTTGGCTACCGTTACTGGTACTATCTTAAGGTCTGATCTAGGTTTAACTATGGCGCGCTTAATGAGTACCGGTAGGGTAGAACCTGAGTTTTCAGTCAATCCAGTTTTTCCCACAATGTTGCTATTCCCTATCACAACCGCGTTGAAAGTGGCTTCAGTGTTTGGTGGGATATCAACATTTTTGTTTGCCCTGATGTAATTGGGCAATGGGGGAGTTGGTCCAAAGGAAATTTTGGCTTTGTATTTGGTCATGAAATTTACTCCTAAAATTAGGGAATGGTTCAGTTCAGGTACCACATGGAATCTGGATCTGAATTCATGGCCACCAATGAGGAAAGTTACAGTCATGGAGTGATTTACTTGGATGGGGGTTTTATCAGCCAATAAAACTGTCAGTCGCGCGCGTCTCCCGTGTCTAAAATTTGGTGTGCTCGCGATTTTGTCAGCCATTTTTTGGCTAATAAAGGAAAGTGAGGCGCCTGAGTCAACAAGAGCTCTATACAAGTGGTTATTTATGTCTACAGAAACTGCACCTTTGGTTAATTCTGTATCAACGTAAATGGCCTTACCTTGCTGCCCATACTGCTCAGATTTGATCCTCAGTTTCAGGATTGAGGTCCTTTGGCTCTGGTCCTCGTACTCGTCCTCGTCATCACTGGAGTCTGAAGTCTCATTGGTATTCAAGAAGTTGGTATAATCCGAACTGGATGATTGGGAGTCTACTGAATTTATTTGTGCATCAGCATCTCGAGAAGTGTCCTTGGATAATTCGATGGTCGTGGTCCGGTTGGGGTCGGGGTCACTAGGTGCTTGAGTGCCTTCCCCTGATCCCTATTCATCTTGTGTGTTGTTGGGGCTGTCATTGTCCACCTCAGACTGAGATCCTGAATGGCTCCTGGAGTAATTCCTGCCTGGGGTTGGATCTCTGGACTTCTTTAATGACTGTTGTACCCAATTGTCTGGGATGGTGAAGTCAGCTGGGACCATGAAGGAGACATTTTTATTGTTGTTTGGCTGTCCAGCAACTGGTATGAAGACGAAACTTTTGTTGCTATCAGAGGATCTTGATCTTTGTTCTGATCTATCTTTTGACCTATCTCTTCCTGGGGACTTATAGTCGGATCTATTTTTGGAATTAGATCTGTAGTCCTTTGGATTGGATCTGTCTGAAGATTTGGACCTTCCTCTGTAGCCGTTTTTGAATTTATTTTCATACTGTTTGTTGTAATTACTACTGGGCAGTCTGTCTTCTTTCTTGTGGTCGCGCTGATATTTATCCTTTCTGGATCTGTCGTCGTTCTTGTTGTAGCCTACAGCACATAACTCTGCTGAGCTGTTCTGAGCAATTTTTATGGCTTCGAGGTTTAGTTCTTGATTTATGGCCAATTGTTCAGCTTCCAGCAAGGTTTTGGGAGATTTGGCTACAACAACATTTTTCAGCTCGGGTCTGAGGCCATTTACAAGGTAGTCCACTTGTGAGGCCTCGTCCAGGCTGCTGTTGGACAACAACATGGTCATGTCTGCTAGGTAGTCCTCAGTGGTTTCATTTGGCTTTTGCTTCCTGGCTCTGTATCCTTTGAGGATGGTGCTGAGGTCGGGAGTGCCAAACCTCGCCAAGAAAGCTTCATAGACGGCGTCATTGTTTTGCATGATGGGCTTGTCCATTATATTGCTGAAAAACCACTGAGCTGCCCTTCCTTTGAGAAAGGTGTACAGGCAAGTTGCATGTAGGTCGGGCCTCTTGGCGTGCACATTCCTTATGAAGAATTTAAATTCAGTCAGAAATTTTGCTGCAGACCTGTAGGGCGTTGGTTTGTCAAAGGGTTCAGGCTTATTGAATGATCCTAGCTGGGCAGATGTGAGCTTGTCGCTGTCAATTCTACTAGGGGGAAATCTGGTATACTCAGCGCCATGGTATCCTCCCTGGTGCACTACCGGTGTGGAGTGTGCTATATGATCATACCTAGGAGGATATGGTAGTCCAGAATGGTTGCTTGTGTGTCCTTGGGGACTGTAAACACCATTAACCACATGGCCACCGTGTTGATTTGGATTAGGCGCTGTGTTACAAGACGTTGTCGCCCCCTGGTGGGTGTTTGGTGCACCAGCTGTTGGAGATTGGTGCAGTGCATGTGATGCTGTGTATTGATTGTCTTTGAAGGCATGTGGTGGGCTCATACCTGCTCCTGTCATGTCGTTGTGGCTGGTGCTGTAGTCAGGTGCCGTGGGGTAAGGTGGAGTGGATTGTGCCTGTCCTGAATTACCTTGGGCGCCGGTGGCGGTTTGGTTGGAGTTGGTGGCGTCGGCACCGTTTGAATGGCTTTGAATGGCCCTCATTAGGTCAAGCCTCATTGAGTCCATGTTTTTGCTGAGCTGGTCAGTCATTTGATATGTGAAATCCTCGGATCTTCTGAGAACTTCCATATTGCTCTGTTCTGCCTGCCTGAAATTGTGGGCGGTGTTGCTTTCCATATGCTCCTTCCAACGTTCCATGTCATCTAACCTGAGGTGTACTCTAGCCAATTGGTCTGAGTGTTCCTGTCCATGATTTTTAATTTCAGTGGATAGGGTGCTCACGTGCTTGGCCAGTAGCTCAGAGAGAGATTCGCTGACGGCGCTTGTACAGTCTCTGACAAGACTTCTTCTCATGTCCTCCTGGTCATACTGAGGGGGGTGACCTCTGGACATTGCCATGTTGGGTCGGCGGGGAAAGGTCACTTCAGTATTTTCTCCAGGTGAATTGATGAGGAGAGGTGAGTTGTAAGGCGTCCTATTGCCTCTGTTGAGTAGCGGGGTTGTAGCTACGAGGTGAGACCTACTTGTAGCTCCGTCCACACTTCTCAGTAGTCTGAAACCAGTGGGGGTTCTTCTTCTAAGAGGTGAATTTGATTGGGCCCTCCTTCTAAATCTAGAGCCTTGTCTTGGTGGTGAGTCCACTGACCTGGTTCTAAGTGGCTGTGTAGGTGTGTACACAGGTGGGGGGTACAGGTCCTCCTCTTCAGAAGTGGATTGGTATCGGTTTGGCTGGGTAACGGTAGGGTCAAGCCACTCGTCCAATAGTCTATTAATGTTGAGTGAGAAGTTTGGATTGTCTCCTACCGGGTGTCCAGAGTTGTTATTGGAAACCCTGCCTACACCGTTTTCATAGGCTGCTCTCCACCTAGAAACTGCTGATCCGATTCTGTCTCTCCAGTAATCAGCGTCTAGGGAAGCGTCAGAGTCTGTGTCTACAACCACTGGCTCCTCACAAACTGGTGGTTTATGTGAAGTTACACTTGGGTCAGTTTGTGCTGCAGATGCAGCTGCACTAGGTGTTGTGGGTTGTGGGGGAGTTATGTCCTGGAGGGCGGCTTGAAGCTCTGGTGTTCTGTCCTCCAGGTGTGGGTCGAGGTACAGGTGGCTTTGTGTATTGTCCACAGGTACCTCAGAGGTTGGGCTAGTTATACCAGAAAGTCTTAGTGGTGGTGAATTTACTTGTGAGTAACCAGGTAAGGTGATGTCTAATCCTGGTGCAGGTAGTGATACTGGGGTACTGGTGTGTGCTCCAGTGTTGTGATCCACTATTGTAGAGGAAAATTGTTCAATACCGGTACTCACAGGTTGTAATACGTGGGCCTGCAGTGCTATAGGTAAAACTGGATCCAATGTCAGTGCGTCTGGAGATGAAGTTTGTCTCTGGAGGGGATGTGTAGTATCACTTGTGGGGTGGTTGGGCGCGTCTAGCCCAGGTGATGTAAAGGTGCGTTGTTCTGAAGCTGGCTCCTTAGGTGATGTCTCACTATTGCTCATGTTTAATGAGAGGTTGGTAGTGGGATATTCTTGGAGGGTTCATCCACCATCGTGTCAACGGACGGTTACATGTGGTGAAGTGAATGTACACGGAATCCAGGGAAGTTCAGTTGATCCTTTTATTGCATAGCTGACATGAGTGTTTCATAAAGGTGGTAACAATGATAACACTCGCCAAGATCTAAGCTCTGCCTCTGATCCTATAGCTCAACCTGTCGTAGGTTCTAGGTATAGGTGTAAGGTGTAAGTTGGGAGAGATGACTGGGAGCTGCTCAAGCTGCCTTTTATATGAAAGACTTGAGCAGCTCACAGTGTTGTGAAATATTCTATACACGTGGCTCAATGAAATAGGGACACGTGTCATAGGGAGAGATTGCCACCTGTGTGTTAGTCATGTTGATGAGGATTGAGAGGAGATTGTAAAATATTCTCTCATTCCAAATATGGCACCACAGGTGGATCGCACTTCCTCCAGTTACACTGTGTATGCGTAGATAAGGTTGGAATGTTATTACATCCTTGTACCTTATGTCACAGAGTGTCATCAAGGAAGTGTGTTTGTGATGAGTAATGGATCCTGGTTCCTGTTGGGGAATGCAGGATGTTATTGAGTGTAGATCATGGGCAGAGCTCAGGTTTTATATGGCGAAGAATTTAGTAAATATGAAAAATAATTATAATACCCAGAATGGTCCATTGACAATATAATAGGGACTTTCTGCATCTAGACTTACTGGATTTTGACAATTCAGTATTGCAATATATAGTTCAGAGGTATACAACAGAACAGTTTATTGAAGGTAAAATACAAGTCTTTGATACATGTACATTCATTTCCATCTATCCATGTTGTTATCCATGATGATCTACTGGATGGAATTCCATATCATTCTTAGGTTGTACGTAAACGTTATTTGATACGCAGAATGAAATAATCAGTGACATTAGATAAGTGATATATATACTGCTAATATCATGCCTGGATAGGAACGTTCCAATGCCCATGTAAAGTTAAAGGAACCCCGGACTGTATTTGATGGTACCTGTAGTTTGAATATATGAACTAAAGGAAATTAGGGCAAATAGGAATAATGTTATGCATATTGAAATTTTACTTTGCAGTCCAGTAAAGCAATCATTCCATAATGACAATGTTTAATTGAGGGGATTTGTAGTAATACTTATCTTAAATGGGAATATTCTTTATCATCATATATGTAATAACAATAGACAATCAACCATATAGAATATATATTTTGTACTTAGAATAGCACAACACAAGTTTTCATAAGTCTCACATTCATCCACCTGTGTCCTGGAATCAGCTATAGATAAAGTCATTGCCAAAGTGGAGGCTCTCAGATCAGAACCCAAAGTACACAACAGAGATGATAAACTATCATCGTTATCAGTATCCTCAGCAATCTTTGCCTTAGATTATCGTTACCGTAGTACCTTGGGTATGAGATGCACCCTGCGTGGTTTGAGCAAAAAAGTATAAGGCGAACATGGGCCTTGGTTTTGGACAGTTTATTACTGATCTTAACTGTCCAATAAAATCTACAAGGCGCTCCCTCTTTTAGGAAGTTCCCTAAGGCACAGTAATGCTCAGATTCTCATATATAAGCCCCTGCTTACTAGGTACATGTACTATGGCATTTCATAATCGAGAACCATGTTCATTTTATAATTGTGTTTGGTCTATGAGACGGTGATATTGTAATTTTAAATATACAGGATATTCTTGAAATAGATATTTTTGAAATGCCACAATACCTTGCGTATAACGCGCACCTCGCATGTAAGGTGTACACCCAACTTAGGCCATCCCATAAGGCACACCTGGACTGAAATTTTGGATATTCTAGTATTGATCTATTTATGTTCTTACCCCCGTGTAAGGTGCACCCACAAATTTTACTGTAGTAGTCGCGTATAATCTGCAACTTATATGCAGGTTATTATGATAGTAGTTGCTTTCATGTTAATGCTTCAATGTCTTAAATGTTCTCGCGTTATTGGTGAATGTGGTTGTTTCTTTAATGTTATGAACAGTCCATAAAAAGTGCCATTGGTAAACACATTGGACTACATGTGTATAAATGTGTAAATGACTATTAAAGGTTCTTCTGACGCTCACAAAGCCGTGCAGTTGTAGTATGGTAGAATCATAACCATGCTTTATACCTTTCTCTGACAGTAATTAGACTTTGTGAGGTCTAGGCATTTCCATGAGCTCGGCCTACAAATCAGCATTGTCTTTGTATGTAGTGCATTTACAGACATTCCCTGATTAAAAATCTTCGGTTCCCCTACCAAGCTATACCGCTACCATCGAGGGCATTTTGGGTAAAAGTGGGGGGGGGACAGGTGGTGGGGATCCCACTCCCCTGGCTCCATCTTCCGTTGATTGTCCTTTACATCAGATGGCAGCACCCACTCATTTTGCCTCGTGGTTGAATCACTTTGCTGGTATTTGCCAGGGGTTTGAGCTTCTTGTAATAGACAACTTTAAGCTCAATGTGGTGGTGTATGTGGGCGGCCCTTGAGGGGGTGTGGATGGGGGGTCCCCCATGTCACATGTCAATTTTAAGAAATGGTTATGTCACATGTCACTTAAATCCCCATGTCCCATGTCACCTCTAAGAACCTCTCATGTCACATGTCAATTTTAAGAAATGGTTATGTCACATGTCACTTAAATCCCCATGTCCCATGTCACCTCTAAGAACCCCTCATGTCACATGTCGATTTTAAGAAATTGCCATGTCACCATGTCAAATTTAGTGGTCCACACCCATCCTTGATGGTGGGTACCCCATGTCTTATTTCGATTTTAGGAACGACCATGTCCCATGTCGATTATAAGAAAATCCCATGTTGATTTCAAGGAAATGTCTATGTCCCATGTCACTATTAAAGCCCAAAACGCCCACGTCACAATGTCGATTTAGGGGTCTAGGGCCACGTATGTGTACATTCATAATCAGGTTGCACATTTCTTTGTCAGTCAATTGGTTAGAGTAGATTGATAGCCACCACTGTTTTATAAATGATAATTCTTACCTGGACTGAAACATTATCGCAATACCTGGGTATAGCCTTCATTATAATCCCATTATATATACCGAGGTAATGTGCGCATATCAAAGAGCCAAGAATCTGTTGAACAAACTAGGTTCGCACACCATGGAGATTAGTTGCAATAAAACTGCATGGGCAATAAATTGCCTAAAGATCATTGGTCTTTCTACTGTCTTCGATCATCGGCCACATGCAAACCACTCCATTATGGAACGGCGGATTTCATTCACAATGGTAATCCTGTCTAAGTAGGAGAGTATTTGAAAGTGCGTTAGAACACTTAAGCTTCAAGGCTTGAATCACAAAATAATGTGTGAAATTTAATCAAATCCAAATTATGGAGGTATGTTTAGATGTGGCACGTTAGCTAGGAAATCGTGTTAAGTCGTGTAATCTTTTTATCGACTAAGAGAAGTGTCTCTGAATATCTCATTTCAGCCAAGTGACGGGGGGGGGCACGTCCAGAGGTTTTAACAATTAAAACCTTTTGATGTGGCCTGTATGTGTCATACATAGCTCTATATACACAGAGGGAGTATAGATTATGAGTGAGCACGTGCACACGTCCCCCTTTTTTATGCCTGGCCAGCTAAGGATCTAAAGCTTAGACCTTAGACCATAGTTTCACACATTTAATGTTCTAATAATATTACATTTGCAGGGATGGAATTGCTTCTACATCTGTAGGATTTCCTACACATTTAACCAAGAAGGTTGACCCTCATGATTTCAAGAAGGGGGGGGGGTCTTGAGATTTCGAGTCTGATCAACTGCATACCAAATGAAGTACTGTGACTGATCTAATTTTCAGGACGATTGCCACAATTTTATGGAATCATATCCCGGTATTGAAGGACAGTAAAATGTGGGACATGCCATAACTAAACAAGACATAAAGTATAATTAGAGATTATGTATCACAATTCTTCATCTCTACTCCTAAACATCAGCTACTTCCCACTTAACATTGTGATGTGTCGAACCATCGCAGAGTGCACTTGTCCACCAACCCCCCAAAAAAACCCGCTTGCCGAGGTTCATATAGGCCTAATCCTATGACTCTGGTCCAATGTATGTCAACCCCTACACCCTAACTCTCTCTAAAGCCTATGTCCCTAATGCAGTCCCCCTAAGGTCCATGCTGGTCACCTCCTTTTATTGTGCACGTCTCTCATAACATCGTTCAATGTTTAAGTATTTATTGCTACCAGAGAAAATGGTGCCCCCTAGGACAACCTCTACCGGAGGGAGTGAGCCGTGTGGCGTGGCCTGCTGCATGCATTCCGATTTGGCTCACATAGAGCTGCCATCTTTGATAATCAGTAACTGCAGGTGAGACACCATTTTATTGATGTCACGCAAAATGTTTCCATAGCACGAACTAACTAGTCAGCAGTAAGAAATATACAAATCTAGCCCCTACGATATTGTTTTGAATATCTTTTGGAACCTTTATTAGGCCCTAGACAGGGGGTCCCATATCCCTTGTTAATTTTAAAGAAATATTCTTGTCCCCTTTTTGAGTTTAAGAATTGTCCTTGTCCCCTTGTCGAATTGGAAAATTGCTCTTGTCCCATTGTCGAATTTAAGAAGTGGTCTTGTCCCTTCTCTCTCAGCCCATGCTCCTTGTTGATTTTAAAAAGTGACCTTGTCCCTTTGTCTATTGTCTATCAAAGATGTGCCATTTCACAGAGGAGTTTTCCAATCTTACAGGTAGTAGGTGTCAACGGTTTACATGTATCTCAACTGGAGAAGGAATGATTCAAGTCGGGTCATGTTATTGTCTATTTCTTTGCATCTTTATGTTTCTAAAACATGTGCCTGGGCGATAAATTTAAAAACTTTGCATGATTCCAAAATGTAGAAAAAAAACCTTGTAAATGATAGATGTATCCATCTACCTCCGGCACCTAGCACAGATAATGCCTCAAGGACGCAAAACTGGTTGTATCATGTGCTGTAAGTGATCTAACTGATGAAAAGCAAGATGCCTTGCCCATTGCATGAATAGTTGGTCACATATTTTTTTTTTTTTTTTTACACAAGCAGTCATCCAAGGTCCATATATATTGCGTTCGTCATCTTTTATTGTGCACGTCCCTCTTCACATCAAACAGCATTTAGCTATTCATTGCTGACCATGCCCTGCCACCCCATAGCGCACAGTGCCACGGGGTGTGTGTGTGTGTGGGGGGGGATGTTATTCCCCGCGAAACGCCAGACCGAAGGGTGCCCTAAGACTTCTTCTATATGGTAGCAGCGTGCATGGCACACTGCCTCAAATAGAAGATTCTGCCATAGGTAAGGCACGTTGTTGTTTTAGTGCCTGTCTATGGCTGACCAAATAGATGGAATGGACGTCACACTGAATAAACCAGTTAGTCGGGAGGCTTAAAAACCAACAACCGGTGGGTCCAACATTTTGAATTTCGCTGGTTGAGGTAAACCCCACTGGTAAGACATTTCATGGTGGGTACCTTGCCCTGGGTAACACCCAATTCCAGGGACATGCTAGTCATATCTCATCAGTTCTTATCATTATATGTATCGCCAGAACCAGGTCCAGTGACGCTTGCAACCACTAGTAAACCATCAGCATATATATAATCCATTCACTGATTGGGCTATAGGACAGCCATGTAAACTATGGTACATGATTCAAGACTTTCCTTATCCAACTATGCGAGGCTTTATACACCGTAAAAACCGTGTTTATCTTTAAACACTAAAAATGCTAAACATGTTTAGAGGCTACATATCTACTGATTTCGATATGTTAAACACATGATTTCTAAACACTTAAACAGCAAAGATGTTGATGTGTTTTGGTGTACAACATTTAAACTACCATGATTATGAGTGTTTAGTTTTTAAACAGCCATGATTATGATTGTTTAGTCTTTGAACACTCATTTCTTGTGTGTTTAACTTGTAAATACATTTTTTCTGAACAAGTGAGCTAAACATGTTTAGACATTTAAAGGAGCTCTGAATCGGCTAAGTCCGCCACAGTGCTAACGTCGGCGGACGTAGGTCCTCGATTCAGAGCACCTTTAATTACTAAAGAAATGTCTTTAGGCATTAAATAATCATAATTTTCCCACCAGGTGGCATTACAGTTCATGACAGTATTTTCACCACACAAGTAGAAGTTAACCCATCTTAAAACATGTCAAATAAACTATCAAACCTATTATTTGTGGTAATAAGACACACAAACATGTAGTTTATCCTGCATTAAAAGAATGTTTTTGCAAATTAGTAATTAATGATGTGCACAAGAGAAGTAGTTTGCTAAGACACCCTTTATGTGTAATATAGAATTAGATAAGGGACAAGTCATTTATTGCCAGCTGGGGGGGGGGGGGCTTGACGGATTTTGGCAGATCGGCAGATTTTTTCCAACCCCCCACCACTATGACAAAAATGACCATACCCCCCCCCCCAAGAACTGGTATTGCAAAATGACCCCTCCACCCCCCCCCCCCCCAAAAAAAAAAAAAAAAAATCGGATACACACATGAAATGACGTGTTGTTATGGGTATTTGAATTGCCCATATTTAGTTTTGACCCCCACAGTATGAAGGTTTATTAAGTTTTGCCCCCCCCCCCACCAAGGGCCTCTTTTTCAAAATGACCCCCCCCCCCCACGGCAACTGGCAATAAATGACTCGTCCCTAAAGCAGAGGACTCTTGGACAAGACACTGTACTGTTTCAGAGGCTACCTTCCTCCCCTCTCTCCTCTGAGAGGTAATGTAGTGAGATGTTTTAATATGTATACTTCCAAAGAAGTGCCATTACTCTTTGTAAACCCACTAAGAGACATTATTTTTATGATTTGCATATGAATATAATGTTACAGCAGGAAATACCAGAAGCAGTTCATCGAACTAAACATTTCTCAAGTTAAACACAAGGAGTATTTAAACACTTGCTATGTCTAAACCCATTGGTATCTAAACGCACTTCCTCTAAACATGTTTAGATGGATTAAAGTATCTCAAAATGTTGGACAAGATAGTGTTTAGAAAAGTGTTTAGCTGCTAAACATTTGGCGTTTACAATCTAAACACCCTTTTTACAGTGTGTATACTAGTATCATGTCTCAGGGGCAGATCAAGGATTTTGAAAAAGGGGGTGCACATATCGTTCATGGGATGTAGCTGAATGGGTTGATGAATTGAATTCATCACGCGTGTGTCTATGCTATATGGTAGGGGGGTCGGGTCTGGAAAATTTCGAATTCTAGGCAATTGGTGTATTATGGTGCATTTCTAGATTCAGATTTATTGGCTGTTTTAGTATGATTCACAACAAAATGGGTGTTGGGGACTGCCTTACCATTGCCATACTGCCAATCACCCCAGCCCCACTACTTCCCTCCTGTCTTCTCCTCCAGTCTCACCATTTCTCCAACCACAACCTCATTCTTCCACCCTCTTACCTATACCTGTCCCTCCTTATCATTTACAACAAACCCTATGCAGTCTTATATCCAAAGGTTTTCTTACCATACCTCGTTTTCCAACTTTAGCCCATTTCCTATTACTGAAGCCAACCCCGTCATCATCATCAAGCCTAAACTGAGAGAGAAAGGTAGTGGAAAGGGATATTAGTGATAGCTAAGATCAGAGCATTAAGTGGCACTGGGGCAGAGGCAGGCACATAAGAATGGGGGGGGGGGGCAGTTGGAAGCACTGGACACCAGTGTTCTATTAAGAAGTGTCTTATTTTGTCTGTATTACGTGGTTAATTTACTCATACTTTAAACTTCACATTATAGTGTCTATATATCCTACATAAAATCAGCTATTAATTTCAATTAACTTTATTACTCCAAACGTACTTATGACTTGTATTGGGGGAGGAGGGGCATCGCAATGATAAACTAACAACTATCAACGTTGAAGCAGTGTCATAACATATAAAGCACACACGTTGCATCAGCACTGATGTATAGATGTTGAACCATTGATGAGTTATATGTTGTCGACTTTCAAGTTCTACTATATTATTTCAACATTGCATCAAAGGTTGATAGGCAAACTCCATTCAAGTTATCTCAACATTAATTCAACGTAGGTGTGCACACTGGGAGATGAGTTATAATACAAGGGTATACACTAGAGTCATCCTACCCCTTTTCATATTAACATGGGTCTTACTTCTGACTTTGGATCAGACAGATAAGTTCAATTTGAAAGAAAAGGCGACCGAAACTTAAGAGGCTCAAGTCTCCTTCCATCCAATGATAATATGCGCCTTTGGTAAGACCATCCCTCAACGTTACAACAAAAGTATTAAACAAAGGCTATGAATGTTCAATAAACCAGAGTGTCTATAGGCCCTAGACGTGCACCCATTATGAATGTTCAATAAACCAGAGTGTCTATAGGCCCTAGCAAATTTCCGGTGTGAAGTAACAGTGCATGTTTTTGTAATTTCCTCTTCTCATCTACCTACACCAGGGGACGGGGCTGATATAGAGGATCTGAGAGTAATAGGGCAGTAAGTATATAGTTTATGTCGCAATTATACAAGCAAATTACTAGCCATATATGTATAGTGTGATTGGATACAAAGATAATAAGATTGGTGAACAAGTAATCAATGGACAATTCATGATGAGTGTGTGTTAGTGAAGGATAATTACATGAGGGCGTAGCCCGAGTGTAACTATCCTTTGCTAACACACACAAGTCATGAATTATCCATTGACTACTTATTTTATTCCACGATACCAATAGATAATCAATAGAATATCAATAAATTCAAGTTGAAAACAAAAATTGTTCCCCCTCCCCGGGACTCGAAGCCAGCCATAGTGTGTACAGGTACATACACCTCGGTGCCCGGCAGCGGACAGCGACAGCACCCGTCTCGGCTTGGCTTGCTTTAAATGCGTCTCGCGGTTATGTTTGTGTATAATCGGTACATACACCTCCTCGCCCGGCAGCGGACAGCTACAGCGCACATGGCGAAAAATAGTGTTTGTACACGATCAGTACACACACCTCGTCGCCCGGCAGCGGACAGCGCCTGTCTCGGCTTGGCTTGCTTTGGCAGCAGCACACGTCAAAAAGTAGTGTTTGTACACGATCGGTACACACACCTGCTGGCAGCGCACACAGCGAAAAAAAAATGCGCCCAGACCGGGACTTGATCCGCCCACCCTCAACGGCTGAGCGCAATGCGCTAACCACTAGACTAATGCATAGGGAGTTGGACTAGGGATCTGAGACTGCAGGTTCAAGCCCTGCCCTGGCCATGACATTTCATGGGTTTTAACATGTAACATATGACATGTAGGGACATGTAAGGTGTGCAGGTTATCCATGGGTAATGGCACCGGGTGCCTGTTATCCTTGGATAACCGCACACCTTACAAAAGTCATGATGCAGGCATCATGGTGTGCAATATCGACAGGTATGTGCATGGGAATATCCAGGAAAAGCACTGAGAATCCCAGAAATCATGGAATAATCATAGATATGCATGGAAGCTTTAACAACACGATGTGGGTGTGCATCTTAACAACTGATTGCTCAAAGCACGGTAATTGTAATGCTATACTTCTAATTTGACCAGTCTTCTATTGTTTCAATTACATTCATGCTCTACCAAATTGAAAAGGATGATTTGCATGTATAAGACTTAAATTTGACACATCAATACACTGATTTTGTGTAAAAAATACATTTAGAGGCAGTGCTGCACCTAGTTTTATTTTATATATATATATATATATATATATATATATATATATATATATATATATAGGAACACCTAAACAGCCTTTAGTCTAAACACCAGCTGCAATATGCCTAAACTCTAACCACCTACACACACAAAAATAATCCAGGTTTGTCAGACATGTCACAGTGGTCTTCAACTGGACAACTCAAGGGGCTGTCACTCAAGGGTCGTCAGTTTGAGTACTCACCAGTCCCCGGGATCAGTCACACACCAGCCATAAGGGAGTGGTCATTCTTTAACAACGGGGGGGTTGGGGGTACAAAAAAATTTCAGACCCCTATTGGGGGGACAAAAAAAATCGCGAAAAAGCCAGTGCACGACTACAGAATAAAAGGGGGGACGGAAAAATTTCAGACCCCTCAGAGGGGGGGACGGAAAAATTTTCGTCTCACACACACAGAATTTCACTGACCCCCCCCCCCTATTGTTAAAAATGATCACTCCCTAAGCCTGTTCAGAAATGACCCCCCCCCCCTTTGCCTGTAGATGGCCTAGCTGTATAGAGCACTGTAACATAAAGTATCTACCCTAGCGATTGAATTGATAATTTTCTATATTGATATCAATCAAGACAGTGTAATACCCATTTAGAATTTTCTATATTGATATCAATCAAGACAGTGTAATACCCATTTAGAATGGAGAGCTATCAGAAATATCTTTTTAGAAAAGGAGAAAAGATGGCCTGGCATCACCCATTTGACAACTTTGACAGCCCTAGTGTCATCTTCTGGGAGGGTAACCAGCAGGGTCGTCACTGAGACAAGTCTATACTCGTTTATTTTATGCTAATAAATTAGAGGACCCTCAAATCTTCTCATAAGATGACTTTGAACACCTTTTATTTTTCAGTGTAACGATCTAACAAAACTCACCAGGTATTTAGAGTAGAATAGGCGGTTGACTAGACACCTAGTTCAAAAGATATTTGACATGTTTAGACCCCTAAAAAGAAGGAACGGGAGGCAGCATGGTAATGGTGATGCTACATGCTATGCATTAGTGACTAAGATATATTAAAATTAAATTTATTCCTCATGGTGCACTTTATGATACAAAATGCCCTATACAGCAGGACCCTCTACAGGCAAAAGAGGGATCATACCTGGACAGGTGAGTGTGCTAACGGACAACTCCTGGGTAACACCAACAGTCCCTAGAGTTGTCAGTTTTGTTCACTCCTATGGCAAGGATGACAAGCCTAGATTTCTTTTTTGTGTGCATGATCTTCGAGAAGTAAAGGATGCCTAAAAGGATGCATGGGGATAAACAGTCCTGGGACTAAAATTTAATAGGTGTACAGTTGACTGTTAAAATTAAGTAAGCTTATAACTATACTCCAAGGTTGGCACACTGGAATAATTGAGAGGAATTCTAGGCGCATGGCGCCGAGAGGTGTGTACAGCAGCTGACTTGAAGTGGACTGGTCCATGCCGGGATAAGCAGGAAGACAAAGAATAGAGTTATGAGGGATTATATCAAATCGTGTATATATGGATTAGTAAAGTAAAGATCTGGGTGTGAATACATGCACTGCTGTTATGGAGGTGGCCAGCCATCCTGTTGCACTGATCATCCTATAATGGTTATGCTGCGATGTTCTTGGAACCCTACGTCGATATGGAAGTCGGCTAATGATCGCAAGAGGAAAGCCCACCAAGTAGTAGCTACCTCAAAAACTATACCGCCAGCGTCTTTAGCTCCACATAATTACAGATACTGTGATGTCTATAGGTGCATGGGAGAGAACGTTGGTTGAAAAAAGTGGAACTTTCTTTAAGGCTATTGGTATATGAAGACTTTGCCTTCAAATGAGAGACTCAAACTACGATCTGCGTGACTTTTAAGTAGATATTATGGATTGATGTCCATGTTTGGTTTTCTTTTACAAGGTCTCATCACATACCCTCCACCACCAAGCCTACCCCCAACACCGCCCCACCTCTTTTACTCAATCCGCCACATCAGGGCAACCACCCATTCCCCTTACCCTACTCACCAAGTAGTATAGAAAAAAGATACTTATGGTGGGTCTCCCACGCCATAAGCTGGGGATGTGTGACCCGCGGCCTATATCAAAGGCGCTGTAAGAGGGATGTACATGGGTTGAGCGGCCAGCTCTGTTCTGTGAGGACGGCCATTTTGGGGGTGTAAAGTGGCCCAAAATGGCGGCGCAGTGGCCATGTTGGCGGGGTGGTAGATGAGCTGATATCGTGTGACATAGGAGGACTGCCAAATAGAGCTGGCCTCTTTGGGGCAGCCACGGCATTAGAAAAGTGTCCCCCAAGGGAAGCGGCGATATTGAGGAACACGGAATGAGCCTTGTGTATCTAGAACGTCTTTATGCACAGACTCCTCAAGTACAGCCAGAGTTGAAAGGACCAAGTGTCGAACTGTTCAGAGCTTTTCCACATACACAATTAATCAAGGATGGTACCAACAGTGCATAGTCCACAGCAACAGTTTAACTGAAAGGGTTATTGCACTCATCTTTACCTTAGGAATGACCATACACATAATGTCACACTTTATATTTGTAAAAAACTGTGTATTATGCCTAAGAAATAAAGATTTCTTCGGTGCCAAAAAAATAAATACACATATACAGGGTTACTAACGGGCCAGGAGACTTACTTCGTTCTACTGTAGTTGTCTAATCATAGAAGAACACATTTAGATAGATCTGCTGTACAAGTTTTCATTATGTTTATAACTTATCTTGTACTAAATCCAATTTACTCTTAGAGATTTGTATTTGACGTGGCCTTGAAACGTTTCCCGAGACGAGATATAAACAGGCCCTCTGCAGTTTTCTTAAGTTAGTCATCGGAGGTATTAGACATTTTATCCTTTTAACGAATTCAATTACTATTTAAATTTACAAACTCATACCTGTTGTCTAGTTTTGCTGTTTATGAAAAATGCTCTTTATCAGGCATAGATTACAGTGTCGGACCCACGATTTTGAAGGGGGGGGGGGGCGCCTCTTATTTAGCCCCTAATTTTGGCTACATTCTAGGGTAAAACATGTTAGGTAAACTCTTAAAGTACTGGGAAAGGAGGGGGGCGCGCCCCCTCTAAATCCGCCACTGGATTATCAAATGTATCGCCAGAAATATTATTTGTATGCCCAAGGCAGCTAGGGGCTCTGACTAGACGCACCACCTAAATATTAAATAAGGTGGCAGAAGGGATCAATATCTCCTTCTCCGCTGGACCTCCAGCTTACGCCACTTTCTGCCTATCTATATACAATGTAAAAAAAATGTTATCGAAATAATGATGGAATCCTTGTCCCAAAGCTGCCAGAGGTCTGTCGGTATTCTCCGAAAGATTCCGTATAATACCATACTGCCACCTGGGGCTTCTTGTAAAAACCACATTGGCTGAATGCAAACAATTATGGTGGTTCAATGCTCAGTTTAACAAGGATCCCTGGTAGATTCAACAGTTACTTTATATAGTATATATAATATCCTGTGTGAACAGACGCTTTCTTATCATCTTCAAGGCTACTGTAAATGTCATTCTACATCATATCATGTATATGATATTGTGGCGGTAAGGCCGAGGGAGGCGAGACAAGGCCGAAACCATCCTGGATGGGGGCGGCGTAGTCTCGTTCTTTTGGAGACAGAGCCAGAGCGGAGTAGATATAAGTGAGTCTCCAACGCTGGAGTGACCCCAGCGTTGGAGACAACGGTTACTATGTAAGGAAGCTGGGAGTCAATGACAAGTCAGTTTTTGGAACTAGAGTTTATTGAAGTAATAGCTTTGAGGAAGTTATCTCCGAGGACCAGAGAAGTAAATGGTGTGGCCCGATGCCAGGTTAATGAACAGTGTTAAACCATAGTTCGAGTCTTGTGGTGTTTGCTATCAGAGGTAGATTCGGATTTCGCTACAATATATTGGGATTTATATACACTGGGCAGGGATTATTATATTGGATAAGACTGGAGGTCGTAGCCTCCTATTAGGCAACTGTGGGCTGCTATCACTCATGGACAAAATGGCGTCATATTTCAGTTTCTTTAAAAAGCTGCACATTCATCCCTTCTCATGTCTCCCTTAAAGGCACTAATCATTGACCTTTCCTAAGTCTTCCTATATGCAATGTCATGGAGTTAAATGAGATACGTAGTTTACGCACACATAGAGTGCCACTCTATAATTTGCTTACATCGAGAGTCCACTTGGCCTCTATCTCAGCAATTTACATAGGAGATGTATGGCCCATTCGCCGGCTAAAAGCCAAGTGACTATGGGTCTTATATGAAATATTAGTGGAACGCTTGCGACTTCTTTATTTTAGTGCCTTATTTGATTTAGAGGCGGTGAGCACTCTAAATGCTTATGAATATTTCTGTCCATATTGCACTTTCCTGGTGACGTCATTGGGGCGGCGGCAATAATGCCACCTGGTGAACTGGGACTTCCATGCCCCCCATGGGGGGCATCACCAGGTCCACCAATAGATGGAGGCACCTCTGACTCAGCGTCCAAATCAACAAGTGTCAACCATAATGCAGTCAGTTTTGTTTTCCAACTGAATTATAAGCCCATTCATAAATTGTCAGGTTCTCTTTATAACACATCAATTCAGAAAGAATGATCTAAAACTCTATTTGCGAGTTACATGTAACATACCACATATCTGGATAAAGAGTGTTTTTTCAAGGTCTCCGGAGCTGCGATGGGAAATGCTACTTCTTTTACCATCCTTGGACCACCAGCCCCTGTCTCCCCTCTTTCATATTTGGGATGCACCTCTCTGAGGACCAAGTGTAAACAAGTAATGGCCTGGTGCAGCTCAGCTGAGGGCCCCTATCGACTCATTACAGCTCACCGGGCTGTCAGCTCCCCCCGCCCACTTCTTTCTTTAGCGCCCCATTGAGATGTGGCCCTGGAAACGTGGGAAAAACTAAGACACAGACGGCAAGGGCCTGCGCTACCCCCATGCCCATTTCTCATAGGCTAGAGTTTCCACTTTCTTTCTATCAATTAATAGTCAGTGCATATTCATTTGAGTGTTTAATAATGGAACAGCTCCCCACTTTTCCTCTCCTGTTGTCATTATACATGTAAAGGTACAGCATCTCATTCAAGCCTACTTAGAGGTCCATGGTAAATCACTGAAATGAAATATGCCTAATATATCGGTAGAGCGCCGAGGATAGAAATGAAAAAAAGTGATATAAAGGCCGAGAAGAAACTTTAATCTCATGAATATCATCAGTGCATGGTATGTAGATTAGGGCCTACTTTTGCATAATTGTGACCCATCAAGGAAGAACACCCCTCTGCGGGGGATTTTTAATTCCCGATTTGACCACCAGGGGGCATTGGAGGTGCAAAATAACTCTAAAATGATTATGAAAATACATCAAACTAATTTTTGAGGCAAAATTCAATGTCCTCACTTAAAAAGTTCCATTTCCTGTAGAAATGGCCGATATTTTGATGGTAAAATGAATATTTTTCATGAGAAATCAACCTATATGCCTGTTCCTGGTTGCCATGGCAACCAATCCAATAATCTAAATTTGCAGATTTTTATGCCAATTTTTGGGGATACTCACCAAAAACCCAAAGCTGAAAATAGAAATGGAATATTCCTTCTATATAAAAATCTATGATAAAAATCATCATATTGTTATGTATTTTTTTTTGTGAAAAAAGGCTTATTTATTGTGTTTTTAGACATTATTATGGTTTATAATGTATTAAGAGCTTAATCATCAAATTCAGATATGAATAACGTCCTATGTTCAAGGAGGGGTTTTGATATAACTACTAGGAATATCCAAGCCAATGATGTCTCATTTTAAAGATCTTGCGATGGACTTTGATAATGAAGTTCCCTGCAGAGGGGTATTTTGCTTGCCTGGTCACAATTATAACATAGCTCATACAAGAAGCCTAGTGTCAAAATGAAATTACCTGTCTATATTACTAATCATTGTTCATCAGTGGAAAGACAGGCATGTTAATGGGCAGGCGTGGGGGCATTTATGGAGGTGTCTTTGATATTAGACATGGCTAGGCCAAAACAATGCCCTGCTAGTGGACGTAGAGCGCCCTCATGTGGTATTTGCAATAAGAAACTTCACGCTGCTCCATTATGGCTTCCTATGACCAAAGCTGGGACACACACGTGACAAGTACTCCATTTCACTTCCGCCAACGCATACCGACCTCTTGCGGATATGGGTCTCACCTCGCCTCGACCTAGTTTCTTGCTGACCCCTGTGAGCATACCCTGCAAATCTGTGTCAACTTTTGTCATGCTGCGCCAGCCCTCACCCAATGTGCTCTTAGGACTCAATGCATGGGTGATCACGGTCCATGACAAGATATGACGCATGCATGAACATCCCAGCTAAATTTGTGAAGTTGAGTCAACATGCGTTAACCTTCACCAACAATGACACATGGTGACACATTTGTCATCACACATTATCACACACACACTGACATATGGGTCATGACACAGTATCACATATATTGACGCACAAACTAATTTGTGGCTGGGGGATAGGCAGGGGGGGGGGAGGTTGGAGGTGGTTGTAGAGTTCTGATAATTCATAACTTTATTAACATCAATTCAGCTTTATTAACAGCAATTCATGCTAGTACCCATTGAACATATCTCTCCTCTGCATGTCATGTGCTACCCACTTTGCTTGAAGATGGATAGATATTTATTCAGCTGTGTGAGTTGAATTTTCCTTGTATTATTCTTGGGAATGCCTGTTGAAATGAAAAGAAAGGGTCATAAACAAACAAACAGCAGCAATCTAATTTTGACCACCCACTCACATCCAAAATGATAAACAATGACCACTCCCATATTACAGCCTGAATCCCCCACAATTTCCCTGAGCCTTGCTCACATAGAAAGTTCTACAATAATTTGGGGTGTTGAAACAAATACCTTAATTCAGCAACAAGATAGATGTTCAGGGATTGTAAATAATATCAATGTGTTACTGTAGAAATGCTTATCACATAGGATTTCAAGTTAAACCAATCTAGAACTGTGTGTCATTGTGTGTGATGTTGTGTCATGGTGGGTGAGAGTTGGCGAATCTTGACGCATGCTTACATCTCCTCACACATTCTGTCATGCTAATGTTGGACAAAGTATCTGTCCCTATTGTCACTCAATACAGAGCTTTTTAACCAGCCTATGAAGAAGTCCTGTATATGTGCTCTAGTCAGCTGTGACCTAGCTGATCACTAGATATTAAACCTTCATATCCTATCAAACCAGGACAAACAGATCTATACTTAGATATCATGTAAAACATAGGTAATTCCAAATCAGTGCTATGTCCCATAGACAAAACAAATCAGCTATTATGTCTAATGTATGCACTAAATCACATATACTTGGCTATTGTTATGTTCTTGATTCATATGTATTTCATGCCATGTAAGAAAGGAACTTGCTCTGGCATACAGTTTCCATAGTCTCTTATTGTTGAAGGCTTGATGAAAAAAAGTCATGCTAGGTGAGAGTTGACAAGTATTGACACATGTTGACATGTGCTCATCCTGTTCCCCTCACATCTTTATTGAAGTATGTCAACACATGTGAAGCTGCCTGAGAGACAAGTATTGACACATGCTCACCCAGTTCCCATCACATCTTTATGGAAATGAGTGAAGACATGTGAGGTTGGGTGCATGTGAGAATTGACAAGTATTGACACATGTTGACACTTGCTCACCCAGTTCCTCTCACATCTTTATGGAAATGGGTGAAGATATGTGAAGCAGTGTGAGAGTTGACAAGTATTGACACATGTTGACACATGCTCTCACAGGTCTTACTGATGTAAAAAACAGGGGGTTGTGAAGCGGTGTGAGAGTTGACAAGTATTGACACATGTTGACACTTGCTCACCCAGTTCCCCTCACATCTTTATGGAAATGAGTGAAGATATGTGAAGCAGTGTGAGAGTTGACAAGTATTGACACATGTTGACACATGCTCTCACAGGTCTTACTGATGTAAAAAACAGGGGGTTGATACTAAATTGCGGCTTCCATAAGTACCAAATTGGTTGGGCAATGTACCGCTTCAAAGACGAGTCATGGAAAATTCTGATTACAAATAATGAGTCATGTTTGGAGGCATACAGCAAGCACACAACCGATCACTGCATGTTTAACTCATAAGGCATGTGGGTTTCAATATACATGCGTGGCTGTATAGATCTTTCTTATGATACAAACCCCCTGAGGGGTGGGGGCACTCCCCAAAATTTTGGACACGGTTTCAAGGCCTTTTTTGACGGCCCTATGTTTCTTTGCGAAGATCTTTGAGGGTAAATGGTGTAGATTTTAGAAAAGAGAGTTGCGGAATAAAGTTTGATTTGAACTTTTTATTTAACCTACTTTTAATAGTCTATGGAAATTAGCATGTTCCCTCGGAAAGGCTCTTGACTTTCAAATAGTTTATTCCCCCGTGGTATTACATCTATAGGCTTATTCGCACATGGAAACTATAGAAAAGATGGGATGTGGTCCCATGTGATACACATGCATAACCACATGATGTTTCCGTGTCAAGGTATGTGCAGGTCTATGTAACCTTACCAGCCAATGTAGTGTTCCACTGACTGGAATAGTTCACTTACCTTGTGCAGTACCGATGCATATTTATGTCATATACTTTGTCATTTAGTTTATACATGAAAGGCACAACACATACATTCAATATTTCCTGTAGCATGCACACTCTGGCAGTAAGAGACCATCGTTATGAGCTGCTCCGACTTCCTCCTGAGCAGTTTGTATGAGCCACTTAATCGCCCAGAGGGCAAATGATAGTTGCACGCAAACACTATGTATCACATTGAGTTAATGTAGCTTTCAAGCCTGTTTGTATCAGGAAATGTTATCGACCTACTACGAATGAGCATAATGTTAAGGGAGCTACTCGCGGACATTTGATCCATCCATATGTCAAACTGCTCACTGTGGATAAAAGTGGAAATATACTTAAGCCTCTCAAAGGAACCAGCGTCCGCCCCGACAGAAATCACTCCGTGGCATGATTTCCCTCCACCGACTTCCCTGATTTGAGACTTTTAACCCCAAATGGTTATGCACTTCTGAAAAGCCGGAAGCGACCCAATTAATCGGGCATGCGTGCTGGGGCTATTTATTTCCCATTATGCTGCACGCGAGACACATGGCTTCCAGAATTCAAACTCCAGGGTGCTTGACATTGAAATTCCCCTCTCACATAAATCCTGCAAGACGTGAAGAAGAGGGAAAAAGCGGTCATGCGTATGAGCTGCATTGTGTTTGGCCATGATAGGCCGTAGACAGACCATACAGTGACACAAAGAAGGTAAGCCCAGGAAGCCATCAAGGTAACTTGTCCACAATAGGCAGCCTTCCTTCCCACCACGACACCAGTGACCCCAAGGGTGTTTTTCAGTGGGTGTCATTACCCCGATGTAAAACAGCAATTAGCAGCGTGCTGTGGTGCCATTGAGGCAACACATTAATTCTTATCAGTTGGCGGCAGAATTAAGCGCGGGCTGCATTAGTTTTGTCTCGGCCTGGGGGTCTGGGATCAGGGGAGGTGTGAGACCGGGGGAGGGGGGCGCTGGAGGGTGCTGAAAGCGAGGCGCTCTTAATAAATAATGGCCTCATCAGTCAGGCATAGGCGCGCCGCAGACGCGACAAGAAACATCATGACGTAATTAGCTATCTAATTTAACTCCTTTATCTGACTTGCTTCAATGAACGCTACGCCGTTGGCCAGCCATGGCCATTAATCATCTCATGCCGGCCACTCCTCCTCCCCTCTTCCTTCTATCTTGTCCTAAACCTTCATCAGTGCAACTTAGTAAACCTGTTGTTTGCTCTGGAGGCCTTGGAAGGATAAGATTTATCACTTATCTATTGTGCTTCTCCAACGGTCACAAACAGCATTGGAGTCACACACTTTGCTTTACAGTTGCTACTAGTGCGTATAATTATATGCAAAAGCTTCCAAATAACGTTATGAATACGGTTGCATGTGTTGGCACATATTTAATTTTAGCTAAGGCATACCTTCCTTTTCAAGTTCGTCTGATTATATAGAGGGGGTAGGGAGTAATAACCTTTCAAAATTCTCAGGAAAAAGTATCGGTAGAGAGGTGTCTGTAGCAGGCATTATAGGGTTAGAGTTTAAGTATTGTAGGCATAGGGGTTTCTGTTATAGGCACTGTGAGGTTGGAATGTGAGTACTATCTATAGGTAAAGGGTTGTGTTTAGAAGGCATTATGTGGTTAGGGTGTGAGTAGTATAGGTAAAGGGTTGTGTGTAGCAGGCATTATGTGGTTAGGGTGTGAGTAGTATAGGTAAATGGGGTGTGCATAGCAGGCATTATGTGGTTAGGGCGTGAGTAGTTTAGGTAAAGGGGTGTGCATAGCTGGCATTATGCAGTAAGGATGTGAGTAGTATAGGTAAAGGTGTGCATGTGCCAGGCATTATGGGGTTAGGGTGTGAGTAGTATAGATAAAGGCGTGTTTGTAGCAGACACAATGGGGTTATGATGTGAGAAGTATAATATGTAAATGGATGCCTGCAAAATGTATTATGGGATTAGGGTGTGAGTAGTATAGTAGAAGGGGTTCCTGTGGCAGGCACCATGAAATTGGTGTTTGTAGCAGGCATAATGGGCTAGGGTGGTAGGTATTATGGGGTTAGGATGTGGGTAGTATAGGTTAAGGGGAATCTGTAGCAGGCACTATGAGGTTAGGATGTGAGTAGTATAGGTAAAGGGCATCTGTAGCAGGCACTATGAGGTTAGGATGTGAGTAGTATAGGTAAAGGGGCAGCTATAGCAGGCACTATGAGGATAGGATGTGAGTAGTATAGGTAAAGGGCATCTGTAGCAGGTACCATGGGGTTACGGTGTGTGTAATATTGGTAAAGGTGCATCTGTAGCAAGCACTATGAGGTTAGGATGTGAGTAGTATAGGTAAAGGGGCATCTATAGCAGGCACTATGAGGTAAGGATGTGAGTAGTATAGGTAAAGGGGCATCTGTAGCAGGCACTATGAGGTTAGGATGTGAGTAGTATAGGTAAAGGGCATCTGTAGCAGGTACCATGGGGTTACGGTGTGTGTAATATAGGTAAAGGTGCATCTGTAGCAGGCACTATGAGGTAAGGATGTGAGTAGTATAGGTAAAGGGTATCTGTAGCAGGCACTATGAGGTTAGGATGTGAGTAGTATAGGTAAAGGGCATCTGAAGCAGGCACTATGAGGTTAGGATGTGAGTAGTATAGGTAAAGGTGCATCTGTAGCAGGCACTATGAGGTTAGGATGTGAGTAGTATAGGTAAAGGGGCATCTGTAGCAGGCACTATGAGGTAAGGATGTGAGTAGTATAGGTAAAGGGGCATCTGTGGCAGGCACTATGAGGTTAGGATGTGAGTAGTTTAGGTAAAGGGGCATCTGTAGCAGGCACTTTGAGGTTAGGATGTGAGTAATATAGGTAAAGGGGCGTCTGTAGTAGGCACTATGAGGTTAGGATGTGAGTAGTATAGGTAAAGGGCATCTGTAGCAGGTACCATGGGGTTACGGTGTGTGAAATATAGGTAAAGGGGAAATCTCGGGAAACTCCTTAATCAATATCACATTTAATTCATAACCAGCAATGAACGTAGGCAGCAAATATACTAATATACGGGATCTTAATTTCCCATTACTCAGTGGTTTCAACCTGTAAATGTCAATGCGTTGTTACTAAAAGATGTACCACATGATTTTACAATAGCCAAAACAGTATGGAACAGTTTCATTGTAATATGACTTAGATATACTGCATGAATGAATCGGAAGGACGCTTAAAACACTATGAGATATTTCCATAGTGGAATATATGAACAGTTGCTTAGATTTAAGAAATCTATTGTAATCCCTGTGCATAACAATGAACCTATGATTAAAGCAAGTGAAGGCACAAGCGTGATCATGAATACTGATGACTTTATAATAACACGGTTTTGATTCTGACTTGATTGCAGTAGGGGTGTGTGTGAATATACATTCTAAGACCATAAAACAATTTTATGTCTCTTTCCATTCCAATACTATATTAGATCCTATGTGCCCATATCTCACGCATATTGTGCCTCAGATAATGGCCTCATGAATAGTTCTGTAAGAGCAGGCTCTCACAAGCACGCAAGCTATGTGGTCCAATGTCGACGATCGTTTAATCGCCAATTTAGGATTAAAATCAAAATCGTAATTGGTCCGGGGAAAAAGCAGGTCAGTATTTAATTCAATAACCTCTGGGATGAATGGAACTCGGCACGGGAGGTTTCATTGTTCAGCTTCCGGCTGGGTGGCAGCTTAATAACATCTGCATGTGGATCCCGAAGACTTTTTATCACTTTTCCAGTGGCAATTTTGTCATACACCATTATCATTTGACCGACGATTTACCGTCCTGCATAACTGTGAGGATTCACTTCATTCCAATCCTAGGTATTTGGTAATGATTATGTTACTTGATATGGTCTCTATGTCAGGGTTAGATTCATGTCCTTTGGAAGTAAATGCTACTTTGCAAAGTCATATGATATCAGCTACAATGTACATTTTATCATTATTTCTTTTTTTTTCATTTCAAGTGTGCTTACTTTCAAACATCATAATACTTTATTCTAGAAATGATCTCATTTTGAGAAAATGTCAGTGCTAGAGTAGCTGTATGTAAGTTGATATGAATTATGCTGAATATTCGAAAAGCTATGGAGCAAATCCACATTGATTAACACAGAGCAAGATAACGGAGAGGGAATAATGATGCCAATGAATTCGAATTCCAAAGAAAAGGTAACTGAGGCAATTTTAGTCATCAAATGCATGCTTTCGGTGAAGGGGGAAAACTTCCTCAACACATGCAGTGATATCCCAGGTGACAAAAACATACCTCCAGAATAACAACGGTTCTCATTGGAGTAATAACACTGTCTCACTTTATCACAAATGCGGCAGTTAAGTGTACAATATAAAGAAATGCCTGGTAGATTCAGCAATCATTAGAGCGTAGAACTATGTTTAATTCCAACACAAGATTATGAAACCAGTATTTGTTAGCATTCTCACTAAGACATGATGTATTCTAATACTCTCAGCAGTGGGACACACATTTTAGCGTCGAGTAATACTCATCGAGACATGGAATATGCCACCGTGTGTTCACTGCCACTCACTGGTCTCTGAAAATTCGGAAATCATCCTGACTTTCTAAATATCCCATAGGGAATGCTATTGGAATTTAAACCACACATCCAAAATTCTCGAAAAATGGCATATTTTATATGCATGTCTGATCCCAGCTGGTAGAGGCCCTCTGTTAATATTATATTGCAAACTTGGGGAATCGGCCCCAAACAGGCCATAAAATGGTGTGAGTGATATAGGTGAAGGGGTGTCTGTAGCAGATAAAATGGGGTTATGGTGAATGGTATAGGCAAAGGGGTATCTGTAGCAGGCACTATGGGGAAATGGTGTGAGTAGTACAGGTAAAGGATTATCTGTAGCAGGCACCATGGGGTTATTGTGTGAGTAGTATCGGTGAAGGGGTGTCTATAGCAGGTAAGGTGGTTAAACTAAAAGCTGCAGGTAGAATAGAGGTTTGTGTTCATGACAGATTATGGTGTAAGTGTTATAGCTAAAGTAGCCTCAGTCAAAGGCAGAAGTGTATCATATGAAAAGGTGCTTTCGCAACATGTAGTATGGGGTTAAGATAGTAATTTGTAGGCAAGGCGATGCTGGTGAGCAGCTCTACGAGATTTACAATAACAAGGCTCTCAGCATTAGATAGTATGCTATTGAGGATTCACAAGAAAAGGGATCTCAGTCACAGATAGTACTAAATCACTGATGTCTGCAAGGAAGGGCCTAGAATAGAGAAAGGAGGCATAGGTGGCTGGTAGTACATGTATCATGCTGTGAGAAGCACAGGTGTTATCACAAAGGTGGGCGTGGATTCGGGGATATTGGTAGGATACTTTCTTATCACGATCATAGGGATGGGTCGCAGAAGATTATTGATGGAGGAAGTATTGTGCCAGATGAATAAAAGGCTACATAGTATACAGAATGATACATGTGTGAAAGCACAAACATGAAGGATGCATAGAGAGGCAATGCAGGGATAATCAGTTCTATTTGGCTTGTCGCCTCATTGAAATATATTTAAATGAAAAACAGTAGGTGCCCTCATCCATCTTTTACCGATACACTTGGCAGGAACCTTTGAGCAATGAAGGACTCTTCCTAGTTTAACATTTGTGACATGTATTGGGAGAGTCTTATAACCCCCCTACACTAAGCCCCATTTTCGCAGATCGTGTCACATTTATTAACCCCATCCACATCCTTACCTTTCAAAGGGATTTAATGACAAGTCCTCACTTGATGAAAGGCATTAATTTTCGTCTCATGCAGGCATCTCGGCTCCAAGATGGCCCGGACCGCAGTTAGTTGCAGGGTCCCATATGAAAGATTCATGGCAATAGGCTGATTAGTCTCTGCCATGGGGAGCTGCTCGGCGGGGGTGCCATTGTGTTTCCGCCATCCTGTGCCCGGACATTGGACGCTACACTGCCGGAAGTCCCACCTAGAAAAGCCACACATGAAGAGCGGAAGAGCGTATTGTGAAACAATAAACCCAGCAATCAAGCCCAACATGGCAATTACACACAGTGTCGTATTTTAGAATCAACGGCAACGCCACCATAGTGTGGTATCTAGTTATTTGGTCTTGTTCTCCCTTCTGGGAATAAGAGAAAAACAGTAATATGTACTCGGTAAGCCAAATGTTTCTGTTTGATTAAGACAGAAATAGCCAACAGTATGGGTAAAGACCATACAAAACTGAAAGTATCCCATATATTTGTTGACTGCTCTCTGGGGAATATTGAGGGAAGTAATTTAAGCTGGCATGGTGTTGGGGTATTAACGGGGTAGGTGTTGGGGCAGAGTGTCTACGGTGTGTTGTGTGAGGACGCAATTGGTGCTATACTGCATGTTGGCACGGCAGAGACACATTGACCAGCACGTTTTTATCACTTTAGGATCAGTGAGAGGACACGCCCAGTGTGAGCTATAACCACGCCCAGTCGGCCTCACACTTCCTCCCAAGCCTCCAGTCCAAAGATTCTGCAACACATGAAATAGCTACAAGATAAGACCATAGTACCGCCTCTCTCCATCTCCTGCATGCTCATTTTCTGGCCAGCTATCAACTAATCACACCCATTCCCTACAGCATCCTTCTCCTCCTTTAGACAACATACAACTCTGGTAATATATACACAGAGCCTGAACTGTGAGCTTCTCATCATTTGCTCATTTGGATGTCAACCATATGTACTCGCTGTCTTCCCTCACGCACCGTGTCGCATACAAAGGGGCGCGGTGCCTCTGGAGGTCGCCGCTACAGACCCGGCCTCAGCAAACAAAGGTAATATAGAAATACACGCGGGAATACTAGCCGGAAAGTCCCCGTCTTCTTAGGATAGATGTCCCCTGCTGCATGTCTGTTACTGACAATGGTCGCTGGTGGGGTAAACTTTGGAAGTCACCAGTAGGAGTTACTCATCTACTGCTCGCCCCAGCTCGTTATACCAAGTGTTACATAGAAATAGGCTATATGTCCATCTCATTAAGATACTCGAGCTCTAAGTTTATATATATATATATATATATATATATATATATATATATATATATATATATATATATTTCATATGCATGAAAATATTATAAACAATCGATACAAATATACAATATCATATTCAGCAAGATTCCACTGGCGGTCAATATGAACAAAAGAAAACTTTGTTGATATTATGAATTATAACTAAGGGTGGGCTCTCTCAATATGATGCAAGTTAGAATAATAGAGAAGAATGACCTCGGAGAACAGCGTGTTTTTAATTGTCGAAACTGAATATTTTAACTACAGAGCTCTGTGTCTTACACGTGTGTACGGTCCTGATACGTTTTCCATTAAAAGCATATTTCACCACGGAGGACTGTCAGCCTTTAGAAGTGAATTTGAATTGACCTTAACCATTGTTTATATTTAAGGAAGATTACATCTCAATTGTCCAAATTTATAGTGCGGTCAGAATGGCAGGCACAACGAGGAGAAGAAGACCAACCACAAAAGATGATGATACTCTAGGATGATAAACTAGTACTATTTGTAGTGCTTCTCTCTATTCCGGGGTTTATTATTTAGGGAACTCAATATATCCTTTATTCACCGTGAACTGCGATTGCTGTCTGAGGGACAAAATAATCTGATACTATCCTTTATACAGAAGGAACTAAATTCTGCTATTGAATACCAAGTGCTACCACAGATCAATTCAGTTGAACGAATTCCAAACTTTTACTTGACTTCAATTGAAAAGATGGTGAGCACGACTGTTATTCAATTCTGCAACAAAAATAGAAACAGGTGATAAGTGAGATGTCCCCACTTGTCACAAGTCTTGCTAACTGCAGTATTAACCAAATGTACACTTTGAGAACCCCACTTGTACACAGCAATATGTCAGTGGTGTAGCCACAACTTTTGATGTCGCCTTTCATGGCTGATATATCCAAAGTTTCGCTGCACAAAGAGAGTTCATGGCCACCCACCCACACGTTTAGCGAACTGCTGAGCTGCTCGCCTTTGTGAGCAGCCCCCAACTGCTCTAATGGAGCCAAAAGCCTACACACACAGACACAACAAATCGAGCAGGGTTCCAAGTATAAGCCAACTCACGGGGACACAATCAGAAAAGAGCCATCTCTTGTCGCTGTAGGGGCCGCGGCCACTCTGGACTGGAGGTAATTCCAGCCGCCTTGGCATCTTGGTTTTATTCCCGCTAACGTGACGTAGGTGATAAAGAAATAAGAAGGGCGCTGGCAGTGGCGGCAGGGTCGCCCGCCCCCTCTGGGGCACCCTATGACCCGTGGGAAATAAATTCGGTTTGGAATTGTGCCTTGGTCAGTGGGGCCAGGGGGTCAGGGCATGCCTCAGGGCGTGCGGCCGGTCGTGGTGCACTGTCCGCTGCGGGGAAAGGGCTGAAGAAATCCCCCTATCTCTATCCCCTACCCACACTCATGCCGTTCCCTCCAGCAGTAGCTCAGCGCATCAAGGCATTACTGGCCAGTATCAATCACCCCCTTACAATGAAATGCTTTCCATTGACACGGCGGCTGCCCATGCTCTGATGCACCAGGTATTCGCACCTGTCAGCCGGTCGGCGAGCTACAGGGATCAGCGGGGCTGGGAAATGGGTGTGAGCAGAGGGCACCAACCGTATTTTACGGGATTTAATACAGGGGTGGGCGTCGTGGGGTCAGCCCGGGGATAAAACAGGCGCCCGAGCTGACCGCCGGCCATCCTAGAGCAGTCCAGGCATTAGAGAACATGCCGAAGGCTATATTGGACAGTGCGACGATATTGGTTGGGGCCAGACGACGTTGGCTGAATGATTAACAACATGTTCACCTTTATTCATTTCTATAGTATAGAAGCGATGCTACTACACTCAAAGAAGTGCTTTTGATTGTTTCTAATGATGTTGAACTTATCAAGGAAAGCAAAGTATTTTCTCCAGGGGTGTTTACATGTAGAATATTCAATATCTTTCCTCTTAAAAGTCTGCAGCACAGATAATCATCTGACAGCAGTTCTGGGGGCAAAGCGTGTGAATGACAAGACAAAGGGACGTTGGAAATCTTAAAATTAATGCTATTTTTATATTTAGAAGGAGCACACAATCTATACAGCAACGCCCGATGTCAGATCAAACAGCGTGACACGTCAAATTTAATCATATATATATATATATATATATATATATATATATATATATATATATATATATATATATCTAACTATTTGGGCCTGGACAGTGCTTTTTTGCTCATAACCCCAGTTCCTTATCCAGCCATAACGCACTCTGAGACCTTTTCTTCATCTTCAAGAGGCTGCTAGTTTCAATCTGGACATGATAATAAATTGGCGAAGTATACAAAGTCAACCACGCCATAGTTTTCCAGTTAAAACCGTTTGGGTTCAACGGGGAATCGATCCCCGGCCGCTGGGGCAGGAGGCGAGCTCGCTGTCCACTATACCAAGCCGACCGGTGCTAGAAACCACTGCACATGGAGGATTTCAAAAAGTTTTCCGACATACCTGAAGTTTACACACCTCGATAGCCTAGAATATATGGAGCCTGGTGGAGTTATTAACACAGAACCATCCTTAGATATCCTAGATGAACATGCCATGCCAAATTCCTCCATTTTCTTCGAAATAAATAAGAATCCATTGATTTTCCACACCGATACTAGTCGGGACCCGCCCCGTCGTCCGACCGGCTGACCTACATACGGGACCTTCCCACACTGTCAACACGAAGCCGAGCATGGTGGAGGCGGGTGGCGAAACGTATCGCTGTGGAAAATCAATGGATTCTTATTTATTTTGAAGAAAATGGAGACAAAATGTAGGCGAACACCAACTAGAGATCGTATGTTTGGCGCTGCTAGAAGTACAGGGCTTGACACGCTTGGATTATCCCTGAAAAATGTGTGTAAAGGTGGAGGTATGTCGGGCAGAACGACAACATGGCCACGACAGCTTGGCAAACCGAGCGGATCGTATGCACTTACAAAATGTCTTCTCATGGATTAAATCTTGGGTTATAAGGTAAGAAATTGATACAAAATGGAGAAATATGTTCGATAAACGCTTTAATCAAGTTATGATAGAGCACTTGTGGGTCTATGGTTCAATATTCCACTCCCGCTACGCGGTCGTGGAATATTGAACCATAGACCCACGCGTGCTCTATCATAACGTTGATTAAACGCTAAATATACTTGTCTACGTGTAGCAGTTGAATTTCTGTAAAAAGATTCCTATTTTGATGACTTTAAAGTGTAGCCTCCTCAGTCCCATGCTTGCTGTCTCCTGGCCTGCCACAGACCACGCCCAAGGACATAGACACAAATCTCAACCCCCTCAAGATCAATAATACAGACCGACAGGTAGACACGCCACTGTCTTTATCTCTACGGAAACTCTGCAATAGACAATATCAGTCCTGAACACAGCGCCATCCCAAGTCACAATCTAACATCCCGTCAAGCAGAAGTAAGTTGAGGGTAGACACGAAGGTTGTTTTTTACCGTCTAGTTTTCCTTCCTCTTGATCCCCTGGCTTCTTGGTTTATCTGGCTGATTTAAAGCGTTTCTCTCAGCCGCACACTGATAACCTGAGATTATGGAAGTAGGGGGATGTGTTCGCGGGTGGTGCATGGTAGTTTTTATCGTGTAAAGCCTGCCTAGTCCTTTTAGGCCCCTTTGCCCAGCCCGCTTTGTCTGTCCGCTTGGCGGTAAGCTCAGACCAAGCCTGCGTCCCATCGATCACATGACCTGTCCCAGCATCCTTCGCCCACCCACTCTGACCTCTGCAGGGTCAGAGGTCAACCTGCAGTAAAGATATGGCCCGCAAGACATGCCAAATGGCAGCCAGCCGCTCACCTAGCGTCTGAAAAAAACAAGAAGCAAGACAACATCCAATTTGTGAGACACGCCCATACACTGTCCATTTAACTCGAGAACTTAAGTAATGCATATCTATCATGTCACGTACAGCGAGTTCAAAACCAATGTCATTTGTGATAGACGCGAGTGAAATAAATGTATCTGTTCTTGTCAGTTTTCCTACTACAGCAAATAAGGTGATATCTTGATTAATTTTGTGTGTCATGAAAAGGCCAGTTTGGAAATGACAGTACACAAAAAATGTACCTAAAAAACTTGACATATTATTCTTAGTACTTATGACTGACAAATGAACAAGTAGGTCTAAGTTTTCTTAGTTACATTGACTACCCAAATCAGTTTCACTCTCCAAGCACAATCTTGAACAGGGTATCTGTTGGGAGTTTCAGGCAAGCTAACTTATCTCAGTCACTTTTATCATGAGATCTTAGTCACTTTGACTAAGATCCATTAGTAAATTTGACTAAGGGATAGACACATGGTGTTGCCTTAACACACCTGGATCGTGTTTCAATAGTTTCCACGACTGGACACCCTCAAATCGTAGTGGGAGGTGTAAGAAATGACTCCATACCAGTGACTCCATAGTGAGCTCCAGTAGAGGCCTTAAAATAGTAGCTGCTATTTATTCAACTACTGGCTCAATACACACCACTATGAAGTCATAGCACCCAGTCGTAGTGGCGCCTATTGGCTACATAGTGACCAGTCATACCTCCTTCATGGTCTAGTATGCACTCCTGTGTTCAAATGAGCATAGGGCTGCAGTAACTACCGTAATGTCTCATAAAGGAGCAGGGCCTTGAATAGCAGCCTACCTTAAATAGGGGCCGGGATAGGAGGGCTGTCAAATCAATAGGGCCGGGCCTTGAATAGGGGCCTGTTGGGGCCAGTTTTAGGTGGTTTTATGAAGACAACTGAAACCCATCAGCCCAAATGATGTATAATTGTTCTAGATAATTCCCTTTCAACTCACATATGATAGATCTATATCTAATGACCTAATTATATCGAAAACGCTCTGTTATTCTTTCTTAATAGTAGGGCTGAGGTGTCAGCTAGGTGTGATATCCTTTGTAATTTTATTAGAAAGCCATGGTGGGTGAGGGTTGGGTATGACAGGCATGACAGCTTTGTAAGGCCTAGTGCTTTAACTACACCACTGCATAGAGGTCGGTGGAAAATGTCCTGGAGAAAGCGGGAGTCGAACCCGGGACCCTCCAACCTGCAGGCGGAAGCTCTACCACTGAGCTACTTCCTCGTCTGACATTCTCTACCTTCCACCTACATCTGGATCGGTATAATACACAAGGGGGGCAGCTTATACCGGCTGACCAGCCCCTGAGGGCTGGTGCAACCGGAACGGGGCAGATGGCCTACCGCCATGGACTTACAGCCAGAGCTGGCCCCTACACTCCTCCTAACCAGCTTCAACCATGGCCAACCAGCACCAAGCATTCCTCCCAACCAGATCAGTTGGGCTTTATCAAGCAGTGTGAGGCACTCCTGACTTCCCAGTTGACCTACCAGTACACAGTACTGCCAGGGTCGAAGCGTATCTGTATTATACCGTTCCAGTGCCTACACCTTGATTGGTATGACACACATGTAGGGGGAGCTACCACCGGATGCCAGCCCCCGGGGGCTGGGATCTCCAGAAACGGGGCTGCTGGCCTTACGGCAGAGCTGGCCCCTACACTCCTCCCTACCAGATTCAATATAGGGTTCAGTACCCTATAGGTACCAGATACCTGGGACTAGTACTGAGTTGAGCCCAACCACCAAGTCTTGTCCCAGCACTAGCAAATTGAATCGTCATTCATGTCACACCAGCCCAGGTACTGAGTTCTCATAGTCCCCCCTTGCAGGGCAGGACCAACTCGGTTTCTCCACCAGTGTAGAGGTCGGCGGAAAATGTTCTTGGAGAAACCAGGACTCGAACCCGGGGCCCTCCAACTTCGAAGCGGCTGCTCTTCCTCTGAGCTACTTCCCTCTGGCCTGACATTTCCACCTTCCATCCACACCTGGATCGGTATGATACACACTAGGGGGGCAGTGATTACCCGGAGACCCGCCCCTGGGGGTCTGCCACCAAGTACAGGAAAATACTGCCCCTACACTAGTAACTACATAGTTGGCCCATGTGTGGACGAAATGCTCAATTCTTAGGTGAAACACCACACTTTTCCAAATGATATTTTATTCTTTAGGGGAAAAAAACTGCCTTCCCAGAGCCAAAGGCGCTGGCCACAGGGTTATAGGTAGTAGTGTAAAGAGCCCAGATTGGGTACATTTGAGCAAAGGAGTGCAGAGGGCAGCAGCTAAGGCTACCCACTAATTATTCACATGCAGGGTTGTCATACCAGGATCCCCTATTGAGTCACTGCTGTGGTGGCTATTTAGCCAGCAGGCAGTATGATCACCCAGTAATGTAGCCAGCTATTTAGTCACCAAGGCCAAAATCCTAAGATCACCTGCTAAGATCTGACCCGTCTCCAGTCTTAGCTGGCTGAACCTGTCGTGGAAACTATTGAAACACAATCCAGATGGCAGTATGGTTTGAAAGAGGATTTTTCTGGTGGGTGTGTACCATAAATAGTTCCATGGATGTCAAAATTATGATGATTTTCAGGAATGCCATATATTTGAGGCTTTCAAAATTCAATCTAACATTACACTTCACAAAATGTACCAAATAGGTTGATGCCTTGTCAAATAAAATAGGTACAGGGCACATTCCAAGTTAAGTGTTGCAAATAGGATGAGAAAATGTCTAAAATTGGATATATTCACAGAGGTAAGTGTGAGGTACCAACAAAAAATTGAAGTCATCCTGATACTTCCAAAAAAAAGAAGTGAACATAAATGTTTCCTGGTTATCAAAATATTAGCCCTCGAATACAGGTTGCGCAATCCAATTTCAGCCCCCCCAGGCAACTGGTGTGGAGATTGGACATTTTTCCTCTACAATTATTTTCTCCCTTTTTATAAAAAAATCCCTTTTAGAATGAGAAATTGCATCTGTCAATGGCCCTTACGTTGTTTCTTGACTATTTGTGCAAAATGGGACCCAACTTATAAATTGGCATACTTTTTTACTGGAAAGGCTGGTTGCCATGGCAACCTGGTTGCCATGACAACCAGCTCAAACAAAATAAGAAATCGAGGATATCACATAATGAGCCATAAAATTGGTTTAAATTCATTTTTAACACACTTTGAAATTTAAATAAAAATGGTCTACTCCTTGAGTACCTTTTTAAGGTTATGACATGTTGACCTTGACCAAGGTCAAGGTCACCCTTTTGAAGGTCAAACACTAAAATTTGACAGAAATTAGCAAGGACATCATATTTATGGCCATAAAATTGGATTAAATTCACTCTTTGACATGTTTTTAAAATGCTAAAATGGTCAAGTCTTTGAGTCCTTTTTCAAGGTTCCAACATCATTGACCTTAGCTTAGGTCAAGGTCATCCTTCTTAAGGTCAAACCTCAAAATCTGATTGAAATTAACATGAGAATCAAATTTTTGAGCATAAATTTGGTTTCAATTCACTATTTGACATGCTTTAAGATAACTAGATAGTCCACTCCTTAAGTTACTTTTTTACTAAAAATGACCACATCTAAGTTGGTCAACTCATTTTTTAACACACCTTGAAATCCAAAAATTTGCTACTTCTTGAGTACAAGGTCATGACACATTTCACCTTGGCCAAGGTCAAGGTCACCCTTTTCAAGGTCAAATGCCTAAATTTGGCAGAAATTAGCAAGGAAAAGCTGGCGGACCTCTTTTTACCTCTTTATACCAGTTTCCAGTATTTTAGGGTGACCTCCCTTACCATCAGCCTTTAGTGGCCCTGGGCAGAAAATAAAAAGAATATTCTGGTCAATGTCAGACTAAAATGAAGATCAATTAGGAACACATTTATGTGCCAGATTAGGACTTGACATCTCTTCACATCTCCTAGCTAGGTGCATTTCACTGCCAAAATCTGAAGTAGTTTTTTTAAGGTGAGTGACCTCTGTTACCATGATTAAGCATGTATAATTTAAGGTGGAAACAAAAAAAGCCAATACTAGTCCAAGGATAATGAAAAAAGGAAACTGTATACCAAAAATCAGATTGATTGATGGTATATTTAATTTTCTAGAGAGGAAGTACTGTAAAAAAGTGACCTCCATTACCGGTGACCTCCGTTATGAGTCAAGCCAAATGTCTAGCTTTAAAATCCCAAGTTGGTCAACTCATTTTTGACACACCTTGAAATCCAGAAAATTAGCTATTCCTTGAGCACAAGGTTATGACACATTTAACCTTGGCCAAGGTCAAGGTCAACCTTTTCAAGGTCAAACACCTAAATTTGGCAGAAATTAGCAAGGAAATCATTTTATGGCTATAAAATTGGCTTTGATTAACTTTTTGCCATGCTGTAAAATACTAAAATGGCCATATCTTTGAGTCCTTTTTCATAGTTTCAACAATGTTGACCCTAGACAAGGTCAAGTTCATCCTTTTCAAGGTCAAACATTGTTGAAATCAGCTGGGAAATTAAATTTATGACCATAACATTGGTTTGAATTCACTTTATGCCATGCTTTGAAATACTTGGTCTACTTGTTGAGTGCCTTTTCAAGGTCATAACACAGTTGACTTTTCAAGGTTAAACACCTCAAATTGGCTGGTTATTAGCAGCTCATCCTTAAAAAATTGGGGGAAAAGGCCATTTAAAGTTAAAAATGCTGTTTTGTCCAAAAATGAGTTGTGGTAATTTTGTTAGAATGGATGTCAATTTAACTGAATCAAACATTTTTCGGTAGATTCTCACTCTGAAAAGTGTAAGGTCATCATATATCCTGCTGGATGGGACTAATATGCTGATATAAGTGGGGGATATTGACTAATGACAACAAATAGAGTTTTTCAGGTTGCCATGGTAACCAAATTTGGAATTTTCCTTAGACTCGTATGAAAAATGCCACTCCAACAGCTTTCAGAAGATGCCATGTGAACTATCAAAACAGTATGTTCAGAGATAACACAACGTATATCAGTGTGATTACAGTATATGTGACACGATCTGTGAAAATGGGGCTTAGTGCAGAGGGCCCTAAGACCCCTTTTCCCAGTACATGTCACATATAGTAACTGATTAATTTTCCCGAAATTGATTAGTTTTGTGAATATGGGACCAGAGCCTTTATGAGGCATTTTCTCAGTTTAAGGTATTTGGCATGATATCTTTCAACAATGGTTTCAATATTCTTCCCATGCTCTTATTAATGTGTATTATATGAAATGAAAGCTCTTGATGTCCTTTTTTTAAATACTCTTTTCTCTGTGGCCTATCCCTTAGTTTCTAAGGATGGGTCAAAATGGTCTTCTTTTTGTTTAATTGATACTTTTTCAAAGTTCTAACATTGTTGACCTTAGCCTAGGTCAAGATCATCCTTTGCAAACGCCTTCGGTAACGCCTCTGAATTTTTAATCTGTGATTTGTGCCTTCATATTTGTTCGAAGCAGAAATGGTAATTCTTTAATATATCTTTAACAATATGCAGGATAAAAGCTTAAAATGGCTGCCATATACATGGTTCTAAATTTCATGAATAGATTCCTGGACTTCAGTAATGTACTTTTAGTACTAATTATTTTTTAAAAACTTAATTTGAGCCAAATTAATGGCCATAAACATGATTCTTTTGCTAATTTCAGCTGAATTGAGAGTATTTGACATTGAAAAGGATGGCCTTGACCATGGCCAAGTTCAACCATGTTATGACCTTAAAAAGGCACTCAACAAGTAGACCACTTTAGTATTTCAAAGCATGGCATAAAGTTAATTCAAACCAATTTTATGGTCATAAATTTAATTTTCCAGCTGATTTCAATGATTTTTGACCTTGAAAAGGATGACCTTGACCTTGTTTAAGGTCAACTTTGTAGGAACCATGAATAGGACTCAAAGATGTGGCCATTTTAGTATTTTACAGCATGCCAAAAAATTAATCAAAGCCAAATTTATAGCCATAAACATGATTTCCTTGCTAATTTCTGCTAAATTTAGGTGTTTGACCTTGAAAAGGGTGACCTTGACCTTGGCCAAGGTCAAATGTGTCATGACCTTGTATCCAAGGAGTAGCTGATTTTTGGATTTCAAGGTGTGTCAAAAATGAGTTGACCAACTTAGGATATTATTAAAGCTGACATTGTGGCTTGACTCAGGTGGGTAGGCAGGCTATGGAAATGGAGGTCACTGAAAATGGGGGTGGGCGGTAACGGAGGTCACCGGTAACGGAGGTCACTTTTTTACACTATTTCCTCTCTAGAAAATTAGATATACCATCAATCAATCTGATTTTTGGTATACAGTTTCCTTTTTTCATTATCTTTGGACTAGTATTGGTTATTTTTGTTTCCACCTTAATTGTACATGCTTAATCATGGTAACGGAGGTCACTCACCTTAAAAAAACTACTTCAGATTTTGGCAGGGAAATGCATCTAGTGTGGAGATGTGAAGAGATATCAAGTCATAATCTGGCACATAATTATGTCCCTAATTGATCTTCATTTTAGTCCGACATTGACCAGAATATTCTTTTTATTTTCTCCCCAGGGCCACTAAAGGCTGATGGTAACGGAGGTCACCCTAAAATACTGGACACTGGTATAAAGAGGTCCAGTCTGTCTGCTTAATGGGTAAATTTAAGGGAAAATTTTATTTTTCGAATTTTAAAACTTAAAAAACTCTAAAACATCACATTTGATACCATACATATATTTTCTTTGCCAATTGTAATGGATCAATAATTGTAATCATGCTTCAGGACATAGTGTTTTCAGTAAGCAGCATTTTTCTACATGAGGCCCCCCACATGCAAAAAGTCTGAAAATAATCTATGTTGTGGAAATTTTTCTTTAATTTGTTCTAGAAATCCTACAAAAGTCCAAAAAGTTGGTAAAAACTGATTTTCAAATGAACTATGGCACAGAAACTTCCCTGGACAGCAGTTCCCTACTTAACAGGGAATGTGCCACATGTAGTAGATAGAAACAATTATTCTGTGGTTATCTAGATAAATATAATACCCACATTTGAATTTGCTTGTTTGAGGCAAACCCAGAGTAACTTGGCTCAAGGGGTTCTAAATGAGTATGATGTGAGGCTTTTCAAATGCATCTTAAATGAGGAGGCTCTGATCTGTGGGGTGTGAATCATACATAGTGTTTAACACAATCACCATTTGAATTAGATTAAAAATATGAGATGAGGTAGTGTACTTAGTCAAAACAACCAGGGAATCCTAGTCAAAATCAGGCAAGCCAAGGCAAGTTGGCCACTTTGCCTAATGGCTAGTCATATCTGACTAAAAAAAGAGGGACATTTATGGACAGTGTTTTGACTAAATATTGCTAGAAAGTTAGACGATTTGACTCGTATTTGACTGACATTTGGAACTTTTTTTCTTTGTGTAATCAATGGTGTAGTTTTAATAAAATCTCACAGAAGCCTCGTGTACTACTGGGGTAAGTAAGGCTACGCCCTACGCCAGGACTAATTTATCATCACCGACCTGTGAAAATATGAGGAGACAGCTTTGCTCAACTTGGATAGCACAATGATAGCAGTCCTGATACAACTATTATAAATTTCTATTTACAGACTCCTTCTGTTTGAAGTAATCCATGCATGATGACTACTGGTGTTATAAAATCAGAACCAATGAATTAATATCCCACATAGTGACATCAACGCATTGAAATATCCACATCAGCATAAAGCGATAGGGACGATTTGATATCTCGTGCTCTAAAAGCCTCCAGTGTGAGATTATCCGAAAGAGATAGGGCATAGACTGCCACAACTGAATGGCAGTTGGCTTTAGTACATTATCAGAGGAAAAGTTTCTCTTCCAGATTTAATCTGCTAACATTTTCTCTCAAATTTGAATAAACAAGGCATTGTAACGGTGTCGCTGCTGAACACATCTTTCATACGACTGAGCAGATAATTCTAGTTTGAGAAGTTTAATATTAAAAATGATACGAGGAATGGGGATGAAAAAAAAAAATCAATCTGAATATCATTGAAAACACTGCCAATGGATTACAATTTCCTAACCGTACGCCCTACTATAGAATGCGATTCAGATCTAAAAATATCGCTTATCATTACCGAATTCTGACTGAAAAGGACAATTTGACCCTGCAATGGATACATATCCATTTTGCGGAATAGGTGGATGCAATATTTGTGATTGCGGAAGCAATCGGACCATAGCTTCCCTGAAGAGGCCACCCACACCTAATCTCGCAGTCGAAAGAGTGACCCTAAAGAGGTCATGAAGAGAATGGAAGAGACTGCTGTTATGTATTTGCGTTGTTCACTTTATAGCATTCGTCAAGAAGTGTAGAGATCAACTACAAATGAATGGATCGTAGAAAATGACAACCACATATTAACAATACAAATCACTCGTTATTGCTTCAATATCTTTCAAACTCATAACACTCCATGACATAATCTGTAATGATATCGATGTAATTAATTCGGAACGTTCATGCGGTCAAATGAGACAGTGTAAATTTTCAGTGTTAATTGTGACAAATTCACCATTGAATAAAAATGATGTAGAAATATATTTGTCAACAACTTGACTCCTTTGATGATCTGTGAGTCTTGACGGAAATTACAATTCTATTTCGTCAGTTTTTTTTAATAAGTCATCAGGGTCATTTTTCTGTATTTCAAACAAACTCGTGTAGCAGTAAGCAGTGCCAAATAAAATAAGATAAACACGTAACGATTATCAATAAGTCAGTTCAGCCATTGGCCCAAACTAACCTGAAAGTTTCTATTTCTATTTAGTACTTTGAAAATCACTTTCAGCGTTCACAAATAACCGTTACACCCATACTATGTATTTCTAGTTGCCATGTTAGGATGAACCCCGAAAAGCATCACAGGTGAACAGTAGTCATTCCATTATACAATGCCTCTTGTGGTGGTTATATGTGACATTATAAGTATTCAGAAATAGTTTTGAATGCTTCCCTAGTGGGCACAGAACGGTTACAATATGATATCTGAAAGAGTACTTTGCAGAAACCTGTAAAAATCCAAATATATTACCCGCCATTGACAGTTGAGCACAATGTTTGAACACTCCTAGGTGTTGGCTCTTAGGATGTGGCGACCTACCACTACTTATAGAGCGTTGGTGCCTGTAGGACCGATAAATTACATAGGTCATGTGCGGTCCTTAGTTGCAATGTGACTTTTGTGATAAAGGCTCGGGAGGCAGGAGGGGATGTGTATTGTAGGGATTTTAACCATCCCTAGTAGTCCCACATGCTCAAAAATGAAGAAAGGCTTCTGCAGGAAAGTCCCTTGGTAAATGGAGGGATGTGTCCCTATTTCCCCTCCGTCCCTCTCCTCTTGCCACACAGCGAGATGGATGTTGGTGACGGTCAGATATGAAATGACCTATCACATGTGAAGGGAGGCTGCCCTAGAGGCTGGCCATAATCTCATTGTGTGGGTTAACTACGTGACGCCGACTGGACACCGGCCACTGACAGCGTGGCCCACAGGCGGCGCCCCGGGTTGGACCGGTCATCGTGTGAGTGTGTTGCAGTCCTGATAAGGAAAGTCAAATGGCCACAGAGCTAATAGGAGAGGGCCTGGGTTCCATGATCATACACGGCTTTCCATGTCATGGGACTCGGCCTCTCTCTGATTTGCAGCGTGTAAAGTTTGGCCTGTAGTTATCATGAATCACGGCCACTGGGATGTCGGTGGGGGGTTGAATGGTAGTCACGGCATCATCGGTGTAGAAACATACGAGGCCACACTTCTCTTCTTTTTATGAAATGGAGAATTAATACAAATATTGTTCACTTCAAAAATATATTTGCCAGGATGTTAAAAAACAACAACAACAACAACAACAACACCCCCCCAAAAGAACACAACAACAACATGATTTCTTTCTTCTATTCTTCCCTTACTTCAAAATAAGAGGGCATTATTTTAGCTTTATTTACACGGCATTTTCAAGATCTCTCTCATCTTCTTGGTTCCCATTTAAGGATAGCTTGATTCCTATCTTTAATTTAAATGTAATACAAGGAGGATGAACCTTACTACACGTATTGAATAAAGTAGATACCCATGGGCAATGATAATGAACCACAAGGAGATGCAATGCCTGTATGGTGGATGGTGGCGGTCGATGGAACCTCTTTCTGGCGTGTTCCAATACCCACCAAGTATGAATGGATATGCGACTGTGGGTCACATAATACATTGATAGCAACATCAAATTTGACAGGTAAATGGAACTATTACATCTACTTTCGCTAAAATTATGTACTCATTGTGCATGTCAGCGCTGTAGGGGACATCGAAATCGCTGTTTTCTGTTTTATATACAGTCACCAAGGATATCTCTCGTGTATAATGTAGATAGAGATATAGATGATAGCAACATGACAGTGTCTTATCAGGACTAATATATTTCCTATAACCTCACATATTATCTATTCATGATAAGATATTCACTCAATACATATACCCCTAACCTTGTCCCTAGCCCTAGTATCATCTAGCACCCTGGAGTGGCACGTCAACCAGGTTAGTCTACCTTACTGACAAGGTTTTGTGCATTATTGATTCCATGGTACACATAACCATTGATTTCCCAATGATAACAGCCACAGTGGTAAATGGAATCGAGGTGTCTCATTAGAGATTGTATGTGTTAACAGAGTGACCTCGTCCTCCTCATTAGGTATATCTCAAGGTGACACGCCTAAAGGAGCAATTCATTATCTTTTTGTAACATTAACTTCCAACATTGAGGGAGAGTGCCACGGGTACCCATGGTATGATCCGCCACGTGCCGGATAAGTATTGACTAAGAAATGACATAGAGCCTACGGTTATACCGAAGAGTTTTATTTGACAACTTTACATAACAAGATGGTTGCAAACTGTTTTATACCTTTGTGCTCCTGCTCAGGCCTAAGGTATGGCTGACACTATTAGTTACCAAAATATATAGTACAAGTGCTAAATAGTCTTCGTTCCATTCCAGGTGGACTGCATTCCTACAACGTTTCACCAGGAGCATCCACCACCAGGAGATAAAATCGTGACAAAATGCACTTAGGGAGTGGTCATTTTTTAATAATAGGGGGGGTGGTGGGTTTGGGGGGGACAAAAAATTTCAGACCCCTCTTAGGGGCGGACAAATTTTTTTGCCCCTTTTCAGCGGAAAACCCCGCATGTGACTATAGAATAAAAGGGGGGACGGAAAAATTGCAGACCCCTCGGAGGGGGGGGGGGACGGAAAGATATTTCGCTGCACACGCGAGGAATTTCACAGGCCCCCCTGTTGTTAAAAAATGACCACTCCCTTATCTCTACACAAGTGGTATGTCATTTTGAAATGTAGACAGCGTCTAAAAGGTTAAACAAAAATATGATGCAGGACCTGGAAATCCTCGCATATTAGTACACCGTTATGAGGTATATCTACGCCTGGACTATTGCGCCAATCCCGTATACTACTCACAATCCTACCAAGGACCATGGAGTGCACCCAGAAGCACAAAGGTGGCGCTACCAGTAGGGTTGTCACGGACGCTAAATTGTTTCCATGCGTGATGTTTGTTCCAGCACCAGATATTTGAAATGGTAGCCATGGTTAGCAAGCGGGATGCAACATCGTCCAATCAGATGATTCCCTCTATCACTGCAGAATGGTTTGGTTACATTATATAACAACTGCTCCCCAACATGCTGGCTCTTATCTGTGCTTATCAGATAATATCATTCTCTGCAGGGACCAGACCTATAGTAATGGTAGGCCCAATGGGCCCGATTGTAAATAGGTAGCACATACCAGTGTAGTACATACACTACAACCCCAATCAGGTCAATAGGATTGTATTAACATCAGCTACCCCTGTAGACCCGTATAATAAGCAATCCACTGTAAAACTGGTGCGGTAGGCCGACAGTTATCCCGAGGTAGCGGATTGTCCAATGGGCGCGACCATTGCTGAAACCTGTTGCCAGCAGTCATCACTGATAGCAGTTATCAGATGGCTACTACCCGGCACCCCCCCCCCCGCCCCGAGAGGACCGCAGTGAATAGTAAGTGTTACTTCATTGGTGATAATTGAACCAGCTAAGCCGGCCATTCTCATATTGCCTGGGGTTATTAGCTTATTAGATAGAGCATGCATGGATATGAGCTTCTTCTCCGTGATATTTATGGTATGATAGAATATGAAAGGTAGATATATTGCGTAGACAACCTAAAAGGTGAAGTAGATACCTTTAGCTATGAATTTATATAAGTTGGAATGGGGGTAGGTCCTGGTAAGGCTATATCTGTGGATGGACTTCACATTTCTCTATAGGTCTTAACTCTTTGATACCCCTTTTGACCCTCCTTCTTCAGCGTCGTCCGTCAACGTCATCCCGTCTACTTGTCTCCGGCATGTGACCGGACCGGGGATGGCCGGAACACGGGCCCTCATCCCGGCCCGCTCCCGGGGTCGGCCGTCTCCGTCCGGATGATCGTCCGCCGTCAAACTTGGCGCCATCATCCATCAAACCAGCTCAACTCTCGCCCCGCGCTGCGAGAGGACGCAAGAATCGGCGAGACTTCCGGTGACAAGGTCAGGTGGCGCCTCCTTTCGAGTGGCAGTAACACCAAATGTCAGTGAGTTGGGTTGACCAAGGGTGGCTTCCAATTGTCATCTGTGTGCATCAATTAATGATCCTTTCTAACGGCCATAGAGGGCAAGACCGTCAGCCCCAACCCACGCCACGGTCAGGGGCCATGTAAGATTGATGAAGACGGCGACAGTGATACCAGCAGAGAATGATATGTCAGCCTATAGTAACACCGCATTGGAAGGCGCTGGATGTCTGCCTGTAGGCTTGTAATGTATCATTCCTCTTATACATACTATATTTAAAACTTCCTATTAATCATACATGGACACTGCAATATTACAACAAACTTAGTAAAGACAATATTGAGGGAGCACATGTAGCACCCAAAAGATCTATGACCTATTTATATATATCTGGAGGATATAGGCCTATATTTTAAAAACAGAAGTGATGAATAAAATTTACCTTGAAATGACCTCCACGGATAGTAAGATAGAGTTTTAAACCCACTTTAGTACCAGACCATATTGCACACTCACTTTGTAGTACCCAGTAATTCCAGAGGATGCTCTGTAAATAATAGTTAGACTAGTGCAATCTGGCTGCCCTGGTATAGCCTACGTTGTGTTGAAAATAACCCCCAGAACTAAAAGAAAAGGGTATTGCTGGCTTCTGAAATCTATTGAAGCATACTTGCTATTCTTATGGGACGTATTCTACTGAGAGAAAATGTAACTGGACCACACTTCAATCTCGAGAACCAAGAGCTTTCACAGAAACGTTCCCTGTATCATTTAGGTTTATCTAGCGGTCTCTTCGGAAAAGAGTGGGACGTTATAAGGATGCAGTTTCCTCCTAGGCCCCATTAGCTTGAAGGTGTAAGCTATGTCGGCCCCACTGTTGCACTAATCTATTTGAAATATCTCTTGGAGCAAGGCAGTTACACAGGTAGCATTGGGGGGGGGGGTCTTTTTTCTTTCTCTTTTTCTATTGCAAAGGGCGTCGACAGATTTTCGGATAAGGCTACAAAAGTTTGGCTCTCCACATTTTGATTGTAGTGCGATGCCACAGTGTTGTCAAGAGCTTTTATCAACATAGGCCAAAGTGGCCTGTATATATCTCAGAGGCGTAGGAAGCAAATCTTTATTGGGAGGGCCCGGCGAGGGCACCATCGCGACCACCTTGAATTGTCAGCTGATGCGTGATGGTGTCTATATAATGCGTATATAGAATTCATAAAGAAAAGTAATTTTTGGTAGATTTTGGATCTGACTTTAGGCTCAGACCCCCATTTCCCTATGACATCACCAGAATAATCTAATTTGAGATGTAATGTTTTAGCTTCCTTTCCATTGTGTTTAGGAGTTCTTGGAAAATATTGGGGGGGCCCAGACATACTCAGGCCCCACCTCCTTCATGATTGGGGGGGCCCAGGCCCCCCTGGCCCCCCCTTTTCCTACGCCCCTGTATCTTATTTCGGTCCCAAAGATCCACCGTACCTAGCACCTTATCCATAAAAGGCGAATCATTCCTGAGGAGGTTAATTCAAAACATCCTAACATCGGTCACCCAGCAATGGTAGGCTTGGCAACTCTTCTGGATTATACAAGACCTTGTCATATTGCACTATTCATTTACCCTGTGGTACCCAAAAAAGGAATAGCAAGTGCTGGGTGGTACTTGACAGCCTTCTCAGGCTACTCCTGCGTTACCTGCTCAATAAGATACTGAATGGGGTCGACTGCACCCTAGACACTATAAATAGCTCATTTAGCAGAGGGGAACGATTGTTTATGACCTTCTGTGAAAAGGAGTGTTGCACAGCTATTTATTCATTTTGCAATAGGCTAGGCACTGTTCACAGTGTGTTGCTGCAGAGCTCAGCCTATCACAGGTTAAATAAATAGCACTTGCTGTGTCAATGCCTGCATGTCTCATTTTACCATTAGATAAAGAAATAGCAGTGGATTTTCCTACCATCGCTAGGTGACAGATGGTACCTATGTTTTTAACCTCCAGGAGGTTAATTCAAAAGGTCCTACCATAACTACCCCAGCTATGGTAGGAATCTTTCTGCCTTATCCATTTTAGCGATGGTAAGGTGTGACTGCGTTGCTTTATCACAGCCAGCCCTATGTATTCAGGTGGTGGTAGCCTCAGCCCTGCATACACTATCACAAGCAGAACACCCTGTGCACAGACCTTGATTACGGAGGTGAGTGGTGACTTTGCCAAAAGTAACCCCTCACTTCCGTAATCAAGGTCTGTGCATAGCAGATAAAAGCACCAGAGGGCAGCACTTTTCCCTTTAGTTTCTCACCCTTCTATAGCATATGAATAACACCTACACAGGCTAAACCTGGTAACCAGTCCACGCCCATGGTTGATGCACATGGTTAAGTGCATGACCCCATTCCAAGTAACATATAAAAGGCCAAACAGCACAGCCACTCTGCCAATACCACCAAGGCCGCTCCCTCCCACCTTTAATGTCAATACACCACTAATTGCCCACTGGGGAGAGAGGCCTGGGATCATCGGGCCGATGGTGCTCTGGGATGGCCCCTTTTAGGTTTTTTCCCAGTGCTTTTGGCTGGGCAGTGTGATAGATCCAAAGGGCTGAAAGCCTCTGAGTGGCACGTGCCCATTACACATTGTGTGGAACTCTGGGCAGTGTGCACGCGTTAGGCCCGTTGACCATTGTGACCGCGCCGCTGGGCCATGAAAGTACATGCAGCACGCCATATCCTCATCTACTGGACGAATGTCGTCTCAGTTGTCGGACCGTGGATACAGACCTCCAATAAAAGTCGACTAAAGGCTAGCATAGAGGGTGGACATGGTCATTTGGTGGCCGGCTGTTGTGACCCTTACACGGATACACCTACCTAAGGGCCGTTTTCCACCACCCGATATGGCCCCTCTAGCGGCCGCTAGACCCATAGCAGATGCTATTTTCGGCCGACAGATACCATGCCCCACCATTGAACCCTATGGCAGCCCCCTCGGCTGAGGTGGTTTTGTGGGGCAGCTATTGGCCGATAGAGCACTCATATCGGGTGGTGGAAAATGGCCCTAACATGACCTGTAAATGACTAGAAACGACCCTTGTATATACATTAAGCCGTCATGTGTTGATGCTGATAGGATTAGAAGAAGCTGTTCAGATGGTGAGACAAACCGTAGCTCAGGAGAGCATTTCTCAATCATGTTGATTAATATAATTGAGAAATACCCTCCAAGTGAAAACAGTCTAGAGGGATATTTCAGCATAGTGCTAGTTTCATTTGTAATCCTGTGGAATGTCATACAGAAGTTATATTAAACTTACTTAAATATAGTACCAGTACATATGACTCAATGGTTGATGCATCCAAAGCTTAAATAGTTATCTCTCGTCCTTGAGGCACCATACCATCCTGAAAATTATATCCATGGGATTGGACTAATGTCCAATTAGCACAGACCCAGGGGATTGTGGTAGCAAAGGATTCCATTGAAAATGCCCCTGGGACACACATCGATGTAACATTTTGCGTCCGTGCAGTCCAGTCCACTCGCTGGGGAAGAAGCAGTGTTTTGATTCAAATCGGAGCTCTGTCATCGACGGAAAATGTCCAAATTGAGGAGAATTACATATGCCATCATGGATTCTAGCCCAGCGCAACTTATATATGTGTACTTAAGTTCACCTCTCTTGTCAAAGGCTCCAGCTTGCTGTATTTACAGTGTAAATGGACAATAAATGCTTGCATTACGGTGACTCGACAAGGAACCAATATGGTGGAGGACCAGCCTCTTCATGTTGACTCGCAACAAACAACATTGATTTTCATGGCTTTATAAGGTAAAAATAATTTAATTTAATGGTGAAAACCATGGTATAAACATCATAGTGAATGGCTAGGCTTCCACTCAGTCCTTTTATCCCAGATTATCTAAGTGAAGTGGAAGCCCAGCCATGCATTATGTCCTTACTATTTCATGGTGAGTCAAGTGTACCAACTATGTGTTCCCTAGTGTGGCAGTGGTAGTAGATTTACCCCTCTCTCCCACCACAGCTGATTCCATAGGTACAGCCAAATCACTATCACAGCAAGTTGTATTAACCAGACCCTACGCTAACATTACTGAGCAAGCAATGTGAGGGCGTTTTGAAATAGCCTCCAGGCTAGCTGTACACAATTTACATAATAGATACACAGTCCAATATTGCACTATCTTGTCTTTAATGATAACATGAGTAATCAGCTTGTGGAACGCCTACATACCAGCCCAAACATCTATATCAGTATATATCAGATAAAACATTTCGGTCAGACCAACATGGACCATTATGCAAAACCAATCGGCGTTCCAGGAAGATAGAGTCACCATTCAGCCGCCGCTGGTGGGATCTAACCAGAAAATGCAGAATAAAAGCTCTCTCAATCATCCCTCCCCCTCCCAGCACCAACGCACAGACATTTGTAGTTGTCCTCATAAAAATAGCCTATCTGGTTGTAAACGGACCACCGCCCGATATTACAGCCCCCTGACACATTGGAATATAAATGAAATAACTTTGCATGTTAATGTATATTTTGGTGCGATGTGGCCTCCCACCACTGCTTCACTGAGCTGTCGGAGGCGGTGTTTGAATAATATTCGCCTGTAAAATGAAGATGGATGGTCACACGAGTCAATGATGGATCCCTTTGGTGAAATGCGAGTCTAGTTAAAGCCGCGGTTAGCGGGATATCTATGGGCTCAACGAGCAACCAAGGGGCCACCGCAAATAGAACACCTCTGAGCGGTTGTGATCAATTCATTGTTAAACCAGGCCCAAGGAAATACACAAACCCTCATCTTTACAAGTTGCTTGGGGAAACCATGCATTTGCACGATGCTTGACTATTTGCTTCACATCGGGGTCCATTCACTATATAACCATTCAGTCTGATCTACTGCCTGTCCCAACACACACACACACACACACACACACACACACACACACACACACACTGATTTGCAATGCTTTTTTAAAGTCTATCATATTCTTACAGAATTGTGCTTGCAGAGTAGAACATCAGGAGTAATTTTAGATAATTATAAAACTATATACTCTACTATCTACGAACACAGAAAATATAAGGTTTAAAAAGGTACACTGCAAAAATGGTGTTTAGATTTTGAACATGTTTAGGTCTAAACACGTTTAAAACCTAAACATATAGGTCAGTTAACCCAGCAAATTGTTGTGACTCCTCGTCAACCTGTGTGAAGTGGCTCACACATGTCGCTAGATGGAACACGACGTCGCTATAGCACAAGATCACCAGGAATAGCAATGGTGGTGATCACATGGCCTCACCTCAGATGGCGAGGATGGTGATCACTCAGACTCACCAGGGATGGCGACGCGGGTGATCACTCACCTCGCTAGATGAAACACGCACCTCGTCATAGCACATGTTCACCAGGGATGGCGAGGATCGTGATCACTCATCCTCACCAGGGATGGCGACATGAGTGATCACTCATCCTCACCAGGGATGGCGACATGAGTGATCACTCCCTTCGCTAGATGAGACGCACACCTCGTCATAATGCACATTCACCACGGATGGCAAGAATTGTGATCAGTCACCTCGCTAGATAAAACACGTACCTCGTGATAGCACAGGTTCACCACAGATGGTGAGGATCTTGATCACCCACACTCACCAGGGATGGCGACACGAGTGATCACTCACCTCGCTAGATGAAACGCACACCATGCCATAGCGCATGTTCACCACGGCTGGCGAGGATTGTGATGACTCACACTCACCAGGGATGGCAAGGCGGTTGATCACTCACCTCGCTAGATGAAACGCGCACCACATCATAGCGCAGGTTCACCATGGATGGCGAGAGTGGTGATCACTCAGACTCACCAGTGATGGCGACGCTGGTGATCACTCACCTTGTTAGATGAAAAGCTCATGATCATCGACATTGGTAATCATGCAGCCTCACATCTGCCAGATCAAAGTATGTTTTGCCAGAGAAGGTATTGCCATATGTATCTTCCCTCTAACCACAGACAAGGTGTTCATGTTGATATTTCCCTATGTATTTTTCCTGTAACCAGAGAAAAGGTGTTTATGGATAGTTGCTTTCATTTTAGAGATACCTCTATCTAAATTCAATTGATATTCTCTCTATATAATCTTGTTTGATTCAACTCTGAAGTATTACATGGAAATCAGTGTGAAACAAAGCACATTTGATACGTATGGGACTTATACTTCATGCCCACACTTCCTAGATAGGCTACATGTGGAACAGTGGTGCTGTCTCAACACCTTTGGCAATGGTGGTGATAAGTTGCCACTGTGAGTGAGAGTGAGTGACAGATGATGCAATCCTCAGAGAGCATTGACTTGGAGTGACACAAATTCACGCATTGAGTGAGACAAAGGCTGGCAATGGTGGTGATAAGTTGCCATTCCTAGTGAGAGTGAGTGACAGATGATGCAATCCTTAGAGAGCATTGACATGGAGTGACACAAGTTCACGCATTGAGTGAGACCAATGTTGGCAATGGTAGTGATAAGTCGCCATTATGTGTGAGAGTTGATGCCAGTGGCACGGGAGTGGTACATAATCACACAGTGAGTCAGATCCATGTTGGCGATGCTTGTGATAAGCCGCCATTCTGAGTGAGAGTTGACAGGCAGTGGCACATACTCACACAGTGAGTTAGATCCATGTTGGCGATGGTGGTGATAAGTCACCATGCTTTGTGAGGGATGACAAGGGGTGGCACATACTCACGCAGTGAGTGAGATCATGTTGGTGACTGTTGTGATAAATTGCCATGCCATGTGAGACTGACACACAGTGGCGAAAGATGACGCAGTGAGTTATCACTCAGAAAGGAGTCACCATTGATGACCAATCATGGCGACAGATAACGACAATTTGCTGGGAAGTGTCTCATTGACTACACATTTAGAAATTAAACACTTTTCTTCTAAACATCAAAACATTTTTGCTAAACATGTCTAGATGTTTAGAGCTTAAACATATTAAATACTAGGTGTTAAGATTTAAACATCAATATTTTTAGATACTTGGATGTCAATTACACACCAGCTAGCAGCACTACATTTGAATAGACACTCTTCACACAATCACAATCAATTGCTGTGGCAAATGTCCCCAAACCCCATGTTAGACATGGTTTCATTTCATAGAATATCATCAGAATAGAAACAGCAATAGTAAAATGAGTAAATTTGCCTTACACCAGCATAATTAATGTAAAATAATCAATAAGTTCCATGATAGACACCTATTTCAAGATATTATGCAAAGGATAGAGCAATGTCCTCCCTGTCAAGCTGTTGAACTTTCTCAATTCTCTCATTCTAATGCAGTGTATACATATATGTATATACATATATATATATATATATATATATATATATATATATATATATATATACATACATTCATAAATCTGTAAATTCCCATCTAAAGATTTAGATATCTAAATATAAAGTTTCATATAAGAAAAAATCTAAACCTTAACACCTAAGTATCTAAACACTTCATCTAAACATATTGTTTGGATAAACATGTTTAGGAGGTTAATGTGATTAGAAAAACATTACAAGAATATGTTTAGAATTGTGTTTAGGATCTAAACAGTATTTTTGCAGTGTACTCTGTAGTGATCACTTTTTGTCATCTTATTGTTGATCCGTGGGGAGAGTACCCCATGATCTTTAAAGTGATCACATGCAGGTAAATGAGAAGCAGGTAAATGATCATTCTGTCATTAATTGATATTTTTTAATCATCATTTTCAAGCAATTACATAATAACCCCTTCCTCAGACAACCAAGCCTTTATTGTGGGCAGTTACAGCAAACTTATACATGCCCTGATGAGGCACATTAAATGTTTGTATAACAAAGACCAGCTACTCCCTATATGGTTGTAACTTTAGTTTCTGTGCCAAAAGAGGTGTTCATCTTCAAACAATGTCATAATTAAGCCTTTGATAATTTTGCCTTTGATAATTTTTTTTTTCAATTGATATTCCTGTGTGATAATATTCTTTGCATCTTCCATGTTATAAACACCCATGGTCAAGCAGATTCAAGATAAGAATCAATATATTCAATGGAGTGGGTGTTGTATTTTCCATTGTTGTATACTAGGGCCCCCTGGTGGCAGAAAGTGATGACCCAAAGTGATCAACATGATTACCTCAGGTCATCAACATGGAAAGAGGATATTAAGTCATCAATACTGATCACTTAGGTAAATTTTGTATACCGTCATCATAAAATAAAGCCCATATTCCATTATTGTGATCTTGCCTTTTATGTAATTAAATTACAGCTGTCAAAAAGCAGTACGACTCTTTGATCATCTCCGTAAGTAGTCATGAAGATTTGTTACTAAACGGATGGGGACAGGAATCACAGTGTGATTCGTTATGTTTTAATGGCGTTATGATAATGATAGTGTGCTCTCTGTGCCGAACCTCTATCAAACTGCAGGAACTTGAGTACTGGACCGTGAGGCTTTTCTGGTTGCATATTGAAAACAAGTCACCCAGTTTCCCCAGAGCTTCCAAATGACACATGAATCAGCCATGCTACCTATAACCCCACCATCTGAAAACAAGGCAGCAACCAACAAACCGATCCTAGGGGATTATAGTTTGACCCATTCTATGAGAGTAGGGACACTTATGTCTAATGTACTGGTATTGTAAGTCTTGGGTTTTGGCATCTATATATAAGAAGCCTCGGGGTCCGTATTTTGGACCATGAGCAAAAACAACTGTACTGTAGTATATACCACGTCTATGGGCTTAAATATATATGGTAACTTGAACACGTTATCATACAACACTGTGCCTGCAGACAACAAAGAATCACACTTCAGTATGAGAAGACAGGTTATATCAATATAAAAAAGAGATCGACTTCGTTAATCTCTTATCTCTCTTTTTTGTATTGTAAAATCATCATCTCGGTATACTATAGATGTTATTCTCCATTGAGGTGAAACCTGACTTCAACCCACGTTCAGCATTCATTTTCTATTAGAAAGAATTCCATTTTCACCCTAGCTTCACCTACTACTTCAAAAACGCGATTATTCTTTTTTGATATTACATGTCTATGCCACATTCTACCTTCAAACTCGCCGGTGATTCTCGGTCAGGAGATTCTCAGGACCTGAAAACAATCCACTCTTTCCTCACCACTGACACATAGGGCCACTTCCTCTCTCCAACTCCCACCCTCACAGTATATGGTTGCCTTGTGCGCATGCGCTCCCTTGGCCTCCCACTTCCGGTGCACTTTGTTGTCACCCTACGTTTTGGCGCACCCAAATAAAAGCAGTCCAAAGGAGCGACGTGCTGGCAACAATGTTGCTTTGCAATGGGCGAGGCGCTCGCCTCCTCCTACCCTTCCCATGTCCCATCCACTAACACTTGACTTTCTGGTCAATATGCATCCTTTTTTTTACCTACTTCACAGGTACATCTACGCCAACCTATGCACATTTTCTCCACGGCCTAAAGTAGGCCAAGGGTGCGATTTCCTCCACATAGGGCTTTCCTTCTGCCTTCATATTTCAGGCGGACTGCAGTAGAAGCCCTCAGCCTAATGGCCTAAGTAGGCCGCGTGCATTACCCGCCCGACCATGCTGCACGTGCACGGTGATTCATACGCGACTAATGCCACCTCCCTCCCCCTGCCCGCCATCTAGCGGCATGCCTTCCATCAGCGATGATCAATAACCGATTGCCTTCTACCGCTCCGTGTTATCAATTTCCGACGATAATACCTGCCACTGCTTGTCCATCGCCGTGCTGTGGGTGTTAAAATGAGAAAAGGGATGGCGGATTGAGTAGGATATTGCGGCAAGGTGGGGGGGGGGGTATGCTGAGGGGGAACCTTTTTTGAGTTGCTCAGACAGAGAAAAGTTAGTTGTATAGAATGCAGTATCAAAGGTTATGATATAGAGAGCATTCAGGACCACAATGATAATCATGACACCAAAGGGTAGGGATACCATTGACATTCACTATATTGATATATCGCTATTATGTCTTGAAATACACGTGAAATATATCAAAATATTATATTGATAAATTTGATATGTCAATATCTACCCCCCTGAGTAACTGTTCTCTACCTGTAGCTCAAGCCATATTTACTGACAACATGCTGGCAGGTTACAAATATTTCTCTTGAAAAAGAAAACAACAACAAAACCACCCACTTGATTTAATTTTATGTAAACCTGTTATTTGACACCTCACCAAAAGCCAAAAATAGCCTCGAGCCAGATCTCACCAAAGATCTTTTAACTCTGGAGGTAAGCTACTATTACGTCGCATTTTACTATATTTTCCGAGCTTATGAAGGGAAATGGCACTGAATAATTTGAATTCCTGTTTTTTCTCAATGTAAACATCACATTGCAAATGCAATACATTGATATATCGACATTCTTAAATGTCAATAATCGCCATTGACTTGAATTGTATATCAAGGACACCCCCATACAAAAAGGCCTAAGACTGATGATTACAAAGTAAAATGAAAAGGATACCTACCTAATGGTGTGGCGCTCAATTCAAACACGAACACCACGATGACAACGTTGGACAACGTTGACTTGCATGATTCATATTACGTCTCAGTTCCAAAGAATGGGGTTGTATCTCATAAATGCATGGACTTATGGCAATGGGATGTCTAGTTTAATCGAGACAAAAATAATAATGCTGACATCGTTAGTGTCATATGGCCAATGATAAATACTTTGTGAATCAAGGTAGGAACATATTGGTCACTGCTTTGATGTACCCAGTATATGGTTATCTGTACGTATTTGTGTTCTGGTGACGAGCAACGGCCTGAATGAGTTGCCATGAGAAGCTCTAAAAGTTGTGAGTGGATGAGAAGCTCTGTCTGGATGGATTTGTCTGAATTGATAATTCTGTGTGAGTGGGTGTCTCTAAGAGAGAAGCTTGTGCGAGTAACCTTTGTAAAGAGTAAGATGCTTGAGGGCGAGCAGCTTCTTCATGGGTCACCCAGTGATAAAGATAGGTGAGTTAGTCTGCATGTAGGCCTATGGGTAAATAACTGAGTGCTGCTGAGCAGCTCTGTATAAGGGAGTTATAAGCTTGACATATCAAAGTGAAAAGTACATTATGGGTGTGACCATGGAGGTATATGGTGTGACACACCATCCTATACTGAGTTTTTCTCTAAGTATCATCACGCTCCTCGAACAGATTCTGTTCGAGGAGCGTGATGATACTGAGAGAAAAACTCAGTATAGGAAACCTAGATAATGACAGACCACACTCCTGTTTAACGCCAGACAAGGTGAACCGTATGATCAATGTGGGTCTGTCACTCTTCGCATCGCTATGCTGAGAACCCATCAGGAGAAAAGGGATGCACAGTGTAGAGAAACCCAACCGATAAAGCCCCATGGACACCCAGGAGCTTAATTCAAAACATCCTGGGATCCCAACCCCAGTGATCTTAGTGTAGGCACATATCATAAGACCTGGCTGGTCTACCCTATGAAATGCAGTGGTTGCAGGCCTGTCCAGAATAGCTAGTCCTGGGATCACTTCACTATTCCATTTCCACCACTAAGATCACTGCGATCTTAGTGAAAGAAATGCATAGTGGTTTCACCTGAGTACAAGAGCACTTACAGGGAACACTCCTGATCGAAAGAGTGAATAGCCTGCTGCATATATGGGTCAGGTCGTCAGAAAGTGTAAGATTATGCCCTTGAAGGCCCTGAAAAACTAATTTTCTAATTACTTTATATAACCTTAACAAAATTGTCAAGGTACATCTCCTCAGATCAGAAAACCAAAAAGTACCGATCTAGGCCATCCAGTTCCATTTTTATTGCTTGTTTTGTGTCATGTAACGTCCAGTACCAAAATAATGAAATATGGAGGTAATTGAAGTTGCTCTCAGTAATATAAGAATGTCCCATTATGCATAACAAACACATGAAATAACAAGGCCAATATGTCTATTATTGACTTCAATTACAGAATGGAACAAAATTTGAGTTATGCATGTACAGCAGACTGCCTCCTACATGATGATAAAAGTACCGGACGTTACGTAACGTCCGGTACTTTTATCAGAATTATTTCACATAAGCTGCTCTCATATGGAGACAGATGCTGCTAGACACACAATTTCTTCACCAAAGTAGAGGATGATAGGGCCTGTCATATGGGTAATAACAAAGATTTTGAAGCTTCATGTTTTCCATGTTTTATAACCGATTTAGATTTAGGTACTGGACGTTACAAATTACAGATTTCCATTTTGAAAGACACATCATGAAAAATTCTCACTTAGTAACATGTCCAAACCTCATGGAAATGATACCTATGATCATATACAATACAAAAAATAACATTGGGATACTCTATAGTGTTCTTTATTCAATACAGGACACTTGTAAAAATTACAAAAAGTATAAAAAAGAACAAATTTGGCCGTTTTTTCGCTTCGGCAGGCTATAAGTCCTAAAGTTTTTGATGGATGACCACAAATTTACATTTTTCTGATAGCCCTTAGTGTTCTCTATCAAATGAGTCTATGTAAGACAAGATTGGTTCACAACTTCTTTCTCCAGAGCCATATAAGTCCAAAATGACCCAAAAACACAAAATCTACTGCTTTCTGGCGACCTGACCCATATAAAGAGGGGAGGGAGGATGTTTGCTGAGTGTCCTTGAGGGCTCTTAGGGCTACTCATGCGTTAAGTGCACTGTAAGGTAATTCTTCCCTTCTCTCTCTTTGTCCTGGGGGGAGGGCACAATACTTCTAATAGGCAAGCATAAATCATACATGGGAACAACTCTTGAATACTGTACGGGGGTCAACTGCACCCTGTGCTCTTTTGTTAGCCCATATGGGGACGGGAAACGATGGTATAAGCACTCTTGTGAAGAAGAGTGACTCCACAGCTATTCCTTTATTTTGGGACTCTTACCCCTGTGCCTAGTCAGTTATTCTTGGAATAGTGTAGGAGGGCTGAGGCTAAGATCGATGCGATCTTAGTGCTGGCTAGGATATGTGAACCCAGTCAACTCTTAAGATCGCTTAATAGGATAAGGCTGATTTATTCCTAAGATCGCTGGGGTCGTGATCCCAGGATGTTTTGAATTAAGCTCCAGGGGGGAGGGCACAATGCTTCTAATAGGCAAGCATAAATCATACATTCATGGGAACAACTCTTGAATACTGTACGGGGGTCAACTGTACCCTGTGCTCTTTTGTTAGCCCATATGGGGACGGGGAACGATGGTATAAGCACTCTTGTGAAGAAGAGTGACTCCACAGCTATTCCTTTATTTTGGGACTCTTACCCCTGTGCCTAGTCAGTTCTTCTTGGAATATTGTAGGAGGGCTGAGGCTAAGATCGATGCGATCTTAGTGCTGGCTAGGATATGTGAACCGAGTCAACTCTTAAGATCGCTTAATAGGATAAGGCTGATTTATTCCTAAGATCGCTGGGGTCGTGATCCCAGGATGTTTCGAATTAAGCTCCAGGTCTGGAGGTAGGCAGACTAATCACTCATCCAGCCATACACCATTCCTTCCTCCACAGCGCCAAATGGTTCCCACCTTTCTGTTTTTCTATCTAAGAGAGTGCTCATTATTTAGCAACGGAGAGGGGTGTTTTTTTTTGTGGATACTCGAATTTTGTATTTGGCCCACTGGGCTGTGTTTAGTGTGTAAATATGATGTAAAATGCATGGAACTAATATGGGCGTATTATTGCTGTGTCCTCCACTTTATTAGACCCGAGGTTCGACCACGGTTCTTCTATAGGCCTAGTCACCTTTTCGCCTAACTCTTTAGCCCAACTTTTTTTGCTGAAAAGGATAATGTGACCTATTAATCGACCATTGTTTGTTGCTGTGGGTTGAATTGATTCTGCAATAGTCTTTGTACAGAAATATAGGTACGTTAAAACGCCTTTATATTGCTATGGCAAACTAGTTCCAATCTGAATTTAATACGCATATACATACCATCATTTTAAGATTTTTTTTATATTTGGTTATTCAAAAGGCTGGTCGTAACAGGGTGATACTACCCTCCACACAACACGTAAGGGAGACTGTAATCCCTTGTACAAATAATATCACCTATAATGTGACTCCAGCAATGCCTAAAAGGGCTGCACTTATTGCCCTCTCCTTACCTCATGTACCTTCACAGCTGTGGCAAACATGGGCTTAGTGACCAGACCTTACTATAGTAGGGGTATGTAGTGACCCACACATCACGTCAGGTGGACTGTCGGTAGGTTCCACACAAGGTTAGAGTTTTTACACATGCCGATGCTGGTCAGTCAGTGGTAGGCGCTGCACAAGGCTAGGTCTATTTAATATAGTGGTTGGTAATACCCATAGTCCACTGGGCCTCTTCGGCCAACTTCTGTGTAAGAAATGTATGGCCAAAGTTGGCCGAAGAGGCCCAGTGGACTATGGGTAGGGGGGTGGGAGCTTAGACCAACATTTTTTTGAGTACACCTCCAAAAGATGCTACTCATCATGAGAAACAAGAATCTGGGGTTCCTTTTTGATTTTGGGCGCTCTAACCCCCTGGGACCCCGGGACATAATTGCTCAAAGTAAGCCATACAGGGTTGCTCATCCCACCATCACCCGGGTGATCTATTGGCCTATTGACTTTGAGACACTGCACCACCTCCACCTGGTGTAGTTTAGAACCAATTGCATACAGTACAACAACTGTTTTAAAATCATAGTACATGGGTATTTTGGCAACTGCAACTCATCAAATAAGTAGAATGAGGTACACAATGATGTCAATACACAGGTACATATATGTTTGATGGATCCAATATGGCTGCCAAGACATCGCTCTTGCATAGCCACATCCAGGTAGAAGCTGCACACTGACTTTGGGAGAATGCTATACACTGCAGCTTGGGCCTGAAATTGTTCCCAGTGCTTAGTATAGTATGTAATAAACTCCTTGTATGATCATAAAATGATCCCAAAAGCTGTGACAATGGTCTGAAATAGTCTATAAGCCATGGCTTGTATACAGGGTCTATGGTGTGCCTTCCATTCTTTAGATGGTGGTGATCTTTAGGGTTGCTCATCCCACCATCCAACCCGTTAATGATGCCTATCAACCCAAGTTTAGCTAAGGTTCCCCTACTGATGGCTTATTAAGCTTTTGTAAAAGCTATGAACATACAGCAACATGCTAAGCCATGTTTCCTTGCAGTATAGAAATATTAGGATTTGTGTTATGTAAGAACCACTGATTTAAAACCCATGCCCTATTTACCAGTATGACCTAAACATAGAGACTTTGACCAAGCTTCAAGCAGAGACATAACCATGCTGGCAATTATCAAACACTACCTCCTGAGGTAAACCCTCCTACCTTCTGGTCTACATGCAGGTCAGGTTTTTAGCAGGATATATTTATTAGCAATAACTTATTTCTATATATAATCACCATTGATAGATACATAATTGCTCAAAGTAAGCCATACATTGTCTGCATAGTGGTCTTGAGTTGACTTTCCTCCACTACTGCTCTTGTATACATGTGCTGAACTTGTGTCAATCCAGTCAGTTTACCATTGTGAACAAATACCATACTGGCATTACATTCAGCAGCACATTAAACATCATGCAAAACAAATGGCTGGAGTGCAATCAGGCCTTATGTAGACCTTGAAGGCTTTATGATATGCAATATGAAGTTAACCTGATTTGGTTTGGTTGATTTAACCTCTGCTAATAGTAATTAAAATTTAGCAGAGTGACTATGTTTTAATTCATTTCTTTTTTCCCTACTTACTATAGGGCAATGCCTGATTAGATCAGGCTTCCTTGTATCCTATAGCTTGTCAAAGAGCTTGGTATCACACAGGAAATCAAGAATCTCCTTGTTTCCAGTGCTGTGGAAAACATTGTTCGTTGTCGTTGGATTTTTGAGGAATTTCTTCCTGCTTCTTTTGGTTGCCTGACAATATAGCATGAGATGTTCCACACTCAGCTGAGTGTTGCATGCCTGACTTACAGGTGCCACTTCACCTTTCAGAAGGTGCCTGTGTGTCAGTTAGCTCTTGGTACATATTACAAAGTAGGTACAATGGAACAAAAAGAATCCAAACCTTGATGAAGGCCATAGAGCAAAAGAGAGGAATGAATTCAATATCTATCTTGGTGCCTGCAGCCATTTTGAATTCTTCGCTAGAAGAATAAGTACCTATTCACTTTACTATTTACTTCTTATAACTTGTTTGATGTGTAGCAGTTACCAAAACACCCATTTACTATGACTTAAGAAACAGTTATCCTATTTGTCATGGGAACAGTCTTATCTATATCAATTGCTATTTTACAAGCCTGTATATGTAACAGTGACCCAAATAGGGTTCCAATACAAATTAATCTGATTGATCATACTTTCCTTATGATCCTAGACCTTATCTTACTCATAATTTACATTTTGAAAGTGTTGACTGTTGATTTAGGGGTGCATGTGTGCTTAAAATACCGATTTTGGGCTCCTGGTGGCCACATTGGATTTTGCAAAAAAATTCAAAATAATGTTATTTTGACTTCTTAATTTTTCATTGTTGACATGAAGTGCATTTTGGTATGCTCCAGAGTGGTGGGAAGCCTTAGAGTAACCATACATCAATAAAAATGATTTAATTAAATATTTTCCAACTTTTTAACTTTGAGTGTGGTCCGGGGGGTTAGAGTGCCCAAGATAAAAAATGAACCCCAGATTCTTGTTTCTCGTGATGAATAGCATCTTTTGGAGGTGTACTCTCATTCCTATCACACGGGTCTTTTAAGTCATAGACTTAATCTACTCCATCTTATCTTCTCCGGTACTTACATTGGGAACCTGCTGAAGTAACTCACACCATAAAGAGATCCTGACTTTACAGTATATATGCCAAGATGTTGTCACCAGCTTTGATTGCATCCACAAAGCATGCAGGTAAGTTGAGCATTTTAAGTAACAACACAAATTCGGCCTGATGGAATACAAAATCGGTGTAAATTATAAGCGACGCCCCTAGAACAGACTACTCCCTACCCAGCAAATTGTCGTGATTCCTAGTCAACCTGTGTGAAGTGGCTCACACATGTCGCTAGATGGAACACGACGTCGCTATAGCACAAGATCACCAGGAATAGCAATGGTGGTGATCACATGGCCTCACCTCAGATGGCGAGGATGGTGATCACTCAGACTCACCAGACTCGTGATCACTCATCCTCACCAGGGATGGCGACATGAGTGATCACTCATCCTCACCAGGGATGGCGACATGAGTGATCACTCACTTCGCCAGATGAGACGCACACCACGTCATAACGCACATTCACCACAGATGGCAAGGATCATGATCACTCACACTCACGGGGGATGGTCACTCAGGTGATCATTCATCTCGCTAGATGAAACGCACACCATGCCATAATGCACATTCACCATGGTTGGCGAGGATCGTGATGACTCACACTCACCAGGGATGGCAAGGCGGTTGATCACTCACCTCGCTAGATGAAATGCGCACCATGTCATAGCGCAGGTTCACCATGGATGGCGAGAGTGGTGATCACTCAGACTCACCAGTGATGGCGAGGCTGGTGATCACTCATCTTGTTAGATGTAAAGCTCATGATCATCGACATTGGTAATCATGCAGCCTCACATCTGCAAGATCAATGTATGTTTTGCCAGAGAAGGTATTGCCATATGTATCTTCCCTTTAACCACAGACAAGGTGTTCATGTAGATACTTCTTTATGTATTTTTCCTGTAACCAGAGAAAAGGTGTTTATGGATAGTTGCTTTTTTTTTAGAGATACCTCTATCTAAATTCAATTGATATTTTCTCTATATAATCTTGTTTGATTCAACCCTGAAGTATTACATGGAAATCAGTGTGCAACAAAGCACATTTGATAAGTATGGGACTTATACTTCATGCCCACACTTCCTAGATAGGCTACATGTTGAACAGTGCTGCTGTCTCAACAACTTTGGCAATGGTGGTGATAAGTTGCCATTCTGGGTGAGAGTGAGTGACAGATAATGCAATCCTTAGAGAGCATTGACTTGGAGTGACACAAGTTCACGCATTGAGTGAGACCAATGTTGGCAATGGTAGTGATAAGTCGCCATTTTGTGTGAGAGTTGATGCCAGTGGCACAGGAGTGGTACATAATCACACAGTGAGTCAGATCCATGTTGGCGATGCTTGTGATAAGCCGCCATTCTGAGTAAGAGTTGACAGGCAGTGGCACATATTGACGGAGTGAGTGAGATCCATGTTGGCGATGGTGGTGATAAGCTGCCATTCTGAGTGAGAGCTGACCAGGAGTGGTACATAATCACACAGTGAGTCAGATCCATTTTGGCGATGCTTGTGATAAGCCGCCATTCTGAGTGAGAGTTGACAGGCAGTGGCACATACTCATGCAGTGAGTTAGATCCATGTTGGCGATGGTGGTGATAAGTCACCATGCTTTGTGAGGGATGACAAGGGGTGGCACATACTCACGCAGTGAGTGAGATCATGTTTGTGACTGTTGTGATAAATTGCCATGCCATGTGAGACTGACACACAGTGGCGAAAGATGTCGCAGTGAGTTATCACTCAAAAAGGAGTCACCATTGATGACCAATCATGGCGACAGATAACAACAATTTGCTGGGTATGTTTTTAAACCGGATTACACCCATTTTGAAGATCTGGCCGTTAGGCCAAACATGGTAGAAACATTAATACTTTCTCTGCTTCACCAGACCCACGCTACTTGGGGTCCCACCCAGCACTACTTTATATAATTATAACTTTTACCATTGATTCTAATTTTCTTTTCCCCTTCTTTGCAGGTTATACCAAACCAGTACCTTCGCACATTTAGCACACGCCACTCCATCAGGAGGGTGTTGCTTTTGTGCTAAATAGAGCTGGGAATACGTGCCCTGTTTCCCTAAGAAGTGATACTCTGCTTCACCATTCAACTTCCACTCACTACCTTAGTCTCCGAAAAGCCACCAGGAGGGTGTTGCCCGTAAGCTATGAAGAGCTGGGAGTAGGTGCCCTCTTTTCCAAAGAAGTTGTGTTCTGCTTCACCTTTCAACTTCCATTAACCATATTAGTCTGAAAAGGCATCTGCCTTGCTTAAATAGTGTATGCTGCACTATGAGGTACCTACTTTTGTCACACACTCTTTCAAGTGGTCTTGTTTTGACCATTTGGTTGCTACACAAAAAGAGTTAGGACTACAAAGAAAGAGACTGCAGTGGGTGAGGCACTTCGTAGGTTAAACTACTTTTTCCCATAGGAGCAACACCCTCCTGCCTTGCTTAGAAGTAAGGGGTACTGCACCAGCAGACCTGTACCTAATTGTGTCACACTCTGTTTCAAGTGTTCTTGAGGTGAGTATCTTGTGTGTCATTTTCAAGGTAATTGTTAGAGCTTTAGTGTTCTCAATATAGCATTGAATAGACAGGCCTCACTGACATGCAACACAATATAAAAGTTAGGACTACTAGGAAAGAGACTACTGCAGGTGAGGCACTTCTTAGGCAAAACTACCTTTACCCGTAAAAGCAACACCCTCCTGGTTCTCCAGCCCGTGCAGTGCTTGCATCTACTATGCACATTTTCTGCACCTACTAACTTTTTACAACTTCCATTCCTAGTCAGCCTGCATAGGCCTTACGCCACTGCACATTTTTTACTATTAACTCCTTTTTTCAATGGCAATTCGCGGACTTGTAAAAAGGATTAAATCTGTGGTATTCCTCTTTTTAGAGTGGATTGCTCTGACCTAACCCCTCTTGGATGAGTGGGATTTTCTCGATGCCCAGACACCAAATGAGCACTCTACAAAACAGCTCCCCTCATCCCATTCGGACGGCAGCTTGGTGAGGGATGAGCTTTGGCTAAAATGGATTAAGAGCCGAACGTGGTCATATCTCATCAGCCCAGTTAAATCAAGAAGTGGTCGCCATGTTGTTACTGTGGCATTGACGAGACTTCTCGGCAACTGAATGGAATTAATTCGCCTCCACCCCTACGTAAAATTGTCGGTGTCGACGGCCGGGAGAGGCATTGTCGCGTCTTATGATCAATCCGCAATGAGTATTGTCTGTGCCTAACTGATGATCCAAGGCTGAGCCTGCCAGCACCCTTCACGTCACGCAATGGATCAATTTAGCCAAGAAAGGCGACGGGACTCAGCAAGTGGGTGGTTAAAAAGTGAGATGGGAAGGCACAAATCGACTGCCATTCTTCAGTGCGCCCGAAAATATATGCATGACGACCATGCCTTCACTTCATGCAGTCATTATCTCAAACAATGAAGAACTATAAAGCAGTCTTCAGCTTATCTCATGAGAGACAGTGTCCAGGAAAAGTAAATATGATCAGGCGACTGAAATACCATCAATCTTGGTAAACTCATTTGCAGGTCAAATTAATGCTGATTGGCAAATCTTCGATGGAAACTTTCTTTTTTTCAAAGCACCAAGCAATTTAGGACTTTAAGCGTTATTGAGGTAAATGAATGAACACAAAAATTCCATCATTTCCCCTGGTTTAAAATGGGAGGATGATTCTTCTATATATCCATCCTGGGGTGCACATATTTTGCAATCATAAAACATGTAAGCGATAACATTTTATCAACATTCCATTACGTTGAAAGGCCTTCTTCAGAAATTCAATGATACTCATATGACATTTCTAGAGAAAAATGAAAGGGATATACCTCTTTCATTAAGATCTCATGCAGAATGAAAGCTGCAGACATTAATAGTTATTTAATTATAGCATACGTTGCGACTTTTCCTCAGGTTGTGTCTTTAATGTTCACGAGGTGCTTCAATGTCAATATTGTCCACAGGTGATGAGCAATGAGACGTTTCATCTTCAATAACCCATCTCCTTTTACTGTCACCTAAAAAATATCCCAGATACCCATACTCACATTACTACCATGCGCTACATTGGTAATATTAGAATCTTGACCTCCCTGTTGCATACTCAATGTCTGCCCTCTTTTCTCATGCAGGTGTGCATTTCTTGTCAGAAATTTGCTTGAGTGACCAGTGGCCTTTCGTAAGGGTCTACTATTGTCTGATGCTCTGAGGGCAACACTGAATAAACGGCGGTGTAAAGTACATTGAGGAGGTCTTCATTGAATGAAGCCTTTCTCTCTGCAATGTCTGGCGACAGACCCTGGAGGGCGATCACATCGACTTCCGTTGGCGGGGCTGAGTCATCTCCTCTCAAGTTCAAGACAGGTCTCCCCTGAACCTGTTCTGTGTCACGGCCTCTTATTGGACGAGAGGTGGCAGGCCAAAGGCCAATCGGCATTCGGCGCACTAAATTGGGCATGCGCAGACAGTCGGCTCTTGACCTTCACCTTCTGGGAAGAGGCTTAGGGTGGCACATCTGGATATGGATGGGTAAAGAGTGATAGAAATATTTCTATTATAGAAATTATATCACTGTGCTACAAATTTGCACCTTTCAAAACAGTGGCGGATCCAAGATCTGGAAAAGGAGGGGGCGCCATACGCGGCTCAAAAGGAGGAGGCGCACCCCCTATATTTTTAGCAAATTTTGGGGTCCAAAATATCTAATTGAACTCTTAAGTACTGGGAAAAAGGAGGGTGCGTGTGCCCTCCTCTTAATCCACCACTGCGAAAAAACAGAGCATCAGATCTATTCCGATCAGATCTATTCCTATGTTTTTTAACTGGTGGAATTAAAAAATAAAATCCATTTTTTGCTGGTGGCTCTCAGTTTGTCCTTGGTAGCCAAATTCATACCAGTAAAAACTGCACAAACAGCAGATTTAAGATAAAAAATGATTTACTCATCTTGGATTGCCATTTTTCACACCCATATCTGATGAGTTTATCATCCTTTGACTCTGTAATCTGCAGTAAAAGTAGTAAAATCGTCACTCACTAAGCCACAGTTTTTTGGGAAGAAGGTGAGGTCGGATGCAGAAAGTGAATGTTCATGAACTTGATACATTCAAGTCTCTGATATGTGACCACATACTCCACACAGTCCTTGTTTCCCAGGAATTCTGTTATGACTGCTTTGAGGGCAAGCCATGGCTTGATCTTACTAACCAGGTAGCAATGCAGCATTGGACCATGCTTGTCCATGTTTGGCCCAATATAAACCGACATTGGCCACTGTCGGCTTATATTGGGCCAATGTCGGTTTATATTGGGCCAAACATGGACAAGCATGGTCCAATGCTGCATTGCTGATTGGGTATGTAGCCTACTTTTGGTTTTAATATCAAATTTCCTTCATTTCAATCATATGATTATGGATAATCATGATGTGTAGATGCAATCATACCCACCATAAATCATGTCTGGTTGCTCCTAATGATCTAAAAGGAAATTGACATAAAAAAATTGGCTGTCTTTTTAAGATTGTTGCCCTTGCACCAGAATAAAGCAAAGTTAACCCTCAAACAAGTGTTTATAACATAATGTACACAAAATCGAGACTATTTTGGTGTGGAAATATTATGTATATCCTGACCCATAGTGGCACAATCTACCCAAATGGCCACGATTGTACATATGAGTGGCAAAGGCCAAACACATAATATTCCATAAAACTGGGTTCTGATGCATGGAATAATGCAGGCATAGGAGCCACCTTTGTGTGAAATATGATTTTCAACAGTGTCAAAGCTATTGGTATTACATAGACAAATGCGCTAATAAGTTGTTGTTGTAGTGAAATATCATTGCCCTTGCGTTGTGCAGGGAAAAAGAAAACTCCATGATAACCTTGTGTACCTTTCACGTTTTTTTTTGTTTCCCGTTCCACCAGGAACTTTAGGGTACCAGTTTTTTTTTATTGTTGCTTCCTTTATTATGGGGATTAATGTTAGAATATTCATTATCACCATGTCAGAGTCTGCCCAGTGGAAAATAACCCAGCGCTCATGAAACTAAAAGTGTCAATATCCTGTCAAATAAGAGTCATCCTGTGCGTAATGATAGTTCATAAACTTCACTTACTTCCAACAGTTTTATCTTTGTGTTTTAATACTGACATGATTTATCTTGCAGCCTTCACTTATTGCCAACTGGGAGTAATAATCATAGTTATCATAGGAGTAGGAAAACATAGTTTCCGGCTACGGTTCATGTTACTCGCAAATGCAGGCTTGAGCTTTCTTCTGCAGGAGGTTAATTCAAAACATCATTCCATCAGTCCCCCAGTGATGGTAGAAATTTCCAGCCCTATTGATTTATCTGATGGTAAGATGTGACTGGCATGCATTGCGCAGGCAGTGCTATCAATTCTACTGGTGGTAGGCTGAGTCCTGCATGTAATATCACAAGCAGAACACATTGTGCACAGTGGCAAGAGGACAAAAATAAATCAATAGCTGTGGAAAGACTCCTTTTCACAAAAGGGCATACACAAACATTCTCCTTGATCTTATGAGCTATTTATAGTGTGGACTGGCTCCCCCTCAGGGAGGGAGAATGGATCACTGGATGGGAATGTAACATATGAGTGGCTTTTGAGTAGAGAAGTGCACATGGTAATAATACATACAGCTAGTACTTTGGAAATCCACTATCGATTTCTTCATTGCCACAACCCTTGGTGATAGGCTTGGAAAATCAAGAGTGAATAATCAACAGGACTTGCTGTGCCTGACTGGGCTACCACCAGTAAAATAGATAGGGCAGAATGACTAGGTCTTATAAAATCAACAGGATTTGCCAACATTACCATCGTTGGGGGACTGATGGTAGAAAGTTTTTAATTAACCTCCAGGTGACTGATGATCATAGGACTGGTAAACGATCATGCTGAGTTTACTCATTTTCAATATTCTATAGAGGTGGTTTATAACTTAATGCAAATAGTTATAGGCCTACTCAATTCAAGCATGTGGTAGGGGCCTATTCAAGCCCGAATCGTGTTCATCAGGATGGATTATATAGGCATAAGGGCATTAACCGATATATACGAGCCTTCTATAGGACATGCATCAGAAATCCTATGTCATATATTTTAGGTCACCCGCACTGCAATAAAGTTACAGTGTGTAGGCCTGTTCACAGCCGACCATGTGGGATAACACATCACCCTGGTTACCCTAGGACGTTATTATGGCCACTATAAAGACTGAGTCACAGCCCAGCCTCTCAAGGAGACGGCGAATAAATCTCCATTGCCAATTCCTGTCAGCGAGTTTTGCCTCTTTCATTAGCAAAGGACGACCACATCGGAGTTAGGCAACGCGATCAAAATGGAAATTGTCATGTGACAATCGTGTTATCTTCAGCCGGGCCCGATGGGCGATAATACCGGAAAATCCAATTAAAGCATGAGGGAGATTCGTTCGCCTGAATTAAGTGCTGAAAGGCCTTTTATGGCGCTGCCGGCCGTGGCGGGCGGGTCACTCAGCAGAGTAATTGACAGGCTGTTGGTGCGCCACAGACGGATATATTACGTTAAAAAGATCCACCCAATCAGGATATACAGTCTTTAGAGGCAGCTAAAACTGCAATAACGTCGCAATGTGCTCTAGATGAGGCAGGCACAGCGCACCACCAGGGACCTTGTGTGAACAACACTCAAACGGAGCATTTTATGGCTAGTTTATGGTGGGAGATGGTAAGAGGGGAGGGATGTGGGGTAGAAAGAGGTGGTAGGTTGAGGTCAAAAGGATGAGGCATTGAGGAGGATAGAAGAATAGCTAAGTGGGGGGTATGCTAGACGTAACTTGAAGTAGGAAGAGAAGAGAGAGAACGCAAATGGAATGTTGCAGAAGAAAATATATAAGAATAGTCATAAACATTCTAATCTCAGTATGGTCACATACACAAATTTACACAAAAAAGATATGTTACTATTCTTTATAGAAACACCTGCCATTGCAAGCCTATGGTCCTTCTTAAAACTGCTGTCACATCTTGGTGTAGCTGGCTGTAAATATTACTACTTGCGAAATCACTCCACTGAGCAGCAATATGCTGGTTGTAATTCTAGCCGTTAATAATAATGTCTCAAATGTTGAGAGTCTGAAATAACAGGCGAGTAATGGCCTATCTTATGTGCCAAATAATACAGGTAAAATATCAATGATTCCTAACCTAGCACAATATATAAATGAAATACTATATAAAAGTATCGTCGATCTCTGTTACCATGTCTTCCTGAAGTTCCAATAGGATGTGCTAGTCTGGTGAGTGGGCCTTGCTTGCTACTGCTGATGCTGTGAGAGGAAACAGACTTTGTTGACACAACCAAGCCACCGTCTTGCTTTATTCAAACGAGCCTTCGGAGCCCACAGGCAACGAGTAGCAAAGTAAACAGCAGGGCCTTTTTCTAATGCTCCAATGTTCTAGGCTGATGGGGAAAAATCCTACCTACAAAAATTCTGCACTCTCTGAAGATAAGCTAATACTGCACACGAACACATATATCACATAATAATGAAAATGGCGAAGGTTTGAATTAAGAATCAAAGCAGGGTTGATCGTGTTTTGTAGAACATTATCGATTGATGCACTGAATGATCCTCAATTTGCGATAACACTCTCCCGAGTATGCAAGCTGGATGGTGAATTAGACGATACAATATGCTTAATATAGCAAGCTGCCTCCAGGCTAATGAAAACACATCCTTAATGCTGTGCTCTCCTTCAGCCTAGAAGACGATAGTTATTATAGATTGGACGGATGATACCCAGCAAACAAGGTCTTTTGCAACTACAACTGAGATGGCCAACGGCGTTGCCTTTCTCCCCCGTACGTGTCCTGCAAACGATGTCGTTTGGCTTATTGGAGGTGTGTCCAAAGCCATATTTATGTCTGGAATTCTCTGGGGCTATTTCGCAAAGAAGTCGTCCCCAACAAGATGCGCCTTTTATTAATTGAAAAGGACATTAGCTATCAACATCAGCACCACTGCTGTCACTTCGTCTTCTGAAAGGCAGGCGTGTGTTAATTGTCCTTAATCAGTTTTCAATGTATCGCGACCGAAAGCAATTAATTAATGCAAAACGTAATGGGCGTTAATTTGAATGCACTTCGAACGTCTATTCAAGCCCACTTGGTGATCAAAATGAAGGACAACGTCATGGGTGGTCATATTCAAGTACTGTAAGAACAATAAAAGCCGTGCACTAAAAGGAAACTAAAATGCCCCAATTAAGGTCAAGGAACTGGAGTTTCTGAGCATGCAGTTATGCTCCTAAATTACATTCATCCACATTGACATTGTCTATCAGCTATTGCATTGTACGGCAGCTGTCAATTATTACCACAAAGAAATGTTACTAAATATGGTACTTCATCAAATTTACCTCAAACACAGCAAGACAATGTGACGTGAGCTTTAGTTTGAGACTGCCACAATGTTGGTGCGTGCATTTGAGTAAGGAAAAAAGTTGTTTAGCTTTCCACGCTGTCAGAACATGAAATATCAATGTTTTTACCCCCCATCCTTGCTTTTCCCGCAGTCTGAATCATCCTTATTTTACGTGATAGCGACGGGGAAAATAGTGCCAGGAACGCGTACGAATCTCATCCTCACGTGATGGGGTGAGTTGTGTTACCGACTTACCACTGGAATATTGGGCCGCGCATTAACATCCGGAGGTGTTTTGTCACGTCAGGAAGCTGGGACCTGGTCTGTATCCTCGGGCGATAAATGAATTTTCCTTGTTTTTAATTTACCAGGGAGGCTTAGTATCTTAGAACCCAGCACAGGACCGTGGAGGGGTAGGATATGGAGGATGTAGAACTAATCCTGGACGCCGCTTGGCCATGCGCTACACGACTGCAGCGACATGCTGCGGCGCATACCGACATCTGTTTTATATAAGATGGCCGAGGGTTTCTTTCTTACCCCTCTCAATCAAATTAAAGCACACAAACGTCGTGATCGTTTGGAAATTACACCCCATTTCGCCTGAGGCTGTCTCCGTGTCGTGAAATTCAAACCAAGTCATCCCTTGAAGAGGTCCCCAGAAACTTCCCAGCCACACCCCTCCCCGCCCTTGCCTCCACCCTGAAAGTCTGCAATTACATTTACAACCGACATCAATAAGAATTAGTTTGATCAAGTGTGTATGAATATTGAATAGATGCGCGTCTTAGATATTGAAAGTTTTGACAAAAGGAGACGTGATGAAGGAAAGCGGGTGCGATGAGTCAGAAGGGTTTTTGTTATTGCGCAATTTGTTCCAGCCGCCATTTGGTTGGAGCGGAGATTGGCCCCTTTGTTGGCGTCAATGGTTCGCTAACCGGTGGTGGTGGGGACTTTGAATGTGATTCAGGGCGGGGTAAACTGTAATATTCACGGCATTTCCCATCATCACTGAACGCCACTTCCTGCACCAACCACACCCAGTCTCCCTAGCTCCATTGACAGAGGAGACAATGGGTGACCAGCAGGAATTTGTTAAGGGTTTATCAATCACTAGTTTAGGGACCCTGGCAGCCACAGGTTATTTACATTAAACGAGGTCTAAATGATGAGTCAGGCTGGCGGCATGCCATCACCAACCCTCCTAACACTACAGTATGTGATTATTTAATGTTCAACTCATTGTATCAGGTCAACCACACATGCTTCATCACTAACCGATCAGAAACTAATGCATTCTTAACATATCAAACTGAAAAAATCTATATGCAATAGCCAATTACATAATGTACAACCGTATCAATTTGGATTCATATCAATCATGACCGATTCAATATTTCTCACATCTATTTTAATTACATTCGGTAACACCGTGAATTGCCATCATTTAAAGGTAGTGCTGCATTGTTTTTTTTAATAGATTCTGCTGAGACCGCAAGAAGGCAACCGGCTGCTATGCAACCTGTCCATAAACGTAGTTGACGACTGCCACTGCAACGGCCCATTTTGGTATACTACTCACTAGAGTTCACCCGGTAGATCTACAACTCATGTAGTTGTGCATGAACCGCACCACACACTATCCACAGCACGAACCGAGGGGACTACACCTCTGGATTTACTGCCATTGAAAATGCATGTGAACTAGGGGCCACGTCCCTTGTTTTGACTCCCTTAAGAACTATGCTGTATACATCTCGAGATTTAATCATAATATACATAAGATTAATTCAGATTAGATTTCTCAGGGTTATTGTATCATTTCGGCATTTTCTATTTCTTTGGCATTAAATGGGTCTCAGAGTGACAAATGTTAAAATTGAAATTCTCCAAAAATTGATGTAGGTCTACAAAATTGGACCAATTTCAAAGGTTTTCAAAATTGGACAATTTATTTGGTGCTTTATAGGGTAGGCCCACTATCTCAATAGTTACGTCATGAAAGAAAAAAAGGTTCTCCTTTGAATTTTGCGTCACATCAAATGATATCAGATAGAAATGCTCGAACATCTACCTACATTCTCCAATTGAATGTCTAGGATTGTCTTTTTCTTTATTTAGGCATACATCTAACTCAGACATGTTCATGACATCATCCTCCCAACGCCAACATAAGTTAGGAATGCCACATGTCTCATGCGTTACCTTCCTGCCATATTTTACAATAACTATCACCTTAAGCAGGTGTGTCCAAAATACCCTAAACAGGCCGTAGTCGTTGTTTGACCTTTATAATTGGGTCCGTCAGGAGATGTTTTTCATTACAGATGCGCAAGCACGTTCTACAGGTCGGCCAAGCTGCCATAAAGGAGTCCATCACCTGCAATATACACGGCCAGCCAAGTCCCCTGATAAGAAAATGATGACCAGCGAGATCACAGTGACTTATTGATGGGTTGTCTAATGTTCTGACGGTCCATCTGACCCTTACTTTGTGTCTGCCCCCACCAACATCGCCCAGCCAATCAAGAGGCGCCACCACACCGGAAATGTCGTCATCGCGCCTAGAGTGCCCTCTGGTGACGTGGCGCCATGATGTGGCGGCCGGGCGAACGAGAGGAAGGGTCACTTTAATAACAGATTATCTCGCTATTATGGCGGCTTATTCCGAGTGGCCTGGAGCTGTTCGGACTGGCCAGCGTGTCATTAAGCGTCCCTCAACCCCCGGGGCGGGTCATGGGTTGTGTGACCTTGACCCTGTGACCTGTGAGGAGGGAGGATCCGGATGGTGACTGCAGGCCAGGACGGGATGTGCTGAAGGTTCGTGGGTAAATAAATTTCACCTTCGTGGTTTACACTCTCAGCCGCAATTGTAAACGGGCTATTAATACCCCTGTAGGTAGGCAGTAGAACTAGTGTTAATCCAACACCATGAACTTCATTAAGTCCCCTCTCTGCCAATTTTTAGAAATCAATCAGTACCATCCTGATTACACCAGTAATTAGATTAGCCGGTGGATATTGTTCGTAATTTTCTCTTGGAGGATGTCCAGGCATAATTAATTAAGAGAAAATTGGAATTTTGAATTCTGTAATTGGCTGGTGTTTATTTGAAATTTGAACAGTGAAATATTGAGATGCATAACAACCACATCGAAATGTGATGCATCTGCTGATATGTTATGTTCTTCTTCGTAGAAGTCTACATTGCCTCTGAAGTCTACAGAATAGCTTTTCCTACTGATGAGTATCAGTTTCAGGTCTTATCTGTTTTCCAATATAAAAGCCGACCCTCTGTACTTTTAGGACCATCATGATACTTGTAATAAGAAAAAGAGCCCTGCAACAGTATAACTAGTGTATGTTACCTTAGACAAACACATGGTAATACTTGCTACACATGTATGTATATTAATATATGTGAATGTCATTCCCAATAAACATAGACGCATGTATGAAGTTAAATGAACATAGTCTCTACCCATGTAGCGGGCCCGCTTAGGGCCAATTCAGTTTAAGCTCAGATAAGCTGGTTCAAAGTGGGCAGAATACTATTCATGGTTTTAGGTTGGGCAAATGGTGGGTTTCCAGTCAGGGCCATATTGGGTTGCCCTAATAGGGCAAACTGACCTAAGACTGTTGGGCTCCCGGCAGTTTTTGTCCTCAGCAAGTTGTGTGGGCCACATAAGCCTAACTGATTTGGGCACAGAGCAGCTTCAAAATGGGCAAACACTTTGGGCACAGATTGGTTTCAATGTGGGCACCCTGAATCAGGCATAGATCAGTTCCGAAGATAATTCTCCAGACAGGGTTGAGGATGGGTTTGCACAAGGCAAATCCATCCTCAGCTGGGAGTTCTGAACTTTTACACTAGATGACCCCATTATGTCTGATGTACAGCTTTCCCCCAATGTCAGTATTGATTTTCTTTAGTATGATATAACAGAAATAGGCTAATAAATCATTTAAATCATAACAGTACACAAATTTTCTCAGAGTTTGGATCTACCGGCAAAATACATTTGAAATGTGCAAAGTTAGGTGATGTCAGCAGTTTTTAATGAGACTACACCATTCCTGTGGTAATCATTTTATATTGAAGTATGCTACCCATTGGGAGGCACTATAAACTTGAAGGGTAGCATGTTACTGGACTAGGTCTGGTTGACATGCCTTGACCAACTAAGTGTGAATTAATGGTTCTACTGTATTATGATGATGGGGAGAGTAATACAGTAAGTTTAGTCTCCCTCCAACTATGGAGGCCAAGGGGAGGGGCTAGCACCTGGAGGCTAGCAGAGCATTTCCAGGGTTCAGAATTTTAGAAAATGACGAAAAAATAGATTTTCTATAAAATCTATCCCAGATGGCGCCACCTGATCAAAGTAGGCAGCCCACTTTCAGCCACACCAAAAACCCTTGTTGAACCAAAACCCACTCTGAGACTGATCTGTGCCCATATTGGTTAGCCCAGTTTGGCCCACGTACCTCACTGAGGACAGAAACTGTCAGCAGCCCATCGGTTAGCCCATTTTGGCCCACATCGGAAGCCACACCAAATAAAGTGTGGGCCACAGAAGGGCCACACCACTTTTGATACCTGGGTAGGTATCAACTACCTAGATGTCCTCCGTAGAATCATCTGAAAAAGCTATGTCCTGATTATGTTCTAGAAGTTAAAAAGGTAGAATAATTGCTGTATATGCCACGAGTGGAGTGACTACTGGACTATTGGGCTATGATGTTATTGATAGTCCAAGTCAAAGCAATAAGTTTGGTAGCTACTTGTTCAAAATGAACCTACTGCGCAGGTCTGTGCAGAATTACACACTTTTTGGTAGGTGGATACCCACATATGACCCAGATACTCACAAGTAATGTGGACCATTTGGCCTAAAAATTACCATTTTATGACACTTTAAATTTTGGCATATTTACTTCTAGATTTATTTTACTTTTTCTAACATTCATCTATTATTTATATCTATAGCCCTCAAATCTTCTAAACAAAACTGTAGAGTACTGTTTTATTTCAAAGACCCAAAAGCCTTAAAGGGATGTGTAGGATCATATTATCGTTATGTCAAAATCATTTTCATATGAAATATATTTTGTAGGACATCTTTTGGGAAAGTATAGAATATTGAAATTATGCCAAATTCTTGCTACTCTTTCCTACGACATTATCAGAATGCCATTCAATATGGTTAACGAAGTATTTTTGTAATAATCCTATATTTATAAGCTTTCCACGTGTGAGGTTTCATAATTATTTCTGTTATCAATGGTTAATATGAAATAAAATAAAGAAAATTTTCACATGTTGTTCGCATTTTAGAAGAAAAGAATGAAATACTTGTTTTTCAAAATTCTATATTTCAAAACGTAGCTCAAGACCCTGCATTGGTACCATACCAGTACCATACTAGGTCTCAGCATGCAAAGTCCAAATATTGACATTTTGTCTAGTACTGGCCAAGTAAAGGCTTAGTTGGTCTGCAGAAATGGCTCTGCACTGGTATAATGCTGGACCTGTGCTTGACAGGTACTGAAGTTTAAGTTACTTTTATTGGCAATAAACATCCCAAGAAGGACGTACATTAAGTTCTCCCCGTCAGCAACACGGCACTATTCCATTGCTGCTTTTTGCACTCCAGTTCAAGCCCGTTAAACGTGTTTTTTTTCCTGGAACACCTGGGATATCATATATATATATATATATATATATATATATATATATATATATATATATATATATATATATATATATATATATTCTATCACGTTATGTTTTCCTTCCTTATCTTACATATCAAGCCCTGTTCAATACCCGCAGAGGAGAGACTCTGCGATGCCTCAACACCACGACGTAAGGACCATGTTATTTGTCATACAGTTATATGGGGTGTGATAGGATTTGTGTCACATATAATATCACATGATATTCTAGTGTGAACAGCAAAACTGGTGCAATGACAGGTGCTGAGTAGGTAAATGCCCTGCTTTTGTTTTCACCGCAGGGCGATTTACATTTTACCAGGATTTAGATCTACATGTGTATACTACTTGTAAACGATGCATCACTCTGGAGTATAATAGATGAATACAGGACTGGGAACAGACAATTTGTATCCAAGAATTTACTATTGTGACAAGTAAACGTTTCCTGTGTTTATTTGTATATCTATCTATTCATACTGTTTGTTTTATGTATCAAATTTATCACCACGTAGAAAACAAATTAACTGTCACGAAACACGCATCAATCGCAGTTTTAAGTAATACTAATTTGTTTCCGGTTTCTTCGCCTTAGAAATATGAGGTCTCCCCGTATCCTTTGTGTGGCCATTCCCTCTTGTCGTCCATTTACACAGCTCAACCATTTCTGGCGTGGATAACACCCATTACCAGTGACTGGATGGAGCTAGGCTATCACCCTGTTGGAGGGAGTTTATGGAGTGACCATGCTCTCACTATACTACAATGGCTAGATCTATCACTCTAGTGACGAGGCCCCTACACTGGTCAAGGTTAGTGGTGATCCCTCTAGTGGCGATAATGCTAACCAGCGCGGTGACAGCTCAGGGGCTAGGGGTGGCGGCTGACCTGTCACCCCGGATGTGCAATATCGCCATGCAGTCTTTAAGCCCTCAGAGCGCATTGTGGTGCCCCCTACCTGCGACCGGCGGCCATTCTGCCGATCAGTTTTCATTAGAGCTCGTCGCCGGGTGACAGCGCCGGGCCGATTGAATTTAGAGGCGTGGTTCCAGCCGATAAGGGTGGAGGCCCACACCCCTCTGCACCCTGCATATCTCCCCTCCGGACTGGGCCTCCATAATTTGCATGCACTTTTCGGGATTTCCCAGAGGCGAGAATAATTCAGGTGTGCCGAACCGTGACTAGGTAGGAACTAGGGTTTCTAGCGGGTTGAAGGGAGGTCCGGAGCATGTCCGGGTGGTCAGCAAATAGGGGTCCTAGGGCATTTAGGATTCTAAAGCAGGCGGAATTTGGGAAGTCCATCGCCTGAGGGCCTTCTGTAGTCTCTGGCTGCATGGCGACCCCTGTCCCTTCAACCCTTATCCTCTTCTCCCAAAGCTTCCCTAACGGAGTGGCCCCCGGTTTGACCGACCCCCACCAGCCTCCCTCAAACTCCTGAGCCGTTACCCCCAAAAGTGCCATGGCCTTAATCCTGTGCGTTCCCATCTCTCACCACGTGGTGCTAGGTGCGTCCTCAATGCCTCCCGTTGGGGGTTTATACTTCTCGTGTTGTTGCACTTTTTTTCCGGGTGGCCGCCGGGCGTTTTCCCACATCAATTCTGCTCCACTTGTGAAGTGACAGGCCTCCATATGGTCGTCAGGCTGCAGCTAATGGAGTACCTCTCCCCACTTTAGCCACCCCCCAGTCCAAGTTCCACCCTTGGGTTATCCACATGGAAAAGTAAAACCAAGCGCCCACATGATTATGGACAGCTGAATTGTATACAAGACGACCTTTTTGACCTTATATAGCTTAAAGACTGGCTACAGCATGGAATGATATACAATAATGTGATATGTCTGGATCGTGTTTCAATAGTTTCCACGACTGGACACCCTCAAATCGTAGTTGGAGGTGTAAGACATGACTACATACCAGTGACTACATAGTGAGCTCCAGTAGAGGCCTCAAAATAGCAGCTGCTATTTATTCAACTACCGACTCAATACCCACCACTATGAAGTCATAGCACCCAGTCATAGGGGCCACTGTTGGCTACATAGTGACCGGTCATACCTCCTTCATGGTCTAGTATACACTCCTGTGTTCAAATGAGCATAGGGCTGCAGTAACTACCGTAATGTCTCATATAGGAGCCAGGCCTTGAATAGCAGCCTCCCTTGAATAGGGACCGGGGTAGGAGGGCTGTCAAATCAATAGGGGTCGGGCCTTGAATAGGCGCCTGGTGGGGCCAGTTTTAGGTGGTTTTAGGAAGACAATCAAGACCCCCAGCCCAAATGATGTATAATTGTTCTAGATAGTTCCCTTTCAAATCACATATGACAGATCTATATCTAATGACCTAATTGTATCTAAAACAATGTACACTCTGTTATTCTTTCTTGATAGTAGGGCTGAGGTGTCAGCTAGGTGTAATATCCTTATTAGAAAGCTATGGTGGGTGAGGGTTGGGTATGACAGACATAATGTAATACTCATTCCTTAGGTGAAACACCACACTTTTCAAAATGATATTTTATTCTTTAGAAAAAAATGCCATTCCAGCACCAAAGTCGCTGGCCACAGGGTTATAGGTAGTAGTGTAAAGAGCCCAGATTGGGTACATTTGAGCAAAGGAGTGCAGAGGGCAGCAGCTAAGGCTACCCACTAATTATTCAAACGTAGGGTTGTAATACAGGATCCCTTATTGAGTCACTGCTGTGGTGGCTATTTAGCTAGCAGGCAGTACGATCACCCAGTAATGTAGCCAGCTATTTAGTCACCAAGGCCAAAATCCTAAGATCACCTGCTAAGATTTGACCCATCTCCAGTCGTAGCTGGCTGAACCTGTCGTGGAAACTATTGAAACACGATCCAGGTCATAAACCTTAAACTTCCAAGGGGGGGGGTGTGTGGGAGCGGGCGGTCCTTGCGCATGGTGAGATAGTTCTGGTGGAAGGAAGAATTAAGTGTACCTATGACAAAAGCTAATGAATACCTCAATTAAATGGCATTTTAATTAGGGGTATGAGACGTGTTCATTACATGTGTGTACGCGCAATCAGATCCACTTGCAGTCAGGCACATCTGCAATGTGCCTGCCGTGCCTGGCCACTATCAGACTATTGTAGACTCATTAAGGGAAAGTCAGTAGACTCTGATATGAAAGTTGCCACTAAGTAGGGAGTTACCAGGCATGTGACACGCGTTCCATCAATACTCATATCATGAATATCTCATGGAGGTCTGTATGGGTAGGATACCCAAGGGACCTTTCCATACAATAAGCCCCAAAGCCATTACTTGCTGTGAGTATAGAATGAATCCCATGTGCGGAGGTATATGTCTCAGAGGGAGTATATTCTTCTTATATCTATGATGTAGTCCCCTGCTGATGGTTGGCATACAATGCAGCTTTCATGTTATTTTTGTTACCGTTTTGCTTTTGACATCCTGACTGGCAGGTAGTTTATTGCATGACTCATGATGTTTGCCTCTTAACATAGGCCTTCCCGCCAACTAACACGCGAGCGTCGCCACGCTGCGACCACGCCAGTCGTTTTTACTTTCTCGGAGATCATCATTCTTGATGCGCGAGTTACAATGGGCTAGGGCCCGTCCGCTTTGTTTTGCCTGCATGGCATCACCACAGCATACAATGCCTTACCACCACAGTCAGTGGTTGCCTCGTCCCTCACGCTAAATTAAACACCAACGTGCGTGCCTGACCAAGAGCACAAAATGAAGCCACAGTGACAGTAGACGAATGAGGAGGCGGAAAAATGCTGAGAGCTCCAATGTTGACAGCGACCAATGGCGTCTGATGCATGTAGCCACGAGAACGTCGTTCGCGCCGCCTAATGGCTGGGGTTGGAAGCACGGAAGGTCGTCCTTGTGGAGTCTGATGTGCACAGCCAGAGGGAAGACTCCAGGGGGGCGATCAGGTGACGACCCCCCATTTGACGTGACATGTGCCGTGTGGTTCTGAGAGCAGATGTACTTTCGCATCGGGCACAATGCCTCGATCCCCTACCTTCGACCCCCTCCTTCCCCCAAACAGGCCCGGACCTCTCCCTCCCCATTCCCCCTGTCCATTGGGTCCCACTTTCAACTCCTCCCCTTTCAATATTTCAGGTCCCCGCGGGGTTTCGTCACTCTGTTTGGCAAGCCACCACAAAACGCCCCACTCTCAACGAGCGAGCTTTTATTAATAATAACGCCATTAAGGTAAAACCAACTTACAGAAAACATGAAAACAGGCAATACCGGAGCACCACACCATGCAAACCCCATCCCCATGCATGTAAAACATCCAAAGATAACTAATAGAAAATGCTACATCATTGATATCCCTTCCAGTGCCGACCACTTTTAGGTGGCGCCTCGCAGTGGCAGAGGAGGCCTATTATGTGGTATTTAAACGCCATCAGTTGGAAAGCAACCGCTATAAATTGGTTCCAATTGCTGGGAATTGCATTAAACTGCCGGCATTATCAGCATCAGTAAATGGTGATTAATATTCTGCTGTTGTTTGAAAAAAGATCCAGGCCAGCGTTCAATGTTAGAAAACGCTCTATATCACCACCGTTCCCTACACTGTCTACATTTACAATGTACTACAATCAGAACAATCATTTTCCCACCCCTGGCCCAATGCAATGTTATACACCTTTTACTGTTATAACACTCAACCTAATGGGATTAGTGCTCATTTCTGGTTCCCCTCTCGGCACCTTTTAAATGGACTTAAAGTAATACAACACCGCAGTGAGTTTTATAATGTTTGGTGACGAGGACTACGTCTAGTGACTGACTATACGATTTCTGCTGGGACTAAAACACCCATTTAACAGCCATGAAAGGTTAACTGCAAATTCATCCTGAGCTGCTCCTTTATCGCCCGGAGCTGCTGAAGGGGACTGGAGGGCTAGTCTGAAGGGTGAGTAGAAAGTAGGGTATCTGGGGGAAGAAATAAAATGAGCATCGGTCGGATCCTCGCCAGAGGTGGGTGGTGTCCTTTCTGGCAAGCATGTCGAGGCCCTAGGGCTCGGCTACTGTGCTAAGTAAGGAGTGGGAGATGATTGAATGGAAGAGTGATGTCCCTAGCCTTGGGCAGTTGTCCTCACCGTCCGCGTTCACCAGCTCGGCCCACGCCCCACCTTGCAGCCCTCAGGCACCTCCAAGAACCGTCACCACCCCTTACACCCTCCCATCACCAACACCACCGTCAGATAGCCCATTGGTATACTATGCATCAGCAGTAGCAGACTCTAGCCACCAACACCAATCCGGGTGCCTTAAGCTGTACTGCACCAGTAGCCGACCATCCTACCTACGGTATCTAGACCCAGCCAGCCACCACGTGCAGTAGGCACCCAGAGACGCACTGCCACGCCGCCTACCGGGCTGTCCGCGAGTCACTGTTGACATGCTTGCAGCCCATGCAGTTAGGCGTCCTCTCCAGTCTTGCATCAGCAGCCGCAGCAGGCAGCACCGCCTCGCACTGCCTGCCACGCGGACCTAGGTGAAAGCAAGCTTTAAGCTTGGTGGTGGCACGCGGACCTATGAGGAAGTATCCAGTCAGTGGGCAGACCTTGGCGTTGCGGCACGTTCAGCAGTAGGCAGCAACAGCAGGAGCAGCCGAAGGAAGCAAGCGAGGCGGGGACCTGTCAAATCATCTATTAATATTTTAATACCCCATTCCTGTGAGCGGATACCCTTCTCTATAAGGCAGGCGTCACGAGGCTAACCGTCCAACGACATCTACCAGCACCATCATAACAGCGTAGAATTACTTGTATCAGACTGCATTACTTGACGGCCTTATTATACTAAGACACCAAGACAAGGGATCCTACAGCGACAGAAGTGCTGTAAGTAGTATATGGAATTTGGGCTCTGTGTCAGACTGCACCCACGTGCACAAGCGGAGACAGGCCCTTCATCACCGGTACAAAGTAAACAGTAAGGACTACGGAAATCACTTGCAGTGTGGTCAGCAAACAAAAGGCAATACTTGGAGGGGGTGGACCTCACGTGCCAGAGGCCTGCGCGCTGTTGAAGCTCTGAGCACGCGTTCACCAGGTGTTTGGTTGCCAATATCCCCAGCTCTCAATGTGATTCTCATTTTTTACTCTCTCTGAGTGCAGGGCTAGTGTTACGAGTGATTCATAAGCCACCATCAGGTCGCTCCCCATCCCAAGGCTGTGACCCGTCCTGAGACTCAGTCAATGTTGGATACAATAACCTGCAAGGTTTAAGTCTCATGAAACACATGAATTATCCCACCTGGAGTTGTACTACCACTGTTTGGGAATAAAGTACTAGGAACGCCCACAGGAATCAGTACGGTATAAAGGACCTGGAAGTACATTAACTACCCCATTCACCAAGTGTATCTATATGGGCAATATGTTACCGATATTACTCATCTTCAGTCTGCTCTGGCTCGATGCAGGTAAGTGCAGTCTGTCGTCGGCACACTTCAAATATTTACTAAGATCAGGGGGTGTCTAGCTTTGTAGACTTTGCCTTCTATTGCTAGATCTAAGAGGCACTATCACAGCCTCACATCTCAGTGAGCAAGTCTCTCTGATACTACACAGACTGATATTTTATCGGGAAAGTACAGACTAAAGGATATGGGCCAGTCGGCCAGCCCATACCAGACACTCTCCCACACAATTATGCCTGTGTTATATTTCAGTAGAAAAGGGGCACATACATTAAGGAAGATTGTGATAGTTACAAAGTAATCCAATGCAATATTGATAACAGTGTAACTACACATGTATCATTAAACATATTGCTTGCTGGCAGTCATATAGAGGATGGAGAGGGACTACAAAGGGGGGGGGGGCTCATCTGCCTTCAAATTAGAGTATACCAGCCATCAAAGATTAACATATTGCAGGCACAGATCTATTCCCTCCCTATTCCCCCGCGGGCACTCACTAGGGGGTTGTACTGGTAGTGGAGGGGGCTGTTTTGAGAGCTAGGCAGATGGTGTGCTGGCCATTAGGTGCTCGTTGTATTCAGCTTGTATTGACTGGAATGGACAAGAAATAACTGTCGTACCCCACCACCTGTTCAGGCTTAGTAGGATAGAAATTTAACAAGAAAGAAACCTACAACCTCCATGACCCTAGTGGCATTAGATGAAGTTGCGAATAACACGAAGAAAAACCTCAAGCGCCGACAAAAGCAGAGTGCCTAAAGCGGAGAGAAAAAGCACAAATTTAATTTCGGGGCGTGATCCTCTGGCAACACTGGCGGCACAAATTACCTACATTAAACAGTATCAACTTATTGGGTGTCAAAAGAAGAGGTCGCGTCACAGGCGCCTCTGTGGAAGCCCCAGGTCCTGGCCTGCTCGCCTTGATGTCAATGGCACTGAGGATAGCGGGGATGGGAGGCAGCAGTTGTAGTACTTCAGTAGGGTTATCCCTAACGTGTTGTTAAGGCAGGGTTCAACTCACCACGGCTGTCACTGACATTGTGGGAACAGGATCAGAAAGCATCCCCAACCAGTAAAAGAGACCATCATTGGCGGTTTTCTCCTCAGGCGGTCTCCTTTTCTCGCCTCTTCCATTTGGCCACCTCGCCTGATGTGGCCATAGATGTGAGCATAGACGACAGATACGTGGGCAATACGGCGGGGTGGGCGGTGTAGGTGTGTGAGTGTAGGGAGTAGGAGGGGTCCATTTATGATGGGGGAGGCCTCCTGGCTGATAGGTATATGCAGCAGACATAACGTATTCTACACAGTGAAACAATGTCAGCCCTCCAACCACAATACCCCCGCCACCTCTCTAGTGTAGCACTCACTTACCATACACACGTAAACCTTCACACAATGTGCATTATGTCTTACATGTCCATTATTTAGGGCTACGTAATGCCTACAATTCAGACAGTGATTCTGGTAAAATATTGGACAATATTCTATCACAAGGGCAAGTTCTATAGCAAATAAAACAGCAATACTTCCCCCTGCTCCTTCTCTTTTGTTGCGTGCTGTCAGGGGGTCTGGGTGGAGAAAAAACGAGAAACAGTCCTTAGATAAAGGACAGGGGTTTATTATTACCTACTATAGCGGACGTAATGTGCCCGTTCCCCCAGTGGGGTGTTTCAGAAGCCGGACATGATAATGAACATTAAATATCTGTTTCTTAAACTGTTAGATTCTAAACTTACAACTGCAACCATTATCATCTCTCACCAGTCATATAGTTATAGACACAGTAAGGTAATGGTAATGCTTTAGAAACACATGCAGTTATAAGCCTACAATCACTATTAAAACTGTTATCATATCTCCTTATGACCGGTTGTAAACATTACCCGCTTCTGAAACACCCCACTGGCAGCTACATTGAGATAGGTCTATTAACATGGGCTGGCTAGTAATAGCAGTGTATAAAGACCAGGGGCCAGCTATGATCAAAGCCATTAGTACTGTCTATACCAGGTACTGGTCACCCTGAATGCCTACCAACGGCTATTGGTAGAATTACAGGTGGACTATAGATCCAGTCAATAACCTCCAGTGTACTTGGTATTCTAAGGTAAAAATGGTCACAATAGATATACTCTAAATGGCCATAAGACTACCATTATTTTTACTTTGTCAGTACCAAAGGCTACTCTCTGAGCCGCTCTTTGTGCTTCATACAGAAGTAGCCTTCTTTACCTACGATTCTCTCTCCGTGACACATCTCCTTTTACACAGAATATCATTGCATTGCATTTGCTTGACAATCTGAAGCCATTAGCTTTTCCCTTTCGAAAAAGGTAATCAATAACGCATCGTCAGAAACGATACTTATTTTCACCTTTCGACGTGTCTGCCTCCACTCATGTTGGGGACGCGAGTAAATTCCGTGGAAACATACAGACCACACGCTTAATCTTTTTCACACTGTGACCCATTCAGGTCCATATTTGACTGGTTCAACTGAGCTACTCAGTTGGTTCCTTTGAGCCACTCACTGGTAATCCCCCTTCCAGTTGGATGGACGAAGGAAGAGGTACGTAAGTAGGGGACATCTTCCATCCCCCTCCAACCCCTGGCCGGTGTCAGTCTCCCCTTGCCCCGTCTGATCCAACAAGGTGTAGAATTACTGAGCCGGCGTTGCTGACAGCCTCAGATGATGTATTGAAGCCACACACCGAGGGTTTTTTTCACCGCTCTGAGGTCACCAGTGGAAATAGCTGTGGTCAATGTTTGCAGTGGTGCAGACAGGCCCAAGCGAAACGAAGCCAATTGCTGAGGTAGCGTCTGGCAACCCTCTGTGTATAGATAATTTGTGGTCTAGGTGATGGGTAGCTTGACGAAAGGGTGCCCACCCAACGACACCATAGTAATCCTTCAGGTGATTATAGCATTGGTGCTACCTCATAAATCCTTCACCATAAGGAGGCTATTGTCTGTTGGAGTCATTGTCAAACTGATGAGATAAAGGTTAGGTTCGTGATGTTTTTCCTGGCCCGTATGGTATACAAAGCAGACTCATGTGAGAAAATATCATAGAACAGTTGATTAGCCATTATTTGAAATAATATTTAACAAGCAATATCATACCTCTATGCTTATACAGATAGATAAGTATTGGAATAGCACAGGCTTAGTCTGAGAACTATACACCATAGTGTATGACATAGTGAATGTATAAGATATATTCTCACTTTCTAAGAAGGCCCTCCATGACACTAAGGGGCGTGGTCGGTGTGCTGGTGATGGACCACCATGCCAGGGAGCAGGGTAGGTGACAAACGGTGTCGGCTGAGTTTAGGGAAATGGGAGGCCGCACCCACTTGACAATAACACCCCCAGCTGCTCTAACTGATGAACAGTCTCATTTACTGACTGCCCGCTCCCTCCAACATGTCGCACGTATAGTACACCCTCCTCTCCTTTACTGACTGAATGTGTAAACCCACCTCCTCCAGTCTGTCAGGGTATGTGGGTCAAGGTGGATGGAGGAGGTAGTAGGGCACTCCAGGGTGGCTCTACATCAGAATTTAAAGCTCGGTGGACATGGGCTGCAGGTGGGAGGGGGTATGGCTTGGAGATATGGGCATCAGAGCAGGGCCCTTATGACTTGCTTATGGCCTGGGGTATGTGCTGATATTTATGACCGTGTATCAGTGCATATGCATGTAGCTAGTGGGACCTTTGCACATTGTCCTTACCGGGCATCACTAACGGTGCTGACATTTATTCAGACAGCCCATAGTGGCAACTGACTGCTGCATTAATTCACCAGAACCACTTGTGGCTTCACTACGCCAGCTCGACTTCATGGCCCAGACGCTCACCGACTGTGTTAGCTGTTGGCTTTGCTACCGAGGGCTTTGCTGCCAGCCTGTTAGCATCTTTTAACCCTGCGTCTCCTCCAGCTAATATTCCCACCACACTGGCAGCAAAACAAGGAGACACCCACGCCATCTCCCAAACACTCCCAGCCTCTCTGTTTGGGATATAGAGTGTAGGGATGAGGGAGAATATCCAATATTATGTTACCATGGAAATCGATACCCCAGGGGGATGTCTGATATTGTAGGTCAAGAGGAGCAGTGCATAGGAGAGGAGCCCATTAGAGACACCAGCTATCGAAAACGCTACCCTCATGGGATATGTGATGGATACGGCACGGAAACCATCAACTGATAGGATCGCCTTTCTCTACCATCGTCCAAAACCCCTCTTCTATCCCAGGTTTTCAAGAGTGACCATCCCTGATTTGATAATTTGGACAGTGCTCTCCCCCCTACAAATCCAGCATTGTGGGTGGGTGCGACTAGAGCGGCGTCCTTTTGCCCTTTGGGAAAGAGGCAGGTAGGGCTTGGGCTGGGAATACTTGTGGGAAGGTGGTCAGAGTCCCTGTGAACCAACAGTCGGAAGTGAGGGAACGCCATGGGAGACAGCAGTCGATGGCGAAGGGAGAGGGAGATGGCCGTCATTCAGCAAAAAGAGTGTAGTGGACTGTGGGAAAGGCCCTGCATGCAAATGGGAGTCGATAAACAATGCCTGAGAAGGGAAATCCATTAAAATCGGTTGATGTTATGGATAGGGTCGTCCCTGCTTATTGATAAGTGATAGACAGGGTTCTCCTAAACAGATGACCGATGGAGAAATGGGAATGAAGATGGGTCATATGAGATGAAAGCAAATTAATGTGACAAAAAGATCATCCAAGACAACGATGCATATCGGGTAACTATAGTTGGTACCACCTGAAGATTGGAACACATTAGATGAACATATTCAATTAGAATAAATGAGCTTGCATGGTAAAGCTTTCAGTCCGATTCATTTTAGTGACTTTCTGCTGTTTCAACATAAGAGCTGCCAATAGAGTTATTGCAAGTGTCCCTCTTAGAGGCCACGCTCTAGGTATTAGATGGGGAGGAGGAGAAGTAGGAGGGGGAGGTAGTGGGTTGGGATTCTGATGGAGTCCAGCCTGACCCCTAAGGGACGTCTGTAATGGCCGCCACCACTTGTGGCACACCACACGAGTCCTTGTGGCTGCCCAACTCCGGAGTGGCGGTCAGATAGGCTTCCTGCACAATGCAATGTCCTAGCCTCCCATCAGCCTCCACATGCAATCATTACAATCGTGTCCATGTTAGAAGGACGACACTGCATGGCAATTCTCCATCACCTACTTCCTCCTGTCTCCCCATGCCATGACCTCCCTCTGTAAGAGGAATCCCCATTACCTTCTTCTGTCCACGTCTGTCCTTCCCTCTATCTCTTCCTAACGTTTTTACTTACTATCTATCTCTGTATGTCCCTCTTCTCATGCCATCTTTTGCCTTCGTATCGCTATCCCTTCCCCTTCGCCTCCCTCTAACTATCCCCCTTCATTCTCCCCTCCCTCCAACCTTTGGCTGACGGTTTCTTCCTGCAACATTGGAAAGTGTCTAGTATTTCCGCGTTACAATGACAGCCCACATCCGTAATGCAGCGGCCCCTTCTCACTCACGTCCTGAATTATCCACCTGTGACCCACATATTCTCTTCACAGCCAACACCTATGAATTATCTTTTTACGCGAAGCTATAAACGCGAGAGTGGATGCCTACAGGACATCTCAGGTTATTATTAATCTGGAAATATAAGACCTTATCAATCCACTAGTCGCGCCCTTTCCGTTTTGAGGACGAAAACGCCCCGAGCTGTCGTGTTAGCGAGTGCTACTCTATCAAAAAGTGTGTACTAAAAGATTACTAAATGAGTAGTTGGGTTCTTGATTATAGTAGTATTAACTCAGCTTGTTGTTAAAAGAATTGTTCTACAGTCTCCCTTATAGAGGGGCTATAACATAATGTAACATCATAACATGTTCAGCCCATTAGTCTCTGTTATTGTAACTTGTTTGCCTCATACTCATAAATTGTATTCGGGACACATTTGATTTGTATTCCCTAAAGCGCCTGCTCAAAGCTACTTTGTGTATTCAGTTTTCTGTATTTCTCGAGACATATTTGAGCTGCTCATCAACATTGTGGCACTGTAAGAGCTGTTCCTCTGGTGTGGTTCTACGACGATGTCTCATTAGTGCAGGAATGAGGGATTAGTTAGCGCTGTGGGCCGTAATGATGCCAGCTGGCATTCCCAGACCGTCTCTTCAGCTGATGAACGATCCTCCAGAGCATTGCTGCCTCCTCGTTTCACTATGTCGCCTTCATAATCATTACATTGAGAATGAAATCTTTATTAATCTAGGACCTATCTTCGCAGGTTATCTCCTCAACGGAGTCTTAATGGCACATTACACGCGAGAACCTTAATAACACACGATATTGCAATGCACTAGGCCGCGTTGGTTTGGCATGATCTGTATGGTTCAATGCGTGTATGGAAGCCTATGAATACAACCTTGCATTGAACCAGGGATGAAGAGGTCGGTTATGTGTACAAAGCCATTCCATCTTTGTAAACGTTGGCTGCGTCATCAGTATTCAGCACACAGCATAGAGCAGCTCAAATCTAATCCTCATCCAACAGGTGGCGCCTGTATCCCCTATATAGGTCAACGTATGCGCATGCCCAGCGGCACATCAGACGCTGGGATTACGTTAAAGACAACATACAGCAACACAAGCAACACAAGACGCCATTCTGAGGTTGCCAATAGGGCTCCTTTGTATACATTGTATATCTTTATGTGATGAATATTGTTGTGGAGCTATGTAAATTATAGCTAAATTTCGCTACATGATTAAGCTTATTCAGGAGATATCCTTTATAACTTGTACCAGCCTATACACAAAATGAAGATATTAATGTCCTTATACGAACCAACCAAACATGACCCTGGTTTGCCTCCACACATTGATGATAGTGACTTTGAGCTTTTCCTTACATTTACAGGTGTAACTAGGTGTTTGGCGACGTCTCGCCTATTCATCAGCATTGCCCGATGTGTAAAAAATGCCGTACACATTAAACCCCCTAATGACAGGTAATGGGCAGCAGCAGATGATAGGACCTTCAGGTGGCAAGCAGTAGCGTCACTACCTCCATGTTAAGTGTAGCTCCCTTCTGATGGGATGTGGTGATTAACCCGGCTGGTACAATGTAACCCAACTAGCTACCCTGACATGGGTTTCAAAGAGTGCCGTGTAAGGGGTGGTTGTCGTTATTAGGTTCTAGCATGTTCACCTGTGTTTCCAGCCTGAGGGTGCCCCGCTCTGTGGGGAATGAAAGAAACCGACGCGCGGAATTATTAATGAAATAATACGCCTACTAGGAACACACACAACATTGGCTAGAATATCAGTCCATGCATGTTATCATATGGCTGATGTGATATTCCTTCTATCAACCTGACCCCCCCCCCCCACAGTTTCTTCAACTCGCAAATGGCAACTATCTATACCACCTTAAGTCCTATAATACATTCCTTGTAACCATGACACCCACCTCGCTGTAGCGGCTCCTAGTTGCTAGTGACACTAAACCGTACAGATCCCACTTTACGGATTTAAGGGTAAGGCTACAGGTCGGAGAAGGAGTGAGAAAGAACGTGTGGGTTGGAGCAAAGAGAAGGGTCTTACTCAAACCCTCAACCTCACGGCCCTGGGGGTGATCAGGATGCCGACCTGTAAATTGCAGCGTCCAGGGGGTCTGATGGAGAACATGTATTTGTGGGCCTGACCGTAGATTACTACCCCACCGGCCTCCTTGATGAGGATATACGAGCCCACCCGGCCTGCATCAGGTGGGAGGTTAATGCCATAGAGTGGGCTTCTCCTGCTGCCCTCCCACTCCTTCTTCCTTTCCCCGCCCAAATGGACTACACCCACTCCATGGTCCCTGGGAGGATTCCTCCAGTGACCGGCTGACCCTGGGTTATCGAGGCGGTCACATTGTGAGCGGCACGGCCACCTCTTGCCCTGGCACCGATATCATTAGGCCCTTTTTCCATGAACATTCTGTTGGTAGGGGCAGTAGGCCAGACCTGGGGGTCACCCTAGTCGGCTCTGAATGGTAAGCACTGCCGGCTACAGAGCTCGGCCCTTGTCCTGATGGCTCGTTCGCCTGCACCTCTGAATTGAGTCTGGGTGGTCAGCCGATTCACCTGGGAATGATACGAATCCAGTCTGTCTGACTTAAAAATAGACCTGGGTCAATTGGTCAGTGTGGCAGCTGGGTCTCAGTATTCCCTTGAAAAGGTCTATATAACATAATATAAAGCTCTTATAATACAGAATAATTCATTAGGAAAAGCTCATAGGAAGTATGAGTACATGGTATTGGCGGCTTAAGAGTTTCATTCAAAAAGAATGTTCAGGCCCCCCCCCATAAGGTCTTACAAGGTAAGTGCCTCAGAACCCTTTTTTGAGTACTAAACTTCAAGTGATTACCATCAAACGTTATTGCTCGTTCCCCCTATCCCATTGTATATACTCCAGAGCTTCTTGTTTCCCTTTCCAGAGCCTTATTGAGGGTAGCACAATTCCATGCACGTCTTACCATGTCAGGGAGTGTGGTCTGGCAGATAGCATATTTCACTATCAAGGCCCTTTGCATGTCAAGGGGTTGAAAACGTGCATCGAATTGCCATCGATTGGTGCTACAGGCCAGTACTGCCGACTAGCAGAGGTATGGCCAGTGACCCTGTTTCACAATCACCTAACCAACATCCTCCTCCATCACTGCCCCCTTCTTTCCCTTGTATACCGATCACCTGCCTGCTTACTCCATGCCCCTTCCTCCCACATGCTTCCTCCCTCCTCGCACCCACTCACATCGCACCTGGCTGACCACTAGGCCACACCTTGCTCGTGTCCATTAGGATGACCCGGCCAATAGTTACCCTCACAGGGGGAGGAGGCACTAGAGGGGTTGGTTTTCCTCCTAGTGCCCACCTTGTTGCTCCTAGGGCACATGCAATCTTAACTGGGTGAAGGGGGAAGCTGAAGGACTGCAGGCAGGAGGGTGGTGGGAGGGATGGTAAGGGTGGTATGTGTTATATGGGAGCATGGGGAGTAGAGGGTAGTATAGTAAACTGGGCACCCTATCCGCATTACAGCTACATGGACGCGTTGACCTCAAACTGGCTGGCGCCTGACCACTGGGATGTCGCCTGCCACATAGCACCATGCGACTATACTACTCTCACTCTACTACTCACACACTCAGGGCCGCGCGACAGCATAATGTCGGTGGGCAACCTGCACCAGCTATCGTGCTGAATGGGTGCGTCGCCGTAACCTTTTAATTCATTAACACAATTGGGTGTGTTGGTGGGCGTGTGCCTCCAGGCAATACAGAGGGTGGGGGAAACAAAGCCTGGCTGCATGTAAAACATAGCGACATCGTGTATAGTCGTGAAAGGATATCAGTGGGGAACGCAAGATCAATACCTGCTAGCACCTGTATAAATAGTTCCCACCATGCAGCGTGGCTGGGGTAGGTATGGTGGCTAGAGGTTCTAGATACTTGCTGGCATGTAATACTATACACTGACTGGCATAGATATTAATGCCTGGATGGCAATATACTAATGATGGTTTGTCGTGACCAGGCCTGGAGGTTTTGTTTCACAGTGATACCCTGCAGTTCCTTCAGGTAAGATACAGCCATCTCCAGGTGGCTCATACCATCTGTTACCACAATCAGTCCTACCCCAACCCCTCCCTCCCACCCATTTCAAGCAGTGTCCATATAGTGACTAACTTGTTAGCTGATCACTTCTAGCGTGAGGCACGACTCATTGGCAAGGTGATTAGCTGTCACTGATAGCGTGTTGACAGCCCAGAGGTCCTGGCCACCAACAACATGTACCTACTTAAGAGCAGAACGATCTTGCTCGCTGAGCCAATTATCAAGCCACCCTAGCACGCGTTGCAGCTTTCAGCCATGATCCTTGTTCCCATTGGTAAAGAAACCAACTACAGGAGCAGGGGCCCCACTCTCCTCCAGTGGTGAATCAAAGATCTTTTATTGTTTCTAACATGATTAAACACACTCAGAAGCATAGTGATCACAGCAGAGGCTGGGGTGGGTTTTAATTCAAGATAGAGAGGAATTAAGGAGAAACGTGGCAAAAAGGAGGTCGGCTTTGATGTTAATAACTCTGAATTGGCTGTCGAAGGGTGTTAGAAGGGCTAAAGAAGTATTCGCCGTGGAATAAAACTTGCGGTTTTTCGGCGGGAAATTGCATTTGACAGGGCTAACGCATGGCTGGGCGGGATGCATATTGAATGGCAAACAATCGAAGAGCAACCAATGAGGGTGTGAGGAAACCGATGACTCAGGTTGGGGGTGGAACAGCAGCCTGTTCAAGCCGGCACCCCTCTCACTGGAGCTTTTTTGATTGATGAATAAACGCAGCGCGGTGATACGCAGCCCTCCAGGGTTGTTAATGTGATAATAGGACCTGCTGGAGAATGCTGAGGATGCCTGAAGAAATTCACCATCTGTCAGCAGGCAAGGGATGGGAAGAAGGTCCAAGATATATATGAGATGGTGTTGAGTTATTGGAGTGAGAGAGTATTGCAGAGAAGGAAGGGTATACATGCTGTAAAGTTATGTGAATGGTTCTATCTACGTTTACACATGGGTAAATTAACTTGGCGAGGGATTTGGCTGGAAACGCTACATTGAACAGGAAGAGTTGACTGCAGTAACCCTGGAAAAGGCTATCACTACTTGTTGTGAGAAAATGATCTATAGGGAACTGTGTCTGAAAGTGGATGACGTGGAAGTAAATAGGCTGTTGGTGGTGGGAACTGGGTGAGACTGGAGGCCAGAGCGGTCAGAATAGTGTAGGAAAAGGTGATGACAACCTTGATGGACAGAGAAACCCAACAGGGGGTGGTGAAGGTGGGAAAGGGGTTGCCGGGCAGCCTTTGGAAAATAGATTTGGCCTGTTAGCCTGGGCCACTGCTTCACTCTACAAGGCTATTCCTGTAGCATAAACAAGTAGGTTTAGCACGGACGAATAGACCCACAGCTGGAGGCTGTTGCGAAAAGAATTAAAATCAAATTCTAACTGTAGCTGTTTGATCTTCAAATTCTCTGCTCTTCCCCACCCTGAGAATCGACTTCCCCAGAGAATTGGTTCCTTATTTAGATATACACCCTGACTCTGGCCCACTCCTATACCACTCCTCTGACCAATTCCATTTTCGCAACACATGAGAGAATCAATTCCCTGAGGTGAGTGAGTTCCGTTTTGAGAGTAGCACCTCAGACAGAACCAAATCCAAACCTTGCGCAATGGCCTCCAGAGAAAATGGGATCCAATCCACACAGCACTGAGTAGACGTAGGGGGGCCATTCTGTCGTGTCTCACCATGGAGGTAGATGCCTCCCTCTACCTTTATAGACGTGTTATATGGGGTGATGCCCCACATGTAAATGGCGATGGGCGCAATATAACAAGCACAGCTTTGGCTATAGATCCATTCGGGGAGCATGCCAAGGCTGGGGAATTGCATCCAGTGCGAGGGCAACGCCATGAAACAACGTTAGCAGCCTGGTTGTTGGCAAGCCGGGGGTCGAACAAAAGACCCTCTGCATGTTCTGGCACCAGTGGGCCCCAATCTTGCGATAACGGAATTGTCTTCATACAAAAGGGTTACGCTTTGTAGGAACACCGCCCCCTCCTCTCGGCGTTTATTATTCATGCCTGATTGTTTTCGGAATTGACTATACGGTCACAGGAGAATTCCTGCAAAGGGAATGGTAGAGGTAGGAGCGGGTGTTCCTCCCAGCGTTCCCAACTCACCGCTAGCGTGCCTAACGACGCAGACGCCAGCTCAAAAACGAGGCTAGTTACCTGTGGCACCACCTCGTGGGGTGAGGTCATTTGGATTCCGGACGCGTAGCACATGCGTTCTTGGAGCTCAGAACTGGTTGGCAGTAGGCGTAAGGGAGTGATCCCAGACGAAGGCAACCCCTTCCACCCCACCCCCTTCCACCCACTAAAAACCTTCCCGGTCAGAGGATCAAAGGGCACGGGAACCATTGATATCAGGCAATCAGCGGCGTGAAGGGTGGCCGGGGTCGGTGATCCTTACAGGGTTAACATCCATCCCTCCATCTCCACGTTAGAACACCTGGCAATGAACGCAGCGAAATGGGCTCGTAATGGACGCCTAAAATACCAACACGGGCCGCTTTGCAGGCTAAATTCTCCTTCTCAAGAATTCCATCACACCTCTGAATATTTTTAGTCGATACGTGCTCGCCGCCGTTCCACTCACGCCCACCTAATTAGGATTTCTAAATTTTGATCGCTGTGAGAAAAAAAGAGAGAGACAGTGGGAGAGAGGAGAGCATGATCAAAAGAGGCAATCTAACGATGTGATCGAGAATGGATTCTGGCAGATTTTAGTTCTGCTCCATCCACGCTGTCCACCCATACCTTACCAGCACACACACCTTCGCTACTTCACCCAATCTAATTTCCTCCTAAAACAGAAGGGAGGCATTAAGGAGGGGGTGGATAGGCAGGCTATGGAAGTTGAGGTAGAGTGGGAGGAGAGGGATGGAGGGAAGAGAGAGTATTGAAACGCTGGTAGTGCGGACATAAAACAGGACCTATGGTGAATAAATGGAGCAGCAGCCTCGTGTTCAGCCATAGAGACCTAGGTTACTGCTACAACCCTGGCGAGATGCTGGAAGGAAGCACGCACTAGGGGATGGCCGCTCTGTAATTACTACAGACCAGGCCTAACGCGCCGACCTCACAAGGTGTCGGGTGGCCTGACTTGGTTGGCAGCATCAGCGTCCGTCGGGGTCATAGGGTGGCAGATATCGGTGCCAGTGGGTGGAGGAGAAGAGCCCGCGTTCCGCCATTAGATCAGCGGCTATTAGCCGGCCGACTGGAAGAAGGCACGGCCTGCACTCCGGCGTACGTCTTTCCAATAAGGTCTACGCCAGCCCCAAGCTGCGGACAAACCATGTGTTTCCGGGTCACGTAGACAGCAGAGCAGGCATCTGTGGCAGTCAATGCTGTCGAGGATGTCTACATCTGTGTTTCTCTTGGATCCTGTTCTGCTGAACATGGACAGAGATAGGGCTCTCTCTCTCGGTTGTTTTGCTAGAATATTAACAACTAACAAGGAAGAACCTCGGTAAATATTTTCAGAGAGTACTGAGGAAAACGTGTATGGCCTCACTCGTTTTCATGACATTGACAAAAGACTGCAAATAACCATAAAGTACGCTTCTCATGCGTTCTACTGTACAAAATTGTGGCAAAAAAGAGAGATGACTCTTTACACTACATTGAGTATACGGAGAACGAGTACTTCACACCCTTTATGATATTGCATGCAGTCAATGGTATAAGATGGCTATAATGCTCAGACTAAGCTGAAATGGTTGTTTAACCCAGCTAGCCTGTAGGGCTGTTTGGGTAATAATTCTCTTACAGCTTGACCCTCGTACTATAAACGTTAACCTAATCGAAATACACGTTCATTTAAGTTTAACTGCAGGTCTTCTTAATACACATACGCAAGGGTATCCCATGCTGTGACAGGCAGTGTAGAATCATAAGTGCAAGTGGGTTAGAAAAAAAGGCATTACCAGAGTAGTATACATAGGATTAGAGTCGTAATATTGAGAGTCCACTTGGCCTCTATTGCAGCAATTTACATAGGAAATGTATGGCTCATTTGCCAGCGAAAAGCCAAGTGGACTATGGGTCTTACACCAATAGTCCACTTGGCCTCTGTCGCAAGCTTGAGTCATCCATTTCCTATATCAATTCCTGCGATAAAGGCCTTAGTGGACTATCGATGTAACTAATATAGAAAAATAGGTCTCGGTGTCAAGCAGGATACGATACGGAAGAGAAGACGTAAGTAGTATACGGGACTAGCACATTGCTAGTGATGAGGAAATCAGCCAGGTGGCTCAGGTAGTCGGGGGCTAAACCTACAATTAGCCTCTTTGTATAGTTTACTTTGATGGTTTCTTCCTCATTCACTATGTGTAGCTTTTCTGTAAAAATTGTATTTATGGATAGGAAATGCTGTCAACTTTTACTAGATAAGTTCAGTATAAATCTAAATCTCATTATCAAGCTAATCCACTCTCCTAACACCTTAAACAATGGGGAGGTACTTAGGGTGATCAAGATAAAGAGCAGGGTGCAGCATATCTCCCATATCAGTCTTATCAATGGCCATTGTTCTGTGGGTGAGAGTGAAGATAAGAGATTACCCACAATTCTCTGACAAAATCCAAGATGGCGTTGGGGGCTAAGAACAAAGATGGTGACCTCCAGGCAGGGATAGCTGTGTGCCCTATAGTGAAAGAGGCATCTGAACCAGGCGACGTAGACAAGAATATCACGAATAGACTATCACAAGACAAGTGATTTTACTAGGTTAACTTTGATAGTCCACTAAGGCCTCTATCGCAGGAATTGATATAGGAAATGTATGGCTCAATCGTGCGACAGAGGCCAAGTGGACTATCGATGTTATGTCGATAGTCCTCTTGGCCTCTCTCGCACAATTGAGCCATACATTGCGTATATGAATTCCTGCGACAGAGGCCTAGTGGACTATGGGTCTAAGTGGGCTTACATACATCTCGAAACGTAGAAAGATTCTGTCTTTTAACCAATATCGTGTAGATCCTGTATTTAAATAGAATTTAATCCCAGCAGGTAGTGCACATGGCCTAGATGAAGTGAATTACTATAGCGTCATATAGTTTAGGCTCAACAGTGAAATCCTACTGCAGTGCTATGGAAAGAAGCCACAACACAATCTTAACCACACTTAAAGCAATCGTTTCAGTCTTCACTAGATTAACCAGAGAGTCTTTTTGTACTTAATGCCACATGCAACCTCTTCATCCTTACGACAGGCTTTTGTAAGTAGATTTCACAATATCGATACTTAGGGTAAAGCACTCAAGTGGTTTGAAGTCTATGCCGTGTTGATAAAAAAAAGAAAACTGTCTTTGATGTCTTCTCCCTGCAAGCAGAAATGGAATCCTGAGATCTACAACTTGGCAATTATAGTCCTAGAAACTGTAGCACATGTGCCAGCAGTGCTGTAAACAAGCAGAAACATCAGCTGGAGATGTTCTCTACAAGTGTCTGAGCAATCTATATCAGTCACATACCAGATAGACTCTAAAGCTTATGCCCGATTTCCAAGGATATTTGGAAAAGGGGGCTCAAGGGGCTATATACTAAGCTTAATTTTCAGAAATCATGTCATATTTGTATCCCCTTTAAGATACAACCAAAACAGTGCAAGAACTATCATAAGGCATGTTGTGTAATACTCAGAAATAGAATCCCTGCAATTTAGATTTGGGACAAGGAGAACTGAACCTTTCTTATGTATAGCAATATCAAACGGAGAAAGTTTTGACATTCTAAATAATATCACGACCTGGAATTAGAACTAGGGCATCTAGTCTGGAATTCTCCCATTGACACACAGGCTTCCAACCCGCATGCGGATCAAAATCAATGGCGGCAGGACAGCGTGACACATTTGGATCTTGTCTGTCGTATTGATGTCCATATTGACTAGATGGTTTCCACGCCGGGTCACGACACTTGGGTCCAGTAGGATCCGTCCTCAGATC